>OY977952.1:23649861-24345361 GCA_963854355.1 Epinotia brunnichana
TAAATTGTTACTTTTACTAGCTTTAGGGGTCTTGCATGATTCAGAGTTCCTACTCCTTAGAGTGAGTAAAAAGTTTAAAGGATTTACTTTTCATAATACAAGTTTTAATTTATATCTATGTGTTGTATTTCTTAAAGTAGGTGCCTTGTGTGTTAGGATTTAGTTAAAATTTTTAAATAAGTTTGTACCGATACCGCGCACCGACTTCACGCTGCAAAATACGGAAGTGGCATAAATTAAAAAGAGGCGGGTAACGGATGGTACAGTGGGTATATATTTCGCGTCTTATGCTAGCCATGCTGACATTTTACAGAATACAAAACTCGTTGGTAAAATAAGCAGTGTCGAAATGTGGTCGGTTACTATGGGCCGCATAAGTGCTGGACATAGGCCTCCCCCAAAGAGTGCAACAATGGCCGGTCCTGCGCCACCCGCATCCAGCGGACTCCCGCGACATGAAGGTTCAAAGTCACCCAAATAATATGGCAATGGAGAGGACTGTGCTAGGAGTTTTTCTGCGTGATCGCATCAGAAATGAGGCTATCCGCAGCAGAACCAAGGTAACCAAGGCCCTCCGAATCGCTAAGTTAAGCTGCAGTGGGCGGGGCACATTGCACGTAGAACCGATGGCCGTTGGGACGGAAAATTTCTCGAGTGGCGATCACGTACTGTAATGCGCAGAGTGGGTAGACCCCCCGACAAGGTGGACTGATGACCTGAGGGGTAATCACGTAACGTTCCGAACGCGCGTCGGTACAATTTAACTGTAAATTTTCCATATAAAAAGTGACATTTAGACCTACCCGACCTACTGGTAAAAAGTTCGCGGAAGTCCGCTGGATGCGGGTGGCGTAGGACCGGTTATTCACTTTGGGAAAGGACTATGTCCAGCAGTGGACGTCTTTCAGCTGAAATGATGATCGCTGGGTCAATGATCCGTTCGTTTATTTGTAAACTCATCGATTGAATAATAAAAGTCTTCTCAGTTAGCAACAGCGTGAGTTTGATTTTGAATATTGTGTCACTTTTTAAGTCCTTTTCTCAAACATGCAGTGAAATGTCGTCATTACGTGGGTTATATCAGGCTTCAAAGTGTCACTTTTCGGGCGGATCAACTCGAGAGAACTGTAAAGGAATTTCATACGAAATTGAAAGCCTAGGCCGGGAAGTAATTTTTTTTTTTAAATTATTCCACTATTTGTGGCTCAGCATCACGGCATTCAGCCATGAAAATTAGTTACATTTGAGGAGATTTTATTTATTAATTTCATTGCAAGTTTGAGAAAAGCACTATACATGCCTGACCGTGATAAGGGCTTGCTGGCTTCGTATACCTACTCACCGGCAAGCCCTTCTTTCCCGTCTGCAGTACTATTATATTGAATCAGATATTAACCAGATTCTTGGTGGTCCTATAAACAATCAAAACGATTCTATCGACACAACTAAAATCTGTCATACAGGCACAACACGCACCCGCAAAAAACGTGAATAATGTAACCATTTCCAGCCATCTTCCCCACGTACTTAACTAAATAGCAGCATAACCTTACCCTTCTGACTACACGCTGTGACAAAACGTTTTAGGGTTTAGCATATTTTGATAATGGCGCTAACCTTACCGTTATAATTATCGTGGTGAGGCAACCCCAATAATGTGAGCAAGAAACTTTGTAATTTAGTTTTTTAGATCTGTTTTTGATGGCGTAGTTTTTGGTAATTTTCGTAATGACTGGAAAAGGGACAGTGTTAGAATTTTTGTGCGTATTTTAACCGACTTCTAAAAAAGGAGGAGGTTCTCAGATCGTCGGAATCCTTTATTTTTTATGTATGTTTCCCGACTCGGAGACGCCGGAACCGATTTGGAAAATCCTTTTTTGTTTGAAAGGGTATCCTTCCTAAGTAGTTCAATGGGCATCCAGTCAGGTTCTGATAATGGACTTACTTTGACTTAAGTTCTTAAGTCCCCAGGATGGGGCAAAGGGCGTCCACAATGCGTCGCCAACCCGATCGGTCTTGAGCTTCACGCTTCATTTCACTCCAGGTCTTCTTTATGGCTTTCGCTTCTGCTAAGGGCGGCCATGTTTGCGCTTGTCTTGGGGATTCCAGTCCAAGGCTTGCCTCGGTATATGATCAGGGTCCCTTTGGAATGTGTGGCCAATCCAGTTCCATTTGCGGCGTTTGATCTGCTGGTCGATCGGACTCTCCTTGCAGCGTTCCCAGAGATTGGCGTTGGATATCTTCTCGGGCCAGTAAATGAAGGCCAGAAGACCTGCAGTTGGTTAACATGTATTTTGTGACCTTCCACGTCTCACACCCGTAAAGCTACACGGTTTTCTGATGATGGGATCCTGGAGAAATCGATGGACACTTAAAATTCAATAAAAAAAATGCTTGCAGTGAACTTGGCATGGAGAACCATGGTCTGTGAGGTAGTTATGACCTAGATGGTGACCGCTGAAAGGGAACGAGAGAGAGTAGATAGCTCTCGAAGAAAACAACGTCGAGGACGCGAACGGAACTGGTCACCGTAGGCCATCGCCGAAAACCGTGTAGGCTCGGACAAGAATAGATCTCTGGTTTCCCTCACCTGTCGTAGAAGGCGACTAAAGGGGGTCATCGGGGTCGCAGTGTTTCTGGCGGGGGCCGGGGCACTCATTTCAAAACCTCGACGGCGACGAACATTTTTTCCACCCTAGGACGAGCCAAATGTCGCCCCCCCGCGTTCAGTGCGTTCAGAATGAGATCCTGGAGTCCTCCGCATGGGAGCGCAGATCCGCTGCCGTGGAGTTTTTTGTGGATCGAAATAACACATCCACAAAAAAATCCCCGTCCGAAAAAAGAAGGCAAACTTGAAGCGATTTGGGTACTGATTTGAAGTCGGTTATTGTTGTTACCTATGGAAAGTCCGATATGTTAATTAATCCCGCAGTTTAAATTTACGCGTAAACGGGCCCATGAGCGTCCTTGCCAATATGTATTATATTAAACTAGCTTTTGCCCGCGACTTTATCCGCATATACTCGTTAATCGCTTTAAGGGAATTATACTCAGCCTGTACACTGTACAGTATCTAATAGCCAATACGCTATTAGGCTTCCCAAAGGCGTATGTAGCTAATATTCCTCAATTATTTGTAATGAAAGGTAAATATAATTTATGCCTGCAATTACATAGCACAAGAAGTCCCTCAATATCTATTTCGAAATTTCGTACGTATATCGCAATCATTACCTAATACATTAAACATCGATAACTAAGAAGTCACTATGACAGCTCAAAAATGCCACGGATATTCCGGTCTCTGTACTCAGCGTCAAATACTCCGTAGCAGTCAAAGTGGCCAAATAGTTCGGTACACCATACTAAATTCACTTTTTGACTACTTTTGTTGCTACAAAGTATTTGACGCTGAGGCTGAGGTACCTAATACATAACGTACATTGTAACAAAATAACTCTCTCATTTCCATCTACACACACGTACAAACCCCACCAAACTAAATATAATAAATTAAACACTATATGTTAAACACGATCCTAAATCACATGCAAATTGCATATATATCAAAACATACGCGAACGCGCTTATGACAAATTCCCGCGATATTTCACCGACGACATCGCGGTCTCTTTATTGTGTGGAACCCCCTTTATACGAACACGCTGGGTTAACTATTGCAATTATGTCAGTGGGTTTAAATATGGCTCGTAACTGATAATGAGAGTAATAACTGGATCTAACAGTAGAAATTAATTAAGTTAATTTATAGTACTAGTTATAGTAGTAGAACACTTTATTCAGTTATCAGTAATTTTATCACGCATTGTATTGGATTCAGGTTAAACAGAAATATAATATAATAATAATAAATTAGTTCTTTGCTTAGGTATTAACCCATTACAAATAATACATGAAAAAATATGAAAAATTTAAATCCATTAACAATATATATATTTATATATGAATTTCCAATATAAATTACAGAAAAGGTGTCGTTGACACCTTACTACACAGACATACAGGTAGTCACATAATTTATAGAATCACCAAATCCTACCTTTTCATTATGCACAAATACATTGCATTATTGCACAAAATGAACAAGTTTTTAACAGAATTTACAAAAAGAAACACACAAACATAACAATGACTGCATTGATAATGAAGATACATGTAACTATTATTTCACAAACGTGCGTCAATAGGTCAATAGGTTCCACATAAAACCACTCTTATAACATCTCCCTTAACAATATATCGAACTGTAACAATTTTTTATATACAGCATACAATATCGTTACAAAACACCAATACTCCATTACTACCAGTTACCGAAAATTGGCCAACAAAAGAATTTAAATAACGGCTGCGTAAAGCTACACAAGTTAGGTTAAATTCGTTTGAAGATACCCAATAGCGAGTTGGTAAATTAGATTATTTTTGTACGGTTGAAACAATTTTGCGGGAAATGTCCAAGTGAAAAGATTGAGCGAGTAATGATTTGACGGTCTCGCTTACAATAATCTCTTTTCCTTGACGACAGCTGCTGCTGCAGCAGTTGGACGAAAGTTGCCAAGAATCGCAGCCACTGGAGGGAGATGCCAAGACCCACTAAGGGGAAATGCTATCGGAAATACGTGGATTTTATCCAAGCATCTTGTGTCTGCTTAGTAAAAAAATATAGCATCTGCTAGTGGAGTATTTAACGTTAACTCTAATGAGAACCAAACTTCGTTAGCATGGAGAGTCGACTTAATGTATCGACCATGCTGGGGACTCTTAAGTATTTAAAGAAAATAAAGAAAGAAATAAATTGATTTATTGCCAACCAAAATAACACCACATCACACAGTACTTATATAAAAATAAGCATAATAAAAAAATATATTATATTTATAAATATAAATTAAATACATTTCTATTTAACCCGCTGCCCGCTCATGCCTCGTTCACCACAGGAGCACTCTCTCGTGAATTCAAACGACGCGTTAAACAGTCAAGTTCCTTTATCGGGAATAAAACCTAAACTAGGCAATTTTATGTAGAACCGACCTTTACACTTATTGTGGCGAAATTACATCAAATAGAAACGTATATTGGCAGTGAATGCGTTAAGGCCGAGCCACACCGACTGCGTGTGCAGCACGTACACCAATGAGTTGTAAAGTATAAAACCCCATGCGACAAGTCACACCGGATTTACGATTAGGTTAGGTACGACGCATGTGAAAAGGGTAAGTAATACGAGATATAAGAACACATCATATAACATTCATAATACATACGCTCACTTTGTATAAGCTTGTTGAGTATATTCACTGGATATAATGAACGAAATATATAATTTCAAAATATCTACTTTTGTAAAGTATAACGTTATTAAGATATAATACCAATTGATATAACGATTAAAGTGTATAATGTTCATAACTCCTAAGATTGAAAACATATATTATACAATTAATCTAACATCAAAAAGCATAATGCTCGTACAGTATAAACGCATACAATTACTCTTGAAATCGCTTGAAAAGCTGAATATACTGAATGTGAATTTCTTAGAGCGATTTTGTGTTTGAAGAAAAGTAAACATTGAAGATATACATGTTATGTTGGTTAAAATTAAATATTTTTTTATGTGTTATGTGGTCTTCCTAATTTAAAATCAACCTTACCTAACTTATTAAGGAAGGGCTGTAGAATATCTGGCATGGCCAAAATGCACCAATTTTTTGAGAGCAGAGGAGGGTGTCTATAGTGTATTTTTGAAATCCAAAATCTGCGGAAATCCGCGGTTTTTGAGAAAAAAAATAATTTTTTTTTCATATGAAATTAACATTTTCATGGCCAAAATGCACCATTTTTTTTGAGAGCAGAGGAGGGTGTCTATAGTGTATTTTTGAAATCCAAAATCTGCGGAAATCCATGGTTTTTGAGAAAAAAAAATCTTTTTTTTCATATGAAATTGACATTTTCATCAATATTATGGCCTGTTTTCGTATAAAGTCGGTTCTGGCGCTTCGCCGGCCGCTACCGCGGCACGCTCGCTTCGCTCGCTCGGCTCGCGCGCTGTAGGGTCGCGGTACACCTAACACTCCTCCTCGCTTCGCTCGTCGTCGTACCTACACCGACCTGCCTTAGAGTAGAATATGCAAATGATTAACAAAAGGATTGGATAAGTACGCTATTAGGAACATATCAATGACAACACGTGCAAAGAAACAGAAAAATATGCGTCATGGCGGTCATAAAATCGGGACTTTGTATGAAATTTTTAATATTTTTTTTCTCGCAAACCAAGCGTTTCCGCAACTTGAAATTTGGCGAGGAGTCGTCTTATAGTGAGTACAATCTATAAAAAAAATATGAACCCTGTACTCCATGCCAGCTATTCTACAGTTGAGCCCTTATTAATCCTGAACATTTAGTTAAAGTAAATTGTCTCCTTGTAACCTAACCTAATAGCACTTATTTTTTTTTTAAAACGCATGGCAATTATTTTAAACTAACCTTACCGCCAGCGTTTCGACGTCACCCCGCTTCGCGGGGTGCCTATTTCCGCTCTAAGGGACACAAGATAACCATAACCTAAACCTACCAAAAATACAATTGTTGATTTGTTTTTTACTACGCCCCCCGAGCCCCCCTTTTTCTAGCTGCCTTAACCTTATTCCGCGGGCTCTGATTTATATCTCATGTCTCTTATATCTTATAATGCTTATACTAAAAGATATTATGTATTATGATCGTTATACGTTTTGCATGTTATACCAACTGAAATTAGTAAATTTGAGTGTTATGTAAAAAAACGTTATATAAAATGAATATTATGGCAACTGACCGTTATTCCTTATAATTTTATTGATTTTCTTATTATAGCTAACCTTCATTATATCTTGTCAACGTTATTAATATGAAATTATATATTATGTTGTTATATTTCGTGAGACGCACCCATGTGAAAATCTTAATACGGTTTATAGAATACATCTACTTACCAAGTTTCAAAAGTATAATTCTTATAGTTTAGGAAAAAAGTGGCTGTGACATACGGACGGACAGACAGACGACGGATCCATAAGGGTTCCGTTTTTTGCCATTTGGCTACGGAACCCTAAAAAGGGATGAATCCGGAGATGGTTATTAAATACAGACAAGGACTTTCAAGCCTGATAGGTGATCTCCACAAAAAATCCAACGGGTTTCATAATTAAAACAAAGTGATCAGACCTTTAACAATAAAATACAAAACAAATCTACTGAAGAAAAC
This sequence comes from Epinotia brunnichana, assembly GCA_963854355.1. Taxonomy (NCBI): domain Eukaryota; kingdom Metazoa; phylum Arthropoda; class Insecta; order Lepidoptera; family Tortricidae; genus Epinotia; species Epinotia brunnichana. Next base: position 23,657,135 of record OY977952.1, read on the forward strand.
TCGACGTCACTAGAATTATCCCCTAAAATAAACATCCATTGTTCCAACCGGCTAGATTAGTAGCGGAAGGCTAAACGTTTCAAGTTGCGCAAATCCCGCGGAATCCCGAGGTCCCCGGGGATTCCCGGCTTTGTACGGACACCAGACGTTTGCGGGGATGTTAGATGGAATCGTTAATGTATTGCTGGTGGAATGAAAGGGATCTTTTAAGAATTGGATGTTTTAGTTAACATCGTTGTATCAGATTGTTAGAATGCTGAACACACACTCGTACAGACAGCAGAAAGGTTATTGAAAAGCTGGAAATGGAGATAGTCTATTTTTACCCGGCTGCCTCAGAACGAGGGTTATGTTTTTCGAGCGTATTGTATGGGTTTTTTTTTACTGCTAATAGTATTTGACCTCTGATACCTCATTATGTGAACAATAAAATTCAATTTCACAGGCTACAGTCCAAACGACTTGATTGGTTTTCACATAGTGAGGTATCGTTGGATTCCTCATAATGTGGAGTGGGGATTTTTGAGAAATCTTTTAATTTCACTTAAGTATTATTTTTCTCTTTGCATTACAAATGGATGTTTTTCAATGTGTTCCAAGTGTTTGCTTTCCCGCACGTCGACCTATTGTCTGAACGGGCGCACAGACCAGATTGAAATGCGACGTGAAAGCGTGAACCAAATTGAAAAAGTCTAATGATAATGAATGTTGGTGGAGCAAACTACATGTGTCCCCCTTTTTTTATTAAATGTCTGATTACTTTTAATAAATTACTTAAATGATATGATTATCATCATCATATCAGCCGAACAACGTCCACTGCTGGAAATATGCTACCCAAAAGAGTGCCAAACTCACCGGTCCTGCGCCACCCGCATCCAGCGAACTTCCACAACCTTTATCAGGTCAATTAGTCGACATTTTGGGGGATCTACTCACGCTGCGCCGTAGGTGGTCGCTTTCGAAAACCTCTCCGCCCCAACGGCCACCAGTTCTACACGACGTGCAATGAGCCCCGCCTACTGCCACTTAAGTTTAGCTGTTCGCAGAGCTATATTTGATACGAGTATATCGTTGTTTAGTTAGTATATCCATTTTATTACTTGCAATCTGTGTTTAAAACATAATAACCACTTTCCCAAACTTCTGCACTCACCACCTAGTTATCTTCCAGCTAAACGCTTATAAAATACCATTTCGCTGTGAAACTTTAAAAGCTGAAATCACTCGATTGTTTCGACTACGTCTGTGTGCGTGAGAGAAATCGAAAAACTTTAAATGGTGCGAGTTTCACACTCTCGAGACGTGGGCCAATTAAAAGAATCGCCCCTAGACGATCCGGGCTAACTACACGGGTATATACGAGTCAGAAATTGGAACAAGTACGCAGAGATTGCATTTATCCAGCGGGGGCGAGCACAACTGAAGCCATCACACGCCGGTCCGTGTCAAAATCTTCTCTCTTGTTTCTAGCCTAGCTTCAAGCCGAAAACTACGGGCAAAGCATGGTTGCCATTTTTAACCACCAACGGCAAAAGAGGGGTGTCATAAGTTTGACGTGTCTGCGTGTCTGTCTGTAGCATCTTAGCTCCTAAACGAATAAACCGATTTTTTGCGGTTTTTTTTGTCCGAAAGCTGACATGATCGATATGTTTTTTAGCTACGTTTCAACCAAATCGGTACAGCGGTTAGTGAACTTTGAAATGAAAATGTCGGGAGTTTTTCAACTGTTCTAAGTAGTGTGTTCTCGTGACGTTTCATAAGCCAAATACCCTTTGTGGGTCACTAAGTCAAAATAGTTAGTTTGTGAAGGCGTAACAAAAACCCTCGTTTTAGCCCATTAAGTATCCTGTCTAAATAAATCCAGTGCATACTGCAAGCACTGCTCATCTTTAGGCAGCCTTCATGATGTGTATCCCTGATCCAATGATGTAATATAAAAATAGGTAGATACGATGTCTATACGAAATTCCGTGTTTAAACATGGCCACCAAATTTTGACAGCATTAGTTTACATTGACGACGCGAAACTATGTCAAGCCGTGTCAATGAGCCAGCTTTTAGTGTGCCACTTTTGGAGCGCTTATAACGTATCTACCTATTTTATATATTACATAATTTCCCTGACCCCTGTGTCCACGAATCCTTTTGCTATCCTTTTTTTAGTGTGGTTGTTATTTCATCAGTTATCGTTGTGGATAAAACATCTGTCACTCTCGAACTCGCACACTCAAGACAAGATTCAGGACGTGATAGAGGTCTAAAGGATGACTCACGCTAGAAAGGGCCGTATCCGTTTTCGAAGAAAAACGACGGCGTAAGCCCGGCCTCGCCACGGCCGAGGCTCGGAAGTGGCTCAGTGTTGGCGCGGCCCGGGCCGTTCTTAGACAACGGCCCGGGCCGAATATGGTCCGTTCTACCGCGATTCATCCTTTATCCACAGCGATAAGTGATGAAATAGCTACCATACTACGCCGGCAGACTTATGATGATTTCTTCCGAACGGACATTGACGCAGACTTTGCGCGTGTGTTTCCGACTCCCATCTCACCTCGGCGCTGCTGCGGGTACCAACGTGAGCTCCAACACTTAGATTATAATCTGCCTTGTTGTTCCACTAACGAGCACTTATCTGACTGAGAATTTCAAGCTGACACACTGAAAATACGTGAGAACATAGATTGTGTTGAATGGGTAGACTCTCACAAGGTGGACTGATCACGGGAGTCCGCTGGGTGCTGATGGCGCAGGACTCATCACTCTGGCACTTGATGGGGGAGGCCTATGTCCAGCAATTGCAGTGGACGTCTTTCGGCTGATATGATGATGATGATAGATAGATTGTGCCTTGAGACTTAACCAAAATTGGTATTAAAATACTTTAATTTGGTATCGAAATCGAAGAGATCAATGCATTAAGCACACCGCAACACAAAAAATCAACGCTAATTATTTACATGTCAATTAAAAAAGTTCAATATTCATCTTTTCGCGCGATTAGTGTGTTATTTGTAAGGTTTGTTTATTGGTAATATTACAAAACGACGGGACGGGAGTCCGCTGGATGAGGGTGGCATAGGACCGGCCATTGTGGCACTCTTTGGGGGAGGGCTATGTCCAGCAGTGGACGTCTTTCGGCTAATATGATGATGATGAATATTACAAATAATATATTTTTACTCTGGCCAAGAAGCGTATAGGTATATCAATACACCCTAATAAATTAGTTAAAAACAGACTTTTTAGCTTGCCTAAATTTTTGGTCATATCTTGCCTCAATGCGGTCTATTCGATACATACCTACGTGATGCATTCCAACATAATTTTAATGCGGCTGATAAGTTAACTAGGCACGAACCGAGCGCGATACACATTTAAATTCAATGAAAACCAAACTGGAATGCATTACATAATAATATATGGTTTTAGAATGTCTTTATTTTAGGTCATAAATCCATATGATGCGTTAGTGACAAGGAATATCTACTTATACTAGATTGTAGACATAAACATTAGAAATGATGTGGTAATAATATCTTATTTGACAAATTTGACTGCCGTTTAAATTTGCTGAACCGAGTGCATCAAAATCGGGCAGTCAAATCTGCCAGCTATCATTTTCAGGATGCTGTTGGAACTATTCCTGACCCGGTACAGTAACCACGCAAATGTTTAACTTTTATAGACTCTAAGCTCTGACTTCCAAAATATAGTCTAGCGTTGCAACCAACCCCGCGAACCTAAATTCCTCCTCGACCGCTTTATTCGCCTGACGTCCAACTCAGTCCGCCTAATTAACTTTGTGACAAGTTAGTGCCCCGATTCCCTTTATTTGGTTCTCGGATATTTGGTAATTTGTCACTGGAGAGGTTAACTTCGGTTACTTAGTTATTGAGACTTTTGAGAGAGTTGTAATAGGTATAACCTCTAAACAAGCGAACTTATGAGTTTTTTTTAAACCACAGGCAGTTTTTAAGAGAGGTTCAGTCACGTAGTTTAATTGTTGAGCCATTTAGGTGTCACATAATTTTAGTTTTCATAGTTAGCTTTGAAATGTCCAGTATAAAGTGAGCTCTAAATGGCGGAAGCGGAATGTCATCTATCTTAATTTTGGAGCCGCCCAACTGGGGAGTATAACCTGACAGAAGACAAATATTTAATGCCACAACTTCCTCTGCAGGTATGTCATGTTTTGTTCCTGGTGGTGAGTCAGGTCGCTATGCAGAGCCCCCGAGGATGTTTCGTGTTAAGTGAAGGACTCACGTTCGTTTCTAGCTATCAAAACAACGAATCTTGACTAACGTGCTCATCCCCAACAGTTGCCGTCCATACTTTATTAAACTCAAATTATTGACTCTGCCGTGTATTTATATATTACAAGCCGCTCTTTTTGTCCGTGAAAATCCTTATCTGTTTCAAAAGAAAAAAGATTGCGAGACAACCAGAACGCAGTATAGGAATAAGTTATTGCTACCAAACGCTAACTTGACAATGTATAAAAATAGTCCACATTATAAATGTACTCTAATTACAAATAAAATCCCACAAACAATTAAACAAGAACGTAACGAAAAAATATTTAAAAATAAATTAAAGAAATTATTAATTGAGAAATGTTATTACTCAGTAGACGAATTTTTAAATGATGGGTCTTTATAAATTTTATGAATGACATATCTAAATTGACATATAAAAATATTGTAGAAATAATGTAAAAATAATATGAAATTAAAGTCAAACTAATTGTAATTAAAATGAATGAATATGTTATTAATGCAAAAATGTTAATAATGTTGTTATTGTATGCATGTTAGTATTAAGTTTTGTGTGTCCTTACAGGGCGTCATGGTCTGACCTGAATACTGAATGTAACACCTTAATTGCAATGTACATGGCTTCACAAATGAATAAAGAATAAAGAATCTTCAAATCAATAAAGGGTCGGCAACGCGCATGTGTTTCTTCTGGCAGGTACACTCAGCGTCTAATACTTTGTAGCAACCAAAGTAGTCAAATAGTTCGGTACACCATATATTTAGTATGGTGTACCGAACTATTTGGCCACTTTGACTGCTACAGAGTATTTGACGCTGAGTGTACAAGCTCTGTAAGTATGTGGTGTTGTGTTCCTGGTGGCGAGTAAGTCGGCAGAGTTCTTGAGGATTCACTGCGTTGACAGTGAACCTGTATTTGTCTATTGCTGTCAATATATAAAATCCTATTAGATACTTACTCTTTTTTACTCCTCATGCTCGAAAAGTGTGTAATATTTTTTTAATTATTATTATTTATTGAACCATAAAAATGTGCAACATGACAGTATTAACCAAAACGTTACAACGATTCAACTTAACCTAAATTACTGAACAAAATCAAGTACCTACTAACTAAAAACCCAGTCATCAGTCGCGACATCCCTGTTACAAACAGCACAGACTGCGGTGATGCTGCGAGCACGGAGTTGAGGAGAGCAGTCGCGCGAGGTATGGGCGAGTTTCGGTACAGTTCGTCCGCGAGGTCGCAATCGCCAAGATTAATGCTGTCAATTTAACTTGTTATGACATTTAAAATTAAATTGAGTAAACTTAGGTTTCGTCGCATTTCTAAGGAATCTATATCATAATAGGCTTAGCAAGCGGGGCTAATGTAGTACATTAATCCCCTAGGGAAAATATGTATATATATTTATGATTTTAAAATATTTTAGTTTGACCAATCAAAACATATCACCGTATTAAATCCACCAATCACAACACTTTAAAAAAACATTTGTATTTGCTATCGACCAATCAGGAAACAGGATTAATTTCAAATTCATTTCTTTTTTTATTCCTTAACTCACAATCATGCCGTTTGGACGCGCCTGTTAACGGTCAGAGGCGTTTATTCTTTGTGTCAATATTTTTTATCTGTGTCAAGCAGTTTATTAAAAAAATCAGCTGCCAAATTGTACCTACAATCTTTTTGCCGTGGAATTTATTATTGATTGTGGATGTTGTACAATCTACTATTAGATTTCAGATCATATCAGTACTCACTTGCTTCTGGAAACCAAAGTTGTCTTCGTACGCCCCGAAATCGATTAAAGCAACTGCTGTAGTTGCCAATCGGAGTATGGGCTGTTTTTTTTTTAAGAAATGTGGGCGATTTTTTAATATCCATTTTTAAGTGAGCGGGAAAATTAGAACCTAAATAATGCAATATAATTGACGTCATGAAGAATTACCAACTCTCAATATGCTTGAACGACAAAACCTTACAAAAGCCCCAATTGTCGCTCAGCTCCAATAATGACAATACAACAATGCCCCACGTTTCACTGTTCAAGGCAATTCATCATTGACACACTTGTGCCCAAAGAGACTTACGTATTCACAACATCTAGGTGGTTATGGCCTTCATTGTTGGAGCAGTCTCTCATCGACAATGCGTCATTTATACGTCGATATGATCTACCTCAATTTGTGTTCATTGTTGAAATATTTGTTTTTCGTGGAATTTGTTTCATTTAATTTATTTACGGTTGACGTTACACGTGTTTACAGTTGATAAGTATGTAATATGTAAGTATGCAACAAATGTGGTCGTGATATATTAATATTGTAACGAGGAAAGTCTGTAATGATGTATACATGACTGCCCGGAGCTAGATACTCGTACACGAGCCGTAAAGCTCACTATACCTTTTGTGCCCAAAACCGACATCACAATCTCCTGTCCCATTAACTCGTAATGTAGCATACAGAAACTCTCCTGCTCGTCGGGCACTAAATTGCTGTCACAAGCGATTGCGATATATTTGCTAGTCGATGGGCGAATGTTTGTGATAAATATTTGTCTGAGGTACTTCAAGACAAAGGATGTTTAGATGTTATGTTTTATTTTTCGGTTTTACTCGTTTTTTTTTTTTTTTTGAAGCCTATAAAGTGTCCCACTGTTGGGCAAAGGCCTCCCCTCCTGACTTCCACTCGTCCCGATTCCGAGAAATCTCCGGCCAATCGCTGCGAAACACGTCCAGGTCGTCCCGCCATCTTCTTCTCGGCCTGCCACGCCGTCGCCTCCCACCATGCGGCACCCACTCCGTAGCTAATTTAGCCCACCTCTGCGGGTGCATGCGGCAAACGTGGCCCGCCCATTCCCATTTCAGCTTGGCGGTCTTGGCGCCAACGTCAGCAATGCAAGTTTTTGAGCGTAGCGTAGAGTTTCGGACCCGATCGATCCGTTTGACTCCCAGCATGCTACGCTCCATAGCTCGCTGGCAAACCTTCAATCTGGTCTTTTGTGCCTCAGTGAGTGACCATGTTTGGGCACCGTAGGTTAGGACAGGCAGAATACACATATCGACGAGTCTTCGCTTCAGGGTTAAAGGAAGGTCTCCCTTGAGTAGCTCTTTTAAAGACCAATAGCTTTTCCAGGCGTTTTGGATCCGTCTTTCGACTTCCTTATCCTGCCTATGGCTGAAGGAAACTAAGAATGTCAAATTGTACAGTGCTTAAATATTAAAGGGTCTTTCAGCCAGCTAGTTTACAATTTAATAAACTAGCCGCAAGCGTGGGTTAACTTTTATGAAATTCTCATCATAATGTAAGAGCTTGGTTCTTGTCGGTAGAATATGCCAGTTATTCATTAGTAAATATCTTTTATTTATATGGGGACATTAGCACGCGTTTCCAATAGCCTTTCTTTCCACAGTGCTAAGGCGAATTTTCCGCCCACTGCTACCCCGTGTGAAACCCATGCAGATACTGCATCTTCGGCCCTTTGCCAGATGAGCGCCGCTGTTATTGAACGATAAAGGAATGCATTTTTGATGTCAGTATTATCTCGCCATGTCACATCGTTGCCGTACTACTTTTGTAGTAATATAAAGGTAGGCCTAGCCCTCCCAAAATTCCCACCACGTCCTGATAACCCTGTCGCTACTAGTTGGGGACTGCTTTTTTACTATGTTTGCAGCTGACCACTATAATTATCACTATCCACCCCTGTGACCCCACTCGTAGCTTGCAGTGGATCTTTATACTAGCGTGAAATAGTTCACATAATTAAAATCTCTAAAAAAAGAGACGGAAATGATCTGAAAATTATCTTATTATCTCACAAATTTGGTTGGTTTGGTGAGAACATCTCCAGTTGAGAAATATTTACGGCAACATTACCGAGATAAAACAAAGGGCTTCTGAACTCCGATCCCTAGGGAGCTAAGTTGTCGCCAATTTCGGTCCTTCGACAGGGTCTTATGGGAAAACAAGGCCTGGGAAGTTATTTAATGAATTAATCTTGGCAGCTTTAATATAGTAGCACCTAAAGATGGTGGCCCGATACCAGATCGTGATGATTGAAATTGTTTAGAGGAATGTAAATTAATCCTATGCTAACGCGCAAGGAAACTTGCAAAAATCGGTATTAAAAAATTGGTTCCTGAAATAACTGTCAAAATATCACTTAAAGTTTGGAACAGCAGCAAACTTACACTTGAAAATTGCCAAATTTTGTTTATGATGATACCTATTTATAATTTCACACAAATTTAAAGCAACGCAATAAATAATTACGCGAACAAAGAAGCGACCCGCACTCCGATTTGTCGCTCCAAAACAAATGCAATAGCCTGACCTTTAAAAAAAACAATGTCGAATCACGCCCCTTTAATTTATAATTCATAACTCATTTAACCATTGCTTTTGAAACAAACCATTCGTTTCATACATAAAAAAATCCATTTAAACCGACTTCTTAAAACAGTTAACTGGATTGGTAACGCAGTTTATCTTCAATGGCCCCACCAAACACCGCGACTTCGTTTTTGCGACGCGGGACACGCGGCAAATCGAGTTAGCCGAGCTGCCCGCAAGCCGCAAGAGATGCTGCAGAGTTTGCGGATGTAGGATGCGGTGGATACGCGCGATGGACATACATGGGTTATACCTATAGAGAAAGGATTTATATAGGGATTTATACACAAAAGCAAAAATGGGAACGAGATACAATGACAAATCTCCTGTCCCCCATTGCATCGTAAAACTGATTGTCAAAACTCACCTGAAACTAACGTCATCTATATATAATTATATTGAGTTTTATGTAAAGAGCAGATATCCTCTAACTTAAGTTTGCGTATAAAAATGGAGCCGGCCTCAATTTGCTTGGTCTGTGGCGGGCACTACTTAATTCCAAGATAGCGGCCTGATGGAAGATAAAGAAGGATTCCTCTAGCAACAGAAATCAGTGATACTAGTACTTGCAGAGAGCCGAAGAATTGGATTCCGTAAGGGCTTCTGTCCAGAACCAGATAACAGAGGACAGACTCCTGCAGACTGAGATGGTTATAGACGCAATCAGGTCTGCAAATTCAAATTCAAAAATTCAAAATCATTTATTTCAGACTATGAATCCATCATTTGTTACTAACAACTTCCTTAAAAACTAGTTCTAGTACAAAGTAACTTAACACATTCGTTGACAGTACCATCAATTAAGCGTTGTTAAGCTTACATATGGCCCGCCTGTCGAAAAATTGTCACCGAACGAGTAACACACACACCCGTGCCAATCAAATTAGTTTTAAAGTATCATTTTAGACCAGTTAAGGCGTGTTAGTTCGGAACTAGTGCATCCTTATCTTCCTAAATGTTTGACCCTGGCCACACGTTACACGTATTTTAGCGCTAAGTTGGTAACCCTGTTAGCGAGTCGCAGCGCTCTGGTGGGGCAAGTCAAGCTTGTTCACTGTTAGCTAAGCCAGTTTATTATTATGAGCAAAGTTTACACAAGAAAGAGAGTAGGTGCCAAAATGTATCCATGTGGCACGCCTAACTTTACGCTCATGCCATATGACTTGATTTCGTTAAAATCACTTTGTAAATTATTTGGCGTAGGTAGGATTTAACTAGGTAATTTAGGGCTGCAGTAGACACACGGTATTGATATAGCTCGACACAATTATAGCAGCGTATGATGCTCCACGCAATCAAATGCTTCAAAGCGATCAAATATAAATATGAAAATCTGTGTCAATCAAATCAGTCTTAAAGTATCATTTAGACCAGTCCTGGCGTGCTAGTTTGGAACTAGCGCATCCTCATCTTCCTACATTTTTGACCCTGGCCACACGTTACACGCTCTTTAGCGCAAAGTTGGTAACCCCGTTAGCGAGTCGCAGGGCGCTGATGGGGGCAAGACAAGCTCGTTCACTGTTAGCTAAGCCAGTTTATTAATATAAGGAAAGTTTCGATCCTGATGCCTGGGAGTGAATTTGCGTAATAGGTTTGGAAACTGTGAGCTGGAGTAGGAGTCAAGTGAAGAGTATAGTTAGTTATATAGTAACTCTTCACGGTTACGGTGATATCGACCCAATTCTATTTAAACTTAACAGCTTACCACCCGTAGAGCCAAATTTTATACCGAGCGCGTCTTTTATATGTTGACGAAAATTTAAACACATACATACCTACACAAATACCTATACAGGATGTGAAGACGGTAAATAGGACAGAAAAATACGATTCATAATTATTATTTTGCAATGGTAGGATAAAAAATTGCAAAAATAAATTAAACAATAGAATTCGTGTGGTATTTTTATTTTAAGTTTCTAATAAGATTAATGCAGAGGAATTTTGGACTAACCCTAACTAAAAGTAATAATAGTCCCAAACCAATAAAATATAGTACTATGAATTACAAACCTAACATGATAGGAACCTCTGAATTTGTGTCTCTTAGATGTGTTCTCACTCGTTGATATCATAATCATTATTAAGTTTCTTAGCAAATAAGGAAATAATACATTATTTCCTACAAACCAGTATTTCTTGTAACACTCAGTCCTCTCTTTAAGGGAAGTATTTCCCCATTCATGACTTTGACACGATCCACAGAACTAGAACTAAGACAATACATGTACCAGTACAAATTGAGTCAACTAAGACGCCTAATAAGGAGTTAGCGCCAGCCGCTAGCTCCTCGCTAATCTGCATTTGGCTTGTGAATATTTAATAAGATGGTCCATTCTGAAGGCGCCAACTGAAGTATTAAGATTTAACTATTTTTTTTTTACTATAAAGTGCTGTTTGTACCGTAAAATCGTCTGGCACACTTATTTTTATCTTGCATAGAAATATTAGTAGACGATCCCGTGGTTTTCCCGTATGTAGCAGAAAGCGCCTACGCTACGGCGTAGCAGCTCCTGGCAGTTAAAGTAAAGAAACAAACACCCGAGTCAGTACTCGGTATACTGTTGACATAATTGGCGACGATTGCACTCACTTTCTTTACAATATTTTTTTGTTTTGTGTACCTACATATCTTATTTATTACCTTATAATTAAGAATAAAAATAAAAACCTTATACTAGATTAAATTAGAGGGTATCTGAAATCTTATCTTTTAATTTTTCATATTTTAAAATCTTCACTTAGATATTTATCGACATAAGTTCAAAAAGCCTGTTCCCAAGAGTCTCATTTATTTTCTCGTGCTCGGAATTAATTAAACGCGTCTCTTATATCAGATTCATACTTATCTGATAGGACAAACGATATCGGTTCCATACATTGACCTAGTACGGTTAGATCCAACTCAGCTGATTCGCTTCTTGACGTCTCCTTTTGTGCCGGGCTTTAGGGATTCGAGAGAGGATAGAGCTAATGTTAATGCTCTAATGAGTGCATCACATCAGACCATTATAAGTCTGGTTGTATACGGGCCCGTGGTTTATTAGAATCAAGGGGTACACTACATAATCCGACGAGTCATTTGTCCGAAACCATATTTTTTCCGAAAACTAAGTTCCGCTGAAATAATTTTTGATTCCTTTTTGTACCATTTAGTACCCTTTGGCGTCCAGACCTTTGTTCCGTGGGACAGGTTATTTGCGGAAATCGCGAATTGTCTGGTTGATGTAACTGGTGACCAAAGAGCTGGCGACTTTCTCGCGCAACGCATCAGCATTGCATTTCAGCGATGAAATGCCACCTGCAATGCCTCGATTGCCTGTTTTAGATTTAACTTAGTTTTAATTTAATTTAGTTTATGTTAATTATCATCTTCTCATCTCTTATACTTTAGAAAATAAATGCATTACCCAACCCATTTGCATATTCCATTAAATTATCTGCGACCAAATTTTCGTTCAATTTTGATGTTTCGGAATTATAATGTTTTTGGACAAATTAGTCCTTGAATTTTGTTTGTGTGTCCGAAATATTTGTGTGATGAGCATATAATATATGTTTTGTATGTATTTAATGAAGTACTTATTTTAATCCTTTAAATCTTTCGTCATCTAGTACAGTCGCCATCACATACATCGGTACACTATAGGTGTTCAAAAATATCGGGGCATGCACCCTAATGCCTTGAAAATAGAAGTGTGTTCCGATGTTTGTGACGTGCTTGTTTGCTCCGATGCATGTGATGGCGACTGTACCCATATTAAAAGCCTTAGGTATCTTAAAGATCCAACTGTGTAAAGTCCTGCAAAGTTTTTTTTTTTAATCGAGGCCATCCTCTTTAACACGAACTAGATTGTTTATTTCTGAATGCAGCCCAAGCTCGAGACAGTCTGTAATCTCGCCTGTAGACGATGGACTACTCGAAACTTTGTTGGTGAGACAAATGTGTACTTCTGAGGCGAGTATTTATTTTACCAAAAGCATGTCACTGGAATAGACTAGCTGCCCGCGCGGATTTGCCTGCGTATTCCAGATATTTAAGATAAAGATTGACAAGTCTCTGCTACATATGATTATAAACTTTTTTGACCAGTGTAAGAAATGGACTTTTATCGAAAAAAAAATATATATATATCCGTAAAAACACAGTGCGTGATATGCAGATTACAAAGTCCCCTAAGCCCCGCTCCTCTATAGCGACAATTTGTTATATTCATAACTGTGTGTGTGTTTGCGTATGCATGTGCGCGTGTGTGCGTGTATGTGTTTGTGTGTGTGTCTAACCTTTTATATTGGACGTAGGCTTGATGGTTTATCCCGTGAATTCTCCTGCATTCTTTGTAATACGCAGGCGGAGCTGCACGGGCCGCTAGTATAAAATAATAAGATAGTTAAAGATATAATATCATAAAAATATCATCTTATGCTATCTCAGTCTAAGAATAACTTATACACATGATCGAGACAAAGTTTCTCGCACAAGTTACGTATTGTATTGGCTGCATTGCCTTGTTTAAACTCGCAAACTTGGAGTTTCTGAACGTACCTTGTATACAAGTTGAAATGTCGCTATTCAACATGCGCTCAATTCATATAACAATATTTTAAGTCAACAGCTTCTTTGCCAGAGGGGCAGTTGCGTAACTTTTCAAACGAGCGTTACGACAACTCTAACTATACAATGTATTTAGGTACATTTTTCAAAATGACCTTTAAAAATTTGCTTAATTAATCAAATCCACGCTTATTCTATATTGAAATAATAGTAGATTATACACCAAGGGTATAGCACTGTTTTATGTCACGGGAGCGAATTGAATCCCGAACGTAACGAAGGACTCATAATTTAACTCCTGAGCGTAGCGAGCGAGTTATAAGTTAATTCCTGAGCGAAGCGAGGGAATTAAGACTGAGTCCTGAGTGCAGTGAGGGGTTCAACCGCCCAAGACTAAAACAGTCTTATCCCCGAGGTGTATACTCTACTTTTCACACCTTATGCGAGACAAAAAAACAGGCTCAGTAGATAAATAATGTTTGTTTAGCAAATTAAAAGTACAAATTTTATTTTTTAAACTAGACACGTTAGTCCAATTATGGAAAGATAAGGTAATGTTTTTATTTGGTACGTTTATTGAGGTTGAGTTGGAGTTTATTATGCCTATGGCATCTAATTTGATAAACTCAGGAGTCAAAACACTTTCATCACTCGACATTTTCAATATTATTTTTGAAATTAAATCTTCTATAGGCACCTACAAGAACTCGATTTGTTCGTCACGCGTGAACAAATGAAGGCGCGCGGCGTTCCAAATTCGAAAGCACAAGCCGTGGTCCTAGATTCGAAATTCGAATTTCGAGCACCGCGCTCCTCCGGACCGGGGTTCACACGGAGGCAAACTTCATTTATTTTGTTAAATCAAGTAGGCCATGGCCTAGGACAAATTGTGTTTAGCAAAATTAAACTTTATGCATATAGTAATAAGAATTATGAAAAGTGAAATCATATTATTAACCAGCGGGTTACAATGAAATTCAGTACAACATTATAACCCGGCTAATACCAAGGGATTTAATGTCTTGCTTTCGGTAGGGTTTACATGACCTATAATTCGGCATTGTCGAGCATGTGGTTTGAAAAACCATGTTTTATACAGCTGAAAGCCAATGACAGAAAATAATTTATTTGTTTTAAGGAAGTATACATAATGTCAAAGACAATAATCCATACAACCTTACCAAGTAGTTTGTTTGATGTTTCATATAAACCAACATATTCCATTGTGTAACGAAAGTTACCCATGTGGAAAATATGGTTGCATGTCGTTACACAATGGCAAAAAAAAAATCTTTGATAAGATTTTTTAAGGCCCTTCACTACCTATGTAATTTTTTATTGCAATTCTCCCATTTTCCCATACACAAATTCGCATTTAGATCTATCTAACGTATGAATGAGACGTTACACAATCGACTAACCTTTCGACTAACGACAACTGACTGTAATTATACTACTGTAAGCTGACAGTTTACTGATAATACCGAACCAAATCCGCACCGACAAATGCATAAGTGGCCTTCCTTAGTTTCCTATCCACAACTCATGAAGTTTTTCTCATCCAATTTCTGCAAGACCAAAGGCAAGTCAGAGCCAAGCTACTGTGAACCGACTTAGCAAATACAGGCTCTGAATAAATTGAGTCAAGCCACTATCTAATAAGGAGTTACACTAGTTAGACGGTTCTAGCCGCTCGCGACATTATCTGCATTTAGCCTTTGAATGTATAATAAGCTGTGAACTCTATTAAGCGACACCTTAGTATTCCATCTTCTACGATATTTGACATTTTAAGTTTTTAACGAGACCTCTGTCAACACAGCGGATTCTCTAATCAATAAGTCATATTATTAATATTACATAATATCACCATTAATGTCAATTAAATTTATACACAAGGTAGGTATGTGAACGTTAATTCTTATTGTGGTAACTCATACAAATCTTTCATGTCTTGAAAAGTGGGTAAGACCTAAGAAGCCATGACTTTAATTTTCACAAAAAAGTTGATATTTCATAAGTTCGCGTAAGAAATATAAAAATTATGTAACAATTATTATTATTATTTGAATTATTATTTATTTCATTGCTTAAAGGGTTCATGTAGAACTGTAACATGTAATTTAAGAACTGTGTACTAACATGAGTGCAATAAAGTACTGTTACTGTTACTTTTGGCCCCACATGAGAGATAAGATGATTTAGTTGATTTGGTCAGGCGAGTTGTGTGACGAGCTGGTTCATGGACCCCTGCCTGGGCTGGTAAAGCGCTTGTGAAGGGCTGGTAACGCGCTTGTGAAGGGCTGGTTACGCGCTTGTGAAGGCTGGTAACGCGCTTGTGAAGGGCTGGTAACGCGCTTGTGAAAGGCTGGTAACGCGCTTGTGAAGGGCTGGTAACGCGCTTGTGAAGGGCTGGTAACGCGCTTGTGAAGGACTGGTAACGCGCTTGTGAAGGGCTGGTAACGCGCTTGTGAATGACTGGTAACGCGCTTGTGAAGGGCTGGTAACGCACTTGTGATTCTTCTGGAGTAGCAAGCGTCGAGAGACTACGATATCTGCTTGAAATCAGGCGAGCTGTAGGTATATGTGTACCACTGTAACAATATAAAAAAAAAATCAATGGGAACATGTCCTCTTCTGTGAAATATTACGAATGGTTTTTTTATCAGCTTACATAGAAACTTAAATATATGTATACATACATAATATATATGCAGGGTATTTGGCAGATGGATGGACATACAAATACTTGGGATAGATGGGGCCATACGAACCGATTTATTTAAAGGTTTTTTTTTAAACCTCGATCCGCAGTATGAATTAAGATTTAAAACTTCAATAATTAAAAAAAAAAGATAAAACCGGCAGCAGTATTATACATATTTTTAGGGTTCCGTACTCAATGAGTAAAACGGGACCCTATTACTAAGACTCCGCTGTCTTTCGGTCCGTCCGTCCGTCTGTCTGTCACCAGGCTGTATCTCACTGATACCGTGATAGTTCCAGTTGAAATTTTCACAGATTTTGTATTTCTGTTGCCGCTATAACAACAAATACTAAAATTAAAATAAAATAAATATTTTTATTGATAATGGTACGGAACCCTTCGTGCGCGAGTCCGACTCGAACTTGGCCGGTTTTTTAAGTTATTGAGGTTTTAAATCTTAAAAACTGAGTACATATTTGAAAAATAAAATTAAAATGCCTATTCTAAAAAGAAAACTGGGTCTTAGTGATTTTTTTTTGCACAACCATGTTGCATATGGCCCCATCTATCCCTAGTATAATATATGTATGTCCATCCAACTGCCAAACACCCTGCATATAAAGAAAATATTAGTTTCAGTTTCATGTTTGTTTTAAAATAATGTTTCTCGTGATATATAACACAACTTCTGTGACGTAGCTAATTAAAGATAACATGTGTAACTGTAAACTCCATGAGTTCTAATATCGCTTTATTATTATGTAACAGTGGCGTTTGTATCATAAAGTTATTCTTATTCTATTATTTCATACGAACAGTGCAAGTTACTACCAAGCTTGTGTAAAATATGGAAAAACTCTACCCCTAACCCAGTTTAGAATTGAAAACCAAGTAGGTACTATCTCTGGATTCCATTTGAAACTCATTCGACATCAAAATTGTTTGTCCTAATCTCTCACCCTAAGCTTCAAAGGCACTAAATGAAACTTAGTGCTCGCGCGAGTACTAACATTTAGCACTGGAACGTGTGCTAACTCGGAACTTGACACTTGTCTGTATCTAATCTCGGAATAACGGTCTAGACGCCCCGACGACTTGGGCCGTGTTTCCACTGCACCCCATATTTAATGTTTTTTTTCGGTTTGCCGCCAACTAACATGCAGAAAAAAACCGGCCAAGTGCGAGTCGGACTCGCGCACGAAGGGTTCGGCAAAAAAAATCACGTTTGTTGTACGGGAGCCCCCTTTAATATTTATTATATTCTGCTTTTTTAGTTATAGCGGCAACAGAAAAGCGGCATCATCTGTGAAAATTTCAACTGTCTAACTATCACGGTTCATGAGATACCTACAGCCTGGTGACAGATGGACAGACACACAGACAGACGGACGGACGAATAGCGGATTCTTAGTCCCGTCCCGTTTTACCCTTTGGGTATGGAACCCTAAAAAACGTACGAAATATTCATTGGATTTCTTTATTACCTACATACTTCTAATCGTCATGGCCGTTGGTGCCGAAAGGTTCTTGAGTGGCGACCTCGTACCGGCAAGCGCAGCGTGGGTAGACCCCCATCAGGTGCACTGATGACCTGGTAAAGGTCGTAGGAGTCCGTTGGATGCGGGTGGCTCAGGACGAATCACTGTGGCACTCTTTGGGGGAGGCCTTTGTCCAGCATAGGGCCTCTTTTGGCTGATATGATGATAATGATGAATAACAAAATAGATATATAAGAATACACTTAGTCTAAGAACTAAAAACAAAACTAAATTATAGTACGTAGGTACGCTAGTTTAATGATGTAGGTATAATCCAACAATTCTTGCATCAAAGTAAGATGATAAAAAAAACCCAGCCAAGTGCGAGTTGGACTCGTGCACGAAGGGTTCCGTACCATTGTCTATAAAAACGGCAAAAAAATAACGTTTGTTGTATGGGAGACCCCCTAAAAAAAAATTATTTTATTTTTAGTATATGTTGTTATAGCTACAACAGAAATACACAATCTGTGAAAATTTTAACTCTCTAGCTACCACGGTTCTTGAGATAAAGCCTGGTGACAGACAGACGGACGGACGGACGGACAGCGAAGTCTAAGTAATAGGGTCCCGTTTTACTCTTTGAGTACGGAACCCTAAAAACAATTCAGTCAGCGAAATTTGACAGGTCACCCGTGTCACTGCACTAACACTTTGCATAAGCTGGTCGACAAGTGTGTCTCTGCGGCAGTGAACCGGACACTGGCTCAGCATTATGCTGAGGTGTCAGTCAGACACCTACAGCGCTGATTTTCAGCCAGCACCGCAAAGAAGAAAAAAAGAGAAAAATAGCGGCGTGACGAAATCATGGTGTGAGCCGCCCCTGTTATCGTGAAAGAAATACCGGCCAAGGTGGCACAAGTTAAACGAAATGGTTTTCATAATTTTGTCTTCGTGTAGTGGAAACGAGCGGTTACGTAAGAGAAAACTGGCGCAAACCGGCTGCAACCGGTTCGCTAAACGAATTTTCCTACTGAACTGAAATTTGTTATAATTGCGAGACGCCTCGTACAGCTAAATACTGTATAATTTAAGCGAGGGCTTCACACCTTTTTCATTCACCCTAAATAAGAGCACAATTTGTATTTCGAGAATTTCTACGTTAAACTTTGAGGAGAGTTCAAAGATGGCGGCCAAAACCAGGCCCAATTGTGGGATCGTTATTTGACGTAGGCATTGAAATATTCATATTATTTATACCACAGGGTTTTTCTAAAAAACGTATCCACAAAAAATCATTTTATATGATACGAGTAGATGATTTTCGTTAAAGGAAAAATCGTCTTGTTAGGCCAGAAGTTTTAGCGTGTGACGCAAAAAATCCTACGGATGTTGAAATTAAATGAAAGTTTATTCACGAAAATATGGTAATGTGTATTAATGTACATCGTCTATATGTGGTAAACATTCAAACACCATATAATTTCATATGGTGTTTGAATGTTTGTTACTCAATCAGGCAAAAATTGTTTAAAGGAGTTCGGTGAGGCATGAATATAGTTCATAAGTTCATAACTCAGACAGGCGCGGCTCACTCGCGATTTGTGTTTATCGCTACAAGTACATGCCGGTCGCCCCTTCGGAGGGCCCTATTCAGTGGCTGCCACGTGTTGGTACAGGACGCTCGCACGGGTTGCAGCGCGTTGCATGCGATATAACGGGATGGCCACATTTAGGCACGTTTGGCGTACCTAAACAGGGAATTTGTTAACAGAGAACCTTCTGTACGTATTACTATTACTTATTCTGTGACTCAGATTAAAATATAGGCTAACACAGATAAGGCTATTTATTAAATGAGAAAAAACGAAAGTTTTTCCTTTTAAAAGTTATTATTTTGATGTAACGTAACCTCTATAAAAGTATTGGTACCTAATTTGTTAGCACCTTATATACCTGCAAGCCTAAGATGGTTGCCATTTTATAACTTATCGTTGTCGATAAGACATCCGTCACTCTCGCACTCGCATACTTGCCAGAACGTGACGGATGTCTTACCGTCAGCGATAAGTGATAATATGTCAATGTCAACCATGCTACCGATCACCGTTTGGTAACCAGGGATGTCACGAATGTCAGTTCTATTACATTCGCGAATGCGAATGCGAATATTTAGAATGCGAATGTGCGAATGCGAATGCGAATATTAAGGAATCCAATGGAATCCTGTAGACCATACTTTGTCAAATACAAAATACTCACCCTTACTTCCATTTATATACTTGAATCGAGTAAATTCGTCCGAAAACATATAAGTTTATACGAACAGATAACGAGTATTAAAAGAAACGATCGGAATATGCACAAAATTAGAGTACCTTTCTCCAAATATAAACTCGTCACGTCTAATACGCACTACATGACAATAAAAATTTTTAATCATCTTCCTAACCATATAAAAAGCCTTGTCAAACCAAAAATGTTTAACCAACAGTTGAAATCATTGTTAATCGACAAATGCTTCTATAGTTTACATGAGTTTTTAACGCAAAATTGTAACTATTTTTCTTTTCCTTAATGTTCATATTTTTAAGTTTAGTCTGTTCTATACATATATATATATTGTTGTGCCCTTGCAGGGTGTCACATGAATACGACCTACCATCTATATTTTGTAATGTGATAATGCAATAAATAAATTGAAATTTGAAATTGGAATGACACTACAAACTCAACGTACGTCATCACTTTTTAATCATTTTATTTAACAATCATATAACATGAAGTTTCAGTATGGTTGTTTATTGTTGGAACATTATTAATAATCAAAATCTAACAAAGGAATATTATAAGTACTTCAAAAAAAGTTATCTCGCCGCCTTGTCGCCCATTAGGCGATTTCGAAGGGTAGGAATCACAACAAAACAAGCCAAACTAATCAAGAAATCACAAGTCACTACCCAAGTAAAAGTGCATTCTATTGGTTAAAATTAATCACATGATACGGGTTGGCGCGCTTTGCGCATGCGCGAGTCGGCGTCTCGGCGGCAGGCGGCCGGCACGGGCGAAACTCGCCACGACTTGTGCATATTCGCATTCGCAAAGCATTCGCATCGTTTGATGCGAATGCGAATGTTGATGCGAATATTTAAAATTATGCGAATGCGAATGCGAATATTCGTAACATCCCTAATGGTAACCGATATAGCCCTCCTAATCGCTAAACTTAAGTGACAGTGGGCGGGGCACATTGCACGTAGAACCGATGGCCGTTGGGGCGGAAAGGCTCTTGAATGGCGACCACGCAGCGGAAGGCGCGGTAGTGCGGCGTGGGTAGGCCCCCCACAAGGTGGACTGATGACCTGGTAAAGGTCGCGGGAGTCCGCTGGATGCGGGTGGCGCAGGACCGGTCACTTTGGAACTCTTTGGGGGAGGCCTATGTCCAGCAGTGGATACAGCTTTCGGCTGATACGATGATGATGAATGCATTTTTTTCTTAAATGGTTAGCTTTTTACGATTATTACAAAACAAACCTAATCTAATGACTTCTCGGTCTTATCTTATGGGGAAACTCCACACTTGCCCAACGAGCGTTCCTATTGCAAAAAAAATGCGTTAGAGCGATATGTGGCGCCAAAACGACAGATTCATGTAGACCGTTGTTCAAAAAATTCAAAATCCTACCGTTACCTACATTGTACATTTACGAAATGTGTATTTTTGTGAAAGCTCATATTAGCCAATATAAAATGATGAGATCTAACCCTAGGCCAACTTCTAAACACCATGGACTCAATATCTGTTATCCAAATCATGTCTCTTCTCATTTCGGAAAAAGTATTATTTTCATGTCTGTCAAAATTTTCAACCATTTGCCTAATGACCTGAAATCCTTGGATTGTCAAGGTTTCAAAACGAAATTATTTAAGTGGTGTCTACAAAGAATGTTCTATACAGTTAATGAACACTTTGTAACCACAAATGCCTAATGAATTTTATTATTTTCTCTGACCACTTTCCTTTTTGCATGACATTGATTTATTATTAATATATTGACATTGCTACACTTTGACTTCTATTTTTATTTAATTTTTTACTTTTTTACTAATTTAATTCGATATTAATATAACAATGAATAATAAGGACATAATTTCAATGACATGCATATTGAGAATCAAAATATTGTACGCCAAACTCTGGCTGATTGTGATGTAACCAAAATACTAACCCTAACACCATTTTTATAACCACTCACATTCGAACAATAAATAATTTGTATTTGTATTTGTATTTATTTGTATCTAATTGATGATATTCAAAGAAAACCCGAAAAGTTTACTGTTTCAAATGCATTAGGTCTAGTGAACTATTAGGGCAAAAGCTAGTTAGTCAAGTGACAGGAACCCGTGTTGACTGCTTAAGCCCTAAAAGGATTTGTCCATCAAGCTGTCAACACCTATCTTGAGGAGTTCGGATGGTGTTAGGTACTCAACTCCAACGACAGTTTACATTATTAGGTAGTAACTGACGACGGTTTAGTCTTGACCTTACGTCCTCCGAAGCCTGATGGTCCTCGGATCAAATCAATTATTTGTGTGAATGAGCATTCCTTTCTGGATTTTTCTATGTACTTAAGTATATTATCTAAATAATATATCGTCGTCTAGCCCCCATTAGGTACACTAACTTTGTTGAGATATAGAAAGCGTTATTATTTTACTTTAACTTCTACTTTAACAAATATGAATATACAGATAAATAAAAGATAAGAAATAAAGACAGAATCATTATAATCATTTATTTTCAGATAACTAGAGATCTATAACTTTGTTAGTGTAGGTACATAACATTTTAAAATTTAAATAATAGGTACATGTTAGTAGTAATTATAAATGCTACAATAAACTAATATGCCTAGCTCGATTTGGTTTGGTATTTACCTAATTCAATACTGTCCACTAATACTTATTTATTTAACTGCGGTAGTAAAAAGCCAAGGTACAATCGGCAGAGCTATATAATATAATATCGCCACTACTAGCTCGGTATGTGGGGTTGTGTATACATTCATAGCAACTGTGTATGTATGTATGGTTATTATTAGAGGGCGGAGTACCGGTGGCAAATTTCACACAAAAGGTATGGAGTCGTTTTTTTATAATTATTATTTTAGGCTTGAATAATAAAATTATTCATTTACCTAATGTACTTAGTATGGTACCTACTCGTAAATTGGAAGTAAGTACTTAACATTTATTTTCATAAATCGATTTCAGGAATAGTAATGATAATGTTTTGATAAGAAAACATATTATTATGTATTATAGATATTAACAACATATTACATTATATTTGTATGCTCGTAAGATAATTTCTATAAGTTCCTAAAAAATATTATGCAAAATTAATCATTTAATCGTTATTTATTTAATCATAAGAATACTTAGGCGACTCCATAAATTTAGTGTGAAATTTGCCACCGGTACTCCGCCCTCTAGTTATTATTTTATTGGCTGAATGACCAAGTTACGTGATTCTTTTTAACCCCCGACGGAAAAAGAGGGGTGTTATAAGTTTGACGTGTCTGTGTGTCTATCTGTCTGTGTGTGTGTGTGTCTGTCTGTGGCATCGTAGCTCCTAAACGAATGGACCGATTTGAATGCAGTTTTTTTATCCGAAAGCTGACGTGATCGAGATGGTTCTTAGCTACGTTTCAACAAAATCGGTTAAGCCGTTTTTGAGGTATAGAACTAATAAATGAAAATGTCGGGGGTTTTTTAACTTTTCTAAGTTATAGTTATGTTTATAGGTACATTTAGTTAAATACCTAACCAAATAGCCTAGGGTAATTGAGGATGTGTTGTGTTGAGTATGAGTGACCCACTTTCTTCTCTAGCTATCAACACAACGAATCCTTAAATCACAAAGCGGTTGACAACGCGCTAGTGATTCTTCTAGAAGCGCAAGTGTCCATATGCTTCGGTGTCAGCTTACCACCAGACGGGCCGTACGCTTGTGTGTCAATGACATGGTATAAAAACAGGCCAAGATACAGTCAGCAGAGTTTATCTAATACCTGTCTATCTAAAGAAACTACTATGCAGGGATTTGTAGATATTTAATACGTCGTTATCCGGTCGGAAGGACCAAGGCGGAGGACATCTGTGGATTATGATGAAGTTGTTATTGATACCCCAGGGGTTAATGTCAGCTACTTTACCTCCAAATTCCACTGAGCTCCTCTGTGACCTACTTAAATTCATTTATTCTAAACCAATCAATAACAACTTCACCATAATCCACAGATGTCCTCCGCCTTGGTCCTTCCGACCGGATAACGACGTCGATATTATAATTAGTCCAAACTAATACAAATTGGGCACCCCCTGAACTGGCAGTAATAACATCGTTTGTATGACAATCCGAGCGTTCGCTAATACAGGCTTACATGGGAAAATTATTCGGTTCGCCGCGTTGTGGCGTCACACTTGGAAATGCTGAAACGGAATGACGTTCTAGGAATAGCTACATGTGATCATAACTCTACTCCATTTAGGTATCTATAATAATATGACAATAGAAGTCTATATCTATATAAATCTAAAGAAATGTTATTAAAGAATAAAATCACAATTACAGATAATAAAAACTTAAAACTTAATAAAAATAATAAAAATAACTATTTAGTATAAATATTTATAACCAAAGATAAAAAAATACAGATAAATAATAACTAAATTTCCCCACCCCGCATCGCATCCGGCTCAAAGGTTCCCATGATGCCCGCAGCAAGCATTATCTATATAACTATAATTTCAATATGTACCGGTGTGTAACCGCCATACGATAAATAAATAAATAAATATAGAATTTCATAAATAGGTCTTCCCATTTATTACATAAATTACGAGTGCGGATTACGATTTATATTGTCTTTTAGCAATCATAGATTTGGTCATTGTAGTAGGGCTAACGTTATTTTTTCGTTGATTTAGTACGACTAACATGTGGTCGAAGTTTAGAGTCCTGTAAACTCATGGACGGATATTTGTATGCAAATTGGTTTAAAATGCCTTTCTTATAATGCTTGGCTAAGTATAATATTTAATACATTGTTTAGTTTATCCTAAGTTTACTATATATATTTGTTATTTGTTTGCGTTTTACAATAAATATATTACTTTCCCTTTAATAATGTGTACGAAGAACCAATCTGTATTATAATTTTACTAAATATTGGAACATAAACCGGCTCCACCAAGTTTAATATTCTTAGCAGCGAAGTTTGTCCCTAGCGCTTCATTGATAACTTTGAGATTACTTCGACACGGTGATACCCTTATTAGTGGAGCAAAATCCCGACAAACCGATATATATATTATAAGTAAACAATAGTAAAGTTAGAATACAATTTTCTTTTTATAGCACATTCCTATTGGAGCCGTGGAAGATCATTATAATTTACATCATCATAATTATGGCGTGGTCACCAAAACTTACATAAGTATCAATCGAATACCGGCAAGGGACTGAAAAATGGTTTGAAAATTATGACGGTCAATATTACTGAGAATGGCATACTCGTATCTACTTACTTACGAACAAACAGTTTCAGTAAAATAAAAGCTTGTAAAAGTCAAGTACAACTTGACTATACTATAGCAATTATTTAAATGCCACAGTGTTTTTTAAGCGCAAAAGGACGCGAGACACCCATACACATACTACATAATTCAAACATAGACCAATTTTCACAATCAGTAATTTTTTGTAGATACTGTATTCTTCCGAGTAGGATAACTGTTAAAATAATGCATGAAATATAATTATGCAGTCATAGGCTTATGTACGACATATCTTTGATATTAAACATGCAAAGCTCGGTGAAAAAATCATCTTAAGGTAACCAATTCCAATAATGTCTTGCTTTCCCTTCACTATCATATCATATCACTTTCGTAACTAATACCTGCGCCAAATTTCAGAAATTATTAAGTGTTCAAGCGGACCACACCCCAGAGGCTCTAGTATAAGTTTTATCGATGCAATACGTTTTCGAATGCGTTTGCGTATTGTTTCAATTTGTATGGCAACGCGAACAGCGCCTCTGGTGGTAACTATTAGGAACTACGCGTTGCCTTACAAATTGAAACTAAACGCAAACGCGTTCGAAAACGTATTGCATCGATAAAACTTATACTAGAGCTACAGGCTCCATTAAGGTACAAACAATTCTAAGAGGATCTTCTTACTTATTTTCATCATCATCATCATATCTCAGCCGGCCTCCCGCAAAGAGTGCCAAAGTGACCGGTCCTGTGGCACCCTCATCCAGCGGACTCCCGCAACCTTCTTTAACTTCTATAAAATTATTTTCCTAACGTTTTTCCAAGTAGCGTTCTAAACGAGCGCGGTTTTGAATAAATGATGAAATTTTTATTTCGTGTAACCATGCACACATGTTGTTAGTAGAATTTACAAAACTAGGGGGTTAGTAGTTACAGCTAAACTTACATTTAAAACAAAACAACACTGACAGGGGAGTGTAGTCCCTCGCAGTGTGACATTTAGGGACAGTCAAACCTGTCCGCTATCATGCGTTTTACTTCTACAAAATAACTATAGAACAACAAACACACTGTTCCCACGGAACCTCGCAGCGCACATTGGAACTCTATCAGCGACATCGATACGAATACATATATGTACCAGTGTGTAACCGCAATACGATAAATAAATACTATAGAACATATTCTTGATCTCATGATCAGTTTCTGTTAATCGACGCTGTTTCCTCTTTTAATTTGAGATTCATTGCGACCGCACCCTAAAGTGAAAAGACAAAACCCACTTCACCAACAGACTTTATTTCCAAGCGCTGAATCCAAAAGTTCCTAACAAGAAAACACTTACCTAACTCTTGCTCATCCTTTTTTGAGGTGCACAGACAAAAATTTTACCCCGACACTTTCCACAAAGTCTGAAGCATAATACCAAATGGTCTTCATATTTATTTAGGCTGTGGCTCGCGGATTCAGTTCGACATGGTACTTGTGCAGTGAGCATTCGTAGCTAATTACAACTTCTTCTTTTTAGGTTGTTTTACTGCGGCAGCCGAGCCTTTTGAGATAATGTACCGACGTTCGAAGAATGTCGAAGATTTTTGAACGTGCTGAACTGGGTAAAAGGCATTTATAATAAAAGGCTGAAAATTGATAATTGACTTTAAAAACAATGTTTTAACAGACTCTAATTCAGTACTTCACTTTATTTGAATTGTAGATCCTTGATATCTCCAGGATCCCAAATTAAAATCTTGACCTGATGACCATTACATGGAAAAGATACCCTTTCAAGCAAGAAAATAATTACCAAATCGGTCAAGGCGTCATCGAGTAATCGGGGAATATACATAAAAATAATAGATTCCGACAAATTGAGAATCTCTTCCTTTTTTGAAGCGGGTAAAAAATAGGGTCTCATGCATTTTTAGTGATGTGAATACACAAATTCAGGCCCCGTAGCATGGATGGCGTTATCACGCGATAAGTGATAGGATAAGCGCGTCGTCTCATTCTATCGAACGGTGTCAGCCAGGGACGGCAGCTCTATCCTATCACTTATCGCGTGATAAAGGCCATCCATGCTACGGGGCCAGGGCTGGTATATCTGCGATAAATTTGTTAAGTTATAAGAATAAGAGAATAAGAAAATTTATTGAATATTTCCTATTAAATACATATTTTCAACAACACATTCAATTAATTACATTCATGTGTATATTTTTTTCCTTTAAGCTTTGTTTTTTCTACGTATTATGATTAGGTTTTTATGTTAACATAGTTTTCATAAATCTAATGAACCAGCTTTATGTCTGTTGGTACTCTTTGTGTAGTACCCCTTATATTTTTGTTTATACGACTGTTTGTCTTCTAAATAAACTAAAAACGTAAAAAAAAATAGTACAGACGGATACATCACATCATTTGAATGTATATGCCATTCTAATTTTAATACATGACATCTTGATGACATGGCGTCTTGCATGGATGCGGGTGGCGCAGGACCGGTCATTTTGGCACTCTTTGGGGGAGGCCTATGTCCAGCAGTGGACGTCTTTTGGCAGTTTCGGCTGATATGATGATGATTATTTATTATTATTTATTTTAACGCTAACAAGTTTATTTACTTGACATTTTTACATGATAAAAGGAGGGTTATTGAGGTATAATCATGACGATGAAGCATTAACAATCGTTAAAATGTAGTATTTTACTAATAATTTGTGTTCCGGCAAATTACCGGTTTTGACTTTAATTTACCGGTAATTTACCGGCCTCATATTTAGTCAATTTACCGGTTTGCATTCCCTAGTTCCACCGTAGCGTTTAGGATACTGAACCGATTTTGATAAATGAGATGTCAATCGATTCGGAATTATGCTCCGGGTAACGTAGGATATTATTAGCCGACTTCAAAAAAGGAGGAGGTTCTCAATTCGTCTGTATGTTTTTTTTTTGTATGAAATAAACCGCCTCAGCGGCTATCGGTTCAACGTGCAATGTGCCCCGCCCAGTGCCACATAAGTTTAGCCATGTCATAATGCAACCTTAATGATTGTCATCATCATCATTTCCTTGCCCTTATCCCATTTACTTGGGGTCGGCGCAGCATGTCTTTTTCTTCCATACTTCTCTGTCAGCCGTCATATCATCATTCACTTCTTTTCTCTTCATATCGTCTCTCACACAGTCCATCCACCTTTTCCTTGGCAACCTTAATGATTGTATTCATTAAAATAATAAGTACATTTCAGAGGTTCTGAACTGCAGTGAAACTATGAAAGACAGACTTAATGGATATTTATAAACGTTTCAAGTTTCAACAGTGCCTAGTTGTACAGTACGATAACCACCAAAACCGAAGGCTACAAAATGTCCTTCTTATCATTCTAGCATTAGTTTCACAACTTTTCCTCAACAATTTATCCTCTGGCCAAAATAGCGTCCAGCACTCTCGCGAGCCAATGTTTCGCTGAAATTACATCGCTGAATTAAAATTCGCTTGAAGCGGAATACTGAATTGAAGGCGGTTAAAACTTTTTTTTAACTAATTTATTTGACCTACAATACAATACACTGCAATGCAAACAGAACATAAAAACTACCCCTTCTAGTGATCGTATTGTTATAATTTCACTGTAAATCACAACTCCCAACGAATCAAGCCAGAAGCTCAAGTAAATAGTGTCCAACTTCCGGACATGACTGTATTCTGAACTCAGCGCGGACTTCAGTTCAGGTTAAATTGAGTTCAGTTTAAGTTCATTTAATTACGACAGTCCCCTTGAATGAACGCAATTGAATGCTGGCTTTTGTCTTTATTAACGAGCTGTTATTTTATTTCAGCTTATAGCGTGTGAGATAAAATATAAATCAATTAATGGCGTGATAACACCGTGATAATCACCCACTTTTATACATACTATAAGGCGGGTATCACTGCCACCGCAGCCCGCTACGGTGTGCGGCAGCTATGGTTTTCTCGATGTACGCAAGTACCTCAGTGTGGATATAAATTCCGCCTGGTACCACATACTGCACCGCGAGATTGCCGACTGGTATCATAACCGGTCACAATACTCTGAATAGACTAATGATGCTTCTTGCCCACACTGTGGGCAGGAAGAAACAAGTAAGCATGTACTAGCGGAATGTGTTATGTATGCGGCACCGCGTTTTAACACATTCGGTAAAGATATGTTAGAGGAGAGGGAATTGAGGGATGTCGACCTTATAGATGTCCTTCTGTTCTGCAGGAAAACGAGAAGAATGGAAGAGTTTGATGTGGAAATGCCGCCTGGACAGTAACCTGAGGCTACAAACTGAGGGAATTGGTCTAAATGACCGCAACGAACGCTCGACTGCCCACCTGTTTCCGGCCAGGCGGTCCCTTCACAACATCATCAACATACTGCACCGCACTTTTGTGCGGCGAAATTTGAACGCGTCTCCACACAAGGCAGCAGGACGCGGCGCGGCGACAGTGTAGTAACCACCTTATCGCTGCGAGCGAGGCCATAGAATGTGGGAACGGGACACCTTTATTGCGCTCTTTGTTGCACTTACCTCTCATGATTGATGCTACTGAGAACGCAGCTGATTTGTGCCAATCCCGTGTTTTATGGCGCAGTGAGCGTTTGATAATAGTATAGTCTAGTTAAAACTCTAAGATGGTCTTTGGATGTACCAAATTATCCGTATCTGAGTGAGTATAATGGTGACCAAGTTTTAAATTATTGCCATGGTAAAGACGGTCACTTTCATCGTCGCATAGTTAACAGAACGTAACAGATGTCTAACCCACAGCAAAAAGTGAAAAAAACAACCGTTGTACTCGCTTTGAGACTTATTGCTTCTAAGCTACCTGTAGATCGTATGCACTTATATGATTTCGAAACCGATCTGTTTGTTACAATTGCAGAGGCGTTCCACAACATAAACATACAACACAACTAGTACACACAAAACACTAACACAATTACCTCCCTTCCTGTGGCAGTTGGCTAAAAACCAATAAACTCCCTGAATTCGGTCATACAAAAAACACCAGCGTTAGAAACCTAGCCCAAACATTTACCAACATTAATCCAGCTATATATAACAATCACAAAAATATTTGACCACTTAATTTCGAAACGAACGAATTCATCAAACCCGGTTGTGAAAGGCCGCACTGCGTCGAAAAATCCGAAACATCCAAATGGACAGGACCTAACACAATTAGAGGCATAAGCTACGTTCACTATAGCCAGTTATGCAAAGATAAATCAAACTGATGACGTTGTAAAATGAGTTTTATTCCCTTGTAACTAGGACGCGGCCGTGTCATAAATGTTTTCGGTGGTAAGCTAGCCGAGACAAATGACTACGATATTGGCTGTTAAACCAAGTGCCGCTCGGCTAGAGTTTTTGTCCTGCCATTTACGTTCAGCCAGTTTTCCAATTTTGGACGGGAATTTTGTAAATTTTGATTGGGATGCCGAGTTGTTACTGCATTGGTGTATTTTTATTTTGGATAACTTGATTGAGTTCATATGGCACCTAGCGTAAGTAGTAGTTACTAGATTTCAGTCCTTTTTTTGAGCCCTTTTTGCCCTTGATCTATCTGAGATTATCGGGAATCTAATACTTTCGAACTTAATTTTGACACATACGAGTATTATACCTTTTTATAATCTCTGAAGTTTCACCATAATAACACACTGGCCACATAG
Source organism: Epinotia brunnichana (assembly GCA_963854355.1). NCBI lineage: Eukaryota > Metazoa > Arthropoda > Insecta > Lepidoptera > Tortricidae > Epinotia > Epinotia brunnichana. Next base: position 23,687,827 of record OY977952.1, read on the forward strand.
AAAAAAAAACAAGGTTCGGTTTCAATTGTTTTTTCGAGTTATCGAGTCGCCGCTGAAGTTGGAATTGTCCCGTGAAAAATTAAGAGCTATGATTTATTACGACTTTGTAAGTGGATTAACACAAAAACAATGTGGAGACCGGATGATTACCTTCAAAGACGACAATATACAGGTGGTATTCAGAATTTCCAAGTGGCCGAGTATCCCTCACGGACTACGCGCATGGAGGTCGAACAAAACCGGCAGGTACGCAAGAAAACGTCCACCTTGTGCGTCAGCTGATAAAAGAAGACAGGCATGTGACATATCGGGAAATTCAGGAGTCTTTGGGGATTGGAATGAGTCATATACAAATTATTTTACAGAAAGAATTAAATAGGCGTGCGAAAGTTGTTTTCCCGTTGGATCCCTCACTTATTGTCTGATGAGTAGAAAACGACTCGTGTCAATTGGTGCCGCTTAACATTGAATAAATTAAACGGAGGAAGCTCAAATGCAGTTTTTAGTGTTGTATCAGGTGACGAGTCGTGGATATACGCATATGAAACTAAAAACCAATCTCGAGTATGGGTTTACGAAGACGAGCTCAAGCCAACAAAAGTTATTCGCTCTCGCAGCACGGCCAAGAAGATGGTGGCTACGTTTGTCTCCAAATCAGGTCACGTGGCTATTATTCCTCTTGAAGGTCGTAGAACGGTCAATGCCGATTGGTATACAAGTATTAGTTTGCCGAGTGTCTTTGCTGAAATTAGGAAAAAAGCCCTAGTCGTCGCATCATCCTTCACCACGACAATGCCAGCCCTCACACCGCTCGGAAAACAAATGAGTATCTGGAAGGTGAAAAAGTCGAACTACTGGACCAACCTCCATACAGCTCCAATCCAACCTAAGTCCCAACGACTTTTTCACATTCCCAAAATCACGGATAAGTTGCGTGGTCAGCGGTTTCAGACACCGGCAGCAGTGGAGGCTTTTAAAATGGCCATTTTGTCGACCCCTATTTCAGCGTTCAATAAGTGTTTTAACGACTGGTTTGAACGCATGGAAAAGAGCATAAAATATAAAGGAGAATACTTTGAAAAACAATAAAAATACTTTTATTCAATTTAACTGCATATTTTTTTCTATTCCCGAAAGTTTGAGTTTGACCCTCGTATTATTCGAATATACGAGGGTCAAACTCAGTCAAATTAGTGAGTTTTATAAGAATATTGTAGCAAACAAATAAATACCTAAACGTCCACTCAAACGATGAGAGGAGATTTCATAAGTTAAACACAGGACTGAATTTCGAAGCAGAGAGCTGTCAAAGTACAAAGTTGGCTAAGTTTCTAGAAAATCAGTGCTAAATAATAAATATGAGTTGGACAAGTTTTGAACAACAGCTGGTATTGCTCTGTAGTTCGGATTATGTTCGGTAAATAGTTAGTATTAAATTAATGTTGTACGTAATTCACAGCAAATTACTTCTGTTATTGGCGTCAAATGAATATTTAGATTTAAAATAAGCTTTTGAACTATATCGTTGAAATATATAAAAAAAATTGTGCAACATCGATTAGTTTAGTAGGTACTTGGATTTTTACTGTGAAATGAAATTTGTAGGTGTGTGCGTTTTTTAGTTTTCTACTCCTTGAGTGTAAGGTAATGCAGTGGCAGTTAAACCCTGCTGGGTTTTGTCCGCTGCCTGGCCATGTATTGTAAAATAATTATATATATATAAATAAATTAAAAAAAAAAAAAAAAAAGGTATGTGTTTCTACAGTCTCACTACTGTACATTTTTCCGTTAACTTTGCGACCTAAGTAGTTTAGGCCGCGCTACAATACGACATTATTTGAGTGCAAAAATAACTCGCATACGATAAGCATCAATCGAAGGAACGGCCAATTAATCTAAGTATTTTGTACCTGAAAAGCATTTTAGTTTTATCTCACGTTAAAATGACGAAAAAAAAATATTTCCTCGACAAAATAACATAGCAGTTTGATGATATTTTGAATGACAAGTATATAATAGACTTGAACGCAAATTTAGTGGACATAATTTTATTGCAAATTAATGATTTACTCCATAGTAAACGCGCCGAAAATATAAGTTGTGACATCATAGCATAAGCCCGTTTAAATGAAGCGTTTGGGGGGGTGCCCGCGCGTGCAGATTTCAAAAAAAGAAATCATAAGAAAATTTTAATGCTACAGTTGATATTCCGCTGGATCACACTTTTGATTTTCGTAATAAAATAAAAAGATGCAAGTTCCCTATTGAAGCTCTTTATACTTGGGCACTGTAACACCAGTACCCTTATTGTGAGATTCAATCGTAACCTAACGTTACGTAACTAATACGAGATCGAATAAACGCGCTTCGAATAGATTTCGATCTCGCTACGGTATTCTTCGATTCGACCCGTCAAACTTGTAACTCACACTGCCGTTGGACTACGAAACCAACTGCAAAACGTTAGGCACTTTGCGTTTGGTTTTCGATGCGGAATTTAACGTTCGATTCGTACTACCAATCGGTAGTGTGAGACATTTCGAATCGAAGAATACCGTCGCGACTGTAGTTTACTATTTCACTTGCAAAATGGCCCGTGATATCGTATTATTCCGTCAAGAGTTATCGTAGATCCGATCGAAATTTATCTCAAATTAAAGAACTTATAAAAATAAGGGTTTTGAATTGACAACATATATCCGCAAAATTCGGATTGTCGCGTATTTTGTATTTAAAAATGCAAATAAATGGCCCCCGCGCCGCCATATTGTATCGACAGTCGACACTGTCGACGTCGCGATGCGCGTATTCTGTAATGTCATAACCGACAAACATTTAAATTAAAACGATAAATGCTAGTGATATAAGGTTGAATATTGGAAAATCGTGAACGAACGTGAAGTCGATCGCGAATTAAGTAATGTATAAGTGACTCACGTTACAGTTTGGATTTTTAGTTCTATGAGTGACCACCAGGGGCGGTGTATAAACTTTTCATACTAAATCTTGACGATAGGCGCTAGCGTCGATAGTAGACGCGACTCACTTCAATCCCACGCTAAGGGTGCAGGGCTGTTGCGCCTCACCCTACCCGTCACGCCTAGCGAAACTAGCCCTCTAATTACTATTAGTTACTACGAATCGCGGCGTCAAGTTATATTTGTGGTCGAACGATGAGGTGAGATTTAAACACGCTACATAATAGCGGGGCTGATCGGATTAAAATTACGCTAACGAGCTAAAGCGGATCATTTTGTACGGTCAACAGCAAAGAAATGTCATTATCGGCCTTATAACAAAGGAATAAAGTCCAGTATGACGTTAATGCTAACATATATTTCGCTCAAATCAATGCAGACTTAATACTACCATTACGTCATCATCATCATAATCATATCAGCCGAAAGACGTCCAACGCTGGACATAGGCCTCCCCCAAAGAGTGCCACAATGGCCGGTCCTGCGTCAGCCGCATCCAGCGGACTCCCGCGACCTTTACCGGGTCATCAGTCCACCTTGTGGGGGCCCTACCCATGCCGCGCCTTCCGGTACGTGGTCGCCACTCGAGAACCTTTCCGCCCCAACGGCCATCGGTTCTACGTGCAATGTGCCCCGCCCACTGCCACTTCAGTTTAGCAATTCGGAGGGCTATATCGGTTACCTTGGTTCTGCTGTTGGTTGGTCTGTCTGTACTGAGGATAAACTGTGTAAAGAGTGAAAGACATGCTGTCGACATGACGAATCCTCAAATCATATTCATCATATTTTACAGGATGTGGGAATAGGAGCAAAAATTCAAAAGGAAGCTTCCTTAGAGCATTTGCAGTAACCCCTTGTGTCGATATATTTTGATCCAAAGTTATGACCTCCAAGTAATGTATCTTGGTACCACGACATCATAGCACAGCAGTCAATGCGGATTTTGAGGTAACATCATGTAACGAGTCATAATAGTTTTTGTATGTAGCCACACCCTGTATACGCGTCGACTTGAGAACCTCCTCCGTTTTTTTCGTCGGTTGAAAAGACGCTAGTCTAGTCTTGTCAGTGTCAGTGTCAGTGTCAGTGTCAGTGTCAGTGTCAGTGTCAGTGTCAGTGTCAGTGTCAGTGTCAGTGTCAGTGTGAGAGTCAGTGTCAGTGTCAGTGTCAGTGTCAACATTGTCGAGTCAATGGTGGCACCTAGTTGTGCTGCAACAGATCATGCAGGAGTGATATGGCTGCGTTCATTGATCGCTGTTTTGGTTTTAAGTTTATAACTTTTCTCCCTTCTCTTCAGTTTTTTTATTAATTTTATTTTTTAATCCCTTACGCAAAAAAGGGGTGTTATAAGTTTGACGTGTCGGTGTGTCTGTATATGGCATCGTAGCTCCTAAACGAATGGACTGATTTTAATGCGGGTTTTTCGTCCGAAAACTGACGTGATCGAGATGTTTCTTACTTACGTTTCATCAAAATCGCTTCAGCTTTTTTTGAGATATTGATCTTTGTAATGAAAATGTCGGAGGTTTTTCAACTTTTCCAAGTTGTAGTTATTGTTTGTTATTGCTTAATTTTGTTATCAACCGTGGAGTCACTCGATGGTTCCATTGGAAGTTTAGCGCTGGCAGTAACAGAATAGAATAGAATAGATTTATTTATTTCAGACATTTTTTTTGTACATCCATATATTTTTAGTATAATCTTAACCTAGGTATATTAGTATTAGCCTCTATAGTTACTTAGATCTAAATTTTGCGACCGCTTTAATTTGACCGATCCAATGCGCCAACATAGGGCAGTCGTATCTGTCGGCAATGACACTCAGAATGCTGTTGGAACTTTCCCTTAACCGGCTCAGCATCGAGACGATTTTCTTGCGTATAGTCGCTTGAAAACCGTCGTGTGGGCCTCGGCGAACATAAGCGAGGCGCTACACCACCAGGGTAGTCCCATCAGCACTCTGAATGCGTTGTTATATTGCACGCGCAGGGCATTATAGGCTCTTTTGGTATATTTCACCCACAGGCTGCTCGAGTAGGAAGGTAGGAAGGTAATGCCAGCATTATGCTGTGATAGAACCATTTCGTGACAAAACGCTTATTTATCTCAAATAAATGTTTCTTTATTTCTTTCTTCTTTCTTTCAAATCACTAAACGGTCGGCATCACGCTTGTGACTCTGGAAACGAATTTCAGCGTCAATCGTCATTGTTCAATACATGAACATACATGTAAAAATATTAGTTAAAATAAATAAAATAGATTAATAAATATTAGTATATATAAATAGGATTAATATCACAGAGAAATATCTGTTATAAGGCTAATTTGCATGTATCAAAACGCATTCTTTTATGTCACTAGCAACACTGTCACTTTTCTTGCTTCCTATTTTCGATCATTCATCATGGCAGCGTGTGCTGCTCGAAACTTAGTTTATTTTACTTGAATAAACGCCTTATTAAAAGTTAAAGCATGTTTTTATTGAACATGCTAAGTGGTCCTTCGATATTTTCAAAAAGTTAATTAGAATCAGTGCAGTGTTCGTCGAGAATTCGCGATAGGACCGCTTGCAATACAAGTCGGTCTCGCGCGGCGCCAATCCGGCTATAGCGGAATTTAACGTCGTGCTCTCGCATATGTCCCATGTACTATGCTTGGGAGCAGTTTTCGACTGGGCCTGTGAAGGAATAGCTTCAAACTCTATAAGTTTTGAAGCAATTTGGAGCATTTTGCCAAATTATATTTTTTCCGTGTTAACGGCGGTGGATCGAAAAACGTGTCTATACTCGTTCAAGATCTGCGATTAAGTTACGTGCGTATGATTGTGTTGGCAGCATTGGGACTCGTCTATACGTAGTTCACGCGTCAACTAAACGTCAACGTCATAGCTGTCATCTATATGCCAGCTGTCATTGGAATTTATTTACAAACATTTCATCGTGTTGGGTTCTTGCGGTGTTTCGGCATTATTTTAAGAAATAACATTTCGTCGAACTCATAAACAGTTTAATATTGATTCAAATACTCCGTGAAAGTGTTAAGTGCGGTATCAGTGCGGTTTCATTTCGTAAAGTAAGTAGTAAACATAACCTTAAAAATAGAAGCGGAATTAAAGAGACTGCGTAAAAAGCGTGGTCAGTTAAAAGCGGTTATTACACGTATCGAGTCTTTCGTCACTGATCCGGTCTCCTTCGCCTCCGCGGGGAAGGAGATGCTCCAAGCGCGCAAGGACAAACTTGTGAGTACATTAAAACAGTATGAGGACTTAACGCTAGACATTTTATCGCTGGACGAAGCGGATTCGGAGTGTATTTCGGAAGTTGAAGAAAAATATTACTTTGTTGTGTCGGCAATCAATGCGGCGCTAAGTGCAATAAAATCAGATGAGTCTTCTGCCAGTGTTAACATCTCAAATTCTAAGTTACCAAGCATAGAAATTAACTTTTTCGATGGGAATGATTTCACCCAATATAAACCCTTTATGGATTTATTCACTGCAATTATTGATAAAAACAAAACCTTGTCAATTGTTCAGAAGTTATTTTATCTTCGAAAATACTTAAAGGATGATGCTTTATCAGTAATCATAAATTTGCCCATTGTGAATGAGTCATATCCAGAAGCAATAAAGCTGTTAAAACAAAGATTTGACAACAAACCTCGTCTTGTCACAAACCACTTAAATTTGTTGCTGGATATGCCTCAGATACAACGTGGTACTGCTGCTGCAATTCGTTCATTTGTGTCAAATGTTAGGCAGCAGTTGCATGCCCTTAGAAACTTAGAACAGCCCACCGATAGTTGGGACATGTTATTAATTGCAATTTTAAGCCGAAAATTGGATTCCTATACGAATCGTGCTTACCACCTCGATAAGGTGGATGTTGAAGGTATGCCTACAATTGAAGGTCTTTTATCTTATTTGGAAAAGCGTGCTATGGCGCTAGAGGACAGCCCCCCTTTGAAGGCCTCCTCTGCCCCTTCCTATGAAGGTAAGGCAAAGTTTAACTATTCAAAAGTGACAAATGTTACTATTAAAAAAGGTTGCTTATATTGTGACAATATGGACCATGCTATATTCATGTGCCCAAAATTTAAAATGATATCTGTGAAACAAAGAATTAACTTTGTTAATTCCAACAAATTATGTACATTGTGTCTTCGTGACCACACCAACCAGTGTAAATATACATTTAAATGTAAAACCTGCAAGCAGTCGCACAACTCACTTTTGCATGAGGATTCAAATCAAGAGCAGGCTGTTATATTGCATTCACATAATCGCTCAGTTAATAATATTTTATTACCTACTGTGCAGGTAAAAATCATTGACAAATTTGGTCATGAAATTTATGTCAAAGCACTTTTAGACAGTGCAAGCCAAGCAAATCTAATTAAAAAATCGCTGGTTGAGCAATTACATTTGACTCCAATGACTCAAAACACTAATATTATTGGTGTTGGCAACAACAATAATTTGATAAAGCAAGCTGTAAATGTTTCACTGAACTCCATAGTTCATGATATTAAATTTGATGTGAATTGTCACGTGGTAGACTCGATCACCACACAGTTGCCACAAAATTATTTCGATGTTAGCGAATTTAAAATTCCAAGTGGTATCCAATTGGCAGATGTAAACTTTAAGGCGCTGTATGCAGCTGCGCATCGAAAAAGTGCCTTTTCCAAACCGATTATTAGTATACTTGTACTATTGCTAGAGATCCAAATTTTTGATATGTATATTTTCAGTTCATTGGCTATGTTCGTGCTTCGTAAAATCACGATTGCTTACGAAAACCTCGATAGATTTTGCCTTTCAAAACAATGCTTTTTTACCACCAAACTCGAAATATCTCAAAAGTTATTTAGAACATTACAATGAAATTTGTTGTGATAGGTAGCTTTTTGGTAGATCTATCTACCGGCTTCTTAGAATTTCAATATGTTTAATAATTCAATACATTTGGTCATTTGTCTGAAAAACCGGGTGTCCGCGTCGTGCACGCGCGGTGGCTAGTACAATTTAGTACGCCCGTGGCCACTGCCGACGACGGACCTGTGAATGTTTACCTGGCACGCAAATACGCCTTTTTGCAGCAATTATTTCGAGTTATCAAGGTAAATAAAAATACTTAAAGGAATAGGAAACGCTAATACATGCTGGAGAACACATTCGAAATGATAGAATAACAAATATAAGGTATGCGATATTTACTACATTAAAGCGTTTCTACATCCGCACCTAAAACGTATTAATAGGTAGCTGGAGCATATTGACAAGATGTCAATAAAAATCTTCAGTTATCCTGGATACGTATTTAGAACTGTTAGGTAGTAAGTAGTCGGGTGTAAATCGGATTCGGACACGAGCACATGGTTGGGGGGGTAGTAATCGTACCAATTATGGACTGTACGAATAATAGATTTATTTATTCATACAGAAATATATCAAAAGCATTTAGGGCTATTGCGCCGGATAGCGACTACCTAGTCTAAAGTCCTAAACGAGTTGGTGAACTGAAGTATATTTACTTGCTGTTTAGTAGATTCTATTAAAAACGAGTGCGGAAAAAGATCCTGCCACTCCACCAGCAGCAGGCCACGGCCCTTCCTCATCTTCGTCATAGACATACATGCATACATACTGTTGGCGACTGGCTGTGGTGCCACCTTTTTTGTACGAATATGTCATGTTTTTGTTTATACTTCTTCTATGTTGCTGTTGAGGTGTTTGTGCTTCGAGTTGTCAGATTGCCTTTGTCACGTCTTGATATATTTGCTGATTCTGTGTTTTATATTTTAATAAATACCAGTTTAAAATACGTGTTTCCATCCTACATCCATTATACAGTCCACTCTCATCCACTAGTTATCATTTTGGTCCATTCTCGCCGTAATCATTGCAATCATCGTAGTTACAAATTGTCAAATTTTTTCACATAAGACATCATAGATATTCATTTCATTTTGAAAACATTTCACGCATTATTTACGTACATTTTCACCATGAAGGGAACACGTAGCAAGGCAAAGGCAAACTTGACGGCTGCAGAAGTCGAGCGGGTGCATCGCGAACACCGCGAACATTCACCGCGCGGCGCCCGGCCGATTTCAGCCGCGACAACCGACGGCGCTTTGGCATTGCCTGACAGTACGAGCATACAACAGATGGGCACCGTACCCCACGGCGAGGCACAACCTGGCCTCGCTTCCGAACACCCAAATGCTCGTGCTAGCACGCATAACGAGGCAGATATCAATGCGCCATCTAAAAGTGTTCACAGTAAACAACCGTGCAGCGAGCGCTCTCACTCATCGCGTTCCTCGGCGGCCGTGCGTGCACAGAAACTGGCTCTTGAAGCAGACACGATGCGGCGTCAAGTGGAGCGCGAGCGCGAACTTGCTCGCCAACAGGCGGATCGCGAACGTCAACAGGCTGAGCGCGAGTTTGAACTCGCACGCCAACAGGCGATATTCGCACGTCAACAGGCGGAGCGCGAGTGCGAACTCGTACGTCAAATGGCAGTGGCGGAGCGCGAGCGCGAGCTGCACCAAGCGGAACGCGAGCGCGAACGCGACCTCGCCCGCCTCGAGGCTGAGGCGGAGGAGGCGGAACTACAAGCGAAACTCGCCGCTCTGGATGCCTCAGATAAGTCCACCAAATCTCGTAGTTCGTGTTTTTCTAACCGTAATTCCGAAAAGCGTACCACAATATGGGTCTCTGAACAAAATGCAAACATGTCCACGGCATCTTTTACAAACACGCCTGGTGAGGCACCGACTGTCACCCTGGGTAGCCCTCAGGGACTTCTTTCACAGCCGGCCGGCCCCGCCAACACGGTGTCGTTTTGTATGCCCGATGTCAACCCTGCAACCCTTTCAAAGCCCACATATGCCGCTATCGAAAATAACTACGACAGAGTGGTGCGACAACAATCATCATCCAAACGCCCGGCACCAGATCCTATAATGCAATTGACTCACGCAATCAGCGCCCTTTCCAACAGGCCAAAGAAACCCGAACTTATCACGTTCTCGGGTGACGTCGGTCAATGGATGGCATTTAAGAGTAGCTACGAGAGAACTAAATCCAATTTTTCCCCTTCAGAGAACCTAGACCGTCTTAACAACGCTGTGCGTGGTCCAGCGTACCAGTCCGTCGCGTCACTCCTGTGGAGCTCCGGTGATCCTGAAGACGTCATTAGCACCTTGGAGCAGACGTACGCACGGCCAGAACTGCTGGTAGCCCGCGAGGTTGCCGAGCTGCGCTACAGTGATAAGATAAGTTCCCCTGAAGATTTAAATTGCTTAGCGAACAGACTACGCAATTTTGTAACCACTCTGAAGGTAATAAAACAACAAGAGTACTTGTCATCACCGGAGCTCTTCCGGTGCATATTGCTTAAACTGAGCGAGCACAAAAGAGGCCGTTTCACGGATTTTGCGTCTCTGTATGTACCTGAGGAACAAATTATTACAAAATTAGAGTTACTCTCACGCTTCCTCTTGATCGAGGCTGATAAACAGCTTAAATACAATTTTGTTGCTGACAATACTGTTAAGGCGCCGGCTCCGATACATTCCTCTAAATTTCAACAACGAAAGGAAACTGTACACGCTACAGTATCTAATGAAAAAACTCCTGAGCGTTGTACATATTGTAAACACCCCCACAACATAAAAACTTGCAAAAGTTTTTTAGGTCTGAACCTCGACGATAGATGGCGTTGGGTCCGAGAGACTAAAGTGTGTTACCGTTGCCTAAAGTCTAACCCGCACACGTGGAACAACTGCCGCGCGAAACGTTGTGGAGTTGATGGATGTTCGAGACGTCACAATGCACTCCTCCATGGCACAGCCGGTGTTAACGCTAGCGCAGCACCCAGCGGCCAGTGCAACAACACTCAAGTAGATTCTGCCAACGCTACCAGCCCCGACCACATGGACGACACCGACAACAGAACTGAATCTGCCGTTAAGATCACAAATACTTCTGATTGTTTAATTAATACAACAGGGTCCTTGCTGTCAGCGGCTCGTCCCCGCGGCCTGCTGAAAGTGGTACCGATCGTCATCGAGGGTCCTGAAGGCTGCTTCGAGACGTCAGCACTGCTTGACGAGGGCAGTACGGCGACGCTAATTGATGGGGAAGTAGCAGCGCGCATCGGTGCGAAGCCCACATGTCAAGAGCGTCTCCGCATCGAAGGTGTCGGTGGTATGAGCAAAGAAGTGGACGTAAGTTACGTTGACTTTTACATTCGCGGACGTAACCAATCCGATCGATACCTGGTGGAGCACGCGCGGGCCATCAAACCGCTAGGCCTCCGCGCACAGTGCCCTGATTCAATCAATCTCACTGATTACAATCATCTGTCGGACTTATCCCATGAATTGTCATATACGGACGCTTGCCCTACTATTCTCATTGGCGCGCCCGACTGGCACTTATCTCTGAGTCGTGAAGTGCGGTGTGGAAAAAAGAACGAACCCGTCGCCTCCAAAACTTTGTTGGGTTGGGTGCTTCACGGTGCACTTTCCGTCTCATCCAAGCCACTCGAGTTTGTGAATCATATTTCGGACGATTTAGACGCTGTCATTAAAAGTCAATACGACATTGACGCCTTGGGCATAACAAGAAATGCTCTTCGCCCAAATGACGATGATAAGCGAGCCGTAGATATTATTGAATCGTCGGCTCATCGTTTAGACACTGGCCAATTTGAAGTTGGTCTCCCATGGAGGAAGAATTTACCGAAAATCATACCCGACAGTTACCCGCAGGCACTTTCGAGGTTCAAAGCCCTCGAACGACAAATGTCAAATGACCCAACGTTCGCCGCAGCTTTTCAACATTTTATAGACGGCATCATCAGTAAAGGCTACGCAGAAGAGTGTGATACAAACACCTACCATAAGCGAAACCATCAAAGCGTACCAAACTCTTCGTGCGTGACTGCAGATGGCTCTTTAGTGTGGTACTTACCAATTTTTGGTGTACTTCACCCACAAAAAAAGAAGCTCAGAGCAGTTCACGATGCTGCAGCGGTTACGAAAGGCGTAAGCCTTAACAGCCTCCTGCTGCAAGGTCCTGACATACTGTCATCCCTCCTCGACATTTTATTTCGATTTCGAGAAGGCAAAGTTGCCTTAAATGGGGACATCAAAGAGATGTTCCCTCAAATCAAAATTTGTCCCAGGGATCGGGACGCCCAACGCTTTCTCTGGCGTGAGAAAGACGGCAACTTAAAGGAGTACCGCATGTCTTCAATGATATTTGGTGCCGTCTCGAGCCCATTTATTGCGCTCTATATAAAAAACAAAAATGCGAGAATGCTAGCAAACGAGTACCCAGCTGCCTGTGAGGCAATTGTTGACGACCACTATATGGACGACTACCTCGGCAGCTACCCCAGCGTTGCTGAAGCGGCACAAATAGCCGCCGACGTAGTCACGGTCCACAAGGCAGGTGGTTTTGAGATGCGCGCGTGGACGTCAAATCATCCTGAGGCCCTCTCGCTTGTCCCCAAGGAACTCCGAAGTGACGCAACCTCCGACGTCTGCCTGCCACCCAGTAGCGAGGTTGGCGTTTTGGGTGTTAAATGGAACCCACGTCAAGACTCGTTAGGCTTTCGTACCATAACCCAGATACCGACTGACACTTTAACCAAACGCAGCTTGTTATCAAACGTCATGAAAGTCTACGACCCTCTCGGCTTGCTAATGCCAGTCGTTATCTGGGGCCGCATTTTGATTCAAAGATTGTGGCGCGCAGGCATCAGTTGGGATGCGCAACTTCCTGAGGTGTACGTGAGCGAATGTGAAGACTGGTTTACGCAGTTACGAGTTGCAGCCAATGTTAAAATTCCTCGCTGGTACATGAATAGGTCGGACGCTTCGGACATCCAGCTGCACGTAGTAGCTGACGGCGGCGAACAGGCCTACGCTTGTGTCGCATATTGGCGTTTCAGATACACCGACGGCACCGTGTCCACGGCTCTCATCGGAAGCAAGGCACGCGTCTCGCCTCTCAAACCAGTCTCGATTCCTCGTTTGGAACTGCAAGCCGCGCTCATTGCCTCGCGTTTTGCGCAAACAATATTGCAAGCTCATCGTTTTCAGCCCTCCGAAACCATCTTCTGGACCGATTCTACTACGGTCCTCAAGTGGATTCGGAGCGACGCTCGCGCGTTTAAACCGTTCGTCGCGCACAGGCTGGGAGAGATATTGGAAACCACCAACCCGTCTAATTGGAGGTGGATCCCAACCTCTCTTAATGTCGCCGACGACGCAACTAAACCGAAGAAAATTAACTTTACCGCGTCTCATCGGTGGTTTGCCGGTCCACAGTTTATTTTTGATCCGCCAAGCACTTGGCCGACCGAGTGCGTTGCAGGCGTGGAAGAGAGTCCACCAGACCCCGAGTTAAAATCTGACCTGGTGGTTCTGCTCCTCGACACTCCGTCAACGAGTTCAGTACCTAACCCAACGCGTTTTAGCTCTTGGCAGCGATTACTTCGTGCTACCGCCCGCGTTCTCCAGGGTGCACGACTATTCCGGCTTAAACTGTCTCGGCCTGTACCTCCAAATTCTAAATTGTACTTAGACGGCTCCACATCTCCCTACCAACTTCACGCTGCAGATATCGTAGAAGCCGAGAAGATGGTGGTGCAACAAGCTCAGGCAGAGAGTTTTCCCGAGGAACTAACAGCTTTACGTTCTTCAGAGCCAGTGCCCAAGAACAGCAGAATCTCAAAACTCGCACCGACTCTCGACCAAGATGGCTTATTGAGACTGGACACACGCATAAGTTCCGCTCCAGATGTAAGCTACGCCGTGAAGTCTCCGATTATCCTCGACGGTCGTAAACATGCTGTACGACTACTCATCCTCCATGAGCACAACAGAGCATCGCACCAGTTCAACGAACTAGTGCTGAACGAACTCCGACAAAAGTACTGGATACTTAGAGCCCGAAACAGTATTCGCAGTGTTGCGCACGCCTGCTTACAATGCCGAAGGTGGAAAAACCAACCTGCTCACCCCCAGACCGGCAACCTACCCCAAGAAAGACTTGACCATCACAAAAGGCCCTTTACCCACACAGGCCTGGACTATTTCGGCCCCATAATGGTAACGATACACCGCCGCCAAGAGAAGAGGTACGTTGCACTATACACTTGCCTAGTAACGAGAGCACTTCATCTGGAAATTGTTACTTCACTGTCATCCGATGCTGCCATAATGAGCCTGAGGCGTTTCATCGCTCGCCGAGGATCACCTACGACCATTTTCTCAGACAACGGGACAAACTTCGTCGGGGCTTCCCGCGAGCTACGCTCTCTACATGATGAGTCAGTTGAAGAATACGCCACAAACCAGAAAATTGAATGGCGCTTCATCCCGCCTGCATCACCGTTCATGGGCGGCGCATGGGAAAGGCTCGTGCGGACAGTGAAAACAGCCCTCAAATCCTGTCTAATAAGTCAACCACTCAAGGAAGACGTCCTGGCAACGCTCTTGCTTGAAGCAGAAGCCATAGTTAACTCACGGCCATTAACTTACATATCATCTTCTCCTGATTCACCTGAGGCCATAACTCCCTTCCACTTTATTTTGGGCACATCATCAGTGGTACCATGGACTTCATCTCTAACAGACGCAGACCTATTGCGAAGATGCGACTGGCGCAGAACACTACGGCTCGCCGATCAGTTTTGGGCACGATGGCTTCGCGAGTACCTGCCGACGCTTCGACCGAGAGGAGCCACCACCAACGACGCGTCTAACCTTAGCGAGGGTGATGTGGTGCTGATCGCCGACCCTAGCCTCCCTCGCGGCTTATGGCCACTAGGAAGGATAGTGAAGGTCTACTTAGGGCCCGACGGAGCGGTCCGTGTAGCGGACGTCCGTACTAGGGGCGGTATTCTACGCCGACCGGCCCGTAAACTTGTTTTGATGGAAGCCGCACCCCAGTCAGTCACCACTAGTTGTTAGTGTCCCACTGGGGGTCCGGTATGTTGGCGACTGGCTGTGGTGCCACCTTTTTTGTACGAATATGTCATGTTTTTGTTTATACTTCTTCTATGTTGCTGTTGAGGTGTTTGTGCTTCGAGTTGTCAGATTGCCTTTGTCACGTCTTGATATATTTGCTGATTCTGTGTTTTATATTTTAATAAATACCAGTTTAAAATACGTGTTTCCATCCTACATCCATTATACAGTCCACTCTCATCCACTAGTTATCACATACGCTACGGCACATCTTTTCGTCCAATATTCCGCAGTGTCTCAAGACGAGAGTCTTTGACCAGTGTGTGTTGCCAGTGATGACATATGGAACGGAAACGTGGTCGCTTACTATAGGCTTCATAAGAAGGCTCAAAGTCACTCAAAGGGCGATGGAGATGGCTATGCTGGGAGTTTCTCTGCGCGATCGCATCAGAAATGAGACTATCCGCAGCAGAACCACGGTAACCGATATAGCCCTTCGAATCGCTAAACTTAAGTATCAGTGGGCGGGGTACATTGCACGTAGAACCGATGGCCGTTGGGGCGGAAAGGTTCTCGAGTGGCAACCACGTACCGGAAAGCGCGGTGTGGTTAGGCCCCCCACAAGGTGGACTAATGACCTGGTAAAGGTCGCGGGAGTCCGCTGGATGCGGGTGGCGCAGGACCGGCTATTGTGGCACTCTTTAGGGGAGGCCTATGTCCAGCAGTGGACGTCTTTCGGCTGATATGATGATACATACGCTCGAAAAACATAAACTTCCTTCTGAGGCAGTCGGGTACAAAGTACTACAGGTTGTTCCCCTATACAGCTGCAAAACTTTGCCAGCTGTTTGTGCACATGATACCCATCACAAAACACTAAAGTATGCCGTTTCACATCTCGCACTCACTCTGCCACCGCTGCTTCTCCAAATAACTACCAAGAAAGCCTCCCCCGCCACGCCCCTTTAAAAATAAGCCCACTAAAGCAAATAAATGTGACGTTATCTAAGTGAACATACCTTTTGTCGGTATAGAGTTATTGATATGACTCACTCACTCACTCATCAACGCACAGCCGAAACTACTAAGACTAGAGAGTTAACATTTTCACCAGAACTACCTTTTACAACGTAGGCAACGCTTAGAAGGATTTTTGGAAATTCCACCCCTAAAGGGGGTAAATAGGGGTGCAAAGTTTGTATGGGGGAACTTTATTTTTAGAGCTAGAGACTTAAATTTTTGCATAAAGATTACTTTTTAGAATACAAATTAAGTACTTTCAATTCAATTAAATTTATTTTGTTAAACATAGGTTACAACTTTTACAAGTATTGTTGGTATACAAAATATAAGACTTCTGTGCATTACCCACAATGTAGGTTTACAAAATATTTCAGCCAGCTAATATATTTATAAAAATTAAAAAAAAATGTCAATACAGTGATTGGTGTTAAATACTTCAAACACATGTCAAAAACTCTCAAAAAATACTATAACTAAAGAATATTATAACTAAGGAATGTCTGGAATGGAACCATGTTATGTCGTAGGGTCGTTTAAGTAATCTTTAATGGTATAATAACACTTTTCAATCAAATATTGATCTATTGATTGAAATGATTGATCCAATAATGTCATGGAAATATCACATAGATACATTATGCAGTAAGTTAGCAAGAGGGATCTATGCTCTAAGACAGTTTAGACCACTTGTGTCAGAAAGTTGCTTAAAAGAGCTGTTTTATGCGTACATATACTCTCAACTTTCATACGGGATAATGCTTTGGGGCAACAGTACGGATTATGAGCGCATCCTAAAGATCCAGAAACGTGCAATTAGAGTACTTGCGTACGCAAAGTACAGATACACGTGTCGCAAACATTTAAGAAAACTTAGTATCTTAACATCAGTTTCAACTTATATATTGGAAGTTTTGATGTATGTTAAACGTTATCCAAATGAATTTCAAAGGAGAGGTGAAAATAGTTCGAGATCAATGAGAAATGCGAATAACTTAAAAAGAAGCGGGTTGTGTCCGAGATACAACCGTTAATTAAGTTTAAGTGGATACTTCTTTATTGGCTGTCCCCGTAAAATATATATCTGCATTAATTCACTAATATCTGTATAAGCACAGATAAATCGGCATATATAGCAACATTGACTGACGTAGCTCGTTTGACTCGCGAGGCATTGAAAATGGCGGTCATTTCAGCATAGTTTTCATGCCCGTCACATAAACTAAATAACATTTTGTGATTAACAACTAATGGCAAATAAAGAAGGATTAAAACCTATGGATATACCTATGGACCAACAACAGTAGTCTGAAATAAATGATTTTTATTTTATTTTATTTTTTATTTTAAAACATGTAACAAACAATTATTTGAAATCAGATTAGGCTTATCTACAAAAAGTTATTCCGGAAGTCACGTGATACATTTTGAACTGTACCCCTATACAAGAACGCCAGCAAAGAAGTATCCACTTCAAAACAACCTCGCCCAGACTTAGAATAGGCACACAACTTCCGAAGTTAATAGGACAAAGACTTTTTAACCGGCTACCTTCAAACCTTAAAACCATAACGAACGACAACTCTTTTCGCTTCCATGTAAAACAACTATTGCTTGAAAAAACACTGTATAGTTTACAAGAATTTCTTTCAAATGACTAAATAACAAGATCTTAAAAGCTTGACGTTAATATTTGTATTATGTTTTCTTTCTTTATTTTATGTAATAGCATTATGCTATGAGTATGAGTATTATTAAACTATTTACAAATAATAACAATTCTGTACACAACTGTACACATCTATTGTATTTTATTGTAACTGACAAGTCATAATTTTAACACAATTTTATCTGTATATTCATTGTACTATGATTTCAATTGTAAAATTATGATAATAAATAAATCTGAATCTGAATCTGAATATGAAGTCAATTGTCTTTTAAATTTATTAATATCCAGTGTTTAATTCGGTCTGGAATTTTATTGAAAATATTTGGTGCCATTCCCAAAATTCCACCTCTGATTAGCGCTGTGTTGTTGCTACCCTGCAAAGTTTTCAATTTTTGTTTGTATTATTTACGTGTCGGAAATCTGCGGCCTTCTGAAACGTTACTGAACATGCTTGGATTGGTCTTGACAAAAATACCTACTTCTAGGATATACAGTTCTTCTAGTTTGTATGGAGAGCAAGACATTTTTAAAGTAAGGAATTTGTAACTTCGGTTTTTTAATTATTAATCACTTAAGAAGGTTAAAAGGGGGTTCGAATTATGTATAGAGAGCAAGACATTTTTAAAGTTAGAAATTTGTAACTTCGGTTTCAGACTATTTACTATGAGAGTTCAAAGAGGGTTCTAAGTTTGTATAGAGAGCAAGACATTTTGAAATAAAGAGAGATTTGTTTCTTCGGTTTTAGACTGTTTACTAAAAGACTAGGTACAGTCAGCGTCATATAGTTAGTAGCAGCCAAAGTAGCCAAATATATCGTAACACATCCTTACACCTATAGTAATAAAGACGTGTTGCGATATATTTGGTTACCTAGGCTGCTACTAACTATCTGATGCTGACTGTACAAAACTAATTTAAATTTTTTTTTTATTAAACAAACATTTAAATTTCTTAAACAAACATTTAGACGATAACATGTTATACGTGGACGAAGTCGCGGACAACAGCTAGTTTATATATATATATTTATTTAAGCTTAATTTATTCCATATTGTTTGTGTTAGTACATATTTACTGAATCTAAAAGATTTATGCCATTTTTTCTTTCTTATATGGAACCTATTCGGGTAAAAGCCATATATCGTCAGATATTAGGAGAAAAGAAGGGCACTGGAAGCAACAAACTGGTCAGGGCCGAAAAGCAAAAGAAGGAAAGGTAGACGACGAAGACGTTGGACCAATGACATAACTGAGGTCGCCGGACCTAGCTGGATGCAGTTGGCTAAAGACCGAGAAAAATGGCATGAGATCGAGGAGGCTTTTACCTAAATTTACATTTGCTTTAAAAAATTCAATATAAATCAAACAAAAAAAGACAGTTAAAGCTTAATTTAAATTTATATAATTACTTCCGGTTGGAAAATTTGTTGGATTCTTGTGTAAAGCATCTTAGAATAACGATTAAAAATGAAATATACAAAAAAAACGCCATTATAAATTAATGATTTTCGAAACCGTATTTTGCCTGGAGTATAGAGCCAAGTATAAGTCCAATCTTGTTGGCTTGTTGAGAGTATCAAGGTCCATCGCGGTGTGGCCGCTGGTCGAGGTAGCATGGTAGGCAGCACGCGCCGCGCGAGCGCAGTGACATAACACGTTTAGGTATTTAAGAGACAAATTGAATTTGTTATTTTTATATGATGTTTGGTCAAATTACATTTTTTAATAGACATAGTCATGTACTGAAGAACTTGCTGGTCTTAAAATAACCACCCTGTATAATAAAATGCTCTTCTGACTAACAGTGATCTAATTATCCAGTTTTTAATCAGTCAGTCATACTTATGTAACAAAGGTAATAATTATGGTAATAATACTCCTTGCATTTCATTAAATTGTCAAAAGGGACTCTACGTGTTGGCTCAGTTGGTACTTTGTAGGTACCTAGCCCCACGCATGCCTCCCAAAGGTCCGGGACATCAGTGTCCCGTGAGCGGGAAAGACATACATGGTAAAAATATAATTTGCCAGGAGATAAATAGATGAACATAGCTATTTGTTTATTATTTTTGATGGTTTTTTAAGCGGGCGTTAACCGGCGCTATAACTTTACCGAGAAGTAATCGATTTTTTTTCGGTCTAGAAAACCTGTAATATATTAGTACAATCCATAATTGGTGACGTTCACCCTTAGGAAGTGAAGATGTACTATTATTTTATCAGTTCTACGTATTTGGGAAACGGAAGCACCCACATAGGAACTGGGAAAACGATAGGTGGATTGATGATGAAGAAATCTGTACTAACATATCTTTGGAAAGTAAGTGTCCATAATTGATGTCATCATACTACGATGTACTTAAGAACTGTAACTACCTATTATTCCTTATTTTCTTAAAAAAAATAGATTTAAATAAATAAATAAACAATAAATATTTGGGGACAATCTTACACAAATCAACCAAGATTTGAAAAATAAAACAATTATTCAAGAAGACAAACAATTGATCGTATGATCCGCAAAAACGAGCCGAATACGGATGCCAACAGAATAAGGCCGTTAGCGGGGTGCGCGGGACGCGCGTCTCCCGCTCCGTCTGCCTCACCTCCGCAAATACCTAAATATCGTCTAATAAGAGCGCCTTAACATTCCGTCTGAAATACCTCTATTGCTGGGTGCAGACCTGTATTTTAAATCATTGTTGGACAGCCATGTATCCTTAGGAAATGGGCTAGTTTTACAAAACACACTGTTTGGCTATGTTATGGGTGGTTCAGTTGTATGTAAAGCCAATGTAAATTCAAATGCTCAGCTTGTTTCTAATCATGTAGTTCAGGTTCAAAATGACTGTAAATTGAATAAAATAATGGAGCAGTTTTGGCTGAGCGAAAAAGTCCCTGAAGTGTCGAATAAATTAAATTCTGAATTTCAGAAGGCTGAAGAGATTTTTAATGAGTCGGTAAGTTTGCAAGACAATCGGTTTTATGTTGATATGCCACTTACAGCTCCATTGAATGAACTGAATATTGGAGATTCTTTCTCAGCTGCACTTCAGAGATTTTATGCATTAGAAAAAAAGTTTCAGTCTCACCCAGAGTACTTTCAACAATATAAAAAATTTATAGGGGAATATATATCGCTTGGACATGCTAAAATTGTCGACATTGGAGGTTATGATGTTTATAATGACCCAGTATATTTTCTTTCACATTTTGCAGTAAAAAATGAAGGCAGCAAAACAACGTCTTTTCGCGTTGTCTTTCATGGGTCTATGAAATCAAGGAATAACATTTCACTCAACCAGGTTATGTTAAATGGACCAATTGTCCAAAGTGAGTTATTTGATGTGATCACTTTATTCAGAACATATAGATATACATTAATGTGTGATGTGCAAAAAATGTTTAGGCAGGTCAGCATAAACCCACATCATGCACCTCTGCAGAATATTTTGTGGAGGGATGATCCAAACAAACCTATAGTTTGTTTACAGCTCCAAACATTAACATTAAAAGTTTAAAAAAAAAAAAAAAAAAAAAAAAAAAAAAAAAAAAAAAAAAAACAACTGAAAAATATTTTGAACAAGTTGATTTCAATAAAGACAACATTATAAAGACATTGGGACTAAAATACAATATAATAACAGATTCACTCATTTATGAATGTCCCTTGTTGAGTTTAAAAAAATTGAAAACAAAAAGAGAAATTTTAAGCTTTATAGGAAAAATGTTTGATCCTTTAGGATTGATTGGGCCGATAATAGTAACGGCTAAATTGTTTATGCAAACTTTATGGAGTTTGAAGGTTGATTGGGACTCTATATTGCCCATGAAACACTTAGATACTTGGAAAAAATTTGTAGAGAGTTTAAGCACAATTAAACCCATTAATACTCAAAGAGGTATTGTGACCGGGGATGAAGAAAAGGTAGAGCTACTAGGCTATTGTGATGCCTCATTTAAGGCCATAGGATGCTGTCTCTACTTAAGAGTTTTTCATAAGGATGGTAGAGTCACCGTAAATTTGTTGTGTTCGAAATCCCGCGTAGCACCATTGAATAAGACCCTTACGATTCCAAATTTGGAGCTAAATAGTGCTCTCCTTCTCTCAAACTTGGCACATAGAGTCTATAATTTAATGAAAAAACGATTTCCCCTTGATGTTATTTTACACTCGGATTCTCAAATTGTGCTAGCATGGCTAGATTCTAAAGAAATTAAGAGAGGCGTTTATGTCTCAAATAGAGTTAGAGAAATTATTAGTCTAACTAAAGACTACACCTGGACCTATGTCAAGAGTGCAGAAAACGCTGCTGACATTTTGTCGCGCGGAACTGTTCCTCATAAATTAAATGAGAACAAATTATGGTGGCATGGCCCGCCACACTTATCTGATAGAAAATATGAGCATGTCATTTATGACGCTAGAGCCACTTTCAAAAATTCTAACTTGAATGATAAAGAGGACATTCCCGTTAAACAACAAGTTGCTGAAGTCTGTAATGTAGGGCAATTAAATACTAGCAATGAATTATTTTACAGATATTCAAATTTTTACAAATTGAGGAGAATTGTTGCTCTACTTTTAAGATTCAATCATAATATTTTAAGTCCAAATAATAAATTGGTAGGCTCTATAACGCCTCAAGAGGTGCACAATTCTCAGATTTTAATTTTGCGACATGCTCAAGGTACTAATTTTTTTAAAGAAATTGAAACACTGACCTTAGGTAAACCTATTAAAAATAATTTGAGTGGGTTGCATCTTTTCATAGATCACAATCAATTGGTTAGAGTGGGAGGCAGGTTAAATAATGCCACAAACTTACCTTATAATAAAAAGCATCCCATACTTTTACCTAAATCAGATTTTTTAACCCACATGCTCATTGAAACTGAACATTTGAGGCTCTTACACGCTGGGGCTAAGTTAGTTCTCAGTTCGTTGTCACAAAGTTATTGGCTTATTGGTGGAATTCGTGAAGTAAAGAAGGTACTGCACAAGTGTGTTAGATGCTTTCGGACCAAAGCTGATGCTGCTAAACAACTTATGGGTTCTCTACCTCGTGATAGAGTAACTCCGTCAAGGCCATTTGAGGTTGGTATAGATTTTTGTGGTCATTTTGATATTAAGGTGGCTAGAATTCGTAAACCTTTAATTCATAAAGCTTACATCGCTATATTTGTATGCTTCTCTACCAAAGCTATACATGTAGGGTTAGTTAGTGACCTTACCACTGAGACCTTTTTAGCATGTCTTCGCAGATTTATATCAAGACGGGGAATGCCAACAAAAATTTATTGTGACAATGCGAAAACCTTTAAAGGTGCAACTAATAAATTAAACGATTTGTATAAATTGCATTCATCAAAAATTAACATAGAGGCAATTGATCATTTTTGCTGCGACAAAATGATTCAATTCAAATACATTCCTAGTTATAGCCCAGAATTCGGAGGATTATGGGAGGCCGGGGTTAAAAGTGTGAAATATCACCTAAAAAGAGTTATAGGCACTACTTGCCTAACATTTGAAGAGCTCTATACTGTCATTACACAAATAGAAGCTATCTTGAATTCAAGGCCTTTGCTTCCTATGAGCTCTGATATATCTGATTTGAGACATCTTACTCCATCTCATTTTTTAATTGGCTGTCCATTAACTAGTCTTCCTGAACCGGATTTTACAGAATCAAAAATCAATAGACTTAAAATTTGGCAAATTTGCATTAAACTGAATCAAGAGTTCTGGAAGGTCTGGAGCAACGACTACTTAACGCAATTGCAAAACAGACCAAAATGGAAATATGATTGTAATAATTTAAAGGAAGGTGACCTAGTCATTGTTAAGCAAACAAATGTCCCTTCAATGAAGTGGCCCATGGGGCGCATTATTAAAACTTTTCCTGGTTCTGATAATAAAGTTAGAGTGGCTGAAGTAAAGCTGGCAAATAATAAAACTTACATTCGTTCTTATAAAAAAATATGCCCACTACCCCTTGAGGGTCAGAATTAATGAAAAATATAAAAATTTCAAATATAGGCATTCTTTTCTAAAGAGTCAAATTAAGTTAAATCATTAATTTTATTCTTGACAGCTTTGCCCGGCCAACTATGTTCAATACATGAACATACATGTAAAAATATTAGTTAAAATAAATAAAATAGATTAATAAATATTAGTATATATAAATAGGATTAATATCACAGAGAAATATCTGTTATAAGGCTAATTTGCATGTATCAAAACGCATTCTTTTATGTCACTAGCAACACTGTCACTTTTCTTGCTTCCTATTTCGATCATTCATCATGGCAGCGTGTGCTGCTCGAAACTTAGTTTATTTTACTTGAATAAACGCCTTATTAAAAGTTAAAGCATGTTTTTATTGAACAGTCATTTATTTTTAAAATTCAAAATTCTTTATTTCGGATAAGTTTCCATATCGGGTTAGTTACAGTAGGAACTTATATTTATGTTAGTAACAATTAATTTATTACATATTTGCACCTTCTAATTCTTCAAAATTTATGACAGTCGATATTTATGTCCTGGTACCCTACGTGTCTAAAAATTTACGAAAATACTTTTCTGCTTGATAATGAACTATAAATGGGATTGTAGAATATCAGGTCCCTTCAATTCACTCCGAAATATTTTTTACCAGAGATATCGTTGTTTTGTAATACCCCTCTGATAATTGTTTCCCTATAAAAAACCCAAGCGCACAAACCCATAAAAATAATGACCCCACAATGTAAGCGTAAATAGCGTAGGTTGTTTATCGTGGAGGCATTAAACGCGGTGAATCAGGCGCGGTTTGGCGCGACGACAAATCGGCCTATAAATTACCCAGCCGAGCCCTGATAGCCCCCTTAAAAGACCTATACGCCAACTCCAAAATTACCCTTACAACGTTCTATACTCAAACCCAGCACTCACGCAGATACGTCCTATAAACTACCAGCAACCGCTGCGTTACGCCATTTTGAAAACTGGTTAACCGCGCGCTGTAAAAAGGTCGTAAAAGCGACGTCAGTTTAAAGAGCGAATGCGTTTCAAAATGGCTGCTAAAGTATTTGGTTTGTGAAGCCAAAAAGCTGTATAACGGAGTACCATCGAAGGACTTACAGCGTTTTGTGAGAACCCGGATGCACGGGCCGGGACAGATGCAAGCACTAATGCTGATTCATTATTTGTTTTTACGGTTATTAGGACTGAAGTGTTGATTAATGGATACGGGTACCGTGCATATGTGTTGCATACGGATTAATAAGCTACCCTATATCGATTGAATGACCTTCAGTCTGACAGAAAGAGACTTAAGGTGGTTCGATTGCCATACAAAGCGTTATTTGACATTCGCAGGCTAACGGCGTGATATTTTAAGAAACTTATGTAACAAACTTTCATCAATTGGCTTCCCATTTGCGCCCAATTTCCCCTTTTCTAGAAGTTTTCCCAAAATATCACGTCCCAAACCAACTTCTCAAATTAATCTAGTTTATACAAGTTCATTTTAGGAAAGGGGGAATTTGGCGCAAATGGGAAGACAATTATTGAAAGTTTTATACATAAGTTTCTTAAAATATCACGCCGTTAGCCTGCGATTGTCAAATAACGTTTTGTATGGCAATCGAACCACCTTAATAGGCAAAAATAACAAGTTAAAATATACTTGAAGCTTCGAAAGTTTTGAGGTTGACATTCTCTGAAAATTATTATTATATTATATGAAAAAAGAAACAGAAATAATATCCGATTTTATTTCTTGAGACCGAGGTTTAATGGAAGCTGAATGACCTATAAAGGTTTTAATAAAACAAGTATAGTCAGCGAGACTGTATATTAAATGAAAACTTCTGAATAGAAATAGGCTACATTATATCCAGCGGGTTTGCCTGCGTACTTTGCAAGTATCGGTATACAATACAAATACTCTTACAGTATTTCCGTGCATATGTCGAAACTTTAAAGAGCCATATGCACTGTGAAACGTTGTACGATACACGTGCGAATAGGTAATTCGCAACTCGTGTCGATTTAAAACACTTCCTTCGGTCGTGTTTTAATTTATCACCACTCGTTGTGAATTTCCTATTTACTGCACTTGTATCGTAATAGTACATTATGATACAAGTGTGCTACGTTGGTCATTACACTCGAGCCGGTTTTTAAGCCTGAGCCGAAGGCGAAGGCTTAATGGAGACGAGAAGTGTAATGACTAATGCTCACGTGTTTCATACGACGTTTTTCAACACATTTGCGAGGAAAAAAAAAAAAATTTTAAATGTTAAAAGATATGTAATGAAAAGGCACTAGTGCGATAATGTAATGTAAAAGTCACGGCATGGGTAATATTCTGCATTATCAGTGTAAATACGCTGTAATAAGACCTACTTTACGAGCAGGTGTGTTGAAAATAACTATTATAGCACACCTCACACAAACAAAGCACTTACAAAGAGAGACAACCGACTTTGTTTTAAATATTTCCAAATCGAATGACACAATTCAGAATGATTATAGGTATTATACATTCCATCAATGAGGGATATCTTTTATAACGGCCTACTAGAGCTTAAGTTAGGTACATGATATTTTTAAACGATATGATACCGAGAAAGAATATAATGGAAATATAAACCATCATCGTCGTCATGCGATTTTTTTCAATTATCCGGCTTAGAAAAAGCCTAGTTTGTAAAGCTTTTCTGATCATCATCATCATCATTTTCAGCCTGTAATCGCCCCACTGCTGAGCATAAGCCTCTCTTCGCGTACGCCACTTATCCCGGTCCCGTGCTAGTCTCATCCAGAAATGACCCGCGGTCTTTTTTATGTCATCAACCCATCGAGCTGGTGGACGACCAACGCTTCTTTTTCCTGCAATTGGCCACCAATCCGTTAACGTTTTAGTCCACCTACCGTCACGCTGCCTGGCAATATAATGATTTAATAATAATAGAAAAGTTAAAGCCATTGTAAGACAATGCACTGAAACTTTTATAGCTCAAATTCAATTTCAACTAGCAACAAACTACGTAGCTCAAAGGATCTGAGAACGTACGCGTGTTTTATCACTAGATGCTGCACCTAAGATGCTCTCACAGAGAAATATACTTCTACGCCCCAAAGTCATAACGGTCTAGGCGCCAATCTTTAAGGACAGTAAACGCCGCCTTGGCCGTACAAAAAGGGCATATTTAAGGTCTGGTTCTCGACTGTTTCCTTCTACAAAATAGAAAGAACCAAAAGAATTGACAGACATACGAGGACGTTAAACAGGACAGCATTAAGCCACGGCAAGCTGAGGCGCTGATTTTCGGTGGGGACCTAACTTAAAACTAGTATAAGTGGCGACACAAACGCCAACTGGTATTAATAACTAACAAAAACAAAATAAATCTAAACAAATAACATAAGTAACAAAAAAAAAATAATAGAACACGTACTTATACATTTTATACGTCCATTAGCCAGTACAAAAAATAATTACTAAAAAACCGGCCAAGTGCGAGTCGGACTCGCGCACGAAGAGTTCCGTACCATTATCAATGAAAATATTTATTTTATTCTGTTTTTGAAAATACATATTTTTATTTCAACATAAGTCAATTACACAGTTAGACAATAAATAAAAAGGTGCAATGAGTGTTAATAATAAATTATTAACTTAGTCAAAAAGCCCGCCCCTCACCACCCCCGGTGGAAAGGTGCCCATCACGCTCGCCGCGTTGCCGCGCTGAATCGCGATGGACAGACGTTGCACCAGGAATGATCCGGAACGGGGGTCAAGACCCCTCTCCGCTAGACGGCGCCCGATCTCCTTGAGGAATCTGTTTTTAGTATTTGTTGTTATAGCGGCAACAGAAATACATCATCAGTGAAAATTTCAACTGGAACTATCTCGGTATCAGTGAGATACAGCCTGGGGACAGACAGACGGACGGACGGACGGACGGACGGACAGCGAAGTCTTAGTAATAGGGTCCCGTTTTACTCTTTGAGTACGGAACTCTAAAAAATCATCCCAGATGATGTTTGGCAGGATGGTTCGTTGTAATGTATATGTAGTAAGTATACTATAATATAAGTAAGTAAATAAATAAATAAATAAATGTTTTCTTTCTTTCTTTCTTTAAATTGTAGTCTTTTGTAATAAAACCGTTTGTTAGTAAGTAATAGTAGTTTATGTGACAGTACATAATGAAGGGTATTAAACACGAGCGTGGGCTCGTTTCATAATAACATCACACGAGTGTTTTAATGCCTAATTATGTACAGTTACATACACTAATTTATCTATCCACATATCATAAGCCTCCATGATGCATTCAGGAGCCGCTAATTATGACCGGCATCGCGGCTTTGTTTTCTGGCAGCTGTCATAGTTTTTTTTTAATTCAGAGACAAACTAGAGTCGAATCCAACTAATCCAACCATCATAACGTTCGATATCTTACTTACGTGCGACATTTGTCAAATTTGTATGCAAATTGACAATTAATTTCGAACTAAACGTCATCTCGACTGATATTAGAATAGAGGTCGTATCTTTCTTTGTTTTTCAGAGATGTTCGAAATTTAAACGAAAAATATTATCGAAATCGATGTTATTATTTAGCAATAATAACATTTTCACATATAAGATTTTTTTTCTAACTAAACAGTCTATTTTTATGGCGGTCATAATGTGCGGTTCTTGAACGCATTATGGAGGGTTTATGATATTTGGATAGATAAACTAAATATATTATAGTATTATGTTTTAGTGGGAACTGTCGAGGAGCTAAATGCATGTAAATTTGTAATCTAGCTTGTAAGTACATCTAACTGGTTGTTCTCCAATTAATAAAATAAAATAAAACTTAGTCTAAGTCTTCGCCAAACTGTAATGCAGAGAGAGATAAGTTTTTCGTAATTATGTGGTGTAAGAATTTTTTTTTTAGGGTGGGCTCCAACTAACGATTACAGACCGATCAACGTTAAATATGGTACCGGCAGCTGTCATTCCATAGTAACTTGTCAAACTTTCCATACATTCATATTTTAACGACGATTACCAGACTGTTTGATGCAGCTTACCCCTAATGTACGCAGCAATAAAAAGCTTTACCGCCCTAGTTCAGTAATGTACTATTTTGTCGCTTAAGCCCTAGTAGTGTATAGACGAAACTGGTCGTATAGAGACGCCGTAGAACGTATCAAATCGCACGTGACTGCACTGCAATCCTATTAGCTGAACGGACTGTAGGGACTAACCAGTTTATGTCAAGTGATCGTTAGGGTAAGATATACTCGCCACTTCGCTTGCGGTCCTAATTCATTTTAGTGGTTAGTTAATGTACAATTGCTACGTGAGTTTGAGGTCTTTTTATGAGTCAAATAGAGCAATAGAACATTGTTGTACGGGGCTAGAAAGTAGGCAATAGACGGACGAATTAGGTGATGACGTCGAAAAAGACGAATCCATTGCACGACACTATTGCACTTATGGCCAAGACATTAAAATAACTGCTTTTCACGCCTACCGCGAGGAAATTGCAAATAATTTAAGTATGAATCTAAATTCAATTAAATTGTTATTGGAACTCACTCGTCCATCTATTGTCTACTTTCTAAAGTCTATTATTTTATTCCGTAGAAATAATGTGACCAGTTTTCACAAACAGTGCTGATCTTTGATATCGGTTAGTGAATATAAGTACCTCCCAATCGTTTATTTTCGGTTAGTACCGGTTATAGCTCATCACTATTTATAAGACGTAAAAACTAGCAATACATTAAATGTCATTTACGTCATACCTTGCCACAAAGTAGGAATTACCGCACGCTATGCGTGCGGAAAACCCCACTTCCTGGCCAGATAGAGACGTAAAATTTTGTACTCACCACGGGCGGTAATAAAGAAAGCCGCAGAGCGCATATTTATCGCCCTTGCCTTCGGCTCGGGCGTCAAATACCTGCGATCTGAGACATTCTTTGTTTAACCGCCCTAGGTAAGTAATGTACTATTTAGTCTACGGAATAAAAAAATAGACTTTAGAATATAAAACAATGTACAAATAGTCATTGGTTTAGATTGAGAAAGCACTAATCTAGCCTATTTTGATTACCCAATCCATACATTTACAAACCTACAATCTCACAGACTTTTACTCTTTTTAATATTACTAGCTGTCTGTACGGCTCCAGCCTCATATTGCATAGATTCAGGCAAATCCGCGAGATAAAATATATCCTTAAGGCTTGTCCACCCGCTAACGTCCTTGAGTCGTCGTCCGTATGGGCCAGCGCGCGACTGATCGGGCCTGCCGAGCCTCCGCGCTCGCGCATCTTGTAGGTATTTAAACATAGTAATTAAGATAATAATTTTATCTTTTCAAACTCTGCGAATTTGTCTATAAATATTTAATAACTTTATTTGAGTATAAAAATTTAATTTAAAATATTTATAGTTTAGTCATAATATTGAATAAACTTTACAAAAAGAGGTAACTTTGGGATTCTTTTCTATTGAGTGAAGTTCATTAGATCGCGTAACTGAATGCGCCTTGGACTAGATTAGATCCTTAAGTGATACGTATCTTTTTTTTAGATTTTTGAACCCTATTTTCTACGTCTGTGATTGTTTTAAAAAACTCGAAAACGCTGCCCCTGTTGACTGTCGAGCCTTAACCATCCAGAAAGTTCTACACAAATGTGAAAGAATTTTTGAAATCCGTTAAGCGGTTTCTGTGTCCATTACATACGTAAACCTACAAGCTAATAAACTTACAAAGCTGACTGCCTCACAGGCTTTTTCCCTGTATAATATTAGTAAATAATATAGCTATAGACGACCGCTTTAGCCTAGTTGGTAGTGACCCTGCCTACGAAGCAAGAGTTCCTGGGTTCGAATCCCGGTAAGGCCATTTTTTTTTATACTACGACGGTGGCAAACAAGCTTACGGCCTGCTTGATGTTAAGCTGGTACCGTCGCCTATGGACACTTGTGACTTCAGAAGAATCACAAGCGCTTTGCCGACCCTTTATTCACTTGAGGATTCGCTGTGTTTGCAGATAGATATATGCAGGTCCTTCACTCCCAACACAACGCACCCTGGGGAGCTCTGGCGACCTTACTCACCAGGAACACAACACCACATACTTCATAGCATGCAATGATATAGCAACACTACAAAGCAGTGGTGCTATATTATGGCTGCGGTCTTCTGTAAGGTCCTCCACCCAAGGTACTTCCCCAGTTGGGCTGTTCCACATACGAGTTTATTTGAGTGATGAGCACGAATATTTGTTCCTTAGTCACGGATGTTTTCTATGTATTTATTTCTCTATATAAGTATCTATATCTTCGTCTAGTATCCACAGTACAAGCTTTGCTTAGTTTGGGACTAGGTTGGTTTGTGTAAGATTGTCCGCAAATATTTATTTATTTATTTCATTTATAGACTACCAGTCCGCACAGCTCCGCTGCTGACGTATTGCAAATACTTACCTCTTTTCGGAAAAACTTGCGGGATAAAATATAACCCACGTTCATGTACAAATTTCATTGAATACAAAAATTACCTGTTAAATATTAACTCGCGAAGTCCCAATTATTACCTCTTTATAATAGGATAGATAATTTAAAAAAACATGCTTTACCTTGCAGCATATTCTGCGTTTTTTTGTTGTAATCTTATAATACAATTCCTCTTTGGAGCCTGAAATATACTGTAGCATTTTTCCTGCTAATATTTCCCGTATAAACTATGCACGCGGGTAGTGAAAAATGGACGTTGTGCAGTGACCTTTACATTATACGATTATTACAAATACACAAATACGAATACTTTGTTAGTCGTTCATAGGTTTACATAACATAATATTGCAGACGGTCGTAAAAGCGGTATTGTTTCACTATGTCGCACCCCGTCTGGGTACGAAGTTTTACATGCAGTCACAGAGTAGGCATGCATTAAATTATAATTTGTTTATGGTTTTTAAATAAAGGTTGTAACAATGTAAAGTTTCAAATCAAATTCACGAAGATTCTAATACAAATAGAATTTTAAACTCCCAAAAGAAAAAAGTACCTACACTATTTAAGTAATTTCTAAGATTTCTATATAGATATTTCAGAGAATCATCTTATCTTATGTATTTTAACCTCCCATGCAAACAAGGAGTGTTTATGTTACTCGTATTAGTTGAACAGAACATGATGGGTATCTATGTATTTGAGTGGTTCTATGGTTTATCTGTAGCATTGTAGCTTCCACACGCATGAACTGATTTAAAATGCGGTCGGTCTGTCGAGATAGTTCTGAGCAATGTTTATTGTGACAAAAGTGTTTTTTATTTTAAATTAATTTGAATCTATTTCTCTCTTGCTTGTTTTTACATGAAATTAAATCTTATTTATTTGCGTTAAGTGCGGTTATATAAAGCTAACATGAGATGTCAAGTTGTGATATTGTCCAACACACTTAGCTTATTCCAGCATGCAAAAATTACGGCGTCACAAAATTATTACAATGCAATTTAAATACAATACATTAGATATCCATAAAATTAATGTCAACAAGTCAAATTACTGTGCACAGGGGTAGCGAAAGTTGGGTGTGGCCGAAAATAAATCAAAGTCGAGTGAATGCAGTAGAAATGAGAGCGTTGAGAAGTATGTGTGGAGTGAAATTAAGCGATAGAGTCAGAAACAGTGTGATAAGAGATAAGAGTGAAATGGATGGAGATATAGTTACGAAAATTGAGAAGGGTATGTTAAGGTGGTTTGGGCATGTAGAGAGGATGGATGAAAGAAGATTAACGAATAGAGTGTATATAAAAAGAGTGGAAGGGCAAGTTGGAAAGGGAAGACCTAGGCGAACTTTCTCCGATCAAATTGGAGAAATCTTACAAAAAGGCCAGACCAAAAGTACCCTTAACCGACGAGCATGTATGAGAAATATTATGAAAGTGAGTGAAGCGAATGGTTTGTCAGGATCGTAGCAAATGGAGATCCTTTATCTCTGCCTACCCTTCTGGGAAAGAGGTATGATTATATATCAAATTATTAATTCATTCAATAATAATAATATTGTACAAACCAAACTACTTATTAAAAACACATTACTTGAATATAAAACTAAAACTAACAAAAATTCAATTATATTAATTACATTCAAAAAATTCATTCCTTGTATTAAAAAAAATTAAACACAGACACACACTAATTATATAAATAATTAGTGTGTGTTCACCCACATCATCCAGCATCCATGTTCAGAGAGGTCTTAGACTAAACCTAACAAGAATCGTCAGCGTGTCGTTCCCGCATCGTAAAATATAAATGCGCTCGTTGACGATACACTAGTCCAGATGGCGTGGCGTTGCGGTCGGTGATTAATGGAGAAATTACCGCAGCACTACATGCTGATGATTTTTAGACGGGTGATGTTTTAGTTAGACGTTGGATTAAGGACAGCTCTAGTGTTTAATGAATGTGCTGGATGAGACGCGCAATATTGCTGCTCGATTTCGGTAGGTACAAAACGAAAGGAGTGCCAAACGTCCGATTCGGGATTCAAAACTTGATGTCGTCGGTAAGTCATCCCCCAAAGAGTGTAGTCAAGAGGAAGTTCTACTCTATCTTATTTTTAACCCCCGACGGAAAAAGAGGGGTGTTATAAGTTTGACGTGTCTGTCTGTGGCATCGTAGCTCCTAAACAAATGGACTGATTTCAATGTTTTTTTTTAAATTTGAAATCTGACGTGATTGAGATGGTTCTTAGATACGTTTCAACAAAATGGGTTCAGCAGTTTTTGAGATATTGAACTTTGAAATTAAAATATTGGGGGTTTTAATCTCTTCTAAGTTGTAGTTATTTATTATCTACACTCAAGAGCAACAGTTTCGGGACGATTAAATACCGTCATATTTCCTAAAATAGTGCAAGGTTGTATAGTTTTTTTACCATATCATGATTTTAATTACATTTTACATCTAAACTGCAGAAATAACAGTAAAAAAGAAACACGTTACCAGGTTTAAATCGGACTCGTAAAAACCCATGAAAAAAACAACGTTAACGGAGCGAGATATCGCAAAAATCGTCATTTTTGGATGTTGATATCTTCAAGATAGGTTCCGGAAATTGCTAATACGTTTGGGTATTACGAAGACTAGTATATTATGTAAATAAGACTAGTGTAAAATATTTAAAAAAACCTATTGCGGTTATTTTATTTAGGGTGACACGAAACGTTTGCTCTTGAGTGTATTTATGACTTTACTTTGAGTCATACATGTCTTTAACTTCAGCCAGCAGCTTGCAGCAAATTGTGGAACGTGAGATCTAAATTTACGTAGGGCAAAGATTGAACAAATTAGGGATCCGTATTGTGTAAATTCTGTACAGGACTCTATTGTCAATTCGTGTACAGATAATATTATGTCTTTATTTATGTACGTACATTAAAACCCGTAACTGTCCGCTCAGCCTCACAAGAGGCTTAACACCTTTTTACCGTGTCGCATTAAACGTCATGTTAAACTGCCATATGAAGTTGTCAAACGAGTGAAAACGACAAGGTACTTGTGTGTTCCACAACTTATGAGGCTGACTGTACAAACAAAAGGTTTAAATGTGCCGAAAGTCCGATTCGAGATTCAAAAGATGATGTCCTCGGTAAGTCATACGGATATCCTATTCCATTTTTAGGGTTCCGTAGCCAAATGGCAACGGAACCCTTTTAGATTCGTCATGTCTGTCTGTCTGTCCGTCCGTATGTCACAGCCACTTTTTTCCGAAACTATAAGAGCTATACTGTTTAAACTTGGTAACTAGATGTATTCTGTGAACCGCATTAAGATTTTTATGTAAAAAATCGAAAAAAAAACATTAAGTTTTAGGGGTCTCCATACACAGAACTGAAACTAAAAAAAATTTTTTTCATCAAACCCATACGTGTCTATGGATAGGTCTTCAAAAATGATATTAAAGTTTTTTATATATTTTTTTTCTAAACTGAATAGTTTGCGCGAGAGACACTTCCAAAGTGGTAAAATGTGTGCCC
Source organism: Epinotia brunnichana (assembly GCA_963854355.1). Lineage (NCBI taxonomy): Eukaryota > Metazoa > Arthropoda > Insecta > Lepidoptera > Tortricidae > Epinotia > Epinotia brunnichana. The sequence goes on from OY977952.1 coordinate 23,722,558, forward strand.
CCCCCCCCCCCCTGTAACTTCTAAAATAAGAGAATGATAAAACTAAAAAAAATATATGATATACATTACCATGCAAACTTCCACCGAAAATTGGTTTGAACGAGATCTAGTTAGTAGTATTTTTTTAATACGTCATAAATCGTAAACAGCAATTTATTTTACGGAACCCTTCATGTGCGAGTCCGACTCGCACTTGGCCGCTTTTTTTTATTATCTGTGTGTTACAATTTAAATATAAATATATAAAATATAAAACCATTTATTTCAGGCATCTAAGGCCCATAGTAACAAATACCTTAAAGACATATTTACATGCAAAACAATTATAAATTGACTGACGTGTGTCAAGTGTCACTGAGAAAAATATTTTCGAAATTATCGTTTTCTAGGCGTTTTAGCGTAATTTATTATAGTTTTTACCTTAATTACATATCACAAATATATATTAAATCAATTTTACCGTGAATAAAAGACCAGAAAGTCGTCATATTAACAAAATTACAAAGAACAATGAACGATACTTCCTCAGGCAGCTTTGAAAATAGCCAAGATAATACACTGCTCCCCTGCCATATATGCTCGAAATTATTCAAGAGACGCGGTTTAAGCATACATATAAGTAAGTCGCATCCTCAAACTCATGTGAGCCGCCAAGACAATGAACAACCTACTAGTACTTTATCAAACCAAAACAACAATAACCCACTAGACAACATATTCAAAGACGGTTTTGGAGCAAAAATGATAAACAACGAAGGAGGCCAAGACTCTCCATGGAGACTCCGCTGGAAGAAAATCATAAAATTGTCGAGGAAACAATACAATCTTCCACAAGGAAATGTTGGCCGTCATTTCATTGACCTCCTAGCAAACGAAATCAATAAACTAGTTAATGAATTACCAACGAATGGCTTCTCTGAACGTATATTCTGCTATTGCAGCACAGTTCTTCAAAGGGAACTATCCCTTTGAAGAACTGTGAAGTAACTAAAGGCCCGGATATCAGACGTTTAATAAATAGGAGACTGGAAATGTGGCGAGAAAGTCAATTTGATGATTTAATACAGGAAGCCGAGAGATGCAACAAAACGGTTAATCGTTATAAAAAACAACAAGACTGTGATCATATGTCGCGTGTGTTTAATAGACTGATGCTACAAGGAAAAATAAGACAAGCCAATAGATTTATCACAGAACGCAATGGAGGTGGAATATTAAACCCCGATGACAAAATTGGTGACAAAACTATATTTCAGATCCTAGAAGAAAAACACCCGAACCAAGCAACACCAAATATGTCGGATTTTGACCAAACCACACAACTTCCAAACCTTGTCGATGTTGATATAACTTCCAGTCATATTGAAAAAGTAGCTAGAAGCATCTCAGGTGGTGCAGGCCCAAGCGGCACTGATCTGCCGTGCAGAACCTAAAGTGCAGTAACTCGAAAAAGTCCATTTCGAGATAAACGCAAAAAACACTTTCAAAGTAGTTTATTTCCGTTCGTTCAAGCGGTATATACTTATAATTTATTGTCATGGAAAGCGCTCAACACATAGAATACGATGACGTTAAAAACAATGGTTTCAGTGAACACTGAAATTAATTATGAGGCTTTTTCAAAATTTCAAGCTCGTACTGCACTCTTTGAGACAGGCAATAACAAAAGAAATACCGCTTAAAACACAGTAAAAAGTCGGGTTACTGTCCATGTTTTGCATTTACTTACACAGACAAGTGATGAATTACCGTTTAAACCACAGTACGCGGAGCTTTACTACTGCGTTTTAAACGGTATTTTGCTTGATTTTTAGTGCTACGAGCATCCGTTACTGCATTTAAAACAGGTTTTTGTAAAAAAAAAGTATGTTTGAAGCCTTTTTGCCAATAAAATGATTTAATATTTAATTGTCTTCAAAACTACATATGCTCAGTAAATGTCAAGTCAATCAGGCTTCTTTAAGTGGGAGAAAAACGACTCGCAAGATTTAAATAAATTTATTTGTGATTTATTATTGGAGATCCTAAAGAAAACACATATTTCGTGAAATTATAAGCAAACAATGTTTATTACACATAACTATGTATCCCTTCTAATAAAAAAAGACGACTACTTCAGTATAATGCTACTATTTATTCTTATGTACTGTTAAAATAGCACTTTAATCTTATTGTTATTGTCCGTTTAGTTACTTTGTCAGATATTAAACTATAACTAATAAGATCGTAATTACTAATAAAATGGACGGCACACATATGTAACCATTCATTAGGCTATTAGTAACAATAAAAAATACAACAATATACAAAAATTACTACAACTAGAGCTTTTTCCAGTTAGAACAATGTGACTTCTAAACATAATTACATTAGAATACTTTGGTAACCCCTGGGAATAAAGATATATTTTTATTATACTGTGTATACCCTTATAAAACAAAGTAAAATTTTAGCTGGGATAAGGTATATTAATTTATTTCAGTAATGAGGTATACGAATACAATTTGTTTTTAATAACTCACTTCTAAACTGTTTTGTAAAATATTTCACTAAAACTTTTCAATATAAAACGAATTAAAAAATGGTCAAGGCTTGGAAAACTTAACTGTGTCAGTTCAGGCAAACAAGAAAAAACTAAAAACAGGTATTTAAATTTGGTGATCATTATTATTAGGATATACCCCACGTACTGCTGTTGTCAGACGGGTAATCACGTAATGTTCCAAACGCGCGTTAGTACAATCGAACTGTAACTTTTCCATATAAAATATGACATTTAGATCTACCTGACGTGCGTACAATGTGTTACGTGGTCGACCTGCTGGTGCAGATGAGACAGGTAATTGCCTACAAAACACAAGCCAGTTTTTGAGCATCAAGGTTTTGCTTCCTTAAGTAACTGATACCAAGCAAAAGATCAAGAGGTGCAGTTTTTCTGACCTATATTTAGTGATTTTCATGTTTAAGACGACCAGCCTACATAATAAATAGTGATACTCTCAAATGATCCAGTAAAACTTGGCTCCAGTTCCGTAAGGAAGCAATGCCGTCTTAAGAAACTGCAGGGTTCACTGATGACCAAAAATCGGCTCGTGTTTTGGTGGCATTTACCTGTCTCATCTGCACCTGATAACGCATTATGTGGGGTATTCCCTAATAATAATGATCGCAATGTTTAAATTAAATAATATTTGTTTATCTTATTTGCCTGAACTGACACAGTCAAGTTTTTTTGGTGAATTATTTTAAGAAAACAGCTTGGAAGTAAGTTTTCCAAAAAGAATTTGATTCTTGTACCTCGCTAATACATATTATTAATTAATAAAATTATCCCAAAATTTAAGTGGTTTTATGAGGTATATCTTTATTCCCTGAGGTTACCCAAGTATTCTAATGACATTATGTTTAGAAGTCACATTGTTCTAACTGGGAAAAGCTCTATTTGCAGTAAATTTTGTATATTGTTGAAGGTTGTATTGTTACAAATAGCCTATTGAATGGTAATATATGTGTGCCGTCCATTTTATTCGTAATTACGATCTCATTAGTGACAGTTTAAAAACGTGTCTTGTTTGTCCGTTACAATAAGGTAAAACTGCCATTTAGCTACATAAACTGAACAATGTATTATACTGAAGTTGTAGGTAGTCTTTTTTATTACTGTCATACATAATTATGTTTAATAAACATTGCTTACTTACGATTTCAACAACTAGGTATGTGATTAATTTACTATCTCCAAAAATAAATACCAAACAAGTATATTCCAATCTTGCTAGACGATTTTCGGCCACTTAATGTGGTGTGATTGACTCGACTTTTACTGAGCAAATGTAGGTTCGAAGACGATTAAATAATTTGATCAATTGGCAAACAGCCCCAGTCATTTTTTTACAAAAACCTATTTTAAATACAGTAACAGCACAAAAAATCGAGCAAAATGCCATTTAAAACGCAGTAGTTAAGCTCCAGACACTGTGCTTTAGGCTGTAAAAACACACTTTCTGTCCACGAGTACAGTGACAAAAAACAAATGCATTGAAAATACCATCTTAAGTGCAGTACCTCGGCTTGCTACTGCACTTTAGATGGCAATAAGAGTAATATTTAAATTGGGAGGGTACCGACTAAAGTAAGGTAACATACTTTTCACTGCGTTTTAGTTAGTAATTATGTCTAAAAATCAAAGATATTCGAAACACAGTACGAAGAATTTGGAACAAAACTTTGATACTGCAGTTTAGTTAGTTTTTTTACGAATAACTTGTTGAGTTCATACAGGCTAAAACATCTGATAAATTACGATTCTACTGCGTTTTAGTTGGTAATGGTCCAATATTCGTAGCCGTAGACGTTTTAACTGCGGTTTAAGTAGTATTTTGTGTTCTACGCTAGTCCATTACTGTACTTTAGGAGATTTTTTTTTACATGTTCCAGTTGTCCAAATGAAATACCGATTAGATACACATGTGCATCTTGAAATACTGATCACAGATCATCAAAAAACAAAAAATCCCAAATTAGCCCGATACTGCACTTTAGGTTCTGCACGGCAGTGATGCTGATCAATGGAAAACGATGCTTTTACGCTTTGGCCCACACAGCCTCAAACTAAGAGAATCAATAGCAGCCTTAACAAGAAAACTAGCAAACGAAATAGTAGAATGGGATGCAATAAGATCGATGCTGGCCAGAAGAGGCATCGCCCTTGACAAATGTCCAGGCGTCCGCCCGATTGGTATTGGAGAAATACTTCAACGCATCACAGCAAAAGCTATGGCTTTAGCGACAGGCATTGACGTACAACAAGCATGTGGAGCAGATCAACTATGCAATGGAATAAAAGCGGGTATCGAAGGTGCAGCACATGCAATGTCACAAAGTTTCCATGAAGACGGCACCGAAGGTATACTCCTCGTCGACGCTACCAATGCCTTCAATGCTCTCAATCGTTCATTAGCATTATGGAATGCCAGACTTAAGTGGCCTCGATGCTCGAGATTCCTCTTTAATACCTACAGAGGACACGCAGTCATATCATTTAGAAATACTAGTAAATACATATTAAGTAAAGAAGGAACAACCCAAGGCGACCCATTAGCAATGCAAATGTATGCGATTGGAATATTACCACTTATAAAATCATGCAAAAACAAGAAAAAATACATTCAGAACTGGTACGCAGACGACTCTGCATGCTTAGGTAAATTTGATGATTTACTAGAATGGTTCAACCTACTAATGACAGAAGGACCCAGATACGGCTATTACCCTGAGCCAACAAAGAGTTATCTAATAGTAAAAGAAGGCCTCACAGAAATTGCCAAACAAAAATTCGATACATTAGGAATCAAAATTGTAAAATCACAACGGTTTTTAGGAAGTTTTATTGGGCCTACAAACGATAAAACCGACTATATACTACAAAAAGTGAAAAACTGGACTGACTGCATCCCTAAAATCACAAAAGCCAGTGAAAAATATCCTCAAGCTGTCCATACTGCATTTACTAAATCACTGCAATATGAATGGCAATACCTACAAAGAGTAACCGGTGGAACAGACGAAGACTACAATGACCTAAAGAACGCAATCAAGACTCAGTTAACGCCCTCCATACTAGGCAGAGAAGTAACATCAATAGAACACGAACTCTTTGCACTTCCAGCAAGGCTGGGAGGCCTTGGAATTAATGATCCCACAAAACAAGCCAAAACCTCACATGAAATTTCAACAAATGCAAACAAAATATTAATAAACGCAATTCGAACCGGCGAAGAAATTAACTTAGTCGACCACCAAGAGCATGTATATAAAGTTCTGAACGAAGAAAGAAAAAAGCGAGAAAAAAACGAACAACATGAACACGAATCAATCCTTTGTAAGCTGACAACAAAGAAACAAAAAAGCATTCAAAGGGTGATTAAAAAAAAAACATCACAATGGCTAACAGTAATACCGACCAAAGCTGATGATACCGACCTAACAGCAACGCAGTTTCGTGATGGCCTTGCGATCAGATACGGTCATGAACCCTCTGGCCTGCCACCAACTTGCGATGGTTGCGGAGAAAATTGTTTCAACCTCAACCATGCACTTAATTGCAAGAAAGGAGGGCTCATAAAAAGAGGCCACGACCAACACAGAGACGACATCAAAAACTGGGCGGAACTAGCATGGAGTTCGGCTACTACTGAGCCAATAATGCGAGCCGCAACCCTAGATCAACCAGGGTTAATAAGCGACTTACTAATCGAAAGTGTATGGGAGCCAGCGAGGAAGGCGTTTTTTGACATTCGCATCGTAAATGCCGACGCCGCTTCGTATGGCTTACTCACATGGCCCACAATCGCACAAAACCACGCTCGCGAAAAACATCGCAAATATGACCTGGCTGCAGAAGATCTTAGAGCCTCATTTACTCCCCTTGTGGTCTCCTGTGATGGCATCGTCGGAATGGAATATGAATCCTTTATAAAGAAAACATCTCTAAAGCTATGTGAAAAATGGTCCAAACCATACTCACAAATAATAAGCTGGATCAAAGTCAAAATACAAATATCTATCATCAGAGCAGTCTCTATGAGAATTAGAGGAACGAGAAGAAGAATAGGAAGATTTGGATGCGAAGACGGCTGCGGAATACCCACCATAGAACACTAGATTCCTCTTCTTTTTTTATGATATTGTATGAGCTAATATTGTATTATTTAACGCAATAAACTATTAGTCAGCAGTTGTAAATTATAAAATTAAAAACTAATTACTGTTGTGACATAATTAATAGCGTGGCTCTGTTGTGTCGTCAAGTCCGGTGTAAAATTCGGTAGGATCGGTAGGTGCGGTAATATCCCCAGCTGCAGTAGCTTGACTCGTATCCATACGAGTACATACCTATTTAAGTCGCGCTGCAGATGCGCTACTTAAATGTGTATGGATACGAGTAGCGCTACTGCAACGCGACTTAGAAGCGCATCAGTCGCGCGACAGAAACGCCTATATGGGAGAGCGCTCTTAGTTTGTCTTTCAAAGTCAGAATGACAGACGCATGAAACAACATCGATATCCAAGGGGTGTCACCTAAGATTTTTAACCAATTAAGCCTAGCTGTGGAACAAAGTACTAGCAAACAGTTATTTAAACAAAGGCTGAAAACAATAATTTTAGATAAAATAAATTTAGACGCAGATATACGGTAGATATAAAAAACATTATTTCGTAATTGCACCAGTCACACGCACTAACGACGACGCACTCGGCGGACTATTGGTGGACTTTATGCTGTTGTAACAAGGTTCACAAATGGTCAGCTGAATGTGTCGCCGATGGTGCACTAAGTTTTAGTGTTAGTAAATTAAGTAGGTAATTTAGTAAGTAGGTAAACACAACAATGTTTGACTTTTGGAAGGGAACGCACATTCGCCGACAAACTGTCCTCAGTTTGGCGAAGCAGAAAGGAATGTACCTACTTGCCATTGTTTTTTTTTGAGAATAAAAAAAATATAAAAATATATATATATTCTATTAAAACGAATGGGATTGCATCCGTGCTCTGAAAATATAATGAAACTTTTCGTAATGGGTACTTTTAAACCGCTGTTGGTATTTACAAATAGTTACTGTATTTCCAGCCAGCCGCGTTATCTTGTCTGGGTGACTTTTAAAGCAGGCTTTGCCCGTCAACTATCATTGCACGCCGGCGTTATGGCTGTCAAAGTTAATCACTTTTTAATATGTAACCAATTCTTTGATCAATAACCAGGAATTTTAAAATATGGTCAAGCCCAATATGGTATTTTTTCAAAGAATTCTGCGAGGTATAGAATCAGAAACCCGTGTGGTGTCAGGTGAGGCTACTTTGATATTCGTAGGGGCGTTTGTTTTTTAGCGGTTCTGCAGCCCTAGGGCATTAGATGCGAGTCTTGATTGTGTGTGGGCAGATGCCAATATGAGGGTACCCGACAGAACGAATTTACTAGCGCATTAGATATTCAGAATATCCTCCAAAAATGGCAAATCTCTCTTTCTAATATGGCGACTGAGGACATGCTGAAACTCTTACAATAAATAACACACCATTACTCATGGACACACACAAACATTCACTCGCACACAGACCAACACTCGCACACATACAGAGCATCCCTCTACAGTTTTAAATAAAAAAAAGTATTTAACTAGTTTCCCTAATATTAGCTTATTGTATTTTACTAATGTACCTATGTTTTAACTTCATACCTCTCACTGTATTTTTGCGCATCACGTTTGGGTTAAATTCTTCTGGAAATACGAGTACATTACAGTTCTAACGGCACAGGTTCGACCTAGTGTGAGGACTATAGCAACTCTAATGTTAAAAATCTTAAGCTGAGCTCTTTGTAATTCTTCCTGTTTGTAACTCACTAGGTAAATAAATAAATTTTGTATTTTTTTGTATTAAGCCTGCATCACACTGGCGTAGCCTGCGGTGGTGGACCATACTAAATTTGACAGCTAATGACAAGTTTTCTATTCTCCACCGCGGCCAGGCCGCGCTAGTCTGTGCCTGCGGGGTGAAATCTGAATGTGGTATATTATAACTCTCTCCTGTATACATATATCCAGCTTTGTACATTACCTATGTCTACAGTACGAAGAACAACTGCATGTTTACCGCCCCGCTTTTGTTCAATATAATAAATAGTACTGCGCAAATGTAACACTGACTGTATATCGGCTAGAACGAGATTTGAGGGGTAATCACGTAAACCATTTTTCCATATAAAAATTGATATATACATACATAAATAAATAAATAAATAAATATTACGGGACAATCTTACACAAATCAACCTAGGCCCACGGTAAGCTCAGTTAGGCTTGTGTTGTGGGTACTAGGCGATGATATATATAATAGATACATATATATAGATACTTATATACATAAATGACGACCGCTTTAGCCTAGTTGGTAGTGACCCTGCCTACGAAGCAAGAGGTCCTGGGTTCGAATCCCGGTAAGGGCATTTATTTGTGTGATGAGCACGAATATTTGTTCCTGAGTCATGGATGTTTTCTATGTATTTAAGTATTTATTTATCTATATAAGTATCTATATCGTCGTCTAGTACCCATAGTACAAGCTTTGCTTAGTTTGGGACTAGGTTGATTTGTGTAAGATTGTCCGCAAATATTTATTATTTATTTATTTATTATACATAACATCCATAACTCAGGAACAAATATTCGTGATAAATACACAAATAAATGCCCTGACCGGGATTCGAACCCGAATACATACAATCACGTCTTTGTCCCTAAAAGGGGTAGGCAGAGCACATGAAACTTGTGTTCCAGTGCCACTTTAAGCATAAATGTGGGTATAAAAGATCGACAAAATCGCAGTGATAATAAATTGACATAATTATAGTTCTACCAAACGTACTTGCGTACAATGCGTTACGTGATCGACCTTCGACGACATTAGTATTGAATGGCCCTAAACAGAGGCTTGCGTCTTAAAACCTGGATTTTAATTACTAGAAGAGATGTTTTTGGTAAAATGGGAACCATTGTCACCATCTCAGTTGGACCCTAAAAACTAGTAGATCGTGAAATGTGTCCATCGTTTTATTCGAAAATACGCGTTCGAAGTCTGTCGCCGGCAGAGAGCGATACCGTTCACAAAAAATCCGATACACTTTTGACAAAATGAAAGCACCAAAAGAAAGTAAGTAAAATTTAATTTGGGCACATTGGAATGTCATCATCATTATAATTCAAAATCTTGTCTCTTGACGGTCAAATGACAGGTTTTCATTAGGCGACATCATACTTTTTTATTTGTGGTTTCAGGTGATTTGTACGGTGGCAGGCTTCCGGCTTGTTGCCATTGTCGTAGTTGACTACTAGATATAATAAGCTCAAAATCTGTTTGTTAGTGTCATAACTACAGCTCAGAAAAGTCGAAAAACCCCTGACATTTTTAAACCAAAACTCAATATCTCAAAAACTGCAAAACCGATTTTGCTGAAACGTAGCTAAGAACCATTCGTTTAGTAGCTACGATGCCACAGACAGACACACAGACACGTCAAACTTAAAACACCCCTCTTTTTCCGTCAGGGGTTAAAAATAATAAACGAACTGAAACACTTGCATTTATAATATTAAAACAATAATTTGGAACCGCATTCTATTTGCTTTTTAAGGGTGAATATATGGACCAGAATAGTACATTTCGATGCTAGTGCGGAAAGTATGTCATTACTTCACGAGTGCCGAGATATCTTGCCACGAGCCGTAGGCGAGTGGTAAGACTCGGGACGAGTGAAGAATGACATTTTCGCACGTGTATCGAACGACGTTTTTTAATACAGTTGCGAAAGAATAAGAAAAACAACAAGTAAGAACAGAATTTAAAAAAAAAAAATTTTTGATAACTTTATTATTTTTCAACAGTATAACAATGGTGTTACAGAATTAATAATATTAAAGTTTCAAATCCCTTACTTGTTGTTTTTCTTATTTTTTCGCAACTGTATTAAAAAACGTCGTTCGATACACGTGGAAAAGTAAAAAGCACTAGTGCGCAAAATACAACTTTGCGCACGATTTGCAGCTACAAAAAGTACCACTTTTTGAGCAACTGTATTAAAAACATATTTTCATACATTTGATCTATGATATATATTGCATGCTTGGCTTGGTTTTAAATATATCTCCCAAAACATATTAGCCCAATTCATACTAACATTGATAGAAAATAATATTTAATCTCAATCGGACTAAAATTTAAATTTTATTATGATCTTAAAGGTGATTTTACACCGGCGAGGCGATATGAGACGAGGCAAGGTGAGAATAGGCAAGATGCAATATTTTCATTTTTGCTTTCATTTGAAACAATTGCATGTATAATAGACCACGAGTGTATTAAAAAAATACTTTAAAAACAAAGTTTTAACCGACGAAAAATCAATCATCCCCTATTGTCCTACCCTTACGGTTGGTTTTTTTTCCAAATTTAATTGGGACCAACTTCAGCTTAATACCCTTTCCAATAAAAAAATAATTATCAAAATCGAACTACTCTGCAAAAAGTTATGCGTGGTAAAATATACGCGTCGACTTCAGAACCTCCTCCGTTTTTTTCGTCGGTTGAAAAATGAAAATACTTTAATTTATAGTCAAAAATGTCTGTTACAAACTGACAATTTAAACTTTCACGCCTAAACGGATCTACAGTTTCCGTGACGTCACTCGTGTCTGTCACTCGCCATAATTCCATGTCGACACTAACTTTTGGAAAGTTTCTAGAGTCTGATTTAATAAAGCCTACTTCCATCTTTATTCAATTTTTTTTTCAATTACCTTTATTATTATAACCTTTCACTAGTTGTCATAACAGGAGTGACGTCACCAGTCGCTGATCGGTGGATAAAAACACGTTCCGTTTCACATTACTTCAAATCGTGATTATTGTTTGAAATTAGTAAAAACGTTTCAGTAGGAATTATTTTATGTTTTTTCAACATTTTGATCACAAAATAATGGTAAATATTAAAGCTGCATCTTCCCTTTTGAAATTTGCATGGCTCGCCAGTAGAAAATCACATTAATATGCTGGTCGATTGCATATCGTTTCTTAAGTACGTTAGGCAAATCTAAATGTGATTTGTTTGTATGAGAAAATTACATTTGAGTAGCTCGTTCGAAACGTTACCGCCACGATTTCACTTGATAGGTACCAACGGCATAATCACGCCGCATTACCTGAAATTTGCATAAAGTTTCAACCAAAACACCGGCAGTGTTTACAGTATGCAGGACAGATTGCAGGTGCGGTTGCATCGGGTGATTTATACCGCGATTTGTCATCGCGCGATACGGCGGTAAGCGCTTGGGCGCCCGCGGCGTTGGAGCGGGCGATGAAGCAGGGAGCGTTTAGATAATGCGGTTTCTGGCGGTGCCAACAGAAGTGTACTCCTGAGTAACTGGTTCAGCTTTTTTAGCGAAAATTGGCAAGTTTATTTCGCTGTTCAAAAAGAAGGGGGTTGTGTTATGTTCCACTGTATGTATGTATTTTTTGTTTTTTTTTATGTATGTCGCCGATTTCTCTGTCAATTTATAGAATAATTTAAAATATTTTTTTTTAAATTGAAAGTGTATAAGGTACTCCTGAAGTTGGTCTCATTGTCAACAAATCAGGATCTAATGATGGGATCCCAGGGAATTTTGGTGAAGTGGAACTGATGATGAAGACCACAGATGACTAATGGAACTCCTCCTGACATGTAAAGTACGTCAAAGATTCTGAAATGATTTGTTAAAGTAGCTACTAATGAAGTGTCAATTCCCTGAGGAATCGACAGAAAAAAAAATGTCGCGAGGCAGCCGATTGAAACAGGATTTCATTAAATAAACATCGTACACACTTTCAGGCAACTGCTGTTTTAATCGGCTGCCTCGCGCGACAAATACTCTTTTATTCATATATTTCCTAATATTTTACTGTAATAAAATATAAATAAAAATAAAATAAATAAAATAAAATATCTTTATTTCAGATCTTTAGTCGATCCATATGATGTTAGTAACAGTGGAGACTTATGAACTACGTTAGTGACAATAATGACAATAAATTAATGATACTTAAATGACAAATGACTTAACGCCCCGGCTTTGTTTGTTTTAAGTAAATCCATAGACTACGTAACTATTCGAAAATGGGGGAAATAATGGTAATACATTGAAACATTTAAATTCCACTTTTTTATTGTTACAGTTGAATTGAAAATTACTAAAAACCATCCGAAAACCTGTTTCACGATACGCAGAAAGCTTTTATGCCAGTAAAAAAACAAAAAGCTCAGGTCCCCGGTGGAACAAAGCTCACAAAGCTAGACAGCAACGAATGCAAGACTACGTGATTTGCCTATTTTAAGTTATTTCAAGAACACTCCCGCCATTATTCACCTCATACATCCATTAAGTTTCCACGCCAAGTACTGCGAAAGAGTATGTTTTGTAATACCAAGCAAAAAAACATATAATACCTGTGTACAGTTTTATTCAACGATGGAAATAAAGATAAAAAAAGTATTTATTTATTTAATCTTTATTGCACAAAAGAAGACTTTATAGTACAAAAGGCGAACTTAATGCTATGAAGCAATCTCTACCAGTCAAACTTAAGGCAAAGCAGATAAATTGTGAGCGCCAACTTTATACACAAAGTCTATTTAATACTAAATGCTTTATATTTTTTATTAATAATATTGTTACAATAATATATACTAATATATATATATATATATAAATAGTTTACGTTTTTTAGGGTTCCGCACCTCGAAAGGAAAAAGCGGAACCCTTATAGTATCACTTTGTTGTCCGTCCGTCCATGTGCTCTGTCAAGAACCTTTTTCTCAGGAACGCGTAGAGGTATCAAGCTGAAATTTATAGTAAATACTCAAGTATACTGTATCTTAGAGCTTTGAAAAAAAACAAACTTCTCTTCCTAGCAAACCTACGGACCAACATATTATGTTGGTCCGTAGGTTTGCTAGGTGCTCACGTGATGTGAAAATTACTCTCTTTTAAGCATACTGTCAGACTTTTTATACCTGCAGCCTATGGACCAACTATGCTCAAAAAACGTATAACAGTCTACGCGTTCAGTACAATAACGCTTTTAGGATGCTGTTGGGACTGCCTCGCTGGTGCAGTGCCTCTGGCATGTTTCTAGAGGCGAACACGGATGGCTTTAAAACTATATTGCGAAAACGTGTTGCCTCCGTGTTGCGTAGAGTCCGAGACAGTACCAACAGCCTCCTGAGTGCTGTGCTGAAAAAGTACGCCTGCCCTGTGTTGAGGCACTGGAACGACGTGCACATGCGTGACAGGCCCGACATTTATAATGTTAAATAGTATATAAGTAGATAATTTAATTTGTTTTAATAATTTAATTGAATGATATTCTGTATTGTAATTTAATTTCAATGAACTGAATTTAAGTGTAATGATATTTAATATTAATGTTACTATGGATTTTTATCTGAAATAAATTATGATTATTATTACCACGTCCGGTCGTTTTGATTTTACAGAGTTGTTAAAAAAATTAACGACAAGAATTATATTTGTAACTAAACTATTAATTAACTCTAGGAAGATAAAAACCCTACCTGGTGGATCGCAGGCAGTTCCTTCGCCTGGAGTGCTACTATACGGATCTTTATCGTACGAAGTCCGGGGTAACTCAGGGGTCCCTCCTGGGACCCTTTTTATTCACTATTATGGTCAACAATCTTTCCAGTTATCTTAAAACTGTGTAAATCCTTGCTGTACCTGCATATTGGAAATAAGCTACATTTTACATTCACACGCAGGCGCACGAGAAGCCAGTAAAAATATATAGGCAAACACATAAACTCCTTTAGGATTCAGATAAAAATAAAATCGCATCCAGGCCCGCGAGTTCTCAATTCATCGTGATTGACGTGAACTAGCTCACAAAGAGATTGCAGCTACGTAACGCTTAAAAGGTAGTATCTCTACACGAGGCTAGTATAGACTTACGTCTTTTTAAAGTATGATCGCATATCCACATAAGGCCTGAAAAGGTCGTATCTCCACAAGCGACTCATGTTCACTTCGACCTTCTGAAGTATGATCGAATATCGTGCGGCAGCGGAAAGCTTTTGGGATGATTAAATTATAGTTTATGCAGTTTTCGTCTATTGTAGTTGATTTGCATAGAAATTAAATGTATTTTATTTGGCTTTGTATATTTTTAACACCCGACGAAAGCGAGGGGTGTTTTAAGTTTGACGTTGTGAATATAGGCCACGTAATCACTATATAATCAATTCTGTTTCTGAAACCGTGTTTATAAAAAATGTGTTTTTGGTCCCGGGATGACTGAGTTAATAAACAGGCGATTAAGTCCCGTTTAGTAAAAAATATACTGGAGTAATTAAATTACCCATCGTATTTATTGTCATGTCATGGCAACATATATTTCGTTATTTGGAGTGACTAAGTTGCCACGACATATTTTTCCATGACAAAGCTGTCTAAATTCATAGCCAGTCACCGCAAAGCTTCCAATTAGTCGTGATTGACGCGAACTAAAAGCTCACAAAAGGCAGAGGTTAAAAGCTTTTGAGATTAATTCAATCATTTTATATTGTTTCACTACATAATTATGATTGGACTAAATTTTATGAATTAATTGATATGTTACCTTATATTCTTGTATATATGAAATAAACTCAACAAAAAAAAAACAAAAATAACTCAAACTAGAGAGGAGTACAAAATAAAATAAATGAGTTTCTGTCAAAAAATTCTGGTACAAGCTTTTATTGCCGACTGTACTTTTCTGTATACCATCATCAACTACTCATCGAGACGATTATATCGAGCCCAAACTCAACGGGGTTACGTCAGTCAAATACTGAATTCCCATGGCCACCTTCTGTCCATAATATTATATTGTCATCTAAACTATAATAATACCCAAAATTTCAGCGCAATCGGATAACGGCAAGTGACTGAAATATGGATTGTAAATTTTGACGGACAACTTACATACGAACAGGTCAAGTTAATATAAAGCTTGTAAAAAAACGATCGTCCTTGAAATGACTCAAAATTAAAAAGCAATACAAATATATAACACTTTAAACTCTCGCGCTTTGTAATTTTTAAATACTGTTTTTCCGGGTCTAACGCGATATTTATTTATTTTTATTTCTGACGTTTCGACACGGGGGTTGCACCGGTCATGGTCACAGATAACTGTCGTCCCAGCAAGTTGTCAACAGAGATATGGGCTTACAATATTTTACTACCCTCCAAACCTACCTCCTTTTGGAGGGTAGTGAAATATTGTACCAGGCACTATAATTTAAAATCAATGTCAAAATTCCAATAATGTAAATAACCATGTCAAACAATTGTCACACTTAAACCCTATGCTGTAAAAACTCCTCAATCGAGTCATACTTCATCAACAAAAAAGCCTTTAAATTATTTTTCAATATGTTTAAATTAGGAATGCATTTTAATTCAGCGGGTAGCTATAATAAGATTCTGTTAAAAAAAAACTGCAAGCTTTTATTGCCAACTGTATTTTTCTATACACCGTCATCATTTACCCATTGAGACGATTCTAACGAGATCAAACTCAACAAGGTTACGACGGTTAAGTACTGAATTCTTTTGGCCACCTTCTGTCTCCATCATCAGATCAGCTCGATGAAACCATAATATTGAATTGTCATCCAAACTATACGTATACCCAAAATTTCAGCTCAATCTGTTGAGGTTAACTGGTTGAAAATTAAGTTACAAGATTTGTCCCACACTAACAGACTAACAACGAACAGGTCAAGTTAAATAAGTTTCTGTCAAAAATTTCATTTTTGGTACAAGCTTTTACTGCTGACTGTACTTTTCTGCATACCATCATCAATTACTCATTGAGACGATTCTAACGAGCCCAAACTCGATGGGGTTGTGTCGTTTTATTGCGGAGTTCCTATGGCCACCTTCCAGCTCCAGCATCAGATCAGCTCCAAGTCATCATAATATTGCATTGTCATGCAATATACATATGCTTGCAAAATTTCAGCTCAATTGGATAACAGGAAAAGACTGAAAAATGGATTGCAAATTTTGACGCACAACTTACATACTTACATATTTACATACTTACATACGAACAGTGCAAGTTAATATTAAGCTTGTAATAAAAGCTCCTAATTACCTAGTTACAAATACTGGAATACCGTAACTAGTTTGTCATAGTTGTGCTACCATTAATCTCATGCGGGCTGTCGGTGACACTGCTGACAACTGTGACAGCCGAGACACGGGTGACGTGACGTATTCATTATAAAAATCTGGTTGGTTTTTGTTTGTCGGATAACATTTGTTTCGCATTTCAGTATGTTTTGCGCGTTAAGCCACGTGAATATTTATAAATATTGAAGCAAAATCCAAGCCTACTTTTGAATCGCCGGCGAAATTATTGACATTAATTATCAGAAGTACCTATAGGTAAAAACAACATGGACACTTGGACAGTTAGAGACGCCTATTAACACAATAAAGCTTCCATTTACCCTTACCCAGTTCCAGTTACCCTTAAAACTAAATACCTTATCAACAATACCTTAACAATCCGATGCCAACGATGACGAAGTTCCATATTCAAAATCCAATTGCGCCAAAATTAAACTGCCAGTATGCGGGAAAAGAAAAACAATAACGTCTGTTTTTGAAAATAGAATGGAAATGGAATGCAGTTTGAGTAAGCCGTTTGGCGGCTGTTGACGGTTGACGCTCGTTGTCTGGAAGTAAAAGCAGTGTTTTTTTTTCATAACTGCCAGTACCTAGTTTTAAAACGGTAAAACGGGAATGAAAATACAGCTTACATTCATACATGACAATCGGGTTACAGATTAGTTTTAAATTAAGATGCGTTTTGCCGGTAATGTATCAATTGTTTCTTTCAGTGCAAAATGCGGCGAATATTTTTTTCCTGTGTCGTAGTAAACACGAGGGGCATGTGACTAGTCGACAGTGGATAGATAAGATACCAGCTGAAAAGATAAAAAGATTGAGGGTTAAAATAAAAAAATGGTCCTGTTTATTGCGTTTAGTTACACAAGGAAAAAAATCTCAAATCAATAAACGTTTGGCAAATTAAAAATCTTCTTCAAAGTTTCAAGGTTCTTCTGATTATGATTTGAAAAGACACAGATCTGCGTCGGAACCCAAGACACGGCAAAGACCTTATTACTAAGATCCGGAATCCAAAAAAAACAAACCATAAGCCTATATGAACAAACCATCAGCCTATATGCCTCCTTTCATGGATAGATGAGTTGATATTTAAACTAGATAAAAAAAAACATAGTATTGTCTAGTTTAAATATCATAATCTGAAAAGATAAAAATACACGCAGCAAACCACAAGCATAATGCCTAAGAACTTGAGGTGTCTCTGTAAAATTACATTTCATTATGTTTTTGTGGTGTAAAGCTGAGGATTTTCCTTATGAGCTCATGCGTCTTGTGTAGCTGCGGTTGAGTGAAGTGCAGACGAGCGTGCGAAACGCGCGGTTAAATGACGACTGCGGTAGTCTTTGCTGGTGTTTGCCGACCTTTTATTTGTGTACTTAAGATAAACCCCTAATGATCTGGTAAAGATCGCGGTAGTCCGCTGGATGCGGGTGGCACAGGACCGATCATTGTTGCACTCTTTAGGAGAGGCCTATGTCCAGCAGTGGGCGTTCATCGGATGGTATGATGATGATGATGATGACACAATTAAGGTTAATTTGCGTCATCTGACCTTGTCTTTACTACTATTATAATAGGAAATGTCTGAAATTGCAAGTTTGTAAGTTTTTTTAGCGTTATCTCGGGTCAAAAACGATTCAGATAATGACGATGTTAAAATAAATTATTTTTAATCATACGCAAACGTAGTTGACGTATTGTTTAATGGAGGCTAACTTAATGGAGTCCAGAATTAATTGCTGATAAAGTATAGAAGAAAATGTCTACCTGAATTAAATCTTTAGTCGAAACTTACGAAAATGCTATTATTCTTTAAATAAATATATGTGTGATAACGAAAATAATAATCAGTATAATGCTATGAAATGGATTCAATTGCTAGTCATGCAAATTTAAATTATAATAATTTTATTTGTATAAAATTTCACCCTAATTAATTTGTAATAAATTGTTTGCTTAATTTGTTAAATCACTATATAGTCTTAAATGTAATTCACCTTAATTTGTTAAATCACTATATAGTCTTAAATGTAATGTACCTATTGTGTCATAACTTAATTAGGTTATGTATATTGCAATACCCACAATGGGTGCATGTTGATACTGTTCACTCTATTTAACACCCTGTAAAACACATGTACTTAAGCAATGCGTACGTGTGAGTGTGAACAACTGGAAATAGTGGATAAGCATACATACCTCGGTTTGGTCATAGATAATACATTCAACTGGGGTCCACATATAAGCCATATTTGTAATTACGATCAATTTTATGCAAACTATCACTTCTAAAATATAAATTACCTTTCAATACTCTCAAAATGTTGTACATGTCACTAGCCGAATCCATTGTTAGTTACAGCCTTAGTAGCTATGGCAGAACCTATAAAACTTACATGGATAACATCTATAAGCTACAATTAAGAATGATTAAAACAATTGTACTAAATTCTATTAGAAATAAGCATAAAAACGACGATAATTATCTATTTCGATACAGTAAAATTATGAATGTGTACGATAAATTTAAGATGATGCTAATTTGTGATGAAATTTCAAATTAACCCAACCTTCAAAATCGATATAGGCCACAAAACTTAAGAAACATAAGTACTTTACCCAGATACGTAATGCCACCGTATAACAATGCATACGGCAAAAGAATGTGGGAGTATTTGTTACCTTACATATTAAACGAATGGCCAAATGATGTTTTCCAGAAACTGATTCATAATTCTCAGAAAATAAAAATTATTACAAAAAATATGTACTTGCCTACTACCGACGCGCGCCCGAGCGGTGCACAAATTATGTAATAAACATTATAAAACTACCCTACTTTTAACTACGATTGTAAAACGAGCGACAATGGCGATAGATAAACCGCACGTGGTTTTCGTTCGCTGTTCGAATCATTTGTAAATAGTTTATAAGTATATTGGATAAATAAACGAAAAAAAAAATATATATATATATATAATATATACATTAATTTGTACGTTGAATCTCGTGATGTGTACGAAATCCATACAATATTAAGGGTAAATAAATGCGATAGTAGCTTATACGCTTAAACCACTGAACTGAGTAAGATTCAGCGATCACCTTGTTGGAATAGTTCAGAATAATATTTCATTTCATTTATTTATTCGGACACAATTAACATTTTATATGATTTTTTTACATATTTTTTAAAATATTAAACACACAAACGGAATTAAGATGATTAAAAGTCGACATTACATTCCAATATAGATAATAATTAGTTATGTCAATTAATAAATTAAAACAACAGGACTACATACATGTACAATTGCAAATTAAAATTAATTATTTATAAAACTAAGTCAAAAAAATAACAATAATTATATAGGTAGGTACTTTTATAAACTATTACAATAAAAATACGAAGTCAGCTACAGTATAATAAGACTTCCTCCAGCAACTTGCCAGCCCGTCTGTCCTTCCCTGTTTAGTGCTTATGTGTATTTTTAATCACGCTACCAGAGACTAGGGTTTAATTCCAGTACAGGTCTGTACTCCATTGCATCTTTCCTAATTAAAAATTTATATAATTTTGTTGTTGTTTTGTTTTTAGCGGCAAAGTCAGACAGTGAAATTTATAAAACTACGAGAACAATATTCCTTTGCTATTCCGTTAAAAACGTGCTGGTCGATCAGCGGAGATCAAATGCAACTATTTGCGTATAAACATGCAAATAATTACAGAAAACCACCACCAATAATGAAAAAACCTCGACACGTGTTTCGCCTCTCTACGAGGCATCACCAGGAGATGCTGGCAGGAGATGTTGCTTGCGCCACGTCCACTGAGCCAATGAGCCGTCTATTTTTTTTTTTGAACCTGACTGTTGCTATGATATAGGACGAACCCATTATAGCAGTCGAATTGCGTGGTTGGAGGGTAGCTTGGGGAAAATCCAAAGGGAACCTCCGGCACGACCACGCGGGAAGGGGTAAACACTGGAATACTCTAAAAGTTTGCGCTCCAGTGAGATTGGTTGAACGGTTTCAACCGAATCTGAGGTGTGAGTGGTGATGAACTACTGGGATTGCTGGTTCGCTAAAACCTACCCTAGCTGAGAAGAGTCCAGCAAGAAACTCAGCTAGGCCCGACATCGGTCGGGTTTGTCGGACTGGATCGGGTTTGTCGGACTGGGTCGGGTTTGTCGGACTGAATGAGCCGTCTAGAACCGTCAGCCCTATTTATAGTCTGACCCCCCATACTACCATGCATGCGTGAAAGAGACGGAAGAACACGTAACAACGGTGATGACGCAACATTCAACTGTTCGTTAATAATCACGCCTCTATTGTTGTACCTAATTATTTCTAACTGTTCTAGAACACTTAAACGCAATATATCATGGACTTCCGCAAAGTAACGCCTGATTCAATAAATTATTTATAAAACTACTTATATTACATATACGAGCAATCTTTGTTTTCTCCATAGCTACAATTTAGAAAAGGTGATAAACCCCCGACATTTTCATTTCAAGCTTCAATATTTGATAAATGGCTGAACCGATTTTGCTAAAACGTAGCTAAGAACCTCGATCACGTCAGCTTTCAGATAAAACAACCGTATTAAAATCGGTCCAGTTGTTTAGGAGCTACGATGCCACAGCACAGAAAGACAGACACACAGACACGTCAAACTTATAGCACCCCTCTTTTTCCGTCGGGGGTTTAAAATGGCTCTAATGATTTCGAAGAGACTAACAATACGGAGAATTTCGTGCACAACTACTTGATCTAGCTCTAAGTTTCAATTCTGTCATTGACAACAACTGGTTACAACGGTTTAACCTTTAATTACCGAGATGGTTTTTGAGTAGCACTTACACCGAGGTACTGTCTGACAGACGCCATATTTCAACTCTATTTAAAAAAATCCTATTGACATGCGAGTATTGTCAAAGCTTTTAAACTAGTTGGGTAATTATATTAGGTAATTAAAAATTGGATAAAAAACACTGAATAACTTCAATCATGCTAACAATATTTTTTAATTATGAGGCGACATTTTTTGATATGCAAAATTTCCGGACCTGGTTCAGTCTTCTTTTTTACTAAAATTATGAAGATATTAGGTATCTATAAAACATAAAATATGTTTTGATAATAAGATGTTTAATCATATTAAATAAATGAAAAGCTCCTAACTTTAAACATAAAAAAACTGACATCATATGATTTAGGCATATTTTTACTGAATTAATTGGTAGTTCCTAATGATACTAGCTTCCTACGGGTAATTAATAATATGTAGCGAGCGGAACCTTATACTGACAGTAAGCCTTACCTGTTTTTTTTCAGAATTCTATATAAAAAAAATATATAGCTCAAACTTAAAAGATGACGTCACGACTGGGATACACGATAGTTACTATAGAGTCACAAACACTAACACGGAGGTGACGTCCAGGAGACGTGCATATTTTTTGTACATAAACACCGTGGTGGCGTCTGTGAGACGTCGATCGCTCTGTAACCGACTCGTGCGCACTCGCCGCGGTTACGGTCTTGGCTGCGGCTAGAGGACCCCAAAAAAGGAAGCTAGTGGAAAGGACAGCTTCAGACGCCACACGGAGGACGGAGGGAAATTTGAAATTACTGTATGCAGTTTTATTTGCAATAAAGCGTTTTACTGATCAACAACGAGCTATTTGTGTAAAACAGTTTTATAAAAGCAACAATTTGTATGTAACCGTTCGCCGCCTATTTAGGAGGAAGCCCGGATGTCACTCCCGCCATTTTTTTCGTGCGGGGATATTTTCAAAATTGCAAGAATTTTTGGCCCACCCTGTTTTACCGGAAAAGTATAACGAGACCTCTATCTAGCGTTTTTTTTTTAATTATTCAAAAATAATTTAACATTTAAGTTTATAATTTAATACCTATGTGTTGAATGTTTTTCCTTCTAATTTGTATGAGAGTATTCTGAGAGTACCTTCTAGTAAATAAAAAAAGAATTATCGAAATTGGGTCACTTGAAAAATAATTATCTCTGAAAAACAAACATAGATTTTTTTCTTAATAAAGCGTGGTGAAAGTTTGTACGGAACCCTCGGTGCGCAAGACAGACTCGCACTTGACCGGTTTTTTTTTTGTTATTGTTCCGCTGCCGTCCTTCTAGAATGATCGTGAAAATATTCGTAGCGATGTTCTTCTTTCGATACCTACCGTTAATGCGATTGGCATAACACTCTGAGAACAGTTCCCCTTCGCATGGCACTTGCAGAAAAGAACCCGCGTGTCATTGGGCCTACCTACTACGAGTGACTACCCGCTGATCTTAGAGTGGTACCATCTGACGAAGCATTTAGACGCCGCGCCTGAAATACCTTTTTTTGGAAAATCCATTATACTCAGTTAAAGAGTCTATGAGTCTTGGTTTGACGTGGTAAATTATTATTATTACCTATTTAAATTTGTTTAAATATGATTTGACATTAAATGTATTATTGTATTACGTATTTTCCAATTAATATTGTAAGTAAATTGAATGACGATACCTAGTGGTTGACATATTTGTTCTTTTGATTTTGTTTTATCTTTCTATTTACTCGTTATTGTGTACATTTGTTGACATTGTCTTAATTTAAAATTATACCTTTATATTTTGTTTGTTTTGACGATCGTGGTAAACTAATCTTATTTTATGAAATGTATTTTTTTATCATGAAATATGTAATCCAATGCTTGGCTCTGTTCGTTGTTCAACTCGACCAAAATTTAAAAACAGCGTTAACTCGATGTTCTATTACACGTGAATGATCAGAATAGAAGCAGTTCAGCACCATAAGTGTGCCTTTTGAAGCACGGAGGGCTCATTTATTTACCACTTAATCAGTAACCATACAGCAACTGATCGCGTCCCATTGATGAAAACTGGTTTCAATTTGTCCGACGTGACGTGTCAGAACGATATCGGTTTTACACATTTATTACGTTTATATTCACATTCATCTAACGTGCTCTGACGTGCCACGCTCCTGTTGTTTCAAGCGTAAGAGCGCATCAAAGAACATCACGTCAGATTATGAACCCAGCTTCATTCGCTGACTGGCTGGGCGGGAAGCCAGTCCTTTCAAGCTGGTCTAAATTGACAGACATTTAAATGTACTCTATGAGTATTCTTAGTCGCTTACTGACCATGAAAACCTTGTTGTTTATCTGCAGCAATCATAAAACTTATTCATCAAAATACTTCGTACCAATGAAACCATACATCGTTCAGCCTCGCATCTTTACGTTTTTCAGGCACGTTCGTCAAGGCGACGTAGATATCGAGAGACTTGTGGTCGAAGGAAAGGTCTAGAGCGCCGTGAGGCAGGTTATCAATGAGATAGACAGACTCTATAAGGGCGAGTTGCACCAAGTTAAGACCGATCAACGTTAAATGTGGCTCCGACAGCTATCGATCCATAGAAACTTGTCAAGCTTCCCACACATTCAGATTTTAATGAACTACAGGCGGTTTGGTGCAACCCAGCCTAAAGCCAGAAGACGCATCACAACAAGGAATGGCGGCTTGTTGTAAAGATCTGTCAAGAGTGAAAGCGACGAAGAAGACAAATCAAAATAAAATAAAAATTGTTAACTCAAGAACGTTTACCGCGCGAACAAATGTGAGGGTAAAGAGTTCGCAACGATTTGTATTATCTCGGAACAAACAAATAAATTCCAATTGAGCGATAAAGGTGCACCACCGATCGGGTGAGATCTAGACGAATGGACGGATTATGGGCCCGTAGAGTGCCCGGACACAGATTTAAGTACGTTTAGAAGGGGCAATACCATTTTAATTAATCATTATCATTTATTTGTTGATGTGTTATATATGTTAGTCTTGTTCACAGAATGTTTACTACGCAGAAACGTCTGGCAACAAAATTAAAAATTTCGACCAAAGTGAAAAATTGAAAAATTCTTCGTTGCGACTGCGAGCGAGACTTGAACTCGCAAACTCAGGGATCCGGCTATTGCTTTTAACCAACTGAGCTACCGTGGGCTCCACACGTGGCGACAAATCTTTTAATCTCTTCACTCTTTTTAATTTCACCTTAAGGAGGTTCGTAGCGACCGCGAAGTTATAAAAACTTCCGAAACGGCACCTATGTCTCAAATTACATTGAGAATCGTTAGTAACAATGTTATGCTCTACCCCGTTTTAAAAGTGAATTTTTGCTAAGCAGAAATGTCTGCTAACGAGATTCTAAAGTTCGATCTAAGTGAAAAATTAATCGCCATGAGCGGGAATTGAAATCGTGCCCTCGGGAATCCGCCCATTGCTAAGCTACCTTAGCCTCCACTATTGTAAATTATTGTTGTTTTTAATGTAATGCCTTCTCGTTATAAGTATCACGTGTGGGACTATTCTGTAAGTGATAAGTTTGTTTTTGTTAATAAATACTTAGGTAGGTACTTGATACGCTAGCTCAGCGACTTGAAGTTAATCTGAACCTAAGAAACTTGATGGAGCAAGCCTGGGAGCAGGTATAAAGGAGAGGGCAAATGCACAAAAAATCCCACTGGGTCGAAGTGCATCCGAAAGGGCCCTCACCTAGATAAGATAAGATAAGATAAGAACCTAAGAAACGCTCTGTCCTGAGGAGTTTGTCGCTACTGTGTATGTAAGAAACTGGCAAAGATCTTTTTGGACTTAAAAACATTTATTTATTGGAAACCTTGTTACAAACATGCATAGTTCAGTTTACATAATTACTTACGCTAAAGTGGATGACGCAAAAGGCGCATCGCAGCGTAAACGCAGCGTAGTTAATGGGGCGAGCACACCGCTGCTCAAAATATGCTGCCTGTAAATGCAACAAAATATTAACAGAAGACTTGACGCATACGACAAATCAACGCGTATACGCAGCGGTGTTGTCGCTCTCTGAAGCTCCTGACAGTTTTTTTTTAATGCAAATATACTGTCTAAACATTGCTAGTGGCACGCACAGAACGGTTTCATTTGGCAGAAGATTGCCGCGCCCGACTCGCCGGCCGCATACGAAGGAGCCGGCCTAGCGCGGTACCGAATTTACTCTAATTCTTTTAAGTATTATTTATATCTGTAAGCTCTTTTGCGGATGTATGTTTAAGGTGCTACGGAGAAGCCAAATAGTATCACAAGCGTATTAATGAGGTTGTAATGAGTAAAAAAAGTTTCCTTTGACCTAAGTGTTATGCAGAAAACTGTAAAACTAACAAATTGAATGTAAACAGCGTACAGAGGCATCCAGACGCCTATAAACACTTCGTGAAGGGAGCTCATTTGTTACCTAGATATGCTATAAAATTCGTGAAGGGAGCTCATGTTACACTAGATCCATACTAATATTATGATTGCAAAAGTGTGTTGTTGTTGTCTGTCTATTTGTAACCTTTTCACGCTTAAACCGCTGAGCCGATTGAGATGAAATTTGGTATAAGTAGAGATTTTATTCTAGATTAGGTATTTATAATGTAGGTACCTACCTACCTACCTACAGAAGTCATTACTGTAACGTTCTAAAGTCGGGTAACTACGGTTGGACTAATGTTAAATTAAAATAGGTAAGTGCAGCAAATACAAAATAATATAAAGGTTTTGTTAGAAATTGTTTTTAAACTCCTTACTTTGTGAACAAGTTTCCTGTATATGTGCAAATATATGTCAAATACGAGATAATTACTCTTCTTTGTTTATCGACTGTTAGTTCATTACCACAAGTCACCTCATGTAGGTCATATTTTATGTAGGTCATATATTATGTGTGGTTGTTCGTCGCAAAGTCTTATTAGTATTGTTCAGCACGAGTCATGCTACCACCCCACTAGCCGCGGCCCGATAAACGATCTTCTATCGCCGTTGATGTATGTCGGGCCTACACGGCGTTGCCTACACGAAACATCGTAAATTATACCAAAATGAACGGCCCTTACTCCTTTATGCTAATGAAGAGTAAATACCTAAGCCCTAAATTGATTAGTATCGGTTATATTTACGATTTTCCGTCGGATTTATGAAAAGATCGCTTTTTGCGTGATGTATTGGCTGGTTTGGAGTTTTAAAACATATTATGTAGTTAGACGATTTGTTTGTGAGGTTTTATTTTTTGTTTGGCTCAGTAGGTCGATCACGTAACGCATTGTACGCGCGTCAGGTAGGTCTAAATGTCACTTTTTATATGGAAAATTGACAGTTAAATTGTACCGACACGCGTTCGGAACGTTACGTGATTAGTTATTACCCCTCAGAGGGGTAATCACGTAACGTTCCAAACGCGCGTCGGTACAATTTAACTGTCAATTTTCCATATAAAAAGTGCCATTTAGACCTACCTGACGCTCGTACAAGGCGTTACGTGATCGACCTACTGTCATTACTTTTCTATAACATAACAACATTCCTTTATGATTTAAAAGCTAGCTAACTAACTAATTTAACTTTAACTTTAGATGCTACTATATTTTTATATATGTTCTTCTTTTACCGTATCTTATTGTTCTACCTCTACCCGCCAATGTGGTATTAGTGAAAAGGGAACGAACTGAAGACCAGCGCTGTGCAGCCCCAATGACTGTTGCACATGCTGAATTATTTCCTTTTGTCGCACAAATATTCTTTACGATTAAACGATGTTACAGATAATAGCATATAGTCTATAAGTAAAATGTACCTACGCACATAGATTATAACATACCTACTCCAACAAATTACTCCACTACATTTTTGCATATAAATATTCTTCTTATTCTTAAATAACCTTATTTTCTTATTTCTATTGAAATGTATTTTATTATTATATCTGTTTGTGTGACATTTAATATTTTTGCTTTCTTTCTATAAGTTTTTCTTGTAAATTAAAATACTGGTTTCGTTGGCCTTACAATGATGCTTCCTGAAAACTGATAATTAAATCTGTCTACAACTTAATTGTAATCTAAAATACCGTTTAATCAGGTCAAGAGCCTGACTAAACTTTTGGTGGTCGCACAGTTGAAATCCGTTGTGACACACACTGTAAGGCAAACTGCTCATTAAACTGGCAGGATTTATCCGGGTAAGACACACTACTCCAGGCTCTGCATTGCAGCTAAATTGCGAATACTTAATCTATACCTATACTCTTAGAAGTACATTAAGTATTATACTTTTTCAGATTTCCAGTTGGAGTTTTTAGTGCATAGCTTTCTAACTCAGTTATTACCAGTTGGTAGCATACTGAATTCTATACGGCAGAGCGGGATGGCAAGATTTGAGTTGTCCGTCAAACATCGGCTTTGTTAGATAGAAGATCTTATGTACATTTTTTTTCTCTTTAAAGAACTGCTATCAGTCGATAACGACTATTATACGTTTTGGTAAGTGTCTTTGTATGATTAGGTTTAGGAGACCATCGCCTCGCTCAACCACTACACAATGTGCCTTACACAATGTGCTTTCGTTTTAGGCATTTCACAGCTTGTGTGATATCTAGTAACCTTATAGCCAAAGGATTAGAGTGGCCTGCAAGGCGCTCGATATAACGTCTCGTGTGCTTTTTAATTTCGTCCTTTATGGTGGGCATGTTGAGGTAATCGTGGATTTCGTCCGTTCCGGATAATCCAAGGTGCGTTGGCAATTACGCGTAGAATTGCGTTCTATGTTCTTTACAGACATACTCTGTTGCTGTCACTGACATTTTCTGTACGTAATTTTTGTATGATGTGGATGGACACTACTATGTTGTACGTAGGTCGATCACGTAACGCATTGTACGAACGTCGGGTAGGTGTAAATGTCAAATTTTATATGGAAAATTGACTTAAATTGTACCGACGCGCGTTTGGAACTTTACGTGATTGCCCCTCTGGTAAATGTCTTAGAAACTTTGCCAGGTAAATATTTTTGAACTTTATCTATAATCAAACGCTTTGCGCAATCCGCATAACAGTTTTCACCGAGTCACAAAGGTTTCGTTGTACAACGTGCCCCAAAATTTTGCGCATAATTAAATAGTCATTTTATACTTACAGTGGACCAAGATGACCGGTAAGCTAAAAGTTGCGCACCCAGTAATGTAATGTCGAGCGCTCCGAGCATCCACTGGATGCAAGCTATTAATTTACTTGCGACAACACTACACACAGTTCTTCTGTGCGTTGAACAGTTGAATATAAAAAAAAACTTCTAAAACGCCTCCTAGACGGTCGCTAGCAAGCCCTCCGACAGAGCGACCCTGGTCAGGACTGTATGTAGTCAGTTGTTTCCAGCAAAATTTTGTTTGACCTTTGGACGCCTTTGGTCGTCGAGCGCGTGCCAGTGAGCTCGAGGAGGGTATCGTGGTCGGCTGACCATCTAGCCAGAAAACTACGAGCCACCGATAAAGGTCGCGCCGCCGGAGGCTTGTTGGCGACCGTGTCTAGCAGGCGGTTAGGCCCCAAAGACGTCCGCTTTAACGCCATCATCATCATCATATCAGCCGAAAGACGTCCACTGCTGGACATAGGCATCCCCCAAAGGGCCTCCCCCTCCCACAATGGCCGTTCCTGCGCCACCCGCATCCATCGGACTCCCGCGACCTTTACCAGGTCATCAGTCCACCTTGTGGGGGGGGGGTCCTACCCACGCCGCGCCTTCCGGTACGTGGTCGCCACTCGACTTAACGCCATACTTGGAAGCAAGATGTCACGCTTTGATTTCTCGTGACCACGTAAGGCGCACCGCCGCTCTTAGTCCTGGCCGCGCCCTACACGGTCTGCTTGTACTCTGCAATTTACAGTTCCCGGGCCAATAAGTCACTTTTAGAAAAAACAAGAAAAATCGGGAAAATCCTAAATACGTAGTCATGAAAAATATGGAAAAGGTCCTTTCAAATACAATTTTTTTTAAAGATATATGTTAGAATCGTGAGTGGGAGCTCAGAGCTAGCGTAAACTATTGTTATGTGTTGTGTGGAAAGCTGCCGTACCACAGAAAACAAGTGTACTTACCTACTTACATACTTTGGTGGCCTGCCTAATAATTCCAATATACAGCTAGAGAATTTAAAGCGCAACCTCTACCAGAGGGGTAATCACGTAGGGGAAAGCGGGGCAGTATGATACACCTTTTTTGGCATTGTTTTTTGCCTAACTATTTTTTTATTTTTGTTTACATCGTAGATCCAGTAAACTATAAACATTCTAAAAACAGATCTGACAAAAAGTTGTTTTTTTTTTACAAAGTAGCCGCGAGAACACGTTATTCCTCGCCGACCGGTAGCGGCTGACTGGCGACCTTCACAGTCGCAAGAGTGTTACTCCCACATACAAAGCTATGTTTTAGTGTTGCCGCTGGTAAATAAAAAATTCTGGGTAAGGAAATAATGTAGGTGTACGAATGTGCCCCTTGTATCTAAGTGCCCCGCTCCCCCCTTACGTTCCGAACGCGCGTTAGGACAATCCAACTGTAATTTTTCCATATAAAGTTTGAAATTTAGATCTACCTGACCCGTGTACAATGCGTTACGTGATCGACCTGCAGCTGACTGATTGATGAGTTCGCCTTGTCTACCCATGCTGCTCCGGACTTCACTTGGTTGTTCGTAATGCTTCATCTATCTTTTATTGTGTCTGGGATTGGCTTATCGCATCATCCGTGAGTATCGTGTGAGGGTAATGAATGTAAAACGCCACCGGTTTTTAAGCCGCTCGGAAAACTAAGTGTATTCCTACACCCAGCATCTCTCGTGTAAAATTACACATTCGTACTAACCAGACGTCGCTTAAGACTTTATGTAGAAGGAAGTTCAGTTAATCGCACCGGCGTTCGGGCATGCTTCGTGAAACTTTGTCTACAGTTTTGATACTGTAAACGGTTTAGTTAAATAGGGGTGAAATTGGTACAGCGGGAATTTTGGTAAGTGGAGCAACAATGTTTGTTACTAGAAAATGTATCGTGTAATCGACGAAAGAGCGCCCCACTGCTATAATGTCTACGCTTTGTTATACAGATAAACTACGATAAAACGAGAAGGAGAACGCCGTTTGTAGATGAAACGATCTATAACATTCACGCCCAAGTTCCTAGAAGGGGTTGGCAGAGCAAATTAAATTTATTTTTATTTTTAGTGGCCTTCTAGCAGTAGGTAAATATAGGTTTAATGACGGACAAAATATTTACTTCCAAATTGGAAACATTAACGCATGCCATTGTTTAAATTATACACAATACCTACCTGAATTGGTGCATTCATTTAATAATAAAAAAAAAGTTTGTTAATATTATATAATATGTATGCCATCCCCATTAATGTATTTTTTTTTCTTCGTTATCACGAATGGACTGAGTGAACCTATACTGCGAGGAAATAATTAATTGTAATTAACCGTACATTGTTCAGGCTGCTTTGTGTTAAAGCGAATAACGAATGTGTTCTATTTCCATTTCCAAAATCTAAGTAGGGTGACTCCTACTATTGACAACGGTAAGATTTTGTTGGCACGGTTCTAAATACAAACGATGACTTTGCTACCAACAAGTTGGTAATTGTTATCTGCCAATGACAATTTGAGGCACACTGCTTGATCAGATCAATAATGTTTTAATTTTTTAACTATTTCTGAATTAGTTAATTATTATTGTTTGAAATTATTGTTACAAATGTGTTGTAATTATGTACCTGACGAGCTTTCTCTGAATACAAACATAATTTGTAAAATATTATGTCAATTTTCAATTAGCAGTATTTTTTTTTTTTTATATTTCGATGGTGGCAAACAAGCTTACGGCCTGCCTGATGTTAACCTGCCTGTGTGAGCTGGTACCGTCGCCTATGGACACTTGAGACTCCAGAAGAATCACAAGCGCGTTGCGGATCCTTTATTTACTTGAGGATTCGCTGTGTTGGCAAATATAAACATGCAGGTCCCTCACTCCCAACACAACGCACCCTAGGGAGCTCTGGCGACCTTACTCACCACCAGGAACACAACACCACATGCTTCATAGCATGCATAATATAGCAACACTACAAAGCAGTGGTGCTATTATGGCTGCGGTCTTCTGTAAGGTGGAGGTACTTCCCCAGTTGGGCTGCTCCACATACGAGCGAGATGACATTCCGCAAAGGTTGAGCGAGACATGCCTGAAAGCACTACATAATATTCTCTTAAAGAATACCTAATTACTTAGTGTAGCTAATACAAGGTTCACAAATGGTCGGCTGAGTGTGTCGTCGATGGTACACTAAGTTTAGTGTTAGTAAATTAAGTAGGTAATTTAGTAAGTAGGTAAACACAGCAATGTTTGACTTTTGGAAGGGAGCGTACATTCGCCGACAAATTGTCCTCAGTTTGGCGAAGCAGAAATGAATGTACTTGCCATTGTTGTTTTTTTTGAGAATAAATAAAAAAAATAAAAGTTTTAGCTGTTAAGGTACAAATTGTAAGATATAAAATAAATAAATAAAGAAGGACCTGGCAATTCTGTAAGTATGTATGTAATGTTATGCCAGTGCATCAGGTGAAAATTTAACTTGTTAAAATTCGTATTTCCAGATTACGTTGGCCAGAGTGAGTATTTTCAGCGATGTAAAAATGCACTACTTACCACGGGCACGCGCGTCGTTAATGCGATCAACGCGTTTAAACGCGTTAATTAAATTTAAATCCAAAATATGACATTTATCTGCATTGCGGGTGATGTTGCTCTTTTAATGCTTGCGTGTGTTGGTGATGAGCGGAGCGGGATCGATAGCGGTCGCTGTACGGCTAGCGTTAGTAAGTATATAAGAATTTTTTTTCATGAAATTGTGTACATTTCGACGGTCAACAGATACAGTTTTGCCTTTAAGACATGCAATGTTTGATAGGTCATCTCCCTCACAATGAGGCAACTATGTATCGGAAAAGGCACACCAGCAAAGATGGTTGGACTCGCAATTAGAATATTTATTTGTGGTGCCTTTTCACGCATCGCCAGTTATTATTCTAGCTGTGGTGTAGTTATGTTGAAGAATATTTTTAAGGTACCGTACCCAAAGGGTAAAACGGGACCCTATTACTAAGGCTCCGCTGTCCGTCTGTCTGTCCGTCTGTCACCAGGCTGTATCTCATGAACCATGATAGTTAGACAGTTGAAATTTTCACAGAGGATCTATTTATGTTGCCCCTATAACAACAAATACTAAAAACAGAATAAAATATATATTCAAGGGGGCTCCCATACAACAAACGTGATTTTGTTGCCGTTTTTATAGATGATGGTACGGAACCCTTCGTGCGCATGTCCGATTCTTACTTGGCTGGTTTATCATCGTGGATGATAGTGTGAAGAAAAATACACTATGATAGGAAACTTTGTTTCAACAGCGATATAATGTGTTTTTAAGAGCATGATATGTCTTCTTTATTTCTTTCTCTTCTGAAATTAGATATTTACAATAATCACATAAAAAGCATATAAATCAACCAAGCTACTACTTACATACCAAGTTATTATAAAAACCTAACCTAGGGTGCTGTCGGGATCGGGGTAAGGTCTAAAGAGAGCATTATTTATTAGAATGACGACCGCTTTAGCCTAGTTGGTAGTGACCCTGCCTACGAAGCAAGAGGTCCTGGGTTCGAATCCCGGTAAGGGCATTTATTTGTGTGATGAGCTCGAATATTTGTTCCTGAGTCATGGATGTTTTCTATGTATTTAAGTATTTATTTCTCTATATAAGTATCCATATCGTCGTCTAGTACCCATAGTACAATCTTTGCTTAGTTTGGGACTAGGTTGATTTGTGTAAGATTGTCCGCAAATATTTAAATAAATAAATCAATTGCTTAACCCATTCAGGGCCCATGACGATGACTACACACATGCGTCAGAGCGCTACGAGCGCTTTTCGCTACATACGAGGTTTAACCTGCTACGGACTACGGCGTAGCGCTACGAGATTAGCGTGGCCGTGAATGGGTTAAGTTCATGTGTTCATGGGCAGCTAATTTGTAATACTTAAAGCAAAACAACCATGTAGATTAAGGTTTAATAAAATTTTCTCGACGAATAAATTGATGACTATGAAAGGAAAAGTGCTATAGTTGGCAGTAAAATCTTGATTCAATACCTACTTCACAGCAACTTGTTATATGTATTAAACCCGCTCCCTCTTTCGCTCACTCTATGACCGCTCCACCATTCCGTTCCGGCTGAATTACCGACTGCCGGAAACGTACTAATTGCTCCCGGACTTTTATAATATTTAATCGGATGAAAATATATTTTACATCTTCATTCGCTTTTTTAGAGTGATTGGAAATTCATCTGGGGGAAAGTTGTTAAATTTCATTAATCAACGGTTATAAAACGGTGGTAAAGATGGCTTTTCCAGTGGGTTCTACTAAAACATGAGAATCAAATATTAACTACATGACGCTTTTTTATAACTTATAATGTATAATATTACCTAATGTTTGTGTATTTAGGGACATTGTCATGCATATCGACCTAGTCTCGAACTAAGCAAAGCTTGTACTAGTATAGGGGACGGTGTAGGTATAATTACTGAAAATTATGTTAAGTAATAATGCAGTTTTCACAGAATTAGATAAAACAGTTTTGTTCAGAATATCAGTTCAGTTATGGCGTGTATACACTTTCATTAGTGTTTGTGCAAATTAATAGAATAGGAGCACTTACTATTTTAACAAGCTATTAACTTGGCCTGTTCGTATGTATGTAAATATATAAGTATGTAACTTGTCCGTCAAAATTTGCAATCCTTTTTGCAGTCACTTGCCGTTATTTGATTGAGCTGAAATTTTGGGTACTAGTATAATTTGGATGACAATTCAATATTATGGTACCATCGAGCTGATCTGACGATGGAGACAGAAGGTGTCCATGGTAATTCAGTAATTAACCGACGTAGTCTCGTTGAGTTTGGGCACGTTAGAATCATCTTAATGAGTAGTTGATGATGGTATACAGAAAAGTAGAGTCAGCAATAAAAGCTTATACCAAAAATTTAAATTTTGACACCCTTTGTATAGACTTTCACCTCAGAGCATAGAATACTAGAGAGAGGACAAGCCGCCGGCGGCCGTGTCGCAGCTGTATGCTCAATGGGCATACACTGCCATACTGTGCACGCGTGCTGATCGCAGAGAATATTACGTTTTTTCCCAAAATGCCTGATATGATGCGCGTTTATTGTCAAATAAGCGTGTAGGTATACAAGAGTGTGTGTTTTAGATGTGTGCGTGCTTTGTCTTGACAATTACTTGGGCGTTGTGTGGGTTAATGTACTTGCGACAGGCTCACTCTATACAAATCGGCCGCCATGTCCGATCTCCTTATATTCATACATCTGTGACTTTCACTAACTAATCAACGTGTAAACAGACGCAAAAAAGTATAGCTAAGTGATAAATTCAATATCTTCACCACTATTCACGTACGAAATCCGCACCGACAACGTACCGCGCCCACGTCCGACACGCCGCGTCGTCCACGTCTCGTCGACACCTCTCCGTACTTAACTCGTACGTGGACGATGGAGACGTGTCACGGATCGAGGATCCATTGAGTCCGTGACTTTGATTTAAAGGTTACGTTTGGCTTAAAATGTAGCTTGCTTTTGGATACTTACCGACTGTATTTTTGCTTTACTACGACGGTAAACAACAAACTTAAAAAAAACCATGTTCAAATGTTTACTTTTCAGCTTTTATTCGCTTATAGATTGCTAAAAATATGCACCTCCAACACTCATGATATATTTTATTCTAACCCAAACGTACAAACATATTTTACGCTTCCAATGAAAAAGTAACCAACAACCGTACCCTATTCAACGGCACAAAGATGTACACAATTTTATACTTTAACCCACTGAGATAAGGGTGAAAAATGTAATCACATTTATTCTAAAACATACATAAGTCGTTTTAATACACACGTTGGCTATGCCACTATTTACCTTCTGATTAATCCCCGCTGCAGCCACGGCGCTGACTTATGGCTCTCGGGCGGTTACACCAGCCAACTTTTCCGGTTTTTCCTTAGCTAAGTGAGAATTAGTAGGCTGGGAAATGCGTTGCTTATTAGAAATGCCGTTAAAATTAGTAAGTTGGGTAGTTTTTGCCCGGTTTTTTCCGGGAGTTTGAAAACGTTTTATTCTTTGAAAAAATAATGAGATTTTGTATTAGTGTTTAAAATGGGAAACTAATTAAATGAAACCCAAAATATTATTTGCCATTAATGTAACGTTTGAATCATCATTAATAGTTTTTCCCAAAATCTGTAAACTTTTTAGGATTGATATAAAACAAACTTAACCTAACCTACTATTAAAGTGTGAAGCGAAAGTGGTTTGTCAGGATCGTAGCAAATGGAGATCCGTGATATCTGCCTACCCCTCTGGGAAAGAGGCGTGATTATATGTATGTATGTATGTATTAAAGTGTCCTGAAAGTGAAACGGTTTCAGAGAAAATCACTTTTATGGAAAATTATGATTAAGGCAAATTAAATTATAAATATCGATGGTATCCGGTAAAAATATTCCTTTTGTTGAGCGTAGACGCAAACACAAAAATTCACAGCATTAAAAGTGACCCTAAGTGACTACAACCATAATAGATAACCAGCGACAATAATCCATCGAGCGAGCAAAGCGAAAAAGTTCTCTATTTCAGGTTGGGCAAAAATACTTCACCGTCCTGTAGAGGTCGCATTCTCAGCCGATTCTCGTGAAGATTTGTGAGCAGGTTTCATAATTATGGATTAATTTAGTCAATTCAATTTCCGGACATTTATGCACATAAGAAGTACCTACGTCGCCTTAAGGCGCTCTTATTAGACGATATTTAGGTATTTGCGGAGGTGAGGCAGACGGAGCGGGAGACGCGCGTCCCGCGCACCCCGCTAACGGCCTTATTCTGTTGGCATCCGTATTCGGCTCGTTTTTGCGGATCATACGATCAAATGTTTGTCTTCTTGAATAATTGTTTTATTTTTCAAATCTTGGTTGATTTGTGTAAGATTGTCCCCAAATATTTATTGTTTATTTATTTATTTAAATCTATTTTTTTAAAGAAAATAAGGAATAATAGGTAGTTACAGTTCTTAAGTACATCGTAGTATGATGACATCAATTATGGACACTTACTTTCCAAAGATATGTTAGTACAGATTTCTTCATCATCAATCCACCTATCGTTTTCCCAGTTCCTATGTGGGTGCTTCCGTTTTCCAAATACGTAGAACTGATAAAATAATAGTACATCTTCACTTCCTAAGGGTGAACGTCACCAATTATGGATTGTACTAATATATTACAGGTTTTTTAAACCGAAATAAAATCGATTACTTCTAGGTAAAGTTATAGCGCCGGTTAACACCCGCTTAAGAAACCATCAAAAATAATAAACAAATAGCTATGTTCATCTATTTATCTCCTGGCAAATTATATTATTACCATGCATGTCTTTCCCGCTCACGGGACAATGATGTCCCGGACCTTTGGGAGGCATGCGTGGGGCTAGGTACCTACAAAGTACCAACGGCGCCAACACGTAGAGGCCCTTTTGACAATTTAATGAAATGCAAGGAGTATTATTACCATAATTATTACCTTTGTTACATAAGTATGACTGACTGATCAAAAACTGGATAATTAGACCCACTGTTAGTCAGAAGAGCATTTTATTATACAGGGTGGTTATTTTAAGACCAGCAAGTTCTTCAGTACATGACTATGTCTATTAAAAAATGTAATTTGACCAAACATCATATAAAAATAACAAATTCAATTTGTCTCTTAAATACCTAAAAGTGTTATGTCACTGCGCTCGCGCGGCGCGTGCTGCCTACCATGCTACCTCGACCAGCGGCCACACCGCGATGGACCTTGATACTCTCAACAAGCCAACAAGATTGGACTTATACTTGGCTCTATACTCCAGGCAAAATACGGTTTCGAAAATCATTAATTTATAATAGCGTTTTTTTGTATATTTCATTTTTAATCGTTATTCTAAGATGCTTTACACAAGAATCCAAAAAAATTTCCAACCGGAAGTAATTATATAAATTTAAATTAAGCTTTAATTGTCTTTTTTTGTTTGATTTATATTGAATTTTTTAAAGCAAATGTAAATTTAGGTAAAAGCCTCCTCGATCTCATGCCATTTTTTTCGGTCTTTAGCCAACTGCATCCAGCTAGGTCCGGCGACCTCAGTTATGTCATTGGTCCAACGTCTTCGTCGTCTACCTTTCCTTCTTTTGCCTTTCGGCCCTGACCAGTTTGTTGCTTCCAGTGCCCTTCTTTTCTCCTAATATCTGGCGATATATGGCTTTTACCCGAATGGGGTCCATATAAGAAAGAAAAAATGGCATAAATCTTTTAGATTTAGTAAATATGTACTAACACAAACAATATGGAATAAATAAAGCTTAAATAAATATATATATATATATAAACAAGCTGTTGCTCGCGACTTCGTCCACGTATAACATGTTATCGTCTAAATGTTTGTTTTAGAAATTTAAATGTTTGTTTAATAAAAAAAAACATTGAAATTAGTTTTGTACAGTCAGCATCAGATAGTTAGTAGCAGCCTAGGTAACCAAATATATCGCAACACGTCTTTGTTACTATAGGTGTAAGGATGTGTTACGATATATTTGGCTACTTTGGCTGCTACTAACTATATGACGCTGACTGTACCTAGTCTTTAAGTAAACAGTCTAAAACCGAAGAAACAAATCTCTCTTTATTTCAAAATGTCTTGCTCTCTATACAAACTTAGAACCCTCTTTGAACTCTCATAGTAAATAGTCTGAAACCGAAGTTACAAATTTCTAACTTTAAAAATGTCTTGCTCTCTATACATAATTCGAACCCCCTTTTAACCTTCTTAAGTGATTAATAATTAAAAAACCGAAGTTACAAATTCCTTACTTTAAAAATGTCTTGCTCTCCATACAAACTAGAAGAACTGTATATCCT
Organism: Epinotia brunnichana; assembly: GCA_963854355.1. Taxonomy (NCBI): domain Eukaryota; kingdom Metazoa; phylum Arthropoda; class Insecta; order Lepidoptera; family Tortricidae; genus Epinotia; species Epinotia brunnichana. Next base: position 23,761,334 of record OY977952.1, read on the forward strand.
AGAAGTAGGTATTTTTGTCAAGACCAATCCAAGCATGTTCAGTAACGTTTCAGAAGGCCGCAGATTTCCGACACGTAAACAATACAAACAAAAATTGAAAACTTTGCAGGGTAGCAACAACACAGCGCTAATCAGAGGCGGAATCTTGGGAATGGCACCAAAAATTTTCAATAAAATTCCAGACTGAATTAAACACTGGATATTAATAAATTTAAAAGACAATTGACTTCAGATTCAGATTTGTTTATTATCATAATTTTACAATTGAAATCATAGTACAATGAATATACAGATAAAAATGTGTTAAAATTATAACTTGTCAGTTACAATTTAATACAATAGATGTGTACAGTTGTGTACAGAATTGTTATTATTTGTAAATAGTTTAATAATACTTATACTCATAGCATAATGCTATTACATAAAATAGAGAAAGAAAACATAATACAAATATTAACGTCAAGCTTTTAAGATCTTGTTATTTAGTCATTTGAAAGAAATTCTTGTAAACTATACAGTGTTTTTTCAAGCAATAGTTGTTTTACATGGAAGCGAAAAGAGTTGTCGTTCGTTATGGTTTTAAGGTTTGAAGGTAGCCGGTTAAAAAGTATTTGTCCTATTAACTTCGGAAGTTTTGTGCCTATTCTAAGTCTGGGCGAGGTTGTTTTGAAGTGGATACTTCTTTGCTCGCGTTCTTGTATAGGGGTACAGTTCAAAATGTATCACGTAACTTCCGGATTAACTTTTTGTAGAGAAGCCTAATCTGATTTCAAATAATTGTTTGTTACATGTTTTAATCCTTCTTTATTTGTTATTAGTTGTTAATCACAAAATGTTATTTAGTTTATGTGACGGGCATGAAAACTATGCTGAAATGACCGCCATTTTCAATGCCTCGCGAGTCAAACGAGCTACGTCAGTCAATGTTGTTATATATACCGATTTATCTGTGCTTATACAGATTTTAGTGAATTAATGCAGATATATATTTTACGGGGACAACCAACAAATAAGTATCCACTTAAACTTAATTAACGGTTGTATCTCGGACACAACCCGCTTCTTTTTAAGTTATTTGCATTTCTCATTGATCTCGAACTATTTTCACCTCTCCTTTGAAATTCATTTGGATAACGTTTAACATACATCAAAACTTCCAATATATAAGTTGAAACTGATGTTAAGATAATAAGTTTTCTTAAATGTTCGCGACACGTGTATCTGTCCTTTGCATAGGGAAGTACTCTAATTGCACGTTTCTGGATCTTTAGGATGCGCTCATAATCCGTACTGTTGCCCCAAAGCATTATCCCGTATGAAAGTTGAGAGTATATGTACGCATAATACAGCTCTTTTAAGCAACTTTCTGACACAAGTGGTCTTAACTGTCTTAGAGCATACTGTATAATGTATCTATGTGATCTTTCCATGACATTATTGGATCAATCATTTCAATCAATAAATCAATATTTGATTGAAAAGTGTTATTATACCATTAAATATTACTTAAACGACCCTACGACATAACATGATTCCATTCAAGACATTCCTTAGTTATAATATTCTTTAGTTATAGTATTTTTTGAGAGTTTTTGACATGTTTTTGAAGTATTTTACACCAATCACTGTAATGACATTTATTTTTTTATTTTTATAAATATATTAGCTGGCTGAAATATTTTGTAAACCTACATTGTGGGTAATGCACAGAAGTCTTATATTTTGTATACCAACAATACATGTAAAAGTTGTTACCTATGTTTAACAAAATAAATTTAATTGAATTGAAAGTACTTAATTTGTATTCTAATAAGTAATCTTTATGCAAAAATTTAAGTCTCTAGCTCTAAAAATAAAGTTTCCCCCATACAAACTTTGCACCCCTATTTACCCCCTTTAGGGGTGGAATTCCCAAAAATCCTGCTTAGCGTTGCCTACGTTGTAAAAGGTAGTTCTGGTGTAAATTTCAACTCTCTAGTCTTAGTAGTTTCGGCTGTGCGTTGATGAGTGAGTGAGTAAGTGAGTCATATCAATAACTCCATACCGACAAAAGGTATGTTCACTTAGATAACGTCACATTTATTTGCTTTAGTGGGCTTATTTTTAAAGGGGCGTGGCGGGGGAGGCTTTCTTGGTTGTTATTTGGAGAAACAGCGGTGGCAGAGTGAGTGCGAGATGTGAAACGGCATACTTTAGTGTTTTGTGATGGGTATCATGTGCACAAACAGCTGGCAAAGTTTTGCAGCTGTATAGGGGAACACCCTGTAGTACTTTGTACCCGACTGCTTCAGAAGGAAGTTTATGTTTTTCGAGCGTATGTATCATCATATCAGCCGAAAGACGTCCACTGCTGGACATAGGCCTCCCCCAAGTGCAAAGAGTGCCACAATAGCCGGTCCTGCGCCACCCGCATCCAGCGGACTCCCGCGACCTTTACCAGGTCATTAGTCCACCTTGTGGGGGGCCTAACCACGCCGCGCCTTCCGGTACGTTGTTGCCACTCGAGAACCTTTCCGCCCCAACGGCCATCGGTTCTACGTGCAATGTACCCCGCCCACTGATACTTAAGTTTAGCGATTCGGAGGGCTATATCGGTTACCGTGGTTCTGCTGCGGATAGCCTCATTTCTGATGCGATCGCACAGAGAAACTCCCAGCATAGCCATCTCCATCGCCCTTTGAGTGACTTTGAGCCTTCTTATGAGGCCTATAGTAAGCGACCACGTTTCCGTTCCATACGTCATCACTGGCAACACACACTGGTCAAAGACTCTCGTCTTGAGACACTGCGGAATATTGGACGAAAAGATGTGCCGTAGCGTATGTATGCATGTATGTCTATAACGAAGATGAGGAAGGGCCGTGGCCTGCTGCTGGTGGAGTGGCAGGGTCTTTTTCCGCACTCGTTTTTAATAGAATCTACTAAACAGCAAGTAAATATACTTCAGTTCACCAACTCGTTTAGGACTTTAGTCTAGGTAGTCGCTATCCGGCGCAATAGCCCTAAATGCTTTTGATATATTTCTGTATGAATAAATAAATCTATTATTCGTACAGTCCATAATTGGTACCATTACCCCCCCAACCATGTGCTCGTGTCCGAATCCGATTTACACCCGACTACTTACTACCTAACAGTTCTAAATACGTATTCAGGATAACTGAAGATTTTTATTGACATCTTGTCAATATGCTCCAGCTACCTATTAATACGTTTTAGGTGCGGATGTAGAAACGCTTTAATGTAGTAAATATCGCATACCTTATATTTGTTATTCTATCATTTCGAATGTGTTCTCCAGCATGTATTAGCGTTTCCTATTCCTTTATATATTTTTATTTACCTTGATAACTCGAAATAATTGCTGCAAAAAGGCGTATTTGCGTGCCAGGTAAACATTCACAGGTCCGTCGTCGGCAGTGGCCACGGGCGTACTAAATTGTACTCGCCACCGCGCATGCATGACGCGGACACCCAGTTTTTCAGACAAATGACCAAATGTATTGAATTATCAAACATATTGAAATTCTAAGAAGCCGGTAGATAGATCTACCAAAAAGCTACCTATCACAACAAATTTCATTGTAATATTCCAAATAACTTTTGAGATATTTCGAGTTTGGTGGTAAAAAAGCACTGTTTTGAAAGGCAAAATCTATCGAGGTTTTTGTAAGCAATCGTGATTTTACGAAGTACGAACATAGCCAATGAACTGAAGATATACATATCAAAAATTTGGATCTCTAGCAATAGTACAAGTATACTAATAATCGGTTTGGAAAAGGCACTTTTTCGATGCGCAGCTGCATACAGCGCCTTAAGTCCCGTTGAATCCAGAAAATTCCAGATTCTTTGGGCGGTGATACGTTGTACCTCTTCTGGGTGTACGATGTGCCGCCCTAGGTATATAGTCTGGATCTTCTCAGGTGAATTTTTCGCTCCGAACCCTAATCTTTCAAACAAAGGCCTTTGTATCTATTATCGCATAGCCGCCAGCTACCGAGTAAGCACGTGTAGTGTGTGTAGTAACAACATTCATGTTGAAAAACAAACGGTATCGTCATAGTATTAAGGTTCAGTATTCAGTTTATTTATTGCCATTAAGGAGTCAATCCATGCAGTAATACATATATGTAGGTACAATAATAAAAACAAACATTTAAAAATAATAATCAAGAACAATATTAAGATCAGATGTGTCAAAATAATAGTAATAAATGAAATGAAATGATAATTGATTAATAACAATCGTTACAGGTCATGGTCAATTTGGTAAATTTGTTTCCTAATTGAATCGAATTATGTATAATAGGTTTATATTATACATCATTAATTTGTGTATTCATACATCTTATTTATTATTATCATTTTTCAAAGTCATTTCTTTTTCTTTCAAGAATTATACTCTTTATTTTCAAATTATTGCTCCGCAGGGGATATCTATAGTTTGTGCCCTTGCGTTTGAAATTGCCGAGGTTTTCGTATGTGAAAATTGCCACTCGGTAAATCAGCATGCATGGTAGGGGCAGAATTTGGAACTTTAGAAATAGCTCCCGTGCCGGAGCATCGGCCGGCTTGCCGGCCATTCCACGGACAGCCCTCTTCTGCATGGAGAACACTCGGTACCAGTCGGCGGTCCGGGCCCACAGTTCAATGCCGTACGTCAGCACCGAGTGGACCGTCGCGAAGTAACACTCTCGCACGGCGGCCCACCCGGCGGTGCGCGCCAGCCGGCGCAGCGCGAAGCATGCGCAGCCCAGCCGACCACACACTTCGTTTATGTGCTTCTCCCACGTTAATGCACTGTCGAGGTGGTACCCGAGCAAGCGTGTGCAGGACACCTGCTGTAGAGGGGCATCGCCTGCGCACACTCGCAGGCTCTCGCCGGGGTGGCCATTTAATTTGACCGCCATGACACAGGTATTTTCTTTGTTCAGCGCCAGTCCATTGGCTTGGAACCAGTCGTGGAGTTGACGAACGACGTTATTAAGAGCCGTTTCAAGTTCATTTTTCATCGGTGTGCTCACTACTGCCGTGACGTCATCTGCGTACATATATATGTTAGCACCTCTAATCGCCTGGGGTAGGTCGTTTAGGAGAATGCTAAATAACGTGTTAGAGAGGCAGGAACCCTGTGGTACACCCATGAGATTGCGGCGTTCTGAGGACGTTACGCTCCCGCTGTCTCCGACGACCACCTGCGCCCTATCGGTCATGAAAGAAAGCACTAATTTTAATGCGGGGCCCCGGATACCATAATGATCGAGTTTGTCCGCGACGAGGGCATGGTCGGCGGTGACGAAGGCGCGTGAGAGGTCGCAGCAGACAATGGCAACTTGGCGTCCATCCTCGCGCAGTACGAAGTGCATTACCTCTCGCACGAGATCTGTGGTCGACCGGCCCTGCCTGTACGCGTATTGGCTATTTGCCATTACATTTCTTGGGGACCAGAACTAGAGCAATCTTTTGTTTAGACCTACTTCGAAGCATTTGCTAGGCCCGGGTACTAATGAGATAGGACGGTAAGATTTTATGTCCTTCTTATTGCCCTTGCCTTTATATAATGGACAGATTTTTACCTTTTTTAGGCACTTTGGGTACGTTCCCAACCGCATGCAGTTGTTAAACAGCTGTGCAAGTACGAAACAAATTGCTGAACCGGCCTGTTTGAGCAGATTTGTAGACATGCCATAAACATCTGTGCTATTTTTTGCGGCTATGCAAGACGACAGGATCTTGTTGATTTCTGCAGGCGTGAAAAGAGTCAACCTGAGAGAGCATTCGCTTTGTGGCGTTCTGCAGGTAATAAGAAGAAGAGTCATAGTAAGTAGGTCATCAGTTAACAAAGTAAATACCATTTTTGTATGTAATAAAAAATGAATTAAAATAAACAAAGTAATCAAAAACACAATCATTCAGGTACGAAAAATAAATAAAATCATTAAGTAAACAGTAACCAAATAAATTAAACAAGGACCATTAAAATAACACATCAAAAAAAATTAAACCAGAATCATTAAAATAACAAATTAAGATAGATTAAACAAGAATCAATAAAATAACAATGTCAGTATGCCTAGGTATATTATTAAATGAATTATATCATTAATTTCATTACAATCTCATTCAGTCAAATATTTTACCAAAAAATTCATCAAGATTATAGAATGGCCTACATTTTAACCCTTACCCGGGCAGTGATCGCATAGTGACCACATAACAATTATTTTTTTCTAGACGAGCAGATGTGATATAGGGCACACAAAATGTCATTATTATATAAATATACAAAACAAGGCGATTTCTGAACGCAAAAAAAGTTGGTGTATCGGAACGTATTTATATGACGTTTTAGTTGTCAAATTTAAAACCACCGATCTGACTCGTTTTTGCACGTTTCTTGCATTAATAAATGGAACGATGCCAAAAATAAATACGGTAAGTGCTATGTATTGTATGTTGTGGGTAGCATATGAGTTATTCTACATGTAGTATGTGATGATATCAAACAGTCTCATATTATTTGTGAAAAAATCGCTTTTAACCTATGTGGTCCCTTTATAACCTCTGCCCGTCTGTGTCAGGTATATGTGGTCTGAATGTGGCCACTGCCCTGTATAGCATTTACACGCCTTTTAAGGGCAAGTTCTTTGTGCCATTTTAAACTAAAATCCATCTTGAGTATTCTATTGCATAAAAAATATCGCTTTTTAGGGTTCCGTACTCAAAGAGTAAAACGGGACCCTATTAATAAGACTTCGCTGTCCGTCCATCCGTCCGTCCGTCCGTCTGTCTGTTTGTCACCAGGCTGTATCTCAAGAACCGTGATAGCTAGAGCATTGAAATTTTCACAGATTATGTATTTCTGTTGCCGCTATAACAAAAATACTAATAACAAAATAAAATATCTTTAAGAGGGGCTCCCATATAACAAACGTGGTTTTTTTGCCGTTTTTATAGATAATGGTACGGAACCCTTCGTGCGCGAGTCCAACTCGCACTTGGCCGGTTTTAGCTAAAAGCAGCAGAGTCAATGTAAACGAACCGTTTCATTTTAAATACTATAAAACAATCTAGTTTATTTTACGTGATCTGCAGTGAATTATTGTATGTTTTTAACCGACTTCAAGATTTCAAAAGGAGGAGATTCTCAATTCGGTTGTATGTTTTTGTTTTTATTTTTTATGTTTATTACTCCATAACTCTGTCACGTTTGAACCGATTTTGAAAATTCTTTTTTTGATTGTATGTATACATACAGATTAGTCCCATTTTTGTCAAAACGCAATTCTGATGATGGGATCCATGAAGATTCGAGAGAAGTCCTCAAATTTTAAAGGCATACATATAGTGATTATTGTGTTTTTAGTATTTTGGTTTTAGTGTACCAACGATTTCTTCTAAAGACATAGCTTACCCTTAAAAGGAAAGTATTTGCTAGTAGGACAGTGGCCACATATGAACCACATGCATTTTTCAGTAATGGACAGTGGTCACATGGGGACCACGGGGTTTTTTTTCGATAGTAATAATAATAAATAAAAACTAGAAATTACTTTTCTTTCTAGGCTATTATATATTACTATAATCAGTATTCAAAAGCAGATAAATCGTTAGGCCCGTTTAAGGGTTAAGTACATTTTCAAATTAGCACTAAATTCTTTTATATTGGTAGAGTTCTTAATGTCCGGTTCCAGATTATTGTAAATTTTTGTACTAATATAATTAAAGCACTTTCTATAGTTAGCAAAATGAGATTCAGGCATTGCAAGACTTAAGATGCGACGTCATGGGTATCTTTCACATGCTGGTTTAGTTTTATACGAACTTAAATTTTTATACATGTACATACATATTTGATAGATATACAGTGGTCTGACTGTATATATATTATTTTTTGTAAATAGATGGCGATGAGTTTTGGCGAAATAACCTTCAATAAATCTTATACATTTTTTTTGCATGAGTAAGATTTTGCTAGCGATGGAACTATTGCCCCACACTTCAATACCATAGCGAATAATACTCTCAACATAAGAAAAGTAAATGGTTTTTAAAGTTTGCTTGTCACTTAATTTCGCCATTGATTTAAGTGAGTAACATGCACTCCCCAATCTTTTTACTACGTAGTGTATGTGATCATGCCACTTCATGTGAGGATCCAGTTCTATACCAAGAAAACGGATGGAGTCAGATTTCTTAAATGGTATATTCAGAATACAATCTTCAGAGTTAAATGCACGCCTAAAAATCATATAATAGCATTTAACTTGGATCAACGATAAGCCATTGATTTGCCATTTGCTGAAAACCATGCAGTTAAATCTTCCCAGCCACATTTGGCTAAACGTTGTAGATCCGAATAATTGTTTGCACCAATAATAAGCCTAGTATCATCAGCATACAGGTACCGAGATCCATTATAAATATTGTCAGGCAGGTCATTAATAAATATTGTAAACAACAGAGGACCAAGAACAGAACCCTGTGGAACGCCACGACTTATAATGCCTTTATCCGATTTATACGATTGTTCACGTCCCCCGTGATCTGAACATTTAATTTTAACAAATTGTCTACGTCCGGATAGATAAGAGGATAGCAAATTGAGAACAGGGCCGCGAAAACCGTAATATTCTAATTTATAAAGAAGTATATTGTGATCGACGCAATCAAACGCTTTACTTAAATCACAGAATATTCCTGCACACTTTATACCCTGGTTCAGATAATTCATTGAAATTGAAATTGAAATTGAAATTGTTTATTTCGGACATCATCCATAGTTGGTTAGTGATACATTTACTTACGAACTATGTTAGTAGCTACAAAATTTACTAAAAATATAATATTTAATAACAATACATTAAGTTACATTACATTTAAATTAAATTGAATTACATAAAATTAAAGTTATTATTCGGCCTCACATGCATGCCTGCCCAGTGCCTGATCATAGGACTATCTATCCTATCTGCGACCACCTTCAGGAGAGTGTTAGGGCTGCCCCGCACGCGCGCCCACAGGGACGCCACGCGCTTGCGCAACACGGCGGTGAAGCCGTCCGTGCTGCTATCGGCAAACATTCCCGACGCGCTGCAGCGCCAGGGCAGCCCCAGGAGTCCCCTGAAGGCGTTATTATATTGGACACGCAGAGCGCTAAATGTCCTTTTCGTGTAATTGCTCCACAGGGCGCACGTGTACATCGTCTGACAATATGCCTTAAATAAGGTGATTTTGACCTCTCGTGAACAACGTGCGAACCTCCGTGAGAGCATATTACCCCGGACTGATAGCGCCCTGCGTTCCCTTTCTAGGTCTTCGTCGTCTTTTAGGGTGTCCGTGACCCAGTGACCCAAATATTTAAAGCTGGTAACCTGCTTAAGAGGAGAGCCATCGAGAGTAATTGGCGGAACAGGGTAAGTTTTTGTACCAGATTTAAAAATCATTACCTCGCTCTTTTTCACATTATATTTGAGTCCATGGGCCACGGCAAACCTTTCACAAATAGACAGTAGTCTCCTAAGTGCTTCGATTGAGGGGCTCAGCAGTACCATATCGTCGGCGTAGCTGATATTATTAACGCAACAGCCGTCCACCGAGCAACCCACGCCGGCACTGCTGAGCTCCTCAATCAACCCATTCACATACGCGTTAAACAAAACTGGTGATGTAAGACCCCCCTGTCTCACACCACACTTCATCTTATAGGTTTGTGAATAGCTTCCAGCCCATCTAACCGCATTGGTTTGGTTATCATACCAATACTTAAATATACCTATTATTTCAGTCGGTAGACTTGTGTCGTTGCTCAGCTTCTCCCACAGCTCATTATACGACACTAGGTCAAATGCTTTCGACAAGTCCAAAAAGCACGCGTATACCGGCGTCTTTCTATCAGTGTAGTAACGCACGGTGTGCTTAAGACATAGCACAGCCTCCTCGGTTGACAGCCCAGGCCGAAAGCCGAACTGGGCGTCATGAAGACGTATGTGTTTATTTAAATATGTATTAAGCACCCCGTCCATCACCTTCGCCAGTATAGTGGCGAGAGAGATCGGCCTGTAATTGGACTTGTCGGAAGCATCGCCCGTCTTATTTTTAATGATAGGTACAACTATCGTCCTCATGAGATCATCCGGAAGGTAATTGTGACGTATACATAGAGTGAAGAGCATTGCAAGAACCCTGGGGAGATGGACACCCGCGTTCTGCAGATGCTCGATACTCAGACCGTCGTGTCCGGGCGATTTACCTCTTTTCATATTACGAATAACCTTTGAGACTTCAGCTGGTGTTACTCTGACTGGATCACCGCGAACACGACACCCAGCATCGACCATCGGCTCCCGCGCGTCCCCCGCCAGAGGGTCCACTTTAAAGTGGTTCATGAAGAGGTTGGCAATATCTCTAGGCTGGCTGACACCCTCAACACTCACGGGTAGACTCACTCTTGGATTGATCTTATTAGTTGCTTTCCAGAAGTTGGTGAAGTTTTTAGACCTGTGATGAGAGGCAATTATGTCCATCTTTAATTGTTCTTTGTTATTTTGACAGTATTTAAGCTTAGATTTAAATTCTTTCTTAGAGTGATACATTTCATCATACAATCGGCCTGCCCGAGGCTTACCAGACTGGCACCATTCTAGAAAACAAGATCTTGCTCTCTGGTGAGCCTCCCTTACATGTTTGTTCCAGCCTATGACATTGCTGACCCCTCTGGGCTTTTTTCTTTTACAGCTAGCAATTGAGGCATCCCGTAATACTGTAATAACCGAATAATAAAGGCTAGTAATTATTTTCCTGTGTTCAGGATCACTACATAGATTATCACAACATAATGTTAACTCACTCGGGAAATCAATTTCCTTCAACTTACAATTACAAACATCTCGATATTCTTTTATTTGAGAGGTGTCACGCTCCCCCCATATTATGCCATTTAGCAAGTTCTCATTAACACTGATACTGCTAAGATTTGTATTTTTAGGTACACTATTACTTAGGTTACACACTATTTCTATTGGAAAGTGGTCGGACCAGTATACGTCGCAGTGTATTTTAGCAGCGATAACGGTTTGTCTAGCCGCGGTTGTGGTCACACAATGGTCAAGCCACCTCAAACACCCATGGCTGTCACTAATGTATGTGTACGAATTCGCTGGCAAGAGCTCTGAGTCCACCATACACAGCTGCATATCCCTACAGAAACTACTTAGCTCATTAAAGAAGGGCATAGCAGGATGAGCATTAAAGTCACCCAACAGATATATTAAGTCAATTTCTTCACTGTCTATAATAGCATAAATTTCACTTAAGCATTCAATAAATTCACACAAATTATCAGGTTCGTCAGTTGGCATGTACAATTGTACACCGAAAATATTATTAACGATCGGTCATTTATTAAAATTTTAATAGCTACAAGCCTAACACTTCGACACTGTATCACAGAAACGCACTGAAACCGGTTTTTACGCCACAGAAGGGCGACGCCACCATGAGGACTACCACGCAGTACTCCCGCCGATAAATCAACCGCTGTATTCCCGTAGTATCCAAAATCTGGGTCAATAGTTCCAAGTTGCGGTATGTCGTGCTGTAATAACCACGTTTCTTGAAGGGCAATGACCTCTGCTGACTGACACAGAGATCTAACACAGTCCACAGATCTAGCGAGACCTTTGCAGTTAAAAGATATGAATCTGCACTCTTCTGTTAATTCACTACTAGCCATTATGATGTATATCAGGACTTTGACTATTCCTCAGCAGAGGCCTCGAAAAATTCACATATCGCCTAAATAATACTCCCTCTGGCCAAAAATCTTCACTTAAAAACACGTTCAGCTTACATTTTGGCACTAGTATCTTATAGGCGTCATATCCTCGGTCCCTTTTCATTTTTATTTTTTGGGGCAATACATTTATTTGCGATTTACGATGCACATGCGCAGCTATGTCATTCTCCTTAGTAGACTTGTTTACATTGTAGATAAACAAAGGTATGTTGATGTCGGCTGCTTTGAAATTTGTAGTGGAGTCCGTAGAAGCAGTTCCTTTTTGTCCTACAATCCTGTTTTTTAATCTTCTTCTCTGCACTAAAGTCCACTCCTCAGACTGGTTTTCAGGTTTCCATTGCCCCGGCTCTCTAAGTTTATCAGAAATCAAGTTTGAGTATCCTGAGAGCACGTTCGCGTGTTTGAAAGCGCACCGCTCCGTTCTGTGTGTAACATAGGTGGTTTTACGTGCGCTAGATCTTCTTGCCGTACCTCATTAGCACACATTCGCGGTTCTGTATGCAAACCACTAATATCCAAGTGTAACATCGTTGTATTTGCATGCGCGCCTTCATTATGCGACATAGGTGATTTTACTAGCACGCTGGGCCCGGTATTAGTCATCATAGTTGCTGTGCCGTTCACCCGATCGCACATTTGCGGTTTTGAACTACCAGCAGAGTTGCTTATGCCAGTCCGGCCGTTATCGTGACTCACATCGGGCATACATATTTGACGGTATGAATTTGAATTTACTGTCGTTTGCTCTGGGCTGTTCAATATTTTTGATGATGTACTACTGTTATCAGGACTAAATCCCGCAGGTTTTAGTCCCATAGGTCCACTGTCATAACTGTGATTTACTTTTAGGTAGTTCCCTCTTCGCATGTTAACATTTTCGTAATCATTACTATAAACAATCGACGACGATTGTTTTAGCGCATCGACATCGTTTTTTAACATTTTGAACGTATCTATTGTAACACATTGCTCTTGTACTGATCTTAAGTCCTCCTTTAACACCAATATATCTTTAAGGAGACGGGTCACATCCACATGATCAAAAGTGATCGGGGGTAACTTGTGGAGATCACGGGCCACAAATATGGGAACAAGGTCAGGATCCGTCCGCTTCAGAAGGGCAATTATGTCATCGATGTCTCGGTGGGTTTTGTTGTCGCCCTTACGAGTTTTAATTCGTTGATCCGTCGGAATGGAGTCGAACAATAATTTCTTGGCACATATTATTTCTTCTGGCGTAAACGCCGTTACACATATTCGACTCAGACTGTCTTCATACATTACACATAGTTTATTTTTCACAAAAGCTAAGACTTCATTAATCACTAGGTTACATCCCGTACATTTGATGACTTTTGAGGCCATCACTACAACGCTCAGCGACGTAGGTACGCTGCAGTCTAAACACACCCGACACGTACGATGCGCGCGCGCGACTTTACCTCAGTGGTAAGTCCAATAATTGCCGAGATTGTATATTTGCCTTTGAGAAATCCAAATTGTTTCAATGATATAAACCCAAACATTTTTCAAAGATTTTTGCGATAATTGAAAGTAAAGAAATGGGCCTATAATTATTTACCTGGGTTTTTTGCCTTTCTTATATACCGGTACTACCCTTGCATGTTTAAGTCTATCAGGAAATATGCCTACTTTTATATGCTCGTTAAAAATATGACTAATAAGTGTACAAAAAATATCAATGTTGTTTTTTATTAAAATTGTGTGTGTCGGACCACCGCATGAATTACTATTTTTGAGACTTCTAGCAACTCTGATTACTTCGTTTTCCGTGATAGGTTTTATAAACATTGATTTGGAACTATCGATTTTTTTTGTGTTTAATAAAGTTTTATAGTCACTATTCGTACTAATGTTTTTAAGATTATTACCAACATTGAGAAAATATTTAATCAAAAGGTTGCTAATAGTTTTGGGATCCTTAATGATGTCGTTACCTTGCTCTTTTTCCCATGCTAGTTCCTTACGCGTAGTTAGTTTACCAGTATTTTCTTTCACTAATTTCCAAACAGCTTTAGATTTATTTTTAGCTCTTTTGTTTGTATTAGAGATGTGGACTTGTTTTGCAGTAACTAGTACATTTTTTAAAACATGTTGATACATTTTAAAGTCCTGATTGAGCTTTTCATCAAACTTTCTCATTAGTGTGATGTACATTTTTCTTTTGGTTCTGCAGCATTTTTTGATGCCTTTGGTGACCCAGTTCTTCTTTTTAAGTGAAATGTTGATTGTTTTTATAGGATAGTATCTGTTAGTTAGTTCATAAAGAGTATCGTAGAAGAATGTCACTTGTTCATTATATTTTAGGTTAGATAATAATTTCGTCCAATCTATCTTCTCTAAAGCACTTCTAAATTTAGCGTTTGCTGTTTTAGTATAGAACCTTTTTGTTACTGACTTATGTTTAATGCTATTTTTAACGATGTTCTTTTTAAGATATATTAATTGTGCGGCATGATCAGAAAATGAGCATGGCACAATGATAGCCTTTTTACATTGGTCGACTTATCCATTGTGGTTTTTGTATTTTTTGTGCTTCTTGTTGGTCCTGTGATACTAGGTTTCAAATTATGTACAAGTAGTGTTTGAAGAAAATCCTCTACTGTTTGTGACTTGCGATCTGATTTATCAATATTGAAATCGCCACATACTACAACGTTTTGAGTATTAAGTTCAGTAGGAAAGCGGTCTACATTGTCGAGAAACACTTTCACACTTGATTGCGGGCATCTATACATTACAACTATTATGTTGCGCTTATCAGAAGTACCTAATGCGTACACCACACAATTCGCAGCATTTTTCGATATTATACTTTGATACATTAACAGATGTTCATTGTTCAAATTTAATGTCACTGATATTCTAGATATTACGTTTTGGTAGTGTAGGACGATAGACTGCCCCGAAGCAATACGGCACTTACATTATTATGATACTTTGTGGTGATAAAATTGAAACACGGTTATTTATGATAAAGCGTTGTATATTTGTTATATATAACAAAATCTAAGGTAATAATGTAAATTTAAGATTAAAAAGTTCAACACATATTACACAGACTGGCGAGGTCTACTCCTCAAAAAGCCATTGTTACATGAGTCAGCCAGTCATATTAATGAAATTGTAATGCATAACGTGTGTCCCGAAACGACCTCCCTGATGTTCTGTTGTTTCGTATATAAAAATTACTACATGAAACTATCTTAAATATGTACGAAAGCCATTACAACATGCAAAATATGCCATTATGTAAACAAAATCTCTCGTCCAATTGAAATTATCGGTCGTATCATAATTCGTTTTCGGAATTTCACTTAAATATACGCAACGATGAAATCTCATGAATGCTATGTGGTTAATTTAATTAAATTATGTATGATGATGACGTCATTATTGAGTGTACTTTAATTTATTAAATACTGTCATCGAGTAGGTCGCGTTGTTAACCGACTTTAATAAATTCTATAATTTATAATCATCATTATCATCATATCAGCCGAAAGACGTGGACTGCTGGGCATACGCCTCCCCAAAGAGTGTCACATTTACCGGCCCTGCGCCACCCGCAGGTAATTCATCATCATCATATCAGCTGAAAAACGTCCCCTGCTGGACATAGGCCTCCCCCAAAGAGTGCCCAAATCACCGTTAGTTATTAATCATACATATTATTGTGTATGAATATATGTAAGTAGCTTCTGCCCCCGACTCCGTCCGCTTGGAACTCGTTTATATCTTAGCTCAATACATAATTTCATACCCAATTCCACCACGTCACGGGATGATATCCGGGATAAAACTACCCGAGATTCAAATTATCTTAATCGGTAGCTCAAAAAAAGAGTTTCCCCCACTTTGCACTCCTATTTAACCCGTTTAGTGGCGGGTTTTTCCAAAACCCTAAAATTATTTTCAAGTCTCTCACTTAAAATTTTACTCCATCCACATACAAGCTTTCAACCCCTATTTTTACCTCATCAGGTGGAATTTTCAACAATCCCTTCTAAGTGGGTACTTAACTAACTATTGTGAAAAAAACAACTTACCTATTATTAAACAATTTAATATGTGAAGGCTTTTTAAATTTGTATGTCGGTAGTAATCTCTGGAACCAATTATCTGATTTAGAAATATATTTTACTTGTGTTTATGGAATGAACTTTGTGGGTGGACGTATTATACAGGTTGTATTATTCAAATGGGGCAGCAAGTGAAAATACGAAGACACGGAAACTTGACTACAAAAAAACTACATTCCAAGATTTTCAAAAAACCCTCATAAACGGCCGGAAGCAAACCTAGTCAAATCGGTCTAACAGTTTTGTTTTCCGTTAACTAATAGTGTTTGGATGTAAGGAACAATTATCGTTATGAAATCCTGTATCTACAATCACAGAGAAATGCCGTATTTCATAGTTTGATTTACAAAAAGGGATCTCACTCTGAATTTCGCCCGCGGCTTCTCCTGCGATATGTCATCTACAGATACTTCTATTTGAGTACATTCGCTGAGATATGCTTTCATCTCATAAGCACATACGAAATTGCGATTTGTGCTACAAGTACAGGGTGGACCATACATTTTTTGCAAATAGCAACACTGAATATTTTGTAGAATAATAAATTTTATAGTTTTTGAGTGGAGGGAAATTTGACATTACTTTATGCAGTTTTATTTACAATAAAGCGTTTTACTGACCAACAACGAGCTTTTTGTGTAGAACAGTTTTAAAAAAGCAACAATTTGTATGAAACAGTTCGCCGCCTATTTAGGAGCAAGCCCGGATCTCACTCCCGCCGAATTTTTCGTGCGGGGATATTTATAACGTCGAGTTCTAAGTTCAAAAACCGAAGACAATATCCAAACTCAAGCAAAACATCCGCGATAAGATAGCCTCGCAGCATGTGTCAGCGGGTTTCCCAAAATCTGCGTAGTCGTTTGTAGGAGTGCCAGCGACAAGATGGGGGTCATCTCAAATATATTATTTTCAAAAAAATAAATTGGATTAGATGTTAGTCACAAAAATTAAATGATCAGGAAATTAACTTCCATGGTGTTATTTTTATCAAGGTTTCAAAAGTGCAAGAATTTTTGGCCCAACCTATAGTTCATTTATCATATTGGTGAACTAACTGAAGTAATTTATCTGCTAATAACTACAAATTTGAAAAGTTGAAAAACCCCCGACATTTGTATTACACATTCAAATCGGTCCATTCGTTTAGGAGCTACGATGCCACTGACAGACACACACAGACACGTCAAACTTATGACACCCCTCTTTCTGCGTCGGGGGTTAAAATACGTAGTCGAAGAAGACTTTAAACAACGAACGAACTCATGCCTTACGTTTCCATCTCTGCTATTGGTAGTTAATCTTTTAATAGTCTAAGTTGTATTTTAACTACGTTAAACCCCGAGTGAAAGCGTCACTCAATTTAAATCTTGGTTAAAGAAACAAGGACCTATGCGCCTTCGGATTACTCCCTGGTTATTCCCTAAGTGTATGAAACTGAATTACTGAATTTATTCTTGGAACCGTGGCGAACTTACCTCTGCCAAGTTTCTGAATACGTTTTGTACGCTCCGGAAATTTAATCGGACTGTATTTCTGTAGAAGAGTGGCGTTCGTAAAAATGTTCTGACTATACAGGATGATCTTGCAGACGTAATCAGGACGCAATAATTTTTTGTCACTTCAGTGCAATGGTATTTATACAAAATCAACTAAAACTTATTTCATGGTCACCATCAGTTTTGACACATGTTTTATGAGGAATAACATAACGTACTGCGGTGTTGGGTGACCAGATTGTGTGTAATAAAAATATTTGCCGTCTAAATATAAAAAAATAAAACCAAAGCACGAAACAAATTTTTCTAATGATTATATTTTTTAACACACGTTTGGTTTCATGAACACCATACTTAATTTCATTTAAATTAAACATAATAGTCCGCTGGATGCGGGTGGCGGAGGACCGGCCATTGTGGCACTCTTTGGGGGAGGCCTATGTCCAGCAGTGGTCTTTCGGCTGATATGATGATGATGAAATATAATATATATTTTAATTTTGATTAGAATATAGATTAGAATAAAATAGAATTTAACAATATTTTCGGGGTAAAAGGAAGGATATTCTATGAATCAATCATTCAGCCTTTTATTTCGTTGAGGCAAACCATCAAGCTATAATTTATAGTAAGGAAAATGTAACTAGTAAACAAGAATTTTCGCCAGTAAATTAACTTTTAATTTAATTAATTACTTAAGCATAAAAGCGTAATATAAAATTACGTAACCTCAAGGAAGAGCGGCGCCATCCAACACAGGCTTTTGTTTTGCTTACTGGTGGCTCCATCGCCTTAAATTATACATAAACAAAATTAAATCTTACGTAAAAAGGATTTTTTGATTTGGATTTTTTTAGAAACTTTGATACTACTCGTACGTCTTTTAGTTGTATCTTCCAATCCTCCGTCCATCTGGTCATTGCTGCTCACGTCTCCTGAATCAGCCTGTAGTTAACAAGTATTTCTCTACTTCGCGCACCTCTACCATGTAAAGACATCGAGTTATGGGTAGAGACATACTTGTGTACTTTGTTTTAACTATAATATTATTAACGTACGATTTTGTACATAAAACTTTTGGTTTTTTCCACAGCATAATTTAAGTGTTTATGTTGTTAGTGCCGCAGTAAAAGCTTCAAGGTTCTTAAGTCTTAATCTATACTTTTAATAGTATAAAGAGGAAAAGTATGTGAGATTAAGCTTTGTAAGCGCGTATGTAATAGGTAATCTCCGGAACCACTTATCTGATTTCAAAAAATCTTTCACATAACCGTGTAAATAAAGAATAAACTTGCTTTATATTACGAGAACAATATTCCTTTGCTATTCCGCTAAAAACGTGCTGGTCGATCAGCGGAGATCAAATGCAACTATTTGAGTATAAATATGCAAATAGTTACAGCAAACCACCACCAATAATGAAAAAACCTCGACACGTGCTTCGCCTCTCTACGAGGCATCATCAGGAGATGCTGGCAGGAGATGTTGCTTGCGCCACGTCCACTGAGCCAATGCATAATGCTTTTTTAGCGGAATAGCAAAGGAATATTGTTCTCGTAATATATCATGGACTTCCGCAAAGTAACGCCTGATTCAATAAATGACTTTCTTTATGGTTAATGGCTATCAGAGGTGGCGCGTGAGAATTTTCACTGGACAACCCGGAGCAACCCAGCCTATATCTTATCAAGTTATCACACGGTGTTGCCTGCGTTCTTTAAAACCATGCGGGCAGCTAAATATTCGTAAAGAGAATTTTTACAAAGTGTTTCCGTTTTCCTCACTCTATAATAGCATCAAATTACTTGCCAAGCCATCCGAGCTGAATAAATAAATTTCAACCCAGTTTATATCAAGGTAAGTCTTCGGTAACATGAGAAACAACATCAAAATGTTCACAAAAACACCGTATCCAATCCACCTTATCTTCTCCCGGAATCGCTTTAATTTGCATAATTGCATTTACGCTCCGCGGTGTTTCATGAAAAAAAAATTAAAGGACACCTGCGTTCTTATAACTTTTGCCCTTAAAAATTATTTATACCCAACTTCTTTCATAAATCAGGACGAACTTGTTTACAAAGTAATTTTGGGCGCCAGGTCAGGACAAAGATGTATGGTGATATTTTTGTGTAGATTTTAAGGATTTTTGGAGATTCTTTCACAACATTTTCATCAAGAGTGTTATGTGGATACAGATATCAAATTATCTGACAAACTGATTCAGTTTAAACATTGTACACATACATTGAAATGTAACTGTTAATACGGATGTCGAGGAATAAAAAGACCGCGAATAATGGAGAGGTGTTCAGTTGTAGACTGATTAATTGATTATTATTACCTAAGTACACTTAAAATTTATATTACACGTCGGTGACATTGATGCGCTTGCGACATTAATGACTAGTACAAAGTCGACAGTCATCGTTGCAGAATACAATGAACGTCTTTGTACAGACAAGTATATGTGTGCGATGAGCACTAGTATATTTTTAGTACCTCTTAGATTGTATAACACTTTCTACTCGCACGCCTTGTACACATATTTTACACGTAAAATACTGTTTTACAGTGGTCTAACGCGATATTTATTTACCTTTATATCTGACGTTTCGACACGGGTTGCACCGGCCATGGTCGCAGATAACTCGTATGCCGTCACACGTACAGGAGTGTCAATGTATAAGGTAGCGAATTAAAATGTGTTAACCAGTGCACAGTCAAGTCTTAAGGCCTCCACACACCGGTCGCGGGCGCGGGTCGGGCGCGGGTCCGCGCAAGTTGTAAAACATTGAAACTACACTTCGTCCCAGCACGTTGTCAACAGAGATATGGGTTTACAATATTTCACTACCCTGGAAAAGTATGTGTAAGTGTATCATCAGTTCCAAAAACACAAGCTTTTTGAGCTTACTCTCTCGGGTTCGATCAATGTTTGTAACTATTTTCTATATAATATTTATTTTCTTTTACGTAAATCGTTAGGTGTGAGTAGGCCCGATGTACTACTACTAACAATGCAGATTGGATTGTTATCGCGTTTAAATTTAGTTTTTATTGTAAATTATAGTCCCAATTCAAGCCTTTAAAGCAAAGACGAAATTATTTCATCGCTATGAGCAAGAATTAATTATGGTCTCTACGTGTCATTAAGCTAAAACTTTATAGCATAGTCGGCGGCATGGGTTATTCACTGCAAAAAGTAGTTCATCTAGAACGACCGCAAAAGGAGTATAAGCGATTACAGGAGACTCAATTATCTTTGAACCCTCGTAGCTTATGACTTATGACAGTAATACATAAATAACAGCAGTAAAAAAAACTTTTTTAGTTACCGATATACAATTACCGAAAATACTCGGAAAACATCACGCAGCAACTTATTTGTGCTAAGATTTTTAAATACAGTCTAATACGTTTTTGACGTTTCATCTTATTTGTGTGACCGAGCAAATGCATGATATCGCGCGATGACGACCTCAGTAAAGTTAATAGTTTGCGATTGACATTTAAATCGTCTGAAACTCATCCTGTACCTATAAGATTGACTACCTGTTGTGTCATTAAAACTAAACCTACTTGTTGTTAAGTAACCCTTTATAAAACTACAATTTACTCCATCAAATAAAACATATAGGTTAACAGAGCTCTCATGCGAAAGGTCGCCATACTTCTGAGTGAGCAAAAAACTGCGTTGCTGCATCACTGAACAGAAAAGAGCACATTGTATGGTTGAGTCCGGGAAGTTATGTCTTTCTGGTACGGATTGTTGTAGCCGTGATTACAGTCTAGAGGCTATTGTTGACTTGCGCGCAATTATAACTGAAAACTGGTTTATTTTTACCCGCTTGCTTGTTTATAGTGTAGAAAAATGGTACTAAAAATTCATAATGGCGGCAAGAGTTTTAAAAAGTTAACAGGCAGTGTTTTATAGATGGTAATTGTGCTACCACGTAATATGTAGGCTGAAATTATGATAATACATTACTTGCTTTGTATAGTTTGTTTTAGTTTAGATGATGAAAACGACTTATAACGAATCATTATCGATATTTTTAATTATGATCTTGAAGTAGGGTTGTGAAACAATTACGCATAAACTCTAACACAAACAGTAGCTACTCCAGTACAACGTGCCATACTTCGGTCAATTTTTTTGACGTCTCTTAGTTATCTAGGACATATTTAGGAACAAAAGTAGTTGCAACAGTTAAGTGCGTTTTCGTCAATTTAACTACAATAAACTATAGCTATGTTATGTTGTGTTCCTGGTGGATAAGATAGCCAGAGCTCCCTAGGAGCTCTTTGTTGAGAGGGAAGTACCCACATTAGTATTCTGTTGTTAACACATTCACTGTAAAACTACGCTCGTAGCGCTACGCCGTAGTCGGTAGCAGCTTAACACATTTACTGCTAAGAATCGCGCTACGTTCATGGCCGATCCCGTGGTTTTTCCCGTGTGTATTTATTATTATTCTGGTAGTGGCTTCCGGGCTGCCAGAGCCCTTATATCACTGCGAATATCGCTGATCTATTGTGATCGCCACTTACTACAATTCTTGCTCAAGTCCTGCAAACTCAAAGAATTGCAGGCTTTTGTTGACCTCAAGAAATTTGATCTCCTCCCACATGATGTGTTTGCCCAGAAAGGAGTTACGACTGCACATGAAGCAAGGGCAATCGATAAGGATGTGTGTAGGCGTCTGCTCTGCTTCAAGGCAGAGTCTGCACTGCCTTGTGTCACACAGCCCTATTGTGTGCATGTGCTTATTTAGGCAGCAGTGCTCTGTAGCAGCATGCGTAGGCGGTTCCTACTTAGCGCCAAGGCATCAGAAGACGCCATTTTGCTAAAGGCTCTAATAAGCGCCTTGGAATGTTTCCCCGTATGTAGCGGACAGCGACTACGGCGTAGGCGCCCGCTAGCCGTCTTCCTGGCAGTGAAACTGTTGATCTCCATAATTTGTAACGTTTACCTTTTTACGAACGATTGCGGTCCTCCTTCTTTTAAGGGACGCAAATGCGCGTGCCATGCCTCAGTCGTGGTGCTGTGCCATGTTTGCTCAGATTTCGAAGATTCTCACATTACAAGACATTTAACAAGCTTTTTCAGGTCTCTGTAACGGCAAAGATAGAAAATTATTTATGTACGCTGCTAATGTTAACGTGCGCTTTGGCACACTCTTCTTACCTGTTTTTCTGTGGTTTTATTAGTATTTTTATACTAATTTGGTACTAACATTAACCTTTGCTGAAAGAAAAATTTATGTTTGACAATCTGTCATAACAACGGTATTATGTCAAGTTATGTTAACCGCATCACCATGCAGTTTAGGTTGAATACTTTAAGTCTAAGGTTGTATTCAGTTTTCGCCATTATGCGATCCTGGTAACTTATAATTTTTGAATTGTAAATTTAGAACCAGAAATTCTAGAATTCTTGGTCTGGTGGGGTATATAAGCCCATATAATTGGCAGAACGTCAGTCTAACGTCGTCTCTCAACTTGGAGATTACTAAACTGATCTATTGCGGGGTCACTGCTGGCTCCGCAACTCTGAAGGATCCCTCTCCGTGTTTTGGCTTGCACGTCTACGCGCCTCTTCACCCAACGTCTACGCGCCTCTTTACCCAACGTCCACGCGCGCTTGGTTGCACGCCCGCCTGCGCGGACGCTTGGTTGTGCATGTGCGCCTGCCTGCTCGCGCGCTTGGTTGCACGCCCGCCTGCGCGCACGCTTGGTTGCGCGTCCGCCTGCACGCGCGCTTGGTTGCACGCTCGCCTGCGCGCCCGCTTGGTTGCGCGCCCACCTACACGCGCCCGCTTGCCTGTGCCCTTGGTTGCGCACTCACCTACACGCGCCCTTGATTGCGCGCCTGCCTGCATGAGGCCCTGGTTGCGCGCTCACTTGTACGCGCGCTTAGTTGCGCGCCCATTTGTACACGCTCCCTTGGTTGCGCGCCCGCCTGCTCGAACACCCTTCAACCTAAGTCAGAACCCCTTGGAAATCTCTGGAACCTTTACTTTTTCTAAATTACTTTGTACTGCGTGCTATCGTACCCTATATACTATTGTAATCTCTGTCAAAAATAAGAAATAAAACCCCGACCTATTTCTTCTCTTTTATTTCTTTAGCTAGTACTTTTGTAGCTGTTCCGTGGGCTATCAATATCTTGGTAGTCCGCGTAACGTGACAAATTATGCATCGAAAATTGCCCGTAGCCAACTGACGCGAAAGTTTTGTAATAAGTGCTGAATGAGTTAACCAAGTGAATCTTCAAATCAATAAAAAGTATGCAACGTGCTTATGAGTTACAAGCGTCATAGGTTACGGTATAAGGCTTGATCTGTAAACTTGTTTGCCATCGTAATCGTACAAAAACATGTCCTAACATGTACTTATTAAAATGATTATAATTATATGGTAAAACTACTACCGACCGCAGCCAATAGTAACACTACTATGATGGTTGCGGTTTTCTTTCTGGTAGATGAAGTACTAATTTGAGCGCAATTACATTCCAATGCGCGCAAGTCAAGCCAGTGTGTGTTGCACTGAAAATGTGGTCGCTTAAAATGGGCCCCATTAGAAGGCTCTAAGTCTGGGTGACTTAGAGCATAGTATAAAGACGGAAAAGTATGTTATCTTCCTACAAACGCACCGCGCGCGGTGTGTATGTGTGCCCTATACTATCTATACGTCGCCGCACGCGTTTCTCAGTGCGAAACGGGTCGAGATTTTGTTTAAGTGTGCGTGCGGCGACGTATAGATAGTAAAGCGCACACATACAAGCCGCGCGCGGTGCGTTTGTATGAAGATAACATACTTTGCCGTCTTTATACTATGCTCTAAGTCACCCAAAGGGCAATGGGAAGGGCTACGCTAGGAGTTTCTCTGCGTGATCGCATCAAAAATGAGGCTATCTGCAGCAGAAACATGGTAACCAATATAGCCCTCAGAATTGATAAACCTAAGTGGCGGGGCACATTCCACGTAGCCGTTGGGGCGTAAAGGTTCTCGAGTAGCGACCACGTACCGGCGGGCGCAACGTGGGTAGACCCCCCACAAGTTTGACTGAAGACCTGGTAACGGTCGCGGGAGTCCGCTGGATGCGGTTGATGCAGGACCGGTCATTGTGGCACTCTTTGGGAGGCCCAGCACCCGTAGACGTAAACGTCTTTCGGCTGATTTGATGATGAAAACATTCCGCTGTTCCCTCACACATCTGCTGAACGCAGAAAAAACATAACCAGTCAACAAAGATAAACATAGTCTCGCGAAAGCACAAAGCGGTAACGGTTAGTAATAAAGCAACAGAAAGTTTCCTATTAATAAAATTGATTGTCTATGTATTATTTACTTCCCGTTTCCACGTTATATTTATGATATATATTTTTAATACACGCAAATGAAAAATGTATTAGTACACTGTTTTCTCACTAGCCTTGCAAATTACCGTGTTACTCCACACTTCAAGTTAATTAATGTTTTTTAACGTTCATAACAGCTAAGTGTTGTTTCGTGGTACGTGACTGAGCTAATTGTTCTAAATGAACGTACTCGTAAATTATTTACTGTGAAAAAATGGCTGACGAAGTTGGTTGTATTGTTTTTAATTTATACAGTTTTAAAACTAAGCGAGTTTTTTAAATTTTAGAGTTTTTTCTTTCATACAGGGATAGCGGCAAAATGACGGTGCAATTGATAGAGCGAACAAAGTGAACGATGCTCTCTGTTTCAGATTATCTTATCTTATCTTATCTTATCTAGGTGAGGGCACTTTCGGATGCACTTTGACCTAATGGGATCTTTTGTGCATTTGCCCTCTCCTTTATGTCTGGCAAGGGCATGACATTCACACATTCACATGCAACTGTTTCAACTTGGTCCAAAATTATTTCGTATGCCTGGATGACCGGCTGTTCTCGTCCACAGAGGGGTTATCACGTAACTTTAAGAACGCGCGTTAGGACAACGCATCTCTCAACCGATTCACGTGAATTTTGTGAGCAGGTTCAATAATTATCTCCACTTATAATAAATTTCTGAATTAAGAAAAAAATCAGCCAGTATGAAACTAAGCTTTGTTCTGTCACGAAAAATCTCACCATCCCATGTAGTTCAGTCATAATATCCAAAAAACCGACCCTACCCGTGAATAATTCGTTCTTGGATTTTTCTTCGTAGGTCCCTCGGGAGGGTCCCTGGCGAACAAAAGGAGTGGCGGTCATAGCGTCCTTTATATACCTAACCTGAAACGCAGTTCAGTCAGTTTGTGCAGGATGGTAGGCAGGTGTTCGATTTAAGTAATTCATTATAATAGTTTAATATATTTTAACAATAAAGATAAAAGATCCTTGCCAGCTGCGCGCGCTGAACACCACGCCATCATCAACACGCTACACGAGGCGCTGGGCAACACGCCGTAATTAATTAATTAAGTTTCATTTCCAAAATATCGATTTTGGGGGAAAAGAGGCGGGAACCAAAATTGTTCAGAGTTTGATTCTCTACAACTTTGTTTCTCTTCATTTATACCGTAAAACGTGGATAATGATAATACTTTGAATTGGTCGCGTTTTTTCAGGTTTAATTTCTAAAATATCGATTTTGGGGGAAAAAAGGTAGGAACCAAAATTGTTCAAAATTTGATTCACTACAAGTTTAGTCTTCTTAGTTTATGCCGTAAAGTTGAAAATAAATGAGACGATGAAAATATTTTGAATTTGTCGATATTTCAAATTTAATTTCCAAAATATCGATCCTAGAAGAAAAATTGTAAGGACCAAACTTGTAGAAAATCAAATTTTCTACAATTTTTTTTTTCACGGTTACTGTAAGATCAATAATAGCCAAATTATCCAAGAAAACCCGTTTTTTTGAAAAAATATTTTTTTTAGAATATACGCAGGAGCCTGTTGTTTCGGTCTATTTTTTGAATTAACACTCCCATTGACCCCCCCGAGGGACCTACAAAAAAAATTCAAGAACTAATTATTCACGGGTCAAAATCTATATTGACTGTACTAATGAACGGAAAAATGTGAAACATTTTTATAGGTATTTAATTATTGTAGCTGTCACATAGGATAGTTTTTATCCGACTGTCGGTTAATTGATTTGCCGAAATATGTGACCTCATCAAATTTTTGATTTATTATTCTTAAAGTTTATCGCCGCCACAGTCATAAGAAAGAAGTTTTGCTTTGCCTTTCCCCTTAATTTAAATTCCGTCTACGATAGACCTTTACGAGACACATGCCAAAATTTAAAGCATAACATTTTTATTGATTCTGATATGAGAACTAATATGCGCTAACTTCGACATTTCAAATTTTGGGAAAAATGAGTTGTTTAGTAACCAGTTTATACATTATAACGTAACAATTTTCGTGTCGCAAGATGAAGGACTTTAAGTGAAATTTTACTATACTGGCTGTGGAGTATGTTTTTTAATAAGTTACAGCAGGATCTTGAGCGGACCTTGAAGTCCGTCTTCGGTCTCATATCAAATGACTGGGATGGAGGTGATGAAGAGGTTCTGCTTCTGAGTCTTTTTGGCCTTCCAAAGAAGTTCGGCCTTCAGGCTTCTGCCAGAGCTCACTGGTGTTCTGTGGTGCCTTAATTTATCCCTTGCAACCGCAGAAGTAATGCAGTCTTTTGAAATTTTAAGAAGGTTCTTAACTATGTTACGTGCGAGATTTATGGAAGGATATTGCATCGATCTTACTTTCTCTTCGGTCGTCGGCTGGGGCACAAGGCTCTGTTCAAAAGAAAAGCCTTTCGCCTAGCTTCATATTGTTAGAAGGTGGCAACTTGGAAGGAGGAAAGTAGCTCTAGGCTTTTACATTCTGCCGGGGCTCCGATTTTGTGCTCGCAGCAATTGTTTTTACCACTAAGAACATAATGTATGTATATTTCAAAAAAAAAATATATTTTTCAGTAAGTGTGGTTAGGTAGTATAGTCATGGATGATTGTTACGTACTCAGACACCTTAAAACGGCAGAACAGCTTTAGGTGACTCTTGGCCATATAGATAACTTATTATATTTTGCATTAAGACATTGAAAACCATTTTAGGAATTATTACCTAACGAAAGTTGATCAAATAGGAAATGGAAATTAATACTAAAGCTCACGCGGACGAAGTCGCGGGCAAAAGCTAGTAACTAATAAATGGTACAGAGATCTTACTACAGCAAGTTGCCCTCCGAGTGAAACCCTCACTAAGGCTAGGACGCTAGTTACGAGTTTCTTATGAAGATACGCCATCTTGTTACGGAAGCCTTCATTGTACGTGGTTCAACAGTTTCAACACATGCTTGGCCGGTTTTTTATCAAGTATCTCTAAGAATAAATATTATTCTCGGTCTTGTTCTCGGCCGAGATTTAAAGCAGTCTCGGTCGCGAGTTTAGTAAGGAAAAACGCGAATTTGTATAAAAATTGCCGTCTCAATTTATTCGTCTATGCTCACACTTCCAACCGAGTTCCATGTTCACTCCATTAAACACGTTCAAACTCAAACTACCCACGAACGTTCCGGCGAAAACTCCCAAAAACATTACGATTACCTACTTATTATTTATTCAACAGAGAATTGATTCTTGTGAAATTGTAATCCGCGGAGTTCGCGAAGATATAATATTATTCAGAAGGGCCAAAGTTGCTGGAGAGTTTAGGAAAATTTACGATTATTTGGAAAGTAATCCAGACTGGGGCCCTTGGGGTTAGCTCCAGTCCTTAGTTATTGCGCCCTTGGGGTTTTTGCTTTAAAAATGTAAATAAAAGGCTTACCAGGAGATTAAAAAGTGCTCAGGGCCACTTAAATGTACGTGAAGCCCGTTAACTGAAGTAGGCTTTCTAAAGGGCTAATTTTTGAACCCTGAGATAAATGCCTCTCTGTTAATTAAAGTTCTACATTATATTTTACTTCATAAAAAAGAGGACCTAGCGAGAAGATTCACAGACAAGGAATGAGAAAAGCAACATTGGATGGCTTTTTCAATATTGAATTTCTAACCGAAGCAAAAAAAAATATGTGTGCAAAGTTGTATTTTACCCGCGAGTGTGGAATTGAAACACGAGCAAACGAAAGGACTCTATAGTTGAACCACGAGCGAAGCGGGTGGTTCTAAAAAAGGATCCTGACTCATGTAGCGAGTGTTTTAACACACGAGTAAAATACATTTGCACCCGTGTGTAACACAAATTTTTCACCTCACTGTAGCGAGGAAAGTGCAACATGCAAAACAACTGCTCCTAAAAATGACGCTCCAAGGTTAAATTACTTTCCCCACTAGTGGTTTTTTTTTTTTTTATTATAGAGCTTTATCGCTTAGCGATTATGACGCTCCATATGATCAACAACGGTTCACCTTAAGGTCGATTATTGATACCTATCTTCACTAGCTTAAATAGCGCCCTGGAACAGGAACGTCCGACAGTGGAAAAGCCAGTGCGCTATTGCACCCACCAACATCTAACAAGGTGCTACAGGGTATCCTCATTTGACTTCTACACGAGTCATTCCGCACACATTCCATCAATATATGGTATACGTCTTCAACTAGTGGATAAAATTCGATTTCGCTCACTGGTTTTAAAGGATAAAAGACGGCTTTCCGAGGCAGTGAGGAGAAACGACTATTGCTTTATATAAAACAGATTGACAAACCAAATGCAAACTTGGATTGACATACATTACTGCTTTGCATAGCTAGGTTTCTCCAAAGTTTGCTATTATTATTAGTTGTAAGTAGCTAAATGGAAAGAAAAACAACGAAATAATAATACGTAGGTACAGTGCCAAATAAAAAGTACAATGATTAGTTATATTTCAAAGATGTACTTTCATCGTAAAGTAAAATCTTCACGATATTTCTAAACATGGATGTCCCCAGGGTTCAATTTCTACAATCATCAAAATTATCAAATAGTTAAGTAATGCTACGCGAGTCCTAAAACTGATATATTCCTACTTAATTTGGTCATGAACTTGCAATATTAAAATAACGCATAAAATTAAACAGCATTTTCCTCCCAAATTTCAATAGGTCAATTTTATTTTAACAAAATCACTGCCAAAAATCGATACACGCTAGGTACACTCCTACCCGATCTCGTAGTTTTTCCGCTAATCGGTGTAGGCGCCCGCTAAGCGGGTCCCTGGCACTGTTAGCTTGAGATTCGACTTACATGGCTGGATCGTCAATTAAAGGTGGTCGTTGGACAGCATCGTTACTTCATCATCATCATAATGCCTTATACATCTTGACAGATGATTTAAGCAGCGTCTGTACGCGAGGGACAACGCCTATCGTGACTATACAGGCTGGGCACGGTAACTGGATTCAAAAGGATGCTTCCTTAGAGCATTTGCAGTAACCCCTTGTATGTGTATTCACTTTAAAAAAAATTGGTTTTGGAGAAATTTTGATCTAAAGTTATGACCTCCAAGTACAGTTCCCGGCAAACAACTTGAACATGCGGGACGAAGTGGGGGGGGCAGCTTGCACGTACAATTCGCCTTTGCGCAGGCAAGGTCATTTGTTCAAGAAGTTTGACGGCATCTGTAATGTATCTTGGCACCACGAGATCATATCACGGCAGTCAATGCAGATTTTGAGGTAACATCATGTAATGAGTCATAATAGTTTTTGCATTTTTGTGTTTAACAGACAGTTTTATGATTTTTTTTTCCTTTTCTTTGTTTTTAAAATAAAAAGTTACTCATAGCACTCCACAATAGTAAAAAATACAAGTAAACTTATTTTAATATTTTTTTTTTAAATATTTTATTTCGCGTAAAACGAAGCTTAATAATCTTGCGTTAATTTTTTTGCTCCAGTTACAGGGCCCACCTTGTATACGAGTAGGCCAATCCGGGATCGACATTTGCGTCCACATTTGCACGCAAACTGAGGGACCATATCATTGCAACCTCTTGACGACTATGCCTCTCAGCGCGTTTGAGGGCTAGATCTTTGCGATAGTGTTCCTCCACTCATCGCGGTTGCCAGCAAGATCTTCCCAAGTGCAGCCACCGATGTAAAATGCGACCATGTCGCGTTTCACGCAGTCCTTGAAGCGTAGCATGGGGCATCCTACATTGCGCTTTTCGAATGCAACTTGACTCAACATATTCTGCCTGGGCAAACGAGAATTGTCCATGCGTTGCACATGCCCAAGCCACCGCAAACGACGTTCGGCAGGCTACGTACAAGAGTGTGGGACATTAAACATCGTTACTTATTGACCCAGCAAATGTATGTTGAATTGTTATTGTCAGGTGACAAATGTTAGGTTTACTGTCATTCAGCACAAATGGAAAATCGTCATTACGATATTACCGTATTGAAAATGGTCCAAAAATAATACCATCAAAACTGAATTTAGTGAAAATATTTTTTTTTATCTAAGTATCCAAATATCATAAATCCCTCAAAGAACCGCACATTATGACCGCCATAAAAATAGACTGTTTTGTTAGAAAAAAAATCTTATCTGTGAAATTGTTATTATTGCTAAATACTAACATCGATTTCGATAATATTATTTCATTCAAATTTCGAACATCTCTAAAAAACAAAGAAATTTGATTCGACCTCTATTCTAATATCAGTCGAGATGACGTTTAGTTCGAAATGAATTGTCAATTTGCATACAAATTTGACAAATGTCGCACGTAAGATATCGAACGATATGATAGTTGGATCCGTCTGACTCTAGTTTGTCTCTGAATAAAAAAAAAACTATGACAGCTGCCAGAAAACAACGCCGCGATGCCGGTCATAATATGCGGCTCCTGAATGCATCATGGAGGCTTATGATAAGTATGTGGGTAGATAAAGTAGTGTATGTAACTGTACATAATTAGGCATTAAGACACTCGTGTTTGATGCCCTTCATTATGTACAGTCACATAAACTACTATAAGACTTTGTTTTTTTTTTGTTCAATTAAATCTAGCCCAAGTGGAATTTGCTCCAGTATGATATACCTACGTTTATATTTTAAATATGAGCAAAGAGAATGTTGTAAAATTTAATATATATATATGAAAAAAAAGGTATTTTAGGTGCAAAATTCCTGTACCTACGAGTTTGACGTATTTCTGATTTGACCTAGGTATATAATTAAGTATGTCTATTTTACTTTTAGGACGTAATATTTTTTTTGCATTATTTAGGCTCGACAACATTCCATGTCGAGGATTTTCAACTTAACATTATTCCGATTCCACCAATAATTCCAAGTTGTTAAATTTCCATAATTTGTGCTGAATGACAGTAAATCAAATATTTGCCAACATTTGATTTACTATCACATTTCCTAATGTTAGTACCCTGTATTTACTTCACATCATTCTATTTTCTTTTAGACATTCTTCTTTCTTCCCATGACTCCATAAACGCACAATTTTCCACACACAAACGATCCTCACCACCACTAAATCATCGCAAAGCCAGCAAACCACTTTCCTTCCTTTTATTCGGTGCCACCAAGCCCCTATTTACTCCGCACTGATTTAAAGGACACTAACTGCTGATGCTATCACTACTGCGAATACACTGTGGTCTGTTTCAGTTCATTCACAACATGTTTTGCCTCATCTCACCGCTTACCCGTATCATTTGACTACAGTAAGTTAGTTAACCAGCGTTGAATACTTCTTTTGACGATAGCTCTAAAATTAAAAGGAAATATGAGGTTTTTTTTGATGTAGAAATATGCGCCGAATTAATAGGAAACCGAAGGTGTAAAAAACAAAAAAAAAAAAAAATATGAGTTACTTGAATTTAGCTTACTGCAGCCGACTGTGTGCTTTCTTCAACAAGGCATGCTTCTTAGAGCTGTCACACTCAGTCTAAGTAAGAATAAGCGTGACAGCAATATGACGCATGCCTTGTTGAACGTGAAATACATTAGCTACGATCTTCCTTACCCATTCTGTACCTCTTGTAGCTACGTAGAAACCTGTCGCAATAAGGAACATTGCAGTAATGTTCACTATTGACAGGCCGCCATCACTCAAAACTCGAGTGATAGGTCACCTTATTGCTACACAGTTACACACGCTTGCACGCTTGCATTACCAAATTCCGACAAAAATCCGAAAGCATATTTTTTTCGGATTTCATAATTCCGAATGTTGCGCTGAAGGAATTTTTGTTTTTTAAGGATGTTATTTTATTCTAAACTAGCTTTTGCCCGCGACTTCGTCCGCGCGGAACTCGTTTATATCGTAACTTTCTCCCCCCTTTTTTCAGTATTATTTTGCATTTTTCATATCACACGGCCGTAAGGACCTTTTCTACTAAACCGTAGGACTAAATTAACTGACTTGTAATTTAAATATTTTATATTAAAAATAAAGATACGTCAACAAAATGTTACATCTAATAATTTTCAAAATAGCAATAATAAAACGTCTTTTTTACCCCGTTTTAGAAAACATTTTCGAAACTACCGCCATAAGGTACCTTTACCCTTGGAACGTCACATACATATATTTACCTATGTACCTAATGTTCCTATTCCCCAGGACTCCTAACTACCGCTATACCGTAAATGGGTTCCATCCAATTTTACACCCCCTATTTCACCTCCTTGGAGAATGCTCCAGGACTCAAACTATCTCTATACCAAATTTCATCTAAATGGGCTACATCCAAATTTTCACCCCCATTTCACCCCCTTAGTGGATGATTTCCGGAATATAAACTATCATATGTCGTTTTCTAGGACTCAAACTATCTTTCAACTAAATTTTATCAAAATGTGTCATAAACGAATTTCCACCCCCAATTACACCCCCTTAGGGGATGATTTTCGGAATAAAACCATTATTTGTCCTTCTTTAACTATCGCTATACCGTAAATGGGTTCAATCCAAATTTTCATTCACCATTTCTCACCCCCTTATGTGTTCCCCTTATTTCCTCCTTTCATGTGTTCCGGAATAAAAATTATTCTATGTTCTTTCCTTGGACTGAGACCTCTCTCTATACCAAATTTCATCTAAATGAGTTCTATCGAAATCTTCAACCCTCAATTCACCACCTCAGGAAATGATTTTTCGGGATTAAAACTATGCATTGTCCTTCCCTAGGACTCCTTCTATCTCTTTACCAAATTTCATCTATTAAATGGGTTTTATCCAAATTTTCACCCCCTATTTCATCCCTGAGGGGATGATTTTCGAGATTTAAAACTATCCGTTGTCATACTCCGGGACTCAAACTATCGTTCAACCAAATTTCATCAAAATGGATCACAAACAAATTTCCACCCCCAATTACACCCCCTTAGGGGATGATTTTCGGAAGTAAACTATCCTATGTCCTTCCTCAAGACTACAACTCGCTATACCGTAAATGGGTTCTATCCAAATTTCCATACCTCATTTCACCCCCGTAGGAGATGATTTTTCAGGATAAAAACTATGCATTGTCCTTCCCTGGGACTCCTTCTATCTCTATACCAAATTTTAACTAAATAGGATTTATCCACATTTTCATCCCTATTTCATCCCCTTGAGGGATGATTTTCGGGATTCAAACTATCCATTGTCATTTTCCGGGACTCACACTATATCTATACCAAATTTGGTCTAAACGGAGTCCATCCAAAATTTCACCCCCCATTTTACCCCCTTAGAAGAAGATTTCCAGAATAGAAACTATCCAATGTCCTTCCCCAGAACTTAAACTACCTCTAAACCAAATTTTATCAAAATGGATTACATCCAAATTTTCACCCCTCCATTTTACCCCCTAAAAGGAAGATTTCCGGGATAAAAACTATCCTTTGACCTTTCCCGGGACTAAAACTAATTATATACCAAATTTCATTCAAATCGGTGCAGCGGTTTAAGTAGCTCCATACAAATTTCCACCCCCCATTTCATCCCCTTAGGGGTTGATTTACAGAATAAAAACTACCCTAAGTCCTTCCCCAAGACTCAAAATATCTCTTTACTAAATGTCATTTTAATCAGTTCAGCCGTTTTCACGTGATGCGCGGTCACATAAACAGACAAACAGATAAACAGATAAACAGACAAACAGACAAAAATTCTAAAAACTGTTGGAACGTGTTCTGTTATCGATTTTAAGTATCCCTAGTCAATTTTTTTTCGAATATCTTCCTTTTACAGACTTTCGACCCTCTTCAGCTTTATTATATGTATAGATTAACCTAACCTATTTATATATATACTCACCGGCAGAAAATTTAGCCCAAATAAGAAAAAATAATAAGGGTTCCGTACTCAAAGAGTAAAACCGGACCCTATTACTAAGACTCCGCTGTCCGTCCGTCCGTCCGTCCGTCTGTCTGTCACCAGTCTGTATCTCACTGATACCGTGATAGTTCCAGCTGAAATTTTTACAGACGATGTATTTCTGTTGCCGCTATAACAACAAATACTAAAAACACAGAATAAAAAAGCTTTTTTTATAGATAATGGTACGGAACCGTGCGCGAGTCCGACTCGCACTTGGCCGTTTTTTTTTATTTCAAAATCATTATTGAGTTTTCTCAATTTATAGTTTGAAATCAAAAAAAAAATTTGGGCCAAATTTTCTGCAGGTGAGTGTATTATTCCATTATAATAATCATCTGCGTACAAATTTTCGTAAAGCGAAAACTGGTTTTCGAAATTTGGAAATTTCGGAACAAATGATGTTTTCGTACAAATTACTCTTCGGAATTTTCGTTTTCCCGATTAACGACTGACGATTATTCTTCCTAGAAATGGCATTTTTATAGTACGACGTTGGCAAGAAAGCTAGTGTAGTCACTTACGGTGGCAAATTAACGGACAACGTAGCCTATGGACGACTCCAGAAGTGTCACAAGCGTGATGCTGATCTTTTATTGATTTAAAAAGCGGCCAAGTGCGAGTTGGACTCGCGCACGAAGGGTTCCGTACCATTATCTATATAAACGGCAAAAAAATCAAGTTTGTTGTATGGACGCCTCCTTAAAAAAAAAAAAATATTATTTAGTATTTGTTGTTATAGCGGCAACAGAAATACATAATCTGTGAAAATGCCTGGTGACAGACAGACAGACGGACGGACGGACCGGACGGACGGACAGCGAAATCTTAGTAACAGGGTCCCGTTTTACTCTTTGAGTACGGAACCCGAAAAAGATCTGTCATTCCCTACACAGCGCAACCTCGGGAGCTAGTGTCGACCTTACTAACCACAAGGATCACAACACCTACAACCTAAGTTTGTGGTAACTACAGTTACCAATTTCGTGCACCCTAAGTTGCTTCTGTTAGCTGTGGTTACCAAGCGAAGTATGAGGGCATGCCTTGATAAAAAAAATTAGAAGCAATCTAGGCTACCTTTTTTAAAATCCGTTCTTATCTTAGTCAACCGAGAAACCTGGCCCCGTAGCATGGATGGCCTTATCACGCGATAAGTGATAGGATAGAGCTGCCGTCCCTGGCTGACACCGTTCGATAGAATGAGACGACGCGCTTATCCTATCACTTATCGCGTGATAACGCCATCCATGCTACGGGGCCTGGGCTTTTTTCACACTCCCCCATGTCATGCACGCTCGCAGTCATGACCGAGCAATCACGATAGATTCGCAACAACAACGCGTTACTATAGCATCCTCAAACCAAACGGACGACTGAGCCAATACGAGCCAATATGATCCCAGTCGTTTATTTGGTTTGAGGATAATATAGAGATATGTCATACACTGGTTCACCTTTATTGACGCTTTGTGAATAACAACCCAGTTGTGGGAATGGGTAGTGTGTAATTTGGACCAGTTTTGTTTCGGTTTTATCTAGCCAGCGTTGCAAATTGCATGATGAGTCTTCGGTCTTGTTCGTGTTTATACCTTTAAGAGGTAAAAGGGTCGTATATAGATTTAGATTTTTATTTGACTTACTTGTACCTGATTGCTTAGAAGTCGTAGGTATAAAAATTCACGATTTTGGTCTACAGGATATAATATTATGTGGAAAATAAATATAAACTATGAAGAAAGAATTTATGGGGCATATGATAAATTAAATTACAAAATCGTCTTCATACACTTTCAATTTTAAGCATTTTTCGCTCCGAAACATAAGTATTGCGAAAGAAATTGAAGTGTTACAAGAATGTTAAATACGCCTGATGAAACGAAATAACATCGATACGATCGTCATCGTCCTTTCCTATTGGTTTTGAGCCTGTGTTTTTATCAATGAGACTGGAATTTAATGCATGCAAAATCGAGAAACGCGTGAAGGTAAATAAAATATTTATGCTGGTATTAAAAATCGCAATGGAAATAGGGAACATTTTAATCGCTTATCCAATTTTATACTGCGCACCAATAAATACTGAATTGCACATCAAAATAAAACAATTGCACATCAAACCCGGAACTGCCTATCCGATGTGTTTTTGTTTTTATCTAGAATGGACTTTCAGGGTGAGTATAGCCTCTTTTATCCCGCGGGTCCAATGGCTGGGTTCTTCGTAATAGGGGGCGGAATCGCGCAGGCTGCAAGTCTTAAATAATTTGGGTTTGCAACACCACGGCCATTTCAGCCTGTCTCTTTTGCTTTCATCCATTATGCTCAACGTGTTTTAGACTATTCAAAGCCTCGGGTAGGCTCCTATTAAAAAGGCAACAGAGTTTGATGCAAATTGTTGTAATTAACAAGCAGGTAAGTGTTTTCACAATTTGTCTTCAGTAGCGTGCCGTTAGCACCGACGCCTTAGATGCTATCTCTAATAGCCTCTGATAGCCTGGTTAGCTAGATTTTATTCGCTTTAATCTTTTTAAACCTGCGCAAGCTTGGGTTAGACTAATAAAAAAGATCCGTCTACTACTTACTGGCTGGGGTGCATTTAATTTCCAATTTGAATAACTATGAAAGTTCTTCTCATCTTTATCTAATATCACGTTGATGGCAAACAAGCGTACGGCCCGCCTGATGGTAAGTGGATACCGTAGCCTATGGATGGTTGCAACTCCAGGGGATTCGTATGTTTGGCGAGGAGGGTGAGACTACGGATCACTTATTGTGTGAATGTCATGCCCTTGCCAGACAAAGAATGAATTACTTTGGTAACGGCTATCCGCAACCAAAGGAATTCAAGGTGCTTCCGGTGAACTGCATCATCCGTTTTGTGGAAATGAAGGAGCTAGCCTGGGAGCAGGCATAAAGGAGAGGGCAAATGCACAAAAGATCCCACTGGGTCGAAGTGCATCTGAAAGGGCCCTCATCTAGATAAGATAAGATAAGATGCGCGTTGCCGACCGTACCTTGACCTTACCCTACCTTACGACCTTTGCGTGAGTGCGTGCGCTTGTAACTATGCAGGCTCATTCATGTAGTTAGAGCGTTTGAAAATTGTTTAAATACTTTCACTGCCAGGAACTCGCCTAGCCGGCGCCTACGCTGTTGTCACTTTCCGTTATATACGTGGAAAACCACGGGCGTAGCGATTTCAAGCAGTGAATGTGTCCAGAATCACTAGGTACGCGCTACGCCCGCAGCCGATCCCGTGGTTTTCCCTTTAAGTAGCGGAAAGCGGCTACGGCGCCCACTAGGTATCTTAATAGTGTAAAAAATATTTACTTTAATGTACCTACTACAAGAAATGTCGTAACTGACATTGATTTTCTTTAAAAGTTCGTAATTTTAGTCGTTCAGTGCGTCGGACGTAGCACTTTAGAGATCGTAGCGACTCGTAGCTGCTACGCGACACTAGTGTTTGATCAGTAAATCCTATGTCCTTATTATACGTTCAAGAAATCTATTTATGATTCATGATACTAAGCTACTTGACTAATATAATTGTTAAATTGTTCAGGATTCCGTAGCTGAAATGAAAAAAAATATTTGTTTAACGGGGTACTTCATACATGTAACTGGAAGTAAAAATAATAATAATATCACTGGTAGGTCAACGAACGATAGGTTTTTAATAACAAATACACATAAGTTTTCTTAGTAATACGTCTGATTACGTGAATGTATTCGGGGATAATTGTGCTCCTTCCTCTAACTTTCAACTTTCGAACCGAGTGATTGAAAAATTAAGTTTATTGTGCGTGATCCGACCGCACATTTGGCCGGTTTATTTTGACTAGGCTAGATCTTCTGTAAGTTAGAGGAGCTTAAAAGCTGGTACAGTGGAGATTTTACAAATAAATAAACTCTGTGTAAACAAACACTTCTGCGATCCATTTTACCGCCCTGCCTATAAGCCGCTCTATAGAATAATTTGCATTAACATACTCTGCATAACTAAAACTAACTATGTTAGCTAATGGATTCTTGGAAAATTGTCGTTCGGTACTTCACCTAAGCCCTAATAGGTACCTAACTATTTCATAAAACATTACTAATAAGTACACAGTTACAATCCACATACTAAATGTCACTACGGGGACATGTTTTGAACTCTTCGGGAGTGTAACACTTTAAACTCTCGCGCTTTGTACACATATTTAAATACTGTTTAAAGGATGATTCACGCTAAAACGGGCCGTCTCCGGCCCGGGCCGTTTTCTAAGAAAAACGCGGCGTTTTTGCGCGACTGACGTCATACCCAAGCCCGGCTGGGCCACGGCCGAGGCTCGGAAGCGGCTCGGTGTCGGCACGGCCCGGTCGCTCAACTGTAACACCACCGTTTGACGGCCGTTCTACCGCCAACCGAGGCTCGGAAGCAGCTCGGTCCCAGCCCGGCCCGGAAACGGCCCGGAAACGGCCCGGTTAAGTATAACAACGCTCCAATGCCCGTAGCCCGGTCTCAGCTCGGGCCCGGCACGGACATATACATCAAAAATACGAAGGCTGTTAGCTGTCATATATGAATATGTGAAATATGGTAGTCCATCTAACCTTGCATTTAGTCGGTTTACATTATGTGATGTTGACCTCATAAAAAATAGTTTAGCACATGTAAAGGTTTATTACAACGATACACTGACCGAATTTTAAGGCCTATTGTACATTGTTAGATATTTTTGTATGAGGCATCTTATGAAGAGTAAACATAACGTCTGATTGTTCTAATAGGTAATTAAAATATATATATTTACATTGTATTTAACAAAAACCAGTCAGATTAGGACTGATTCATGATATTATTTAATTATGAGTGACTAGTTTCCGTTTATCTTCGTCCGCGTGAAACTCGTTTATAACGTTATAAAGCTCCATACTAACATTCGCCCCCTTTTCTACCCCTATAAAAATAACATATGTCCTTCAAAAGGATTCAATCGGTTCAGAGATTTAAGCGTGAAAACGTAACACACAGACAGATAGATATATTGCCAGAGCTTTCGCATGTATAATATAAGTTAGGATTTAGGCTGGGCACAAACGTTCGGTAT
Organism: Epinotia brunnichana; assembly: GCA_963854355.1. Classification (NCBI taxonomy): domain Eukaryota; kingdom Metazoa; phylum Arthropoda; class Insecta; order Lepidoptera; family Tortricidae; genus Epinotia; species Epinotia brunnichana. The sequence goes on from OY977952.1 coordinate 23,801,112, forward strand.
CCGCGTATGATTTCTGAATGGTAGGAAACCGTAACCGAACGTTTGCGCTCAGCCTTAGAACTTAATTTGTTGTTCCGTTATCAAACTGAATATCCAGAAGTAGCTTCTGGTTGTCTAACTGGTTATACTAAATACAATAATAAATAAAACAGGACAAAGCATAATTTTATTTTTATTTTTGCAAATCTTGGAAAATCACAATATCTGACAGATTTGACATGGTGTTATGTTGTGTAACACACGGCTATTAGTTTTTTTTAATGCTTAGCTCATTTACAAAAACGCGTTCTTATTATTAGGTAAATTACAGTTTTCGTACTGATATCGCCTTGATTTACTCGTGCCTAAGATTAGTCAGATGTAAGGAATGTGCGGATAGATGTCCATCTTCCTAGAATGAGCAGATTTTTTAAACGCCATTCATCACTGGCAAAAAAAAGACACCTTAAATGCAGATAAGTATATCTTTCCCCTAGTAAACTATACACTTATCTGCATTTATATCAAACTCGTACCGTGCGTTCAGGGGGTCTATCCCAGAAGTTCCATATTTTCTAGTTCCATATGGATCTACCGGGATATTCATTTTGAAGGAAATTTCCCAGAAGTACCATATGGAACTAATGGTACATATTCCGCTGTTCCACCTATCGCTACCGGGTTGTCTCTACTGGTAGGGATGCATGGATTTTTTTTCATATCAAACGTCTACCTCTGCTAACAAAGTACAAACTTTGTCTATACATATAACTCTAAAGCCGGGTCCGCTGCACCAATCAATGTTTTCCATGTTTTTAAACATCTAACATGTTTTCCGTCAGGTTCGGCAAACAAATAGGGTTTTGTTTTGATTGGCAAAACATGTTTGACGCTTAAAAACCACGAAAACATGGCGCAGCGGACGCGGTTTTAAAATATCAAATGCATAAGCGTGCCTTTCACGTTCATAGTAATGTTTGAACGCTGTTAATCGTGTAGGTACAGTCACAAAATAGAAATAATAAATACTTAAAAAAATGGTCAAATAAATTGTTGGAGAATCGAAATACAACTGATTCACCCTAGAGCACATCTCCGAAGATAGGTAGGTAGGTACTCAACTGATATAAAAAACTAAAATAAAACCAGGTGTAAAGCCTGGTATGGAACTATTGGGATCATTTGTTTGACATGTACAAATGTACCGATAGTTCCATATGGAACTAGAAAATATGGAACTTCTGGGATAGACCCGTTCAGAGCGACAGAAAATTTCCGATTTCCGCTTTTGCTAGTCTGAGTAACATGCATGTGAACTAACCTTAACCTAGGTTAGCGAATAATATTACTTTTTAATTTACCGTTGGAATAAAAAAAAACACCAATAGATTTATTTACAAAATTGAATAATAAAGTATAGTATGGCATGGCATCCGATAGGTCATCGTCTTTTCGCTGTGCCATGTGTGAAGAAATTATCTCCATCCGTTAACAGAGAAGTAATGGCATCCGATGGGCCATCGTCTCTCCGCCGCCGTTACATGTGGTGAAGCAGTTGGGTCTACCCACTGGCAGAGAGTGATGGCATCATGCTACGTGTGATGATGCTGGATCGAAAACCAGCTCGTTTGGACTGCTTCAGCTATCAGCCTGTTGTGGCTGCAGTATTGTATCATCTAGACCGAGCTCACCTTGCTCGTACATGTAACAAGAAATAAAACATCCAAAGTAAAATTTTATTCAGTGAATTAAATAAATGCAGGGTTCTTTTAGTTTTATTTTTAAGTAGTGGATTATTAATCATCCTCGGATAAATGGTTCTGGATATTGCCCACTACAGTCATATAAACTTACAAAGCACAACCACAACCTCACAATCTTTTTTAGCATCACACGTTGTTATGCCTCGTACGTGTGACTGTATAGTTTTTAGGGTTCCGTACTCAAAGAGTAAAACGGGACCCTATTACTAAGACTTCGCTGTCCGTCTGTCTGTCACCATGGCTGTATCTCAAGAACCGTGATAGCTAGAGAGTTGAAATTTTCACAGACTATGTATTTCTGTTGCCGTTATAATAATACTAAAAACAAAATGAAATATTTTTTAAGGGGGGCCCTCCCATACAACAAACGTGATTTTTTGCCGTTTTTATAGATAATGTACCGCTACCCTTCGTGCGCGAGTCCAACTCGCACTTGGCTGTTTTTTTAAGTCTGATTTGTACACTGCGTGTATAAAATGTGATGTATGATTAAGCTTTTCCATGTCTATGATAATTTACTTTAAAAACAAAGTTTAAACCGACTTCAATTCAGTACTTCGCCAAGCCACATGGTATATGAAAATTTCCACATTTCCTTTCCAATTTACCACATGAACTGCTTTCCGAGAGCAAATGCGTTAATTATTACAGAAAAAACCCAAGTCGCTATATGTGGGCTGATAATATTTGAGGAGTTCCATCGATTCCTCAGGATCTCAGATTTAACACTTCATTAGTTGCTACTTCAACGGAATCATGTCAGAATCTTTGACGGACATCTTGGAGGAGTTCCATAAGTCACCTGTGGTGTCTTGTCTGTGGTTTCCACTTCACCAAAATTACGATTTCCGAGAGTAAATACGAGTTATAATAGAAAATCCCAAAATCACTACATGCGTGCCTATAAAAATTGAAGGTTGCCCTCAATTTCCCTGGGATAGCATCATCAGATCCTAAATTTCGGGAAATCGGTCCACAATTGATGGAGAAATAGGCGAACATACATTAAAAAAATATATATATACAGTGGAACATATAACCTCCTCCTTTTTTGAAGTCGGTTAAAAATTAGGTTAAATGGGCTTTATAAAACAGGGGCTTAATAGATGTAGATATTATAGATTATACGTACCTATTTTTAGCAGCCAATCTTAAGCTGGCGTGGGTTGTGGGTCTTGAAATCATCTTTCGTGTTTTACGGTTCAACTACTTTCTTAAGTAGGTACCTCGACTACGCGATAAGCTATAAGAATACAATATGCTGCAAGAATAAACAGTAAGTGAATCAACCAGCTATATACAATACACAAATACCTACAATATATACAATTATAACTAGCACATTTGAAGCAGGAGCAGCCCAACTGGAGTAGTGCCTTCACCTTACAGAAGACCGTAGTCATAATAAGGCCACTACTTGCTCTGTAGGTTAGGTATGTGGTGTTGTGTTCCTGGTGGTGAGTAAGGTCGCAAGAGCTCCCGAGGATGTGTCGTGTTGAGAGCGAGGGACCCGTGATCGTCTCTAGCTATCACCACAACGAATCCTCAAATCAATAAAGGGTCGGTAACACGCTTGTGATTTTTCTGGAATCACATCAGGCAGACCGTATGCCTGTTTGCCACCCACTAAGTATAAAAAAATCTTCCAAAGCTATCTCTCTCGGCATATCTTCAAACGATACAACCCAGTAACAGAACAGACGGACGGAGCCTGAGTTGTCGAAGGTTCCCTTTGGGTAGAGATCCCGAAAAAGACAAAATAAAAACTTCCTGTTCGGATAAATGGTTCCAAATAATACCCTCTCCCCTACATACAAACTTACAACCTTACAATGCTACAATCTCAAAGACTTTTCCTCTTTATTATATTTCTTTAAATCAAATTTCCGTAATTCGGTATCTTTGACTTTACTAAACGAAATTAGGTCTAACGGGCTTTAAAAAAACCCGAGCTTAATGGAAGTAGATATTGTAAATACCTACCTGCCTATTGTATGTACCTACTTTTAGAAGTCAATCTTAGTCTGGCGTTGGTTGTGGGTATTGTAAACGTTCGTGTTTCAGGGTCCAACAACTTTCGTAAGTAGGTAGTAAGTAGGTAGGCTAGCTCAAAAGAGTTACTACTCGTCATTTTCCCTGATTCGACATTTTCGTTAATTTGTCAGTTTCCCTAATATGTCAATGCCATCAAAAATTAAATCCATATGAAAAATAAAAGAAAATTGGTAAACACGATAAAAGAATACCTACGGATACGTACAACACATTCACGTTAACGAAAATGATACGCATACGGAGGGTTCCGTACTAGAAGAAACAGGTGGCAAGATATTGCAGGTCAAATGATACAGCCCTGTAACAGACAGACGGACGGACATGGAGACAAGGACAAGGAGCCTGAGGGTCCATTTCAGCCAGGGTACTTCGATGGAGATTTGACCACATATACTTACAACAAAATCTCAACTTCGGCTAAAAATTAAATTGCCCTATTGGATGTCATAAGGTCATAAATGTCGTCATCACCATCATATCAGCCGAAAGAAGTACGTTGCTGGGGAGGCCTATGGGAGGGAGCGTATTTGCCTACCAGGTCATCAGTCCACCTTCTTGAGGTACGTGGTCACCACTAGAGAAACTTTCCACACCAACGGCCATCGGTTCTCGTCCTGTCCGGGGAGGCAGTACGGGTATGACGGACTAACCGAAGCTGGACTCCCGTCTAAAACCACCCACGAGTTCCGGCGCCGCCTTGTAAAGTGGGGCGTCGCAGGATCGCTCTTGGCATTCAACTGCGTACGTCCCGGCGGGCGGCCCACAGTAGCAGGCCACAGACATTGCGAGGCATCAGCTCCAGACCTGTGGAACCTTTACATACAGGGACCCCGACTCCCTGCATGGTTCCGCTACGGCGGAGGTGATGTTTTGATATCATCATCATCCTTATTAATACAACACGTTACAGAATAGCGGGGCTGGCGACTATGCAGCGCATACCTACTCAGATTTTAGTGGATATCGATATTGCTTACCTTGACAAAGGGCTAACCGATACCCCAAAGTTCGTGGGTTGGTTTCAGAGGATTTTAAAGGTTTCTGGAACCTTGTAATTTTCTTTTCCAAACAGTGTTTAAAATTTTGAACAAAAATTTTCTGTTTGTAAGCAAATTTGTCAATTTGTTATAGTTATGTCACACACGTCAAAGAGAATATAACCACTACGTACGTTACGTAGTGGTTATATTCTCTTTGGTCATACATATAGAAAAATGGCTAGCACCACACTGATGAGGTTTCGGTATTTTTATTTTTGGTTTTATACTTAACTAGCTTTTGCCCGCGACTTCGTCCGCGCGGAACTCGTTTATATCGTAACTTTCTCCCCCCTTTTCCCCCCCTTAGGTGATGAATTTCCAGATAAAAACTATCTTTAGTAAGGACTCTTTGGGAAGGCCCCGGAATTCAAAGTATCTCTATACCAAATTTCATCTCAATCGGTTCAGCGGTTTAAGCATGAAAAGGTAACAGACAGACAGAGTTACTTTCGCATTTGTAATATTAGTATGGATTGTATGAAGGAAAGGGTATCGATGCATGTAGGCTTTTTTCAGTATTATTTTGCATATTTTCATATCACACGGCCGTAAGGACCTTTTCTACTAAACCGTAGGATTAAATTAACTGACTTATAATTTAAATATTTTATATGTTACATCTAATAGTTTTCAAAATAGCCATAATCAAACGTCTTTTTTACCCCGTTTTAGAAAACATCTTCAAAACTAAGGCCGCCATAAGGTACCTTTACCCTTGGAACGTCAATTTACTTATGTAATGTTAATGTTCCTATTCCCCAGGACTCCCAACTACCGCTATACCGTAAATGGGTTCCATCCAAATTTTCACCCCCAATTGACCCCCTTAGGGGATGATTTCTGGAATAGAAACTATTATATGTCCTTTTCCAGGACTCAAACTATCGTTCAACCAAATTTTATCAAAATGTGTCACAAACAAATTTCCACCTCCAATTACACCGCCTTAGGGGATGATTTTCGGGATAAAACTATCCTGTGTCCTTCCTTATCTATCGCTATACCGTAAATGGGTTCAATCCAAATGTTCATCCAGCATTGTTCACCCCCTTAGGGGATGATTTCCTCCTTTTATGTGTTCCGGAATATAAAAAATTATATGTTCTTTCCTAGGACTCTACCTCTCTCTATACCAAATTTCAGGAAATGATTTTTCGGGATAAAAACTATGCATTGTCCTTCCCTAGGACTCCTTCTATCTATTTATCAAATTTCATCTAAATGGGTTTTATCCAAATTTTCACCCCCTATTTTATCCCTGAGAGGATGATTTTTGGGATTAAAATTGTCATATTCCGGGACTCAAACTATCTTTCAACCCAATTTCATCAAAATGGGTCACAAACAAATTTTCACCCCCAATTACACCCCCTTATGGGATGATTTTCAGGAGTAAACTATCCTATGTCCTTCCCCAAGACTCCAACTCGCTATACCGTAAATGGGTTCCATCCAAATTTTCATACCCAATTCACCCCCTTAGGAGATGATTTCTGGACTTAAATTATGTTAAGTCCTTCCCCAAGACTCTGAACTATCTCCATACCAAATTTCATCTAAATCGGTTCTATCCAAATTTTCACCCCTCATTTCACCCCCTCAGGAGATGATTTAGGATAAAAACTATGCATTGTCCTTCCCTGGGACACCTTTTATCTCTATACCAAATTTGAACTAAATGGGATTTATCCACATTTTCATCCCTATTTCATCCCCTTGGGGGATGATTTTCGGGATTCAAACTATCCATTGTTATCCTCCGGGACTCAAACTATATTTATACCAAATTTGATCTAAACGGAGTCCATCCAAAATTTCACCCCCCATTTCACCCCCTCAGGGAAAGATTTCCGGAATAAAAACTATCCAATGTCCTTCCCCAGAACTTAAACTACCTCTTAACCAAATTTCATCAAAATGGGTTACATCCAATTTTTCACCCCCCCCCCCCCATTTTACCCCCTAAAGGGAAGATTTTCGGGATGAAACCTATTATTTAACCTTTTCCGGGACTCAAACTAATCATATACCAAATTTCATCTAAATCGGTGCAGCGGTTTAAGTAGCTCCATACAAATTTCCACCCACCATTTCATCCCCTTAGGGGTTGATTTCCAGGATAAAAACTACCCTTAGTCCTTCCCCAGGACACAAATTATCTTTATGCTAAATTTCATCTTTATCGGTTTAGCCGTTTTCACGTGATGCGCGGTCACATAAACAGACAAACAGATAAACAGATAAACAGATAAACAGACAAACAGACAAAAATTCTAAAAACTGTTGGAACGTGTTCTGTTATCGATTCTAAGTATCCCTAGCCAATTTTTTTTCGAATATCTTCCATGTACAGACTTTCGACCCTCTTCAGCTTTATTATATGTATAGATAGATAGATAAAAACATAATAGGCTCGTAAGTTACTCAGCTAAACTTTGAATAGTCTGACTTCTTATTATATATATTATACTCGCTGTCGCTCAGGCATAGGTAAACAGGGTGGAAAGTTAAAACGGGACAGTAAGGGCAGATACTAGATCCAAAAAGCAAAAATGGCATATGGATTTCATTCCTAACTTTTTAAGTGATGACAATCTACATTCACAGATTTAAAAAAAAAGTACAGTCAGCGAGAAAATCATCAATTTTGACAATTTTTTTTAATGCCATTCGATCCCATTTTTATTACGGATCAAAATACTCTTCGGGACCGACTAAGGTTTGACTACTAGAACGCCCAGAAATCAAAGAAAACTTTTTCCATACAGTTAGTATTGAAATCCCTAAGTGCAAGTAGTCCTTTAGTTAGACGATCATCAAATTCCACAATAGCCAGAGCTCTCATCTTGTAACTGGTATATCTGCTTTCCGCTGGTATTGTTTTTCAACTCATGTTGCAGATAGGATGAAGCTGTCCATCACCAGTACCCCGCTGTAACAAAATAACGAAAATCAAAATCTGGCTTTTCAAATAGCGTTTTGTATTAAATTGTTAAATGCTCTTCTACAGTTGTCATCAAACTCAATCAAGTAATTTTCCTTAATAGGTCTGTCAGGGGTTTTGCAATAGACGCAAGATCCTTGATGTTATAATTATATACTTACTGAAATAGGATTACTTAATCAAACAATGTAACTTCTGGAGAGTAATTGGTTCTGGAAATCTTACCAATGAAACAGTTTTTTCCATGTTGAGATGGTCAGACATCTCCGCCTTGTCTCCATTCTTCTTCGTTGAATTGTGACTTTTTCTAGTTGATTTCCAGTCTGTATTGGCATACCATGTCTAGTCAATCTGGTCAGTGCTTTTTCTTCATTAGCTGGCGGGGATTATCAAACCATCAATTAATAAAATCAGTACAAAACCTTTGGCTGTTGAGTCCCTATTAATCGCAGTGATGTACATTGTTAACACCTTCAGACATATCTATTCTAATACTTAGACCAAATGGGCAGGGCTTTGAGGAACGGTTGGTCAGGGTACCTATACCAAAGGGTTTCGCAAAAAAGGACAAACATGTAAATATTAAAAAACAAAATCTTAACGAAAAAGTTTAGTCAGAGTCAGACGCACAGCGGAGTCATCTGAAACAACCTATCAAATATAACCTACCTACCTACTTAGTGTTTCGCAGTGGGTCCAATATCTCAGCCTTGATTCTATTATAATATTCTCTTTCTTGATTTGAGAGAAAAGTTTTTCAAATAAAACATGCATCTTACTACGCTACGTACCTACCCTTTGCTACACCCTTATATTTCCATCCTTCTAATTTACTATTTATTTAATCGTATGGCATACACATTATTTGGCCTTTGAGTTTGTCACTCTTTCACCCAGGGGACACGTGCAGGGTTGTGGTAGGTAGCTCCCTCCCCTCCCTTTGTCAAGTGAGTGGGCAACTCGACTGTTGGAGGTTCTTAAGCCGCCCGAAGGCCTCTAACTCGGCTTAACGACTACTGTCATATACAGCAGCTGGGATCAACTGCTTAGCGTGCCTTCCAAAGCACGGAAGCAATCATTTATAGTAAACACTCAAACAGGCGGTAAACACCCATCCAAAGACTGACCGCTGCCATATTTGCTTAACCTGCGTTATCGTTTCCGATTCGCAGGCGCCGCTAGGCTATGAACGATTCTAATTTACTATTACAAATGGCTTAGGATATTTTTGAGCAGCTTAAGCGGGTATTACATTGTCCTGAATTTAGCATCCTGAATGACCTAGGAAGCTGATTCAGGAAGGTATAATCGCATCTAGATTTATGCCTACCTAAATGCGATTAGTACCTTCCTGAATCAGCTTCGTAGGAGGTCATTCAGGATGTTAAATTCAGGACAATGTAATACCCACTTTACCCTTATCACTCGGTCTCCCAGCCACTTATCACACTGCTGATTTACCTCTTTTTGTTTGTTATCATCATCAGCTGCTATCATATCATGCTAAACAGGCCTCTCCCAAGGCGCGCCACAAAGCTTAGTCCTCTGCTTAACAGTTTCTGTCGCTTCCTGTCCTGCTGCTGCTGGAGATAGGCCTCCCCCAAGGAGTGCAAAAGTGACCAGTCCTGCGCCACCCGCATCCAGTGGACTCCCGCGACCTTTACCAGGTCATCAGTCCACCTTGGGGGCTGATGTCGACGGTCAAATCAACCGTCTGGTTGATCTCCATATTATCGGTGTCTCGTGTCCGACATGACTGAAACTTGGATCTCTCTCAAATTACATACTTTTTGAACTTGGACTGAACCTGAACTGACTGACTTACAATCTGACATTACATTAGTCAGTCATAAGTCAAACAATGATCCGCCAATTCACTCGACCCACCAACCACGTCGCCTTGAGTAGTGATGTGACTCGAACTTCTTGTAAATGTTCCGTTTCGAATTCTTCGATGCGATGCCAGCGCCACCTGTGTCGCTCAACGATCTTGAGAGTTGAGAGAGAGAAACCTGCATTGTCTTGCTGTTGATATGTACATAGGGAATGCTTAGAGCATGCTTAAGGCCCGGATCACACTGGCGCGGCCTGCGTTGGTGGGGAAATAGTAAGTGCGACAGCTAATGACAAGTTTACTATTGACCGCCGCGGCCAGGCCGCGCCAGTGTGATGGCGGCTTTGATCGATAAATGGTCGGTGACGCTCATGCTCTGGAGTATCTGGCGTTTCTAGGCTACGGTGCACGCTGGCCTATATGGTTATGTGATTCAATCTGCCATAAAAATATAATTTGAAAGTTTAATTTTTTAATACATAAAAGAAGCGCACACCAGAAAGCGATTACCGTAGTCTATAGACGCTTACAACTCGTGCAGGGTTAGCACAAGATGGCGCGCGAGCTTTATCGCGATGAGATAGACTATCCGTCTCTTTCTAAATGTTCCCGTTAGAAAGAGACGGATAGTCTTTCTCGCTTTTCTGCAGAGGACTAGTATGCGAGTTGTTGTCACTAACAGAGTCCTTAGCACGATTAGGTTTTATCGTCACGTTTTATGGCGAAAACGTACTGAGACGTCACGTCAAACATAGCGATAAAACGTATCGTGCTCGTGCTAGCTTGGGAGTTGATCCTATCCTATCCTATAATTATAAATGTAAAAGTTTGGATGTTTGTTACTCAATCACGCTTAAACGGCTAAACCGATTTGGATGAAATTTTGCACGAAGATAGTTTATAGCCTGGATTAAACTAAAGGATAGTTTTTATCCCGGGTTTACGCAGACGAAGTCGCGGGTGGAAACTAGTACTTTAATATGATCTGAACGCTACCTTTAAATCACTACGATACTTCGATAGTCTATTACCGTTAAATATGGAGAGCGTATAGATTTAATTTCCGATGAACAGTTAATTTTTGTCTGTCAACTTGATAGACATTTTGAATTTGTATGTTGTATTTAGAATTTAGCATTTAGGGTTTAAACATTAAATTTAGAATTTTGAACATTGAATTTAGAATTTAGAATTTGGAATTTGGAATTTGGAATTTGGAATTTGGAATTTGGAATTTGGAATTTGGAATTTGGAATTTGGAATTTGGAATTTGGAATTTGGAATTTGGAATTTGGAATTTGGAATTTGGAATTTAGAATTTGGAATTTGGAATTTGGAATTTGGAATTTGGAATTTGGAATTTGGAATTTGGACTTTGGAATTTTGGAATTTGGAATTTGGAATTTGGAATTTGGAATTTGGAATTTGGAACATTAAATTTTTAATTTTGGATGTTGGATCCAACATATTGAATGTAGAGGCAGCATGCGATCAGCCGATCATCTTCATATTAGTATAGCACATGCAACAGTGCAAAAATAACGAGTCATCCGCGTTCGATGGCGCGAAAGTGAATAGGCGAGGCGAACAGACTATGTGATAATGACGAAGTCGTTTGGAAGAAGTTCGGCGACTGAATGATACGACCGAAGCAGTGTAATCGCCGCTTAACAACCGAAAGACGGCCACAGCTGTATACTCGTATATAGGCCTCCCACGAAAAGCGGTACAAGTGCCACTCGCATCCAGCAGACTCCCGCCACCTTTAATAGGTCATCAGTCCCACCACATGTGATGAACCACGCTGCGCCTTCCGGTATACACGTCATCGTACGTCATACATCCTCGCCACTTGAAAACCTTTCCGCCCCAGAGTGTGTTATTTTTTATATTTTTCTCTGTTTCTTATTTAGGTATAATAGCCGTGGTTTCTGTTGGTTTATACGAGTATTAGCCATTATGCGCTATTTCGAGCAGATAAGTTAGTCAAGCAGTGTTACTTACGAGTTTGGTAATTACACTAATTACATATCACTTCATAAAATTCAATTTTTAATTTTTATTATTATTGAATTTTGAATGTTGAACTTAGTAGAATATTTACAATCTAAGTCGCTGAGATTCAAAATAATTTTTGAATTTTTCCCTAACAGCGAAAGCGTCATTGGTCGTTTGTTCAACGGGGCCAGATAACGATTCCAAATTTGGTTGCTCTGTAAAGTCGCTTGTGTGTGTGATTGTGACATAAGCCATATCGTTTCTCTCTCGCAGAAAGTTATGCAAAACACAAGTACCTACTTAATATTATATAAATAATCAACATTTTTTGGCGCTGATTTCATTCGTCGAGAAAAGATGCGAAATTTTTGTGTCAATAGTCCGAAAGCATTTTCCACTAACCGTCGGGCAAGAGATAATTTGAAATTATAATTTGTTTCTGGATCTCTACCATTGGCCTGATCTCGGGGATACGGTCGCATCAAATATGTTTTCAAAGGAAAAGCTTCGTCGCCAACCATGACAAACGGGGTGGTAATTGTTGAATTAGGTAAAGATCGACCAGGTGGTATACTTAAAGTATTATTATTTAATTTCTGTCCTAAAGAGCTATTCGCAAAAATGCTGCCATCGCTATTCCGGCCGTAAGATCCAACACCCAAGTAGATAAATTTGTAATGTGCGTCAACCAAGGCCAATAAAACGATGGAAAATGTTTTTTTGTAGTTAAAGTATACGGAACCATTATTTGCTGGTGCTTCGATACAAAAATGCTTGCCATCTAATGCTCCAATGCAATTTGGGAAACGCCACAGCCTTTCAAATTCATCCGCAATTTTCCTCCACGTCTCTTCGTTTGGCTGTGGCATCACCTCTTTCATTAAACAATCAACGATTACTCGACAAGTTTCGTTAACAACTTTGCAAACGGTAGAATGACCCATTCGAAAATTGAGCGAGAGTGTTTTGAATGAATCCCCCGTAGTCAGGAATCTGCAAATAAATTTTACCTTTAGTTACAAATGCCAAATGAATTTAAAATTATAATTATTTAAACATGTCTATGATTCAATAATAATAGGCACGGTAGCATTATTTACCTACTTATAAAAACCTTTTTAAAAAGCTAAGTTACATGCTCATCCGGTCCTCTGGTGACAACAGGGCTGGAACGTTCCTCGCACAGCGAATAGGCATTGCCATTCAACGGGGCAACGCAGCCAGCCTTATGGGTACTCTGCCTAGTGGCAGCGATTTGGGGGAAATATGTGTATATAGTAGTTTAGGTTCACATAGTTTAGGTTAGGTTTAGTTAGTTTTTTACTTTCTCTTTCTGTTCCATGTTTTTTTACTTATAAATATATATTATTGGGTCATTCATTCAGACCTCTGATTACGCTTAGTTTCTACGAATCACGGCATCAAGATATATTTGTGGGTGAACGTTGAGGTGAGCTTAAATCAAGTTACAGAATAGCGGGGCTTGAGAAAAATGCAGCTCACCCACAGTCTCATAGCGCATACCTACTTAGATTTTATTGGATTTCGATATTGCTTACCTTAAACATAGAGCTAGTCGATGTTCAGAGGATATGGGATTCTGGAACCTTGTAATTTTCTTTTCCAAACAGTGTTTAACTTTTTCATGGATAACACGGAAAGAATCTTGTGTCTTGTGAAAATAATCATAAAATTTGTCATCATAGGTCCAAAGTTCTTTACACAATATTTCGAATTCTCCTCTAGCTTCACGGGAACGCCAAAGCGGATGCACGCCAAATTGCCTTGAAGAACATGGTGCCAAATTTTCTTCTTCGTCTTGGATTATTGCAACAGCCAATATTACGTCAAAATCGGATACTCTCGCCATTTTATTTATGTTTTATTTTCGTAGGAGAACGTATGTTTATGTAAGTAATTATATTTATGTTGCAGTGGCTGAATAAATTCAGCTCAGTGACAATGACAGCTAATGACAGAGTTTCTTTGACATTAAAACGACGGAAACGGCCCGGTCGCTGCCCGCTGTGATTGACACGCAACGCTCGGAATCAGCCCGGACGTGGCACGGCGACCGAGCCTCGGTGTCGGCCCGGCCCCGGCCCGGTGCGAGCTCGGTGACATAACGTTTGCACAATGTCCCGGCCCGGTGTCGGCTCGGCGTCGGCCCGGAAACGGCCCGGAAACGGCCCGGTGGTCAAAGGTGTATCAAAATAAGCTCGGGGACGGCTCGGTAAGTTTACGGCCCGGGCCGGAACCGGCCCGGTCTAGCGTGAATCATCCTTAATCCGGGTCTAACGCGATATTTATTTACCTTTATTTCTGACGTTTCGACACGGGTTGCACTGGTCATGGTCGCAGATAACTGTCGTCCCAGCAAGTTGTCAACAGAGATATGGGTTACTACCCTCCAAAAGTCGATAAAAACATGGAGGTACACCCGAAATAAGTCTTCGGTAGTCCTTCTTCAGGATGAATATTCAAAGTAAATCACTACAATTTAAACTTATGTGGGACATGTTAAAAATAATACTAATAAGTAATTAGATAGTGAAGAAGGACCCCAAAGAGTTCAAAACACGTCCCCGTAGTTACATTTAATACGTAAGTTTAACCGTGTAACTATTTGTAATATTTTAGTATTTGTTGTTATAGCACCAACAGAAATACATCATCTGTCGAAAATTTAAACTGTCTAACTATCACGGTTCTTGAGAAACAGCCTAGTGACAGAACTGAACCCTAATAAATGTCCAGGTAGGTCGATCACGTAACGCATTGTACGAACGTCGGGTAGGTCTAAAAGTCACTTTTTATTGAAAATTTACAGCTAAATTGTACCGACGCGCGTTCGGAACGTTACGTGATTACCCCTCAGATCGCTGCCAGGCGGTACTGTGCCCAGAAAGCTGGCAATCACTGTATGTGCGATGATGCGAGGTAAATGCGAGTCTTCAGACCCCGTTTTCACCAATTTGACAATTGTCACCTGACAACGACAATTCTCCGTACATTGCTGGTTCCACAAGTAACCTAGTGAGCACCTTTACTTCTAGAACAAGCAATTTATAGCGAATTATCAGTGCCAGGTGACAATTGTCAAGTTGGTGTGATAGGGGCCTCGTCACGTGAACGGTGCGCGATTCCCCACGGTCCACTTTGACATATTTGTCACCTTCAATCCCATAAAAATCGCGGTTTGATAATAATACGCGTCCGGAGCGCGGCCATTTTGAATACCAAGAATGTATAATGAATTAATGATAAGTACATTGCACGTAGAACCGATAGCCGTTGGGGCGAAAACGTTTTCGGGTGGCAACCACGTACTGGAAGGCGCAGCGAAAAGGTGGACTGATGACCTGGTAAAGGTCGCGGGAGTCCGCTGGGTGCGGGTGGCGCGAAACTGGTCACTTTGGCACCCTTTTTTGGCCTTTGTCCAGCAGTTGACGTTTTTCGGCTGATATGATGATGATAATGATAAGTACCTAAAATGGCCAAGAAAACTAGCCTAAAAGTATTTATTTGGACACGCTTTCATGTTCCCAAGTTAATTAATTCTCTGAACTATGTAACTAATGGCAACAGCTCTGAAAGTAAAAGCTGAGCAAAAGTTATAAGTATGCAAATCTCTAGGTTGCAAACTCTTTTCCTTACAAAAAAGAGCGTAAGTGACTCTGATTGTTAGTGTAATTGCGACATTTTGAGGAAGAAAACTGAACTATGCTCGAAGAGTTTCATATCGAGTACGTTGTTGTTTTCACATTGGAATTACAGGGGTTTGTTAAGGGTGGTAAATATACATAGGAAAAGTCGGTGAAATTTAAGCGTTGTAAGATTGTGTGCAGGGGGTTTGTATGGGGGTTGGGGCGGAAAGGTCCTAGAGGGTAGAGGTGGACTGATGATCAGGTAAAGCTCGCAGGAGTCCTCAGAATGCGGGAGGTGCAGGACCGGTCATTGTGGCACTCTTTGGGGGAGGCCTTCGTTCCGCAGTCGATGTCTTTCGACTCTCGAGGTCATGTTATATTAGTTACTGGCACACAGTTAAGTTATAATAATTGTGTACCTTAAGCAGGGCATGTTTGGTCTAGTTAGAATACCATCACACATCAAAACTTCACAATACGATATACTTATGCAAATAACAATGTACTTGAACAAATAATGACTAACTCAGAACTTAAAGTTAGCATTAAAATTATTTGCAGGAAGTACTATTTGTTTAGCTACCTTTTTTCCTTTTTTTAGCACGATGTAATTCAAACCTGATTTGATAGATCTACAAATGTCGGTATATAAGGCCCCCAAAGAGGCTATACCGTAAGACATCTGTTACTGGCCGCATTGCAAGCCAAATAGGGCAAAAAAATAGTATGCCACCAACTACAATTGCACCACAGCATAAATAGTTTACAAAACCGGCCAAGTACGTGTCGGACAACGCACAACGAAGGTTTCCGTGCCTATTAAAAAATTTGTATCGTAACACAAATCTTATGCTTACGTGAGCCTATAGGAAAGGCTGTTTTGCTGCAATATATCTCGAAAACCTTTGTACCGATCTTATTCAAAATAATTTTTAGTGAAAGAATTTAATAAGCACTATTTATTTAATCGTATGGCGATCTGTAGAATGAATATCCATGTGATGTTTTTATACAATTTCGCCGGAAGTGTTGTCGCTCATTTAGCCCAGGGGACACGTGCAGCGTTGTGGTAGGTAACTAACGATATTCCATGAAAAGGCACTATGCTTAAGTGTGTCTGTCTGTCTGTTATCTCTTCTCGCTTAAACCGCTGAAGCGATTGAGATGAAATTTAGGATTCAGTTAGTTTAAATCGCGGGGAAGCACATAGGATAGTTTTAATCCAGAAAATCATCCCCAGAGGGGAGACATAGGAGATGAACGTTTGTATGGTTACGATAAAAACAAGTTCCACGCGGGCGGAGTCGCGGGCAGAAGCTAGTTTGTAATTGTCTTTGGTTCTTCTGAATCCATTTAGCTCCGTCGTCCGTTGTTACTATTCAAGCGGCGTGAAGCCCAATGAAGCGGTCGCGACGACCTAATCTAGTGTCACTACCATTTGTCGACTTGCAGCTAGGTTTTAAGGGTGATGAAACTTTCAACAAAGTAGCAGGGAAAAAAGCAATGATAATACGTTAAAGGGAAAAAGTGTTGCACATGGTTATCACATGCGTGGAAGACAACGTGTTTCCAACATGGAGCGTAGCTTGCACGAATTGAGTAATTCTCTGAAAATAAATCAATGATTATTTCGCACAACATAGGGTCCCTACCAATGAAGAAATGCTGAATAGAGTGGGGCAAACCAGGCAGTTAGTGAGGAACTTAGAAAATAGAAGAGGGAAGATGATAGGGCACCTCTTACGACATGACAACTTCATACTTAACATAATTGAAGGAAAGATAGAGGGGAGGCGAGGAAGAGGAAGACCTAGAATAGACTTCATGGAGCAACTCAAAAAGAGAGTTGATGTTGGGTCATATCGTGAGGTCAAAGAGATTGCGTGGGATCGGAGTAAATGGAGGGCCTACTTTGAGCTACACCGACAAGAGCCTAGCTCTTAAGTAAGAGAAGAAGAAGGGTCCCTAACCACTAGACGATTTCGGCCATTCGGACATTTCCAACGGGCTTTAACGAACACCGCAAGATCAGGGTCACTGAACCGCATCCGGACGGGCGTTGGGCGCTGCAGTCACAACCTACACAAGTGGGGCATATCAACAGCAGCTGACTGTGACTGTGGTGTGCCAACACAAACCGTCCTCCACATTGTTGAGGAATGCCCCAGAAGACTATTCACGAGAGGTTTGGAAGACCTATTGGCGCTGACCCCTGCAGCAAGGGATTGGCTACTCAACTTAGATAATAAATTGTAATCTTTTAAACTTGTACTGACTGTTAAATTTGTATTAATTTCAATTGTAAAAAAAGCGAAACGATATAATAATAATGATAATAATTATTATTGTATCATCATCATCATCACTGCTGACCATAAGTCTCTATTCGAGAACGCCACTTATCCCGGTTCCGTGCTAGTATCATCCAGAAATAACCAGCCGTCTTTTAACGTCGTCAACCCATGATTATTTACTTTAGGGTAAAAACATTTATTTATTTAATCGTATAGCTATCTGCAGAATAGGCAAATATTCATGTCATATTTTTATAGTAGCGCTTATTTCGCCGAAAGTGTTGTCGCTCATTCGTCAATTCGATTCAAGTAGGTAATGTTTTGTCCCAACTGTCCAGGGAGAAAAGTAACAAAGGATGAAATTTAATTATAAGTAACTTAAAATCCAAAATAATAAATAAATGAAAACCAATAGTACCTACCATCCTTATCCGCAAGTCCGCTTACCAGCCTAGTGTACACGTGGAAATATCCCACAATTTAAAGAGCTTTTTCAATTGCCTGATTACTTCCATCTAACTTCTCAGGAAAAGATTAGAATCAGTGATTCCCAAAGTGGTCCAGGTGGACCCCCAGGGGTCCACGGGAGACTTGCTGGGGGTCTACGTAGGCGTGAACAAAAAATGGGGGTCCATAAAATGTTAATGGGGGTCCACGAAAATTTATCTGGTTTTGATAGTAAAGAGCAAAAATGTAAGCATAGTTTTTAAAAGGGCCTACTACCTACCTACATTGTTTTTAGTACCTAACTAAGCAGATTATATTTTAATAAGGCAAGCGACTGTTACTTGTTCAAACTTGCGTATTCGATATTACGTAGGTACAATTTCGTGTACAGACTTGCAAAGCGCTATCCGCCCGACAATGCTTAATGCTTGTTCAGACATGAATTTGATCACCACTATAAATACTTGATGCCAAAGGCAAACTCATTCATTTGTTTCCGGAATTACGAAAAGAAGGTGTGAGAAAATTTATATCAGTGTTTGCTAGTGCCGGAGAAAAGTAAGTACCTACCTTTTTTTTGTTTTATAGTACTTAAGTATTTTGTTTACGTGTACCAGTCGGTTGATCACAACTGTTTGTATTCACGGCGCAAACGGTGAGGGCAACGCACTCTAAACCGAATAGGTAGGTATCACTAACACTGCGACGGTCGGAAGAGATTAATTCCAATCTTTCCTTCATACTTAAACAGGCTTAGGACTGTCTGACACAATTTTCCGATGTAAAACATTAGTGGTAGATACGTATTTAACAAAGTAAGGGATTTCAGGCGTATTTAAAAGATTGGAATCAACCATTTGTAAATAATCCAGATTATCACTATCACTTATCACCACAGCTATCACTCATCGTCACACGCGATCGGACACTTGCCAATAACAAAGCAGCACTTGTGCATAATGTGCATTAGCCGAAAACCAAAATGTGACTGAGGTCACTGAGGCGGCATTTCACAAAGGGAAGCGCGAGCGCCTTAGAATAGGGATTACGCGCGGGGTTGAAAGGTGCCGCTCGCACGTTATTGGACGGTAGTCCACGTGGACTTATTTTTATTGGATATTGATTAGCAGGCTCGATTGCTAGGTACTATCACCTATTGACTGAAACTAAACAAGTGATTCAAATTAAAATTGTTATTTATTAAATACGTTATTTTATGAAAAAAGAGTTAAAATTTAATAAATAGGTATACCTTTCAATTTCTTATAATGGATACATTAAATGGGCTTTTGGTGTAAGACGGTTAAAAAAACACCTTGTAGATAGGTAACTTCGTAACTTACAGATATTTTAATTGTCCTCTTTTGATTTGAAGACAAAGAGCACGTTTTATTCAATTGTTTTTTCACGACAGAAGCACTGCCTTTCTAAAAAGGCCGAATAAGCAATATTGCAGAGCAATTAATTTTGTAATTTTTCTTGCAAATGACTACTAATTTTATAAAACAGTAATTTCACAATCATTTTAAATTGATTTTGAAGTAACTATTTTATCAAAACTATTTCTTTTTGGAAAGAGCAGGGCTTGAGCTTCGATGCCAGTTTGTCACGTTTTAACAATGAAGCCGCAGACAAAAAATACGCAAATACACGGAGCGCGTGAACTCATTGATTTGATGAAATGTTAGTTATCGCTTTTATGGACAATTTTGGGATTTCGACTTTTATTTTTTTCTACACAAATATGATCAGTATTTGATACTGAGTACACCAATTTTTATTTGTACTATTAAAAATTTGTGGTAAATTAGGTACTTTAAAATTGATACCGTTTTGTGAAAACGTCTGTATTTGTCTTAGCGGTTTATTAGTTGGTCCCTTTACAAGCCGTAATTCTATTACCGCGTGGTGACAAAGGCTGCGGTGTGATACCTATATTCAGAAAAAAACTTGGTTACTAAAACATTTTTTTTTACAGGTAAGGTAACTGACACGAAACATGGCTACAGCAAAGAAAAAATGTCGACAATATAGTGTCGATTATTTGAAATATGGTTTTGTTCCATCAGAGACAGACAAACAATTGCCCATGTGCCTATTATGCAACAAAGTTTTGAGCAATGACTCTATGAAACCATCAAAGCTCGAAGATCATCTAAAAAGGTGTCATACTGATAAAATAGGTAAAGATTTGAAATATTTTCAAACATTGAAGGAAAAATATGAAAAGAGACCCACCATGCACAGTATGTTCGCTTCAACATCTCAAAGTAACGATGATGGCTTGCGGGCATCTTACAATATCTCATTACTAATAGCAAAATCTGGAAAACCGCACACTATCGGAGAACAATTAATTTTACCCGCTGTTGAAGAGGTTTTAAAAACTGTTTTGCACAAATCTCCATTTGACGTACTAAAAAGAATTCCAATAAGTAACAATACTGTTCAAAGACGCATTGATGAAATGAGCTCTGATACCGAAAGTTTTTTGTGCAATCATCTGCAAAAAACTCATTTTTCTATACAACTGGACGAGTCAACGTTACCCGGTAATGAAGCATTATTATTAGCATATGTTCGATTTATTATGGAGGAAGAAATTCACGAAGAATTGCTATTTGCCAGAACTTTGGAGACTGACACTAAAGGCGAATCAATATTTAATGTCCTGAGTAATTTTTTTACGGAAAAATCGATTCCATTTACAAACATTATTTCAGCGGCAACAGACGGAGCTCCTGCAATGGTCGGTCGATATCGTGGGTTTATAAGTCATCTCAAAAGAATTATACCAGGACTTACAGCTATTCATTGCGTAATCCACCGACAACATCTTGTGGCAAAACATTTAAGTGACAGGTTGAACCAATCTCTTCATTTTGTAATAAAAGCTGTCAACAAAATCAGAAGCAATGCATTGAATACGCGTTTATTTGCTCAATTGTGCGACGAAAATGATGAAGACTTCAAACGACTGCTCTTACATACTGAAGTACGCTGGTTGTCAAAAGGTGCATGTTTAACGAGATTTTACTCTGTTTTCGATTCCGTATTAGAGTTCCTAGAAAGTAGAGATCCAGATTTAAAAGAAAACTTGATCAAATTTAAAGCAGACATTGCGTATTTGACAGATTTGTTTAAAAAATTTAATCATATTAACTTGCAGTTACAAGGGGACAGCCTGAATTTAATTAAAACAAAGGGGATAATTTCGGCTTTTCTTGGGAAATTGAAATTTATGAAGCAAAACATTAGTCGGCGTGAATTCTCTCAATTTCCAAACTTGTCGCAGGTAGAATGTATTGATGAGGATAACCATACC
Organism: Epinotia brunnichana; assembly: GCA_963854355.1. NCBI lineage: Eukaryota > Metazoa > Arthropoda > Insecta > Lepidoptera > Tortricidae > Epinotia > Epinotia brunnichana. Next base: position 23,822,438 of record OY977952.1, read on the forward strand.
TACAGTCAACATTTAAGTGCCCTGCATGATGACTTTGAAACCAGGTTTGAAGATATGCTGACGATGGATATACCACCATGGATCATAAATCCATTTGATGAAACGGAAGTGGCTAATGTTGTATTACAAGAGGAGCTGCTCGAGCTAAGCACCAATGAGGAGCTGAAGGTGAAATTTAGAAAAGGCTACCAAACATTTTGGCTGCAAGCAGAAATACCCGAAAAATATCCTGGACTGTGGGAAATCGCAAGGAAATTTTTAATAGCTTTTCCCTCGTCATACCTTGTCGAAAGGAGTTTTAGTGCAGTTACAAACCTCTTAACAAAAAAAAGGAGCAAATTAAACATCACAGAACGGGGGGATTTGCGGTTATTGCTCACAAAAATAAAGCCAAACATTGATCGTTTGCTGACACTCCATCAAATACATCCTTCCCATTAATTAAAATTATGACCTGAACCTAGGTATATTAGTATATTACCTTATTTTTTTTTTCTTGTAATTATATTCTTTTAATAAATAAAGTGTTATAAAATGTACCATTTTTCGTTTTTATTTTACCTATCGGAATAAAGGGACAGAACTCAGAAGCGACACAATTTTTATTTTTTGGTGACTTTAAGAATGTGGTAGAAATGTAGCAGCAGAGGGTCCACCGAAACCAGTAAAATTTTGGAAGGGGTCCACGAGAAAAATAAGTTTGGGAACTACTGGATTAGATTGTATGTACATATCTGTTACTTTGATGTTTTACTTCATGTAATATCAACTCAATTAGATAACAGCGCCCCTATTGATAATCACTACATTCTATTTTCGATTTATAAATATTATTATTACATTTATATAGGGCGGCAAAACAAAGAATGTCTCAGATCACAGGTATTTGACGCCCGAGCCGAAGGCATGGGCGATAAATACGCGATCTGAGGCTCTCTTTATTACCGCCCGTGGTGAGTACAACATTTTAGGTCTCTCCAAGGCCAGGAAGTGGCATTTTCCACACGTGTAGCGTGCAGTAATGGTTGCTTTATGGCCAGGTATGACGTAAAGACATACACATATTTTAGTTTAACTTCAACATTAGCAAAAAACATTGCTGTTTTTTTTGGGCAGTGGTAAAATATTTTTGCCATACTCATAGGTAATTATACTCATACTCATTTATTCATAAAATATAAAATTTACATGTCAAAAATAGAATTATTATATGTCAAATGAATTTTATTTAGATTTTTCCATACTTAATTTTTTGCTAGCGCAGGGGTTAATAAGCTAAACTTTAAAGTCCCGTTATTAATTTGTCACCATTGAACATCTTACTTTTAAATTATTCAATTCACATTGAAAGAACCTAAAATTTATATTAATAAGAAATAAGATGCTTAATAACCCCGGCGGGTTATAAAAAACATATTTATCCATCGTAAAAGAACGCTTAAAACGCTTGATAAGATCTTAATGAAATTGCGTTGGGAGCCTTTTTTATATTTGCTTTAAAATCCCAGCGCGCGCACAGATTATTCATGAAGATGAACCACTAGTGACCGATGGAATTTACGGACGAGTTCTTTCATACATGTTGAATAGCGTCGGCGTACTCCGAGCGTTTAGTGGCTATTCCCGAGCCATAAACTGCGGGATTGGCTCGGGCTTGCTAAGTGTAAGGGCCTGGCCAAATTTTGCGTTGCAGCGCCGCACCGTAGACATGTGGCCAGGCCCTAAGGCCTGAGTGGACGCTTGAGTCGGGCGTGCGGGGGAGCGTGCATGATAAACAAATGAAACTCATACTGGTGTCTTGAGTAGACGCTGCACAAAGCGAATGCACGCTCGCCCGCCCCGCTGCACGCCCCGCCGAACCCTCCGCTCCGAGCGTCCACTCAGGCCTTACACTAAGTCGCTACTAGTGGCTGTAAAGCCCGCTCAGTGTCTAGCACAAATAACGCCGCAACGAGTGACGTAAAAATCTACCCGCCTCTTTCTTATTTGTACATACACATTATTAAAACGCCACGCGATCCGATGAAATCACACGTCGCGTCGGAAGTTCATTAGTATGATTCTTGTCATATAAAACAATGCAATTTTCCTGTTTGATGACAACTAAATAATCTGACGGATAACACAGTGCGTGCGATACTGACGAATAGCCTAATGGATATTACACGCAAAGTAGTACTTATATAATCAAAAGGGGACCCTCGGGCGCCAAAACAATTTAAGTTACACCATTACATTTTAATAATTTAACGACTGCGCTGTTTTACTCTGTGCACCAAAGTTATCTTAAGCCCAGTTTTTCCTGTGAGAAATTTTCACACTAACTTCCAGTCAGCTGCTAATTAGGAAAAGAAGTGAAATTGATTAGTAAGAAGATTAGCTCAAACGGAGAATGTGGATTTATTTACCTTGAGCTTGAGTGAAAAGTTTTTATGGACCTTATATTTAACTAACGAAGGAATAATGGACATAATTTCATTTATTTTGTTAGCAGATTCCACAGATACCTAGGTAGTTGTTATTACTTACTTAATGCTGCTTTGCTGGTGAAAAAAATGTATACCAAAATGTTCTAAAGATATTGGTCAATAAATTAAAATAAAAAGCGGCCAAGTGCGAGTCGGACTCGCACATGAAGGGTTCCGTTAAATAAATTTCTTTTTACGATCTATGACGTATTAAAAAAAAACTACTTTCTAGATCTCGTTCAAACCAATTTTCGTTGGAAGTTTGCATGGTAATGTACATCATATATTTTTTTTAGATTTATCATTCTATTATTTTAGAAGTTACAGGGGGGGGGGGGACACAATTTACCACTTTGGAAGTGTCTCTCGCGCAAACTATTCAGTTTAGAAAAAAATTATGTTAATAACCTCAAAATCATTTTTGAAGACCGATCCATAGATATCCATAGACATGATGGGTTTGATGAAAAAAAAATATTTGAGTTTCAGTTCTTAGTATGGGGAACCCCAAAATTTATTGTTTTTTTTTCTATTTTTGTGTGAAAATCTTAATGCGGCTTACAGAATACATCTACTTACCAAGTTTCAACAGTATAGCTTTTATAGTTTCGGAAAAAAGTTGCTGTGACATACGGACGGACAGACAGACAGACAGACATGATGAATCTATAAGGGTTCCGTTTTTTGCCATTTGGCTACGGAACCCTAAAAACCGGGTACGTGCGAATCGGACTCGCGCACGAAGGGTTCCGTACCATTATCTATAAAAACGGCAAAAAAATCACGTTTGTTCTATGGGAGCCTCCTGTAGCCTAGTTGGTAGTGACCCTGCCTACGAAGCCGGAGGTCCGGGGTTTGAATCCTGGTAAGGGCATTTATTTGTGTGATGAACACAAATATTTGTTCCTGAGTCATGGATGTTGTCTATGTACTTATTTATTAAGTATTTATTTATCTATATAAGTATGTTTATCGACGTCTAGTACCCATTGTACAAGCTGTGCTTAGTTTGGGACTAAGCCGAGTAGTGTAAGACTGTAAAAAAAAAATAAGAAAATAAAAATATCTGTTTTTTAGTACCTATTTGTTGTTATAACGGCAACAGAAATACATCATCTGTGAAAATTTCAACTATCTATCACGGTTGTTGAGATAAAGACTGGTGACAGACAGACAGACAGACAGACAGACAGACATACCGACAGACGGATGGCGGAGTCTTAGTAATAGGGTCCCGTTTTACTCTTTGAGTACGGAACCCTAAAAAAAGTACTAATAAGCACTCTGCGCCAATCAGGAAGCACTTATTATAAATATAGGCCTGCAGTAAAGAAACTGTACTGACTTGATATTGCCAGACTCATGACATCATACTGATCACTTACTATGCACCGAACCGCAACTGCCAAATGCAGGAGTAGGTAGAATATAACGTAAGTTTGTACCTATTCTGTGAGCAATGCCCTTGCCCGATAAATAATGAATTACTTTACTTGCTTTTACATGGTAACGACTCTCCGCAATTAAAGGGATTCAAGGTGCTCCCGGTGAACTGCATCATCCGTTTTGTGGAAATGATGGAGCGAGCTTGGGAGCAGGCATACTCGTATAGGAGAGGGCAAATGCACAAAAGATCCCACTGGGTAGAAGTGCATCCGAAAGGGCCCTCATCTAGATAAGATAAGATAAGAGTCCAGTTTTGTGAGACCCAGTTAATGTACCCATGTTTATATACTCTGTTTATTAAATAAATGTAATAATAATAATAAGTTTGTACCTAACTATTCAAAGTTCAGTCTAACATAAGCGCAAGTATAGACAACACAAACAAGATGAACTCAATCTAACCGAGTTATAAACCATACAAATTACGTAAATCTCCTCTAATTTATAGCAAACACCCCCATAATACAGTTTCCAGGTAACTTCAGTTTTATTACGCGCGCACCTGACTGGGTACTTCAAAGTGTTTAAACTCGGTAAAATTTGAGTTTAGCCAAGTTGCCAACTTGGCTATCATTTAATTAGACAACTAAGTGATTGATAAAACTTGGTTGTGCATAGTACTCGTATAGTTGCATTGATGGGGTTTTAAGTTACTTATTTGTTGCAGGTGCTATCAAGAATATATGTGCTTTTCAGGGTGTTCGAGCTTGTTATAGCTCGGATCTTATCTTAAGACCAACAAAGCAATCGCTTAGCCGCAATAGCCACGTGACACAAACGCTTCAAAATAAAAAGGTCATTTTTGATAAATACTTTACTCGAATAGCGACTATATTGTTAATGTAAATAGTCTATTGTTTTAAATACAAAATGGTCAGAATTGCTAATTATAGTATTTTTTAATGTGGTATCTTAGACATAAAGCCGCCTTTAGGTTGAAAAAGTGTTGATGTTAACTACGTTTATTTAAGAGTATCAATAAGCGCTTACACTAAACAATAAAAGATAATCACTTTGTTAACCATTTAACAATGAAATACAATAGCATTGTTTAATGTTTATTAAGCAAAAAGAGAAGCGAATTCGGCCTAGAAAATTAATCCGCACTATACCTGAATACCCCTCCGAATCGCTAAACTTAAGTGGCAGTGGGCGAAGCACATTGCACGTAGAATCGATGGCCGTTGGAGCGGAAAGGTTCTCGAGTGGCGACCACGTACCGGAAGGCGGGGGCGTGCGTAGGCTCCCCACAAGGTGGACTGATGACCTGGTAACGGTCGCGGGAGTCCGCTGGATGCGGGTGGCGCAGGACCGGCCATTGTGGCACTCTTTGGGGGAGGCATATGTCCAGCAGTGGACGTCTTTCGGCTGATATGATGATGATGATACTCATTGAAGAGTTTTGTAAAGAATCTCTACCTACGCAGGCCTCCAGCTTGAATGAGGACTTCTTACTTTCCTTTACATCAATAGGTTAGAAATAGTAGATTGTGTCTCAAGGGAGTAAAATTATATATTTACGGCGAGCGCGGTATATTGAATTCTGAATGAAACGTTAGATTCTTGAGCGTAACGAGGGCTTCGAGTATTTACGCCCAAGACGCTAATAATATTGCTACTGTCTGAGTGACAGACACATACCTACTGCTTTTTACACCTTCTACGAGGAAAAGTGCAACTTTGATCCCTCATTTCAGGGCAACAATGACTCTTTTCTGAATTGCAGCTATGAAAAATAGGTAAAGGTATTATTTTTAATTTCAATAATTGTTCCTTCTCGTGTTTAATTAAGTTTTTATCATTATTTTGTTTTTTTTGTTTGTTATCCAGCGTGAACTCACTCGATGCCATTCGCATCGAGCGGACCACTGTCACTGAGTAGGTATATCTAACCTTAACGCAAATGCATGCTTATATTCAGTTGTTAATATTGCATTTTTTTTCGGTTCTAATCTATAACTTGTTTACAAAAACAAAATAAAAATCAATTAGTTATTAAACGAGCGAGCAAAGCGAACAAAGTTCTATGCTTCAGCTTGGGCCGAAAATCGTTCGTATGTCCGGTATCCCGCTGTCCGGCTATTCTCCTCTACAGGTAGCATTTCTCATTCTCAACTGATTTTTCTGAAGTTTTGTGAGCAGGGTCGTCAATTACTAGTATAATATACACTTTTTTTCGAGTCACTTATTCGAATTGAAACTGTTATTAGGCCACAAGGGCTCTTTTACATTTTGAACGTTAATTTACAATGAAATTATAATTAGAACACTAGTATTAAGGTAGTTACTATACCCTTGCAAGCATGAACAGACCGAAAAAAACATTTCTTAAATCAAAAAATCTCCAAGTATATCTCCAAGTGTATCAGCTGTCTAAAACAGACAAATCTAAAGATGCTCCTTTTAACCAAAACCCCTCTTATCGCATTCCACAATGTATCCCAACCACATTTATCATGCACCCGATAACTATCGCCAACTTTCGTAATAGAGTGCCGCGACTCTATTACGCCAGGGCAGAAAACCGTGCTTTCCGGCACTAGTGTAAAAACTTAGTGTAACTCCGTCGGACCGTATGACAACTGATAACAGGCGCCCTGAGGAATGGGACTTGGCGAAGTTTTCATAAAGGGGACGGAGGTGGGAGGCGTGAGGTGTAAAGGGCCAGTTTAAGTTCAGAAATAATTTATATCGATTTAAACAGAGGTTATTATTCCATTTCAGATTTACACAGATTTTTATTTAAAATAATTGTAACAAATTCAACTTAAAAACCAGAAAAAAAGAATAAATAAAACTAAATAAAACTACTTATTACTAAACTAAGGGGTCTCCCCGCGGCATGGTGCCGAAGATGCTGGCAGCATTTCCCCGCTGTATCGCAATACTAATGCGTTGAGCGAGGAAGCTGCCAGCTCTTCGGTCCCCGGTGGTGTCGGCTAATTTTTTGGCGAGCTCTTTGATTAGGTTGAGTGCGCTGGGACCCCATGGACCAAGGGTCTCGACGCCGAATGGAACAAAGCAGTATTCAGCGCCGAGACCCCTATATTTATTAACGTTGGCCTTTTCCGCAGCCTCTGCAGCCGCACCGGCTCTGGAGGATGTTCCGTGGAGATGGGATGGGGCCAATGTGTCGACACAGGTTAGATGGTTTGGTGTTGTGTTTTGGTAGTGAATAAGGTTGCCAAAGCTCGGGAGCAGAAATCGGGCTACCCGTTGGGTTAGTTCTACTGTGTCCGCTACGTTCGCTTCACTCGATTGTGCAGTTAAATATTACTTAATAACTATAACTTGGAAAAGTTGAAAAACCCCTGACAATTAATTTCAAAGTTCAATATCTCAAAAACGGCTAAACCGATTTTATTAAAACGTAGCTAAGAACCATCTCGATCATGTCAGCTTTCAGATAAAAGAAACCGCATTGAAATCGGTTCATTCGTTTAGGAGCTACGATGCCACAGATAGACACACACACACACACAGACACACAGACAGGACAAACTTATTATAATGCCCCGCTTTTTCCGTCGGGGGTTAAAAATAGTTCCGTATTTAATATTTAACAGAAAACAAAGTCATATTGCACCTCCCGTGCGAAACTGAGCTTACTAATGGGGCTTAATCATAGTTTGTTTAAGATTGTTCCTAAATACCTACCTATTTTTCTTTTTATTTGAAACAACAATTTTAAAATTAATTTATCTGTTCATGCATTAGGGCAAAATATAATGAAAGCTTTATACGTATAATTTTTTACTAACCCCCGGCGGATCGTTACTCCCAAATGGCATAAAAAAACTGGCATTGTAACTCCCAAATGAATAAACCGATTTGAAAACTAGTATGTCGAGATGGTCCTTAGCTGTGTTTATTGTGTTGGGGATTTAATTTAATTTTAGTTAATGTATTTATTTCGTGTCTAACCGTATTCACAACGGGACGCCATTTATTTTGTGTGCGTAGACAATTGATGAGGTCATGCCTCATACGGTCTTCCCACCTCTTCAGCAATTCACACAAAACTTTTGTTATAACCCCACTTGCCATGCCTACTGAATATTTCATTTAAATGAAATTTTTTTTCCTTCTAGGGCTTAAATTTGCATGTTATGAGCAAGGTGAAGTATTAACTTCGGAACGAGACTTTGTTTGGAAGATATCTCTGTTCTGCGAATGGTGGTCTTGGGAAGTATTTTACCTAACCGCTATAGAATAGAATAGAATAGAAATACAGTACACATATATTCACATAATACGCCAAGAACTACCTAAAAGACAGGGACATAGTAAAAGGAAAGAGGGCAGTAGGCTATCTCCGGCCCAATCCGCGATATAATTGCCTACCGTACTTGCCTGTCACAGGGTTGTCACTTTTAGTAAAAAAATATTCAGTGCCTAGAAATTGACAAGGGCCGGGAAGTTGTATTTTTTACTTGTATTGTCTGACTTCAGGGATTTTGAGGTCGGTTTTACCTTAACCTTTGGACGGCGCGGGCGGTGATGAGCACGATTACCTACCTAACCGTAGTTTACTGATAGTACCTACTGTCAACCAATTCATTAGTTTAACCCTTGCCAAAGAAAACAGGTACTTAGTTACTATACCTACCTACAATACTGAGAAATCGGCATAACTAAACGTAAACAAAGGAATAGCGGCATATCAAATTGACAGATCAAAAGTACCTAACACATTCTAGTGGGACTGTAGGCCTGCCTACTTCGTCTGTCTGACAACAAAAAATAAGTAGGTAGGTATCTCATCATCAAGTAAAAATTAAATGCTAGAATAAGTGACTTGCTTACCTTTCCTGTTCAGTAGGTAATCTGACCAGAGACAACTCTGGAATCGATGTATTATTTAGACACTCAAACACACAGCAATAAGTTCTCCGTCGATTATCTTATTTTTTTTTCAGCGGTGCCGAAAAGCCGTGACGCGCGAACTTTGTGCGGTGTTAGCCCCGACTGGCGCACTGAGAAAGGGGTCGAGATTTTGTTTGAGTGTGCGACAGATACTGTGGCGCACACATACAAGCCACGCGCGGTGCGTTTGTATGAAGATAACATACTTTGCCCTCTTTTTACTATGACAGGGATGTGCATGGTTGTGGTTTTAAGTAAACTATATGGTGTAAGTATAAACCATAAACCATTCAGCCTAAACCAAAATGTATGCCGTCAGGATATTACTTAATATATTTTTAGTTTAAGTTTCTTTAAAGAGTCGTATAATTATAAAAAATACCAAAACTTTGTTGGCAATCTCATCTAAAGCGAAATATATACTGATTAAAAACTTATACTGCCGAATTCCTACGATTGTTACAAATAATTCTGATCAGACAGTACCTAATTACCTAAATCAAATCAAAATCATCCAATAACCAAACGACATTTTAATCAACAATCTTGGCCCAAACGAAAACAAACGAAACGCGAGACAATCAAATTCACAATCTCCGACCAACTAATCACATCTTACACAAAAATAAAACACAAATAACACGAATAACACAATCGGATCCGCGTGATTTGTCACTTTGTTTTTTAATTCAGGAGGCGTTTGGGAGTGAAATTAGGCGCTTGGGGTCATTAGGGGGCAAATAGGATGTGACGGCGGGCCTTTGTCTTGCCCGGGGCGACCAGCAAGATTCAATTTGCCAGGAATCCAAGGTGGTACAGAGGATGGGAGGGAGCGGAGAGAGTAATTTTCACACATAATGACTGACCTGCAAACATATCCCGATAAACCATGAGAAAGTTCATCAAAACCCATATATGGGTGTGAAGCGTGGACCACGACTCAAAGAGATAAAGAATATTTAGAAGCATCGGAAATGTGGTGTTGGCGTAGAATGGAGAAAATTAGCTGGACAGAAAAAATCACAAATGAAGTGCTGAGAAGAGTGGGAGAGAAAAGAAAACTGATAAAAACGATAGAGAATAGGAAACGGGAAAATGATTGGTCACCTTATACGACATAACGCTTTTATTAATAACATCATGGAAGGAAATGTAGAAGACAAGCGAAGAAGGGGAAGACCAAGGATAAGTTACATGAAACAAATAAAATAAAAAGCAGCAGTCACGTCGTATGAAGGGGTCAAGGAGGCGGCCCTAGATAGAGTCAGATAGAGGGCGCTACACCGACAAGAGTCTAACTGTTAAATTTATGATGATGATGATGAATGACGGACCCGATGATGAACGATGGTTTTGAAGACCGGTTAGCCTAGTGGGAAGGTTAGCCTACGAAGCCAAAGATCCTGGGTTCGAATCCCGGTAAGGGCAAATATTTGTGTGATGAACATGAATATTTGTTTCTGAGTCTTGGATGTGCTAAATCTGGATGGATTAAATTTATCGTCGTCTAGTTCACATAACACAAGCCTTATTGAGCTTATTATGGGACTAGTTCGATTTGTTTAAGATTGTCCCCTAATATATAACGTAAACGCAGGGTACTTTCGCTCTGGAGGGTAACTTTGGCTTGCGCGAATTACTTGGTCCTCCGCTTTTTATGAGTTTAAGAATGGTCTGATTACCTTATTTTTAGTGTCAGCGAGTTGCTCATGTTGGTACTTTTATTATTTGACTTTGCTATCTATGTGTGGTTTTTACGCGGGCCAAAGTAAGAAGAAGGCATCTTCTGCTGGTTTTACTTTTATGATGGAAAAAGTTACCATTTAAAAGCTTGCATCTTAAGGGTCTTATGCACGTTGCATAGGCACTTGCAACGTGCATAGGCACTTGGAATATGTCTCAGTCATTGATTGAATTTTCCTTTAAAAATTACCTAACGTTCATATCAAACATGTCATAAAGTAAATAGGTAGGTTGTTACTTATAAATCATGTAAAGTTTGTATTAATACAATTGCAGATGTTGACAAACATAGTAGAAACATGATTCAGACTAATAATGGAAAAAATTGCTAAATGAAAAGGAATTCTATCAAATCTAAAGTGTCCAATTTAAATAGTAAGGTTATAATTTTAAAAATAATAATCAACTAGGTATAGAAAACGAACGTTAGTCATAGATATAGGTAAGCAGGCTTAGGGTGCGTTTGCTGCTACCACGGCAAGCGAAGCGCCATGATTACGAATCGCGGTTCGATTCAAATTATGTTGAGCTACATTCCATGTGGCTGGTTTCAATGTATCCTAATCTAGTATTAGTCTACATTAATCTGTCAATTCCCCGCATCCTCTCTTCCCTTGACGCTTAACGTATTGGTGACAAGGTGAGGCCCTCGAGAGAGCGAGGCTTTTTGTCGCCGCTCGGGTCGGGTTACGGGCTCAATCCCAGTGCGTAAGTTTGTTTTATATTTAATGCCTTCAAAGTGTTCCTTGTTCGACTGAAAAAAAAATGGTGTGAGTAATCATATTCCGCTTATTTGATGCTACTGAAAGCTTTGTCATCTTTGTAGCATCCGATTCAAGATCTCATATATATCATCCGAAAGACGTCCACTGCTGGCTATGCCCAGCCATGCCTCCCCCAAAGGTCTGATGACCTGGGGGACGGGAGTCCGCTTGGTGCGGTTGGTGCAGGACAAAAAAACTATTTTGTCTGTATTTGAGTTCTTAGAATGTCAAAACACAGATCATCAATAAGGCCGCTATGTTGTGAAGTTACAAGCTGTCAAAGACATTGTGAGAACGGCTTTGGTGCCATTTCGGAGCCCTATTGACATTATGCTGAGGCGAGACCATCGCGTGACAAACTGTTTATTATATGATATACTATTTTAAGTTTTTGCATAATTTTATTTATAAGCTGCTATAATTTTTTAGGTAGCTTTTTTATCATAGGTACTTATTACAATCGCTGTAATACCAACCCATCCAACCGTGGCGATAATGACAATACCGAAGTAATTGAAGTTTGAAGGTTCAGAATAAAAGAGAGAGAAAGAGAGTAAGGGAGAGTTATTTTACTATAACAAACCTCAGTTGCAGCAAAACTCTAAAACGTACTTGATCCCTAGATACTTTTGGGCAGTGTATTATATGTCTTGTTGTTCGTTAAGCTTTGTTTGTGACAAATAAATTATTTTCAATTTCAAATTTCAATTTTCAAAAAGATTGGAATCGTTTTGGTTCGTGCTCTTTTCCTCACACATTTGCATATGCTCCAGAAACAGATCATCACGATTCCAATATAATACGTATACGTCAATTGCGAGTTCTGATATGGAAGGCGTGTAGGGAAATTGGTTTCGAATGTTAGCACGGAATAAATATTTAAATTGAACCCTTTCTCATGTATGGCACAAAAAAGGCTTTCAATCCATGCTCTATGGCTCAACGGGGAAATCTATTAGCTCTCGTGCCGCCGTCTCCTTGTTTATGGGGTTCGATTCTGGCCGCCGGTTGTCGATGGCTGTCGTCTGAATTTTCTATATGTTTATTTCAAACGTTCTATGCAAAATATGGTTCTCACAAAGTAAATATTCTCGACTTGTTGCCTTTAGCCTAGTTGGCCCCCGAAACTGATGGGATTAGATTAAAATTCTGGTTAGGGCTATTTTTAGGATTCCGTAGCCAAATGGCAAAAAACGGAACCCTTATAGATTCGTCATGTCTGTCTGTCTGTCCATCCGTATGTCACAGCCACTTTTTTCCGAAACTATAAGAGCTATACTGTTGAAACTTGATAAGTAGATGTATTCTGTAAACTGCATTGAGATTTTCACATAAAAATATGAAAAAAAACAATAAATTTTGGGGTTCCCCATACTAAGAACTGAAACTCAAATTTTTTTTATTCATCAAACCCATACGTGTGGGGTATCTATAAATAGGTCTTCAAAAATGATATTGAGGTTTATAACATTATTTTTTTCTAAACTGAATAGTTTGCGCGAGAGACACTTCCAAAGTGGTAAAATGTGTGTCCCCCCCCCCCCCTGTAACTTCTAAAATAAGAGAATGATAAATCTAAAAAAAATATATGATGTATATTACCATGCAAACTTCCACCGAAAATTGGTTTGAACGGGATCTTGTAAGTAGTTTTTTTTTAATACGTCATAAACCCTTCATGTGCGAGTCCGACTCGCACTTGGCCGCTTTTTTTATTTGCCTTTAGGTACTAGGTACCACGCAGCACTAGTTTTATGTTCTTTGGTTATAATTTTTAAATGATACTTTAGTATACATAATATTTGGTTATTTTTACGGATAAGTGTATATATAATTATATAATACCCATTTCACAATCACAAGTCTTATTGAGCTTACTGTGGGACTAGATTGATTTCTGTAAGATTTTCCTGTAAAATGTATTTATTTGCTACTTCGAGAAATAATTATTCCTTTTCAAATTATACGAGTATAGCGTCAACTAGGAAATTGCCTTATTTACCTTTACAAGTAAGAAAGAATTTTCACACCGACAATTTCCCTAACATTCACCGGTTATACAAAATGCACATTACCGCTCGTCATCACAGCAACCGTAAATAACCTTGCCGGCGTCGTATCAGCCTTGTCTCGTGAAATATGGCCGGTACGTGACGCCTGCATCTCTGGCTAAGCAGTTTTTATGAGCTGGAGTATTTGGTGATACGGTTGAGGTCATAAATACGTTAACAATGGGACACAAATATCTGAGAGAAAATCCGCAAGATAATAGTACATTATGATACAAGTGTGCTAAGTTGGTCATTACACTCGAGTCGGTTTTTATAATAATGGAGACGAGAAGTGTAATGACCAATGCTCACGTGTTTCATACGACGTTTTTCAACACATTTGCGAGGAAAAAAAAAAAAAAAAATGAAAATGTTAAAAGATATGTAATGAAAAGGCACTAGTGCGATAATGTAATGTAAAAGTCACGGCATGGGTAATATTCTGCATTATTTTGCTAATATTTAAAAAGATATGTAATGAAAAGGCACTAGTGCGATAATGTAATGTAAAAGGCACGGCATGGGTAATATTCTGCATTATCAGTGTAAATACGCTGTAATAAGACCTACTTTACGAGCAGGTGTGTTGAAAAAGTATTTTTTTCGTCTGAGTTTTAATGTCGAATCGTGGTTTGTTTCATAGTAAGTTCATGTTTTAGAGTATCAAAAATAATGAACAACATTGAAAATATGAAAAACCCCGACATTTTCATTTCCAAGTTCAATATCTCAAAACCCAACAGCGAATCCTCAAGTGAATAAAGGGTCGGCAACGCGCTTGTGATTCTTCTGGAGTCACAAGTGTCCATAGGTGACGGTACCAGCTTAACATCAGGCAGGCCGTAAGCTTGTTTGCCACCGCCGTAGTATTAAAAAAAAAACTGACTACACCGATTTTGATAAAACGTAGCTAAGTCATCTTGATCACTTTAGCTTCCGGACAAAAGATCGCATCAAAATCGATTCATCCGTTTAGGAACAACGAGACTACAGACAGATACACAGACACGTCAAACTTATAACACCCCTCTTTTTGCGTCAGCGGTTAAAAATATTAAAAGCTCGTCGGCGGGTGATAGTAGCAGTTACTGCCCACTAATAGTGCGTACTCCTTGGTCGGGGCAGTGTATCTTTTTAATCCCCAGGGACGGTAACAGAAAGCCTAAGATGGCATATTTATCTGCCTGATAAATACCTACGATCTGAAACATTATTTGTTTTACCGCCCTAGCTGACTACAAGCGGCTCTGTGAGCTATAAAACTCGCAAGATATTTTTTTTTATTTTTTTTTATTTAGGTAAACAAACAGCCACTACAAGGGTGTCTTAAATTATTAGCCTTATAAATAAATACAATATGTGTGGCCAACACCGTTCACCACTTATTACTTATTTTATATTACATCATCATGCGGAGTAAGTCAGGGGTGCAGCCCCTGAAGTGTTGTGAATCCGGGGGGTTAAATACTAACAAAATATAAAAAGAGAAAGAAAAATAATAAAATAAAAACACATGCCCGGTGACATTAAGAGCGATAATTGAGTACCTATGTAAGTTAATATGGTTAAAGAAATTGTTTAAAAAATTTTTTTTTGGAATATCAGAATTGACAAAATCCACACTTCCATTACTAATCCATACTTCCATCCATACTAATATTATAAATGCGAAAGTGTGTCTGTCTGTCTGTATGTTACCTCTTCACGCGTAAACCGCTGAACCGATTGAGATGAAATTTGGTATGGAGATAGGTTGTACCCCGGGAAAGGACATATAATAGTTTTTATACCGGAAACAACCCCTAAGGGGGTGAAATGGGGGGTGAAATGGGGGGTGAATGTTTGTATGGAGCTACGATATAAACGAGTTCCACGCAAACGGTGTAGCGGGCAGAAGCTAGTATTCTATGTATATATGTAATTATTGAACCTCCTCACAAAATTTCACGACAATCAGCTGAGAGATGCGACTTTTAGAGGAGAACAGCCGGACAAACGTCCATGCGAACCAATTTCGGCCCAAGCTGAAGCAAAGAACTACGTTCGCTTCGGCCCCTCGTTCAATAGGGAACTTGCATCTTTTTATTTTATTACAAAGTATTATCCAGTATTAAGTATTATCCAGCATTAAAACAAATGTAACATTAAAACTTTCTTATGATTTATTTTTCTGATGTTATATGCATTTGAAATCTGCACGCGCCAGCACTTCCCGAAAACGCTCTATATTAAACGGGCTTATGCTATGACGCCACAGCATATATTCTCGGCGCGTTTACTATGGAGTAATAAATAATAAATAAATATTTGCGGACAATCTTACACATATCGACCTAGTCCCAAACTAAGCTTGTACTATGGGTACTAGACGACGATATACATACTTATATAGAGAAATAAATACTTAAATACATAGAAAACATCCATGAGTCAGGAACAAATATTCGTGCTCATCACACAAATAAATGCCCTTACCGGGATTCGAACCCAGGACCTCTCGCTTCGTAGGCAGGGTCACTACCAACTAGGCTAAAGCGGTCGTCAATATGCAAATATGCAAAGTCATTAATATGCAAATATCTCCACAAAATTTGCGTTTAAGTCTATACTTGTAATACAAAATATAATTTCTAATTTAATATTATGTGTAACTGTAGTTATTTTATCGAAAAAAAAAATAAAAAATTGTCATTATATATATGATATCTCTCCTTCTCGGCCTGCCACGCCGTCGCCTCCCACCATGGCGGGACGACCTGGACGTGTTTCGCAGCAATTGGCCGGAGATTTCTCGGAATCGGGACGAGTGGAAGTCAGGAGGGGAGGCAAAGGCCCAGCAGTTATTTATTTATTTATCGTATGGCGGTTGCACACTGGAACATAATATATATATATGTATTCGTATTGATGTCGCTGATAGAATTTCAGTGTGCGCTGCGAGGTTCAGAAGGAACAGTGCAGCTGCCGAGTTTGTTGTTCTTTTAGCACCAACCGGAGGTCACGTGTAGGGTTTCTAGGGTTATTCCTACGGACGTAGAACAACAACGACCTCCAGCAGCCCAGCAGTGGGACACTGTATAAGCTTCTAAAAAAAAAAAATTATATCTCTACGTATATCCGCATCGATTGAGTGCAATTTATTCGAAATTGAAGTCCCCATGCAAGTTCCCCATTATACCTGGACTCGTTCTTAGAAGCAAAGTCAGACACCGGACAGTCAGTCTCAGAACCTACTTTAGAAATGCGTAATATCCTGATGGTAAAAGCAAGGCTTTCTGCACAATACTATACGCAATCAATAAACCGGGGCAGCGGAAAGTGTTCATTATTCAGCAGATAATATCTCCCGGTGTAAAATTACACTTCCCTCCACACTGCCAAGGCGTGCTTGCTTCAGTGTGTGCAGATGTAATATGCCTTTTGTAAGCAACGGGTTCAATGGGTATGTATTATTATACAGAGAACTTACATACAGAATATATCTAATTATAATATTGCTAGTTAGTAGCGGAGGAAAAAATTGTGGGGAAATTGCATGCAATATACAGAAAAAAGCTCGGTTTGAGAAATTCATTTGGAATATTGTCATTTCTTGTCTTAAATTTTCCCCATATTAGCTAAACGACCACTGCTGGCCTTTCAAGGTTTTTTTTTAAATGGCGTCATTTACAAATGATTTCAAAAATATTTAAAGTAGCAATAAAAACAAATCGTACCTACACTACAATTTTATTCCCTAAAACCAATTGTAAAAGCAAATAAAATTAAATATATAAATAAATATTTGGGGACCATGTCTTACACAAATCAACAAATAAATAAGTATTTGCGGACAATCTTACACAAATCAACCTAGTCCCAAACTAAGAAAAGCTTGTACTATGGGTACTAGACGACGATATACCTAGATACTTACATAGAAAAATAAATACTTAAATGCATAGAAAACATCCATGACTCAACAACAATTCGTGCTCATCAGACAAATAAGTAAAGCTTGTACTAAATATGTCAGTAAGCTTAAGGTATTCGTTATAATTATTTCTGTAAAGTAATACTTCTATGGCAAAAATATTATAAAAGTCAGTCTTTAAACATAAATAACGAGATATCTGCTACTAATTAGGTGCTTGGTAGGTAAGTTTCATTATCAACGCCAAGTTTTCCTTGCAACGTGTGATATTTGTATGGAAACCCTCATAACAAGATGTGCTAACTACCTGCCTCTTTCAGCGCTTGTCACTGCATCTAATTGGCTTTGAGCTATCTCTAAAGGAAACGCCGAGATGCGGCCGGCGTTCCACAGGTTCCGACATTTCGACACACTATACTCGAATTGCTGCTGGTAATATGTAGGGCCCATATTCCACTAAAGCTAGAGTAGAATCGAAATGGAATGTGGATCGAACTGTAACATGTGTAAGGGTCAAAAGGACCGCTAGTTGCAAATTCAATCCATATATATGTAAAAAAAAGCGGCCAAGTGCGAGTGCTCAAGCTCGCTCATGAAGGGTTCCGTTAAATAAATTGCTTTTTACGATTTATGACGTATTAAAAAAAAAACTACTTACTAGATATCGTTCAAACCAATTTTCGTGGAAAGTTTGCATGGTAATGTACATCATATATTTTTTTTAGATTTATCATTCTCTTATTTTAGAAGTTACAGGGGGGGGGACACACATTTTACCACTTTGGAAGTGTCTCTCGCGCAAACTATTCAGTTTAGAAAAAAATGATGTTAGAAACCTCAATTTAATTTTTGAAGACCTATCCATAAATACCTCACACGTATGGGTTTGATGAAAAAAAAATTATTGAGTTTCAGTTCTTAGTATGGGGAACCCCAAAATTTATTGTTTTTTTTTATATTTTTGTGTGAAAATCTTAATGCGGTTTACAGAATACATCTACTTACCAAGTTTCAACAGTATAGCTCTTATAGTTTCGGAAAAAAGTGGCTGTGACATACGGACGTACAGACAGACAGACAGACAGACATGACGAATCTATAAGTGTTCCGTTTTTTGCCATTTGGCTACGGAACCCTAAAAACAGGATCTTATTCTACTCCGTAGACGGTAACATTTTTGATACTGGTAGTTATACTATTTTAATGCTTTTGACCAAAGTTAAGTACATAGATGAGTACATAGGTGGGTCGCGGGAGTTCGCTGGATGCGGTTGGCGTAGAACCGGTCATTTTGGCACTCTTTGGGGAGGCCTATGTCCAGCAGTGGACGTCTTCCGGCTAATATGATGAAGAACATAGATGAAGATGAAATAAAATTATCATCATTTCAAATGCACAGTTATACTGAAGAGTGCAAAATAGTCACTACTTTTTAGTGTTCCGTACCAAAATTGGTCCAACGGAACACTTGATCACTCGGAGGCTATTCGTTTGTCACAGCCTGCAGTTTTCTCGGAGACCGTATGACATAGAAAGCTGAAATTTGGTATATATGTCGGCGGCCGATCGTAAAATCCGGCAGATCACGAAATTCCTAGGCATATCGTGAAACGCCGCCATTTCATGATTTGGCTAATAGTTGACCAGGCATATCATGATGTGCCTGATAAAAAATACGGCAGATCGATTAGAGCAACGCATTCGTCGATATTCCTAGCTCTATACCGGGCAAATCGTGAAAATCCGGCAGATCATGAAATACCTAGGCATATCGTGAAACACCGCCATTTCGTGATACGCCGGCATTTCATGATTTGGCTAAACGTTGACCAGGCATATCATGATGTGCCTGATAAAAAATACGGCAGATCGATTCAGTGGCAAAACCGACTCGGATCGCGGATAGCTTTGCTCCCGCTTTCGTCTTCGAGGTTATTTTTTTTTTAAAGAGTGGAAAAACTTGTTTACAAGCCCTACTTACGTATATCGGCGAGTATTGAACGATACGGCGGCGTTTCATGAAATGGCGGCGTTTCACGATATGCCTAGGAATTTCGTAATCTGCCGGATTTTACGATCGGCCGCCGAGATATAGGAAATTATGGTATAATCACATAAATAAAGTCAAAAAGAAGTAAACCTCAATTAAAGGTGCAGTTTTAGGGATAATAAGGGAATACGCCATTTTTTTTTATTGTAAGGATAGTGTGTGGTATCATTGTTAATATTCAGCTTACTTCTTCCACATCCACTTTTCTCTCTTTAATCATTATTTTCATGTTCTGCATGTATTGACTAGTAATGTAGTATTTCATCGGATTATTTCTTTAATATCATCACCTTGATGTTCTAAATGGTATTGGTTGCAGTAGTGTCGGACAAATTGTCAATAAAACCGAAACGCACATAGCAACCCAATGGAAAACCACACCCTATACTCAAGCTCACATTGACATCCCATTCAGACGGCTCAAAATATTTACAACCCCTTTCATGGCCTGAAAAGCGCTTGAAAGAAAAAAGGAGACCCGATTTTCTTTTTTGCGCGTAGACCACTCTTTGCGCTCGCAGCATCGGCAAATTCAAAGAAAATCGCAATTTGTGAGATAGGCTGCTTTGCTAGAATTAACTGGCTTTTTGACTGGGTCTTTCAGAGCTATGTGGTTTTGAATTGACAGAAATAATGAACGTTCTTGACATTCATTATGTCTGTTATAGAATGGGGACTTGATTGTATTCTGAAATTGTAGCTTAACTATGGAACCCAAAGGTTAAGTGGAAAATCAGAACACTTTATGTATTTGGTCACAAAGTTCTCGTATTTCCTTTGGATTTTTGGATGGATTCTGAATCCGCAAACAACAGTGCCTCCTGACCTCTATTATAATTTTATATTATATAACGATTTTATAACATAATATGATTATATACAGGGTTTTCCCGGGAATTTCCGTTAACTTCGGCATATTGCAGAGTACATTCACAGAAACAAATTAGCATAATTATTTCCTGAGGAAAAAAAAGCTAATTTTTTTTTTCCATTTTCTTACAAATTCGTTAAATGTAGCATTAACGGTTATTGTCTTATTATTTAAGGGTTTTGAGATAAAAAATATGTAAGAAAAAAATATATGTAATATCGAACGAACTCACTTTGTAAACGTTATTTTCGGGTATAGGAACCTTACAAAATCTTAAAAGCTGTTATGTAGTTGTCGGGAATAGCCCGCTATAATCCATTATGTATATGATTTTCTGTTCCTAAATAAACGTGTAAAACTTCTGTCTATTATTTACCTTTTTAATGTGTTAGTATCTAAGCCAATCGTTCTATAGAATTAAGTTTGTATTTTATTTTGTCTTTTACTGTTTATTATGTACCTAGATATTAAGATTTATATTAAATAAAGAGATGGTGGGGCCGGTTTCACGGTATTACATATATACACACAAACCCGGTAAAAACTGCTAAAAGGTGCAAGCCCCGCCCACAACGCGATGGAAAACGTATCGCGCGGCCGAGCTAGCATCTCTTGCGGGAGCAAAAACGGAATAAGAGGGGCGATTTTGCTCTCACAACTCAGTTTACAATCTTTACACCAACGAGCAACACCTCCACTTACCTTCGCCGACCGCGCCATGTGAACCAGTACCAGTTGTTTCATTTCTTCAAGCTCCTGAGTTAGAAAACCTTAAGCTACAGTCAACAGTAGTCACAGTTAAGAGCTATTTACACCGGTTAAATCTGCAAAACTGATAAAATTAAACATTGAATATGTTAAGTAAGAGTTAAGATACAACTTTCATAGAGAAATTAACTTTATTTGATCTAAACTATGCCCCCTTGCAATTAACGGAAATTGTCATGAACACGTTGTATATTCACGAATGCACGTAAGCCTTTAAATATCGATAAAAAAAATCTGATTAAATTTATTCAATATTGGTAGGTACAGGCAATGGTACAAATATACGAGCATAAAATAAGAATATCTGTACCTACACGCCTTTATGACATTGACAAAAGAGTCCTGTACAGAGTGCTCACAAATATCTGAACAAGTCTCTATTGTCGAGGCATTAGTGATGTGTTAAACGCCCGGAAAACTGTTGTGTTGGCTCAAGGGTATGCGATAACATGCGATAAATGATACAGCCACGCAGCTGGCCCAGTAGTTCGGGTGTAACGGACTCGCCTTAAATATAAAAAAAACGCATTACGTGCACTTTAATCTGTCGGGCCGTTGCGCGGTGCCACTGGCAGTACAGCTGGGCGACAAATTGATTGAGCAAGTCGCTTCTACTACTTTCCTGGGTTTCGAGATCGACAATGGACTCAAGTGGGACAAACATGTCGATAAACTCTGCGGAAGGATTGCTGGTGCTTGCTTTGCTCTCGGCCGGGTGGCGAAAACAGTGGCTCCAGAGGTTGCTCGCGCCTGCTATTTTGCCACTGTTCACTCGCTTATACAGTACGGCGCCGAACTCTGGGGTCGCTGTGCCCAGTGGCAAAGAGTTTTTGCCTTCAGAAACGCGCCATCAGGAGTATCGCTGGAGTCCCTCTAGATACGCCTGCAAAGGAACTATTTAAGGAATTAGGGATTCTCACACTGCCTGCATTCATCGTAATGCAAGTTGCAGTCTTTGTCAAAGTCAACATAGCGGATTATAAAACAAACGGGATGATCCACAATTTGAACACACGCAACGCCGGAAAACTCGCAGTCATTGGTCGCAAACTCGAAAAATCAAGCAGACTCACGTATGTGATGGGACCTGCTGTGTATAATAAATTGCCGCAAAATGTAATAGACGCTCCCAGCCTATGTAGCTTTAAGCGTCAATTAAAAATATGGCTTGTCGATCACCCGTTCTACACATTCAACGAATTCATGTTGTACAAATACAAGACTGTGTTGCTGTAATATTTTAAAATTTTAATGTAATGTTTGATTTAACTTTGTGCTTCGATTTTAATTGTATCATTGTATAATTGTAATGAATTTAAAAAAAAAATATTTTTTTATTTTTATTAATTAATGTATAATTTATAACTTTTTATCTAACTTAATGACATGTAAACCGGTTTTATGAAT
Organism: Epinotia brunnichana; assembly: GCA_963854355.1. NCBI lineage: Eukaryota > Metazoa > Arthropoda > Insecta > Lepidoptera > Tortricidae > Epinotia > Epinotia brunnichana. The sequence goes on from OY977952.1 coordinate 23,844,785, forward strand.
AAAGTGAATATGAATATGAATATAACACCGAAAATTCTGCTGAATGGCACGCCGTTGGAGTCAGTCGACAGGTTCTGCTACCTCGGGTCGACTGTGACTATCAATCTTTCATCGGATGCAGAAATCGATGTTCGGATTGGAAAAGCAGCGACGATGTTTGGGAAGTTAAGTACAAGAGTATGGCAGAATAAAGATCTAACCAGGAAAACCAAGATAGTCGTATATCAAACTTGTTTCCTTAGCATACTCTTGTACGGCGCTGAGACCTGGACATCGTACGCCAAACACGAACGTCGGCTTAACACCTTTCATATGCGCTGCATCTGAAACATCTTGGGCATACACTGGAAGGACAGGGTCACAAACCAGAGGGTGCTTGAGGTTGCACAGCTGCCCAGTCTCTTTGCGCTGCTGAAGCAGAGACGCTTACGCTGGCTGGGGCATGTGCATCGAATGGATCCATCGCGTTTGCCACGGCGTGTTCTGCTTGGGGTCGTAGCTGATGCCAAAAGAAGCGTAGGCCGGCCGATGCTGTGGCATAAGGACTGTGCCAAGCGAGATATGCACGCATTCAACATCCCGGTTCACAAGTGGGAGGACCTTGCCGTGGACAAATGGCGCAAACTGGTGTTCGATGGTCGTCAAGTTCATGATGAAGCGTGGTTTAAAACACTCGCAGTAAATCGAGCCAAGCGGCATCAACGTGGCACCTGTTCGCCACGGGCAAATTACACCTGCCAAGCTTGCGGTCGTGTATGCCGCTCTCGCATTGGGCTTATACAGCCATGGAAGACGTTGTCTTAACACTGCTTATATAGTCTGTAATAGACTTAAAGGCCATTGATGAGTGATGTGTTCATATATTTGTGAGCACTTTGGCCGCTCCGATACATCTGATGGCGACTGTACTTTTAATTGAATGTATTTAAATTGGTACCTACTTTTTTTAGTCTTGCATTATCTTATCTTAAAAACAAGTATCACAAGTCCAATAGGTATTTAGTATTTCCTCTAAACTACAAATTTATTATTAAATGAACATATGTTTTTGGTAGACAATTTTATGGTAGTCACGCATTACGGTTACGTCATAAAAATCGTCACAGTCATGTCATAACAGTCGTAAACTAGAAAGAAAATCTGTAGTACACGTCAGGAAAGTTATGGCATACAGATTTCATTCAACGGGTGTAAAACAAGATTGGGTGTCGTGGTTACCCCGTTTTTATAGTTCCAGCAAACAGAATAGCAATGAGGGTTAAAGCTATGTCCTCATATGAGCTAGAGCAATGAATGGTTCCTTGAAAGGTACTTAACTAATCTGTACACATTTGGGAGCTTAAAGAGGTGTATTAAATAAGTAATTACTTTTACGTCATACCTGGCCATAAAGTAGGAATTACCGCACGCTATGCGTGCGGAAAATCCCACTTCCTGGCCAGATAGAGACGTAAAATTTTGTACTTACCACGGGCGGTAATAAAGAAAGCCTCAGAGCGCATATTTATCGCCCTTGCCTTCGGCTCGGGCGTCAATTACCTGCGATCTGAGACATTCTTTGTTTAACCGCCCTAGGTAAGTAATGTACTATTATGTTAAGGTCGGTAACAATGATTTTACGAACGAGTGTCTATTCGAAGCCCGGATTCGAAGGCTTGATGACCCAAGTTTGTAAAACTCTATATATCGCATACTTTTGTTTATTACTTTGTCATTCTAAATGTAAAAATATTCATCATCACAATACCTACTTATTTACAGATGTTTGTTATCATATTTACAGTTGACTAGGTATAAAACGTGAGGCATGTACCGAAAAAAAAATTCGGCATTCAGCCATCACGATATAAAGTTACGATCAAAATATACAGCCACTAAATGGCAATATTTTTATTTTAAACTATTCAAATAATTCAGTTTAATATTGTGTAGGTACCTATATTGCTAATTATATTTGTTGTTTAGGTACAGTCAACCTATTTGATTCCTAAGCCATCATAGAACCTTGACGTTGTAAATGCTATGTCAATACGTGTTACTAGGATTATTACGTCGCTATGTAGCAGTTAAAATGACAGGGTTCTACGATGGCCTAGGAATCAAATTGGTAGACCATACGTTTATAATTATTTATTTGTCGTAATAGTGGACGCATGTATGTAAAGACGTTTTAAAGCACAATGAAATATTAACTTTGACGTGTATTTATATATTAGGAATTTGCATATTAGTTAAGAAACGAACTTACATCTTTATCAAAAAAAGTTACCTAAAGAATAACATAAGAACACAATATATATTATATAGCAAGAGCTCTTATGTCTCCGGAATTAGGATATGTTATTATTTACCTGAACATATTAAGTAGCTAGATGGTATTATATTTAAAATTAGCTCAAGAAATGGCTACTAATAAAAAGTTTATATAATCTAGATGCGTATTTTATGTGTAAATATGGTTAAAATTATTTTGATATACTATTGTTGTTATTGTTTTAGTATATTCGACTAGCTTTAAGTTTAATATTGTAAGTCCGAAATGGGCAAGATGTTGGACTTTATTTTACCCACAACAACTAAATGTACAACGTTCTGACAATAAAGAAATCTTATCTTATCTTTACCACTCTTTTCAAATTTGCACTAACTACGTGATAACTGCTGTGAGTTCTCTATTTCCTGCTACCCAAAATTTGTCTGGAAGAGATTGCTCTTTAGCGATAAGACCGCCTGTTGTTGCCTACTATTAATTATATATTTTTTCATAGTTTTTACCCTTTGTGGTGCATTATAAAGTATATTATTATTACGGCTATGTCGAATGAGAGCTCATGAACGAAGTCGTTTAAGGGGACGTAGGTTCGTGGTCTTCTCTCCCTCTCACTGAGCATAAGCGTGAGCGAGATGGAAGTGCGTGTTTGGAAGCGCGGATATCATGTTTTTTAATTGTATTTCTTTGTGCGTTTTAATAAATAAAAAAGTAATAGCTGATTTCCCTCAAACATGACATTGCCGATTTTAAGAACAAATTGTATTATGTTTAGCTGTTGTGTATAATTTGTTAGAATTTTTTTAAGTGTATTTTAGACCTATGTTCGTGATTTTTTTCTATCGAGCGAAAGTCAAAAACTCAGGATTCGAATAGCTGATTTCCCTCGAAAAAGGCCTCGAAATTGCTAATTAATTTAAGGCAGCCGTATTATAATCCAAACAAGAGTTACGATTTTTTAAAAATCCGTTTTCGGAGCTCACGTCGCCTTAAGAAGAGAAGGAATAAAGTTTTTACTGCTTTTGCACTTTATAGAGATATAAAAGCTATTAAGCTTTATTCCAGATCCAGAAAATTCGTAGAATTCGTTTTTGAATAGTGATGTTGACTGACAGTCAAATCAGCAATTTTTTTGAAAAAATATTATTTAATAATTGCAATCCAATAAGTTCAGTCAGACACCACTGGGTTTATTCAATCATTTATACCTACTTATATTATTAAAAAAAACCGCTTGCTAGTTTGTGGCATGTGGATGTGGCATCGTAGATCCTAAACGAATACACCGATTTGAATGCAGTTTTGTTTGTCCGAAAACTGATGTTATCGAGATAGTTTGGTGTCTACGTTTCAAAAAAATCGATTTAGCTGGTTTTGAGATAATTATCAACTTTGAAATGAAAATGTCGGGAGTTTTTCAACTTTTCTATGTTGTTAATTACAAAGTTCGTAGGTGAAGAGACGGGATAAATTAAGAATAGCTTATGTCTATCCAGAAGGTAATACTAAAAGCCTATTTACTAGTAATACTATCTTTCAAATCGGTTGAGTTGTTCCGTAGATTACTCCTTACACACAAATTTAGAAACTTTACCCCTTTATATAATTTGTATAGAATTATTTTAAAATAACACTAAAAACCTATTCAGCGCTGGAAACTGAGTGAATAATTGGTTGAATCAGGCTGTGGTTTGTATTAAGCGCATACATATACAACGTGTCCCAAAACTCAACGATAAGCCGGCACCAGAGGATGGAGCTGCTTATGATTAGTCGAGAAAAAATAAGGAAAAAAATATATCTAAATAAGTAGCTCCATCCTCTGGTGCCGGCTTATCGTTGAGTTTTGGGACACGTGGTAGATATATTTTATTTTATATATTTAGATATATTTTTTTCCTTATTTTTTCTCGACTAATCATAAGCAGCTCCATCCTCTGGTGCCGGCTTATCGTTGAGTTTTGGGACACGTGGTATACGCAAATGGGTGCATTTCATAATCGCTAATAGCACTGCACTATCTTTGACTGCTTAGCAAAAGAATAAAGAATAGTTCTAGAAAAAAAACCGAACAAGTGCGAATCGGACTCGCCCACCGTACAGTCAGCCAAGAAGGTGATCTACTACTTTTCGACTTTATTGCATACAAAATAAGGTCCAAAAGTGGTAGACCGCTTTTTTGGCTGATGGTACAAAATTACAGTTTTCAGATTTTTCTCTGTACTTGTATTATAAGAGAATATTACTTGCCAAATTTCATAGTTCTAGGTCAGCGGAAAGTACACTATAATTTTTTATTCTCTTTAGAGTGTCGAAATAAACGTGTTTTGCGGCATAAATGGTATTTGTTTGAGGTCGTTGTTGTTCTACGTCCGTAGGAATAACCCTAGAGACCCTACACGTGACCTCCGGGTGGTGCTAAAAGAACAACATACTCGGCGGCTGCACTGTTCCTTCTGAACCTCGCAGCGCACACGGAACCCTATCAGCGACATCGATACGAATACATGTACTAGTATGTACCAGTGTGTAACCGCCATACGATAAATAAATAAATAAATGGCCGTATTTTTTTTTAAGTTAACTTAAAAGGTAGATTTTTTCAGAGATTCAAGGGACCATAGACCCTACTCAGGTCGACATTCCCTTGATGCTGTGAAAAAATCTTTTTTTTTAAATTTATTTAACAACATAATTTGAGTAGTACATTTTGTTATACATTTTTTTCACCAGCGGAAACCTCTGGGGTTTATATGCTGATGAATAGTTCGCTATGGTTCATCTAACTTTTAAGTAAACGTAAAACAGAGATACGGCAGTTTATGTTTGTGGTATCTTAATAAAACGCAGTAATTAATTAATCCTGGTTTAATTTCCACAAAGCCGAAACACGCGTCACATTGAGGATATAGAAAGAGAGGGATGATAGGTGGGGGAAAGAGAGAAGTGAATGCTTAAGCCGCGTTCAAGATACCACACTCTCCTCCACCTATTTAACCTTTTAACATTTTAATATTTTAACCTTTTAACCGCCGTTGTTTCGTTTTAAGCTACTTAAGGCAGTTAAAAAGTCAATGCTTTTCTTAATTTACAAATGGAAATACAAACACACATTTATCTTATGTTAATTCTAAAGACTGTGAACAAGGTAACATTTGATTCACATGTCGCTTCCATTTCAGCCCTTCAACCTCTATAATATAGCTTACCCCAGGTATAGAGTCGCCTATGATTAAACCCTGAACCCATGGCCTGCTACCCTTCCTGTAATCTTTGACCATGACTTTTTGTCCCAATTCAAATGTCGTTTCTCTATTACCTTGATTTCTTTTCTCGACCTTCTCCCGCACTACATCACCTATTGGCGGTGGCCGCAATAAACTGAACCTGTTCCTTATCTCCCTGCCTAACATTAACCGGGCTGGTGACACACCAGTGGTACGTTGAGGTGTGCTTCTATAGTCTAACAAAAACAAATTAACGGCTGAGATTAAGCTATAGCCACTTTCTTTTATTTTTGTTATCGCGGACTTAAATGTTTCCACAAACCGTTCTGCTGCACCGTTGGTCGCTGGGTGATATGGTGGTGTCATTGTGTGCTTTATGTGATTTAATTTACAAAATTCCTGAAATTCTTCACTTGTAAATGAACGACCATTATCCGTGACTAAATGCACGGGATATCCAAATCGTGAAACTAAACTTTTAAAAATGTCTATAGTGCGAGTACTTGTGATATTTGGCATTTCATATACCTCTGGCCATTTTGAGTAACTATCGACTATTACTAAATACATTTTATTGTAGAATGGACCTAAAAAGTCAGCGTGTATCCTATACCAAGGTGATGGTGGTACAGGCCAAGGTTTCTGCGTCTGTGTGGGTGTTTTGCTGTTTTGCAAGCATACTATGCATTCTTTAGTTATATTATCTATCTCTAAATCTAAGTTAGGCCACCAAAAGTAAGACCGCGCGATTTCTTTCATCCGTACTATTCCAAAATGACTTTTATGTAGTTCGGCCACCACTGCTGATCTTACGGCCTGTGGCACTAATACTCGATAGCCCCAAAATATGCAGCCTCTGTCCAAAGTTAATTCGTCTTTCCTATTATAAAACGGCAGTATTTCTTTACCTATTTCTTTTTTTTGTGGCCAGCCGTCTGTCAAGTATCTAATTGTTTTAGAAAAAATTATATCTTTTTGGGACTCTACTTGAATTGTCTTCCAATTTAATGTTTCCATTTCCGAATTGTTCGTATAACAAACGGCACTAATGTTTCCATTAGTACATAGAGAATGATTTTTAATTTCTTCACTCTCTTTTTCCACCATTCTTGACAGAAAATCGGCTGGGTTGTCAGATGACTTGATATGTCTAATCTTATAAGTAAATGCAGAGAGAAAAATGGCGTAGTGTTGCAACCTTTTGGCAGCCATTTTTGGAATGCTTTTTGTTGGACCAAAAATTCGCACTAATGCTGCGTTATCTGTTTCCAGTTCGAATAAACGTCCATAGATGTAGTTATAAAATTTTGTGATTCCAAAAACCACTGCCATGGCCTCTTTATCAATTGTTGTATATCTTTGTTCAACTTCACTTAGTTTTTTACTGGCGAAGGCAATTGGTCTGATCACACCATGTTCATCCCTGTTTGACAGTGCTGCACCGAGGCCTGTGTCCGATGCATCACAAGTTAGTATTAGTGGCAATTCTGGATTGTAGTGTCTTAAGTTGCCCGCAGATGCCAATTTCTTTTTGATAGTTACAAAAGCTTTGTCACACTCAGGTGTCCAATTAAATTTGTTGAATTTAGTGCAATCGTACAGTGGTGTCAGTGTGGTAGCCATGTCCTTCAAGAAACGTCCATAGTAGTTAATTTTACCCAAAAATGATTTTAGTAATGGTAAATTTGTTGGTGGTTTTGCGTTTAACAAAGGTTCAATGTTGGCAGGTATAACACTAATCCCATTTTTGTTTACACTAAATCCAAAAACCTCTAGACTAGTTTTGAAGAATTTACATTTTTCCAGTTTCAATTTAAATTCACTGTCCTTTAATCTTTGTAAGACTTTACATAAGGTTTCATAAGTATCTGGTAAGCTCTTACCCTTAATATAAACATTGTCTATGAATACAATTGTGTTCGGAATATTTTCCAGTTTTTTGGTCATTAAACGCTGAAAGGCCCCTGGTCCCGAACTGACACCATATGGTAAGTAATTGTACTTGAATGTACCTGCTTCTGTGACAATGGTTGTACAATTTTGGCTTTCAGGACTAAGGGGGGCCTGCAGGTAGGCTTCTTTTAAGTCCAGTTCGCAGTAATATTCACCATGTTTTAGGGTATTTAAAATGTCCTCCACATGTGGTAACGGGAAGTGGTCGATCTCGAGACTTGGGTTAACTGTTAACTTATAGTCACCGCACAGTCTAACCGAATTGTCTGGTTTCAGTATGGGTACCACGGGGGTTCCCCACTCACTTTGCAATACTGGTGTTATTCTACCATTACTTAACAATCTGGAAATTTCATTATTTACCTTTTCTTTTAATGCGAAAGGTACTCGCCTTACTGGTAAACATCTGGGTCTGGCATCTGGTTTCAGTTTCAATGATATAGCTTCACCCTTGAAGTTCCCCCAACCTGGGCTGAATACCTCTGCGAACTGGCTCTTTACAAGTTGTTCTGTGTCTGAAACATTTTGCATAACATTAGTTCCAATATTAAGACTATTGTTTATTGTTGGAGGCCATAGATTTAACTCATTTAACCAGTCTCGTCCAATAACTCTAGGGGCGTTATTTTTTACAACAAAGACATTTAATTTTTTTGTAATGTTGTTGAATGACACTGTCATATTTTTTAAAATACCTATTGGTTTGGTTATACTTTGGTCAAAATTTTTAAATAATACATTACACTCTTGTAGTTCAAACTTGTGGAAATATGCATTTATATCATTTATTGACATAACTGTTACATCGGAGCCCGTATCCAATTCAAATTCTAGCTCCTGTCCACAAACCTGTACTTTAATATAATGAGGTGGTATTTTACTTACACCGACCCTGTATGTCCTCTCACAGTAATCTTCTTCAAATAACTTTTTAATTGCACTTTCTGCCTCTTCTGTTTCTTCTTCACTAGCTTTTTCTTCCAGCACCTTGATCTGACGCTTGTTACACATTTTATAGATATGCCCTTGTTGGCCGCATTCACTGCAATATTTTCTTATTAAACGGCACTCTGCCTTCATGTGATTATTGTTTCCGCAGCAAAAACACACCACTGTTTGCTGCTTATTTCTAGAGTTGGTTTGCTTATGCTTAGGCCACATGCCTGTGCTTTTTTGTTTTTGTCGATTGTAAAATATATTTTCAGTCCTTTCATTTGAGCCATTTGTGTGTAGTAGAGCCGCTTCTACTGTTCTGCTCACTTGTAAACATTTTTCCAAAGACAATTCCACTTCGCTTTTCATTAGTTCATACTTGATTGCTTTTGATGACACCCCTTCCATAAACTTTTCTTTTATTTGATCCTCCGGATCTTTGAATTGACACTTTCCAGCCAATTTTCGCAATTCCAATAAGTATTCTTCTATTTTTTCATTTGGTAATTGGTTTCTTTTACGAAACTCTGCCCTTTCCACTGCCGTAGATAGAACTTTTACATATTTTTCCTTGAGTTTTTTACACAACTCATCATAGGTTGACTTTGCTGGCTTTAGTGGTGAACACAGGTAGGTTAATGTTTCAAACACTTTTGGAGATAACTTTGTTAATAACAGGGGTACCTTTTTGGTGTCATCAATGTCATTAATTGCCATGAAACATTCGAGTTGTTGTTCAAATACGTCCCAGTTCTCCCCATCAAATTGCTTCATTTCTCCACACCACATTTTTGATGTTTTTTGTTGTAAGTGTATTTGTTGAGATGTCTCCGTTGCTGTTTTGGTTTTATAAAAATCACTCGCGAGTTTTCTTAAACCATCCAAGGTTGTCTCTGTTGAAAATGTGATGTTTTCATCCTTTAATAGTTGGTGTAATTCTTGCTTTGAACACTTGTAAATGTAAGTTCTTTTTCCCGACTTTAATAATGTTATTTTATCCTTTGATTGCTCTAAAATTTTCTCTGTGTTGTTTTCCTCGGAACTCGATGGATCTATTTTTTCGGAATCTGACATAACCTCCAAAGAGATGTCAACATTCTCGTAAACAAGTATGAAGTAGTCTGCAGTTGTCGATGTTGGTACTGGTACTTCCAATATGGCTGTACTCGTAATCGATGTTTTATAGCTAACTTCACTTCACTGTCCGCTTTTTATTTTCGCTGATTTGTACTGTTAATTTAATATGTCTCTGCTCAATTTATATCGCACTTTGCACTTTAGGTTCTAGTACTCGTCGCCAATTGTGGTATCTTAATAAAACGCAGTAATTAATTAATCCTGGTTTAATTTCCACAAAGCCGAAACACGCGTCACATTGAGGATATAGAAAGAGAGGGATGATAGGTGGGGGAAAGAGAGAAGTGAATGCTTAAGCCGCGTTCAAGATACCACAATGTTTATCAAAACCTTTCATTTCAACTCGATACCTTCCCTCCACCCGTCCCCGAGATAAAGGATCTTGGCATAGTTACGTTTTTTCCTTTTTAATGAATGAATGAATGAATGAATGAGTAGTTGACCCAGTAAATCCAAGGCATATGCAAAAGACCGCATCAGTACTCGCAGCCCATTCGTTCACCCATTCATTCGATCACTCATTCCATTCGTTTGGTTGTGACAGTTGCTAGCATTTGGAAAAATCAGTGAATTCAGTGAATACTGGTGTTCCGCGTGTTTTTATGGTAAAACATTGATATTTTTCTTTAAAAGATCGAAACATTGATTCACAGTGTTATATTCTAGGTGATGGTAAAGTATGTTTTTTTACCAAATATGTCGATATCACCATGATCTTTCTTTCTGAAAAGCATCCCTTATTCTTATATACACAATATACCCAAATTACGAGAAAATTGGATCATCAGTTTGGTAAAAAAATAAATAAAAACTTATATTTTTATTATCTCATAAACCACAAGCATTTTAGGGTCAGTATTTATTGAGATTACTACATACATTGAGACAAATATTCCAGCAAAAAAAACATTGTCTCGCCACGGACAGTTTTTGCCATGCTTACACACGGCTATACCCTTTAATTTTACTTTATTTACCAATTACATTAAGAGTACTAATATAATTTGCTTATTTTTTCTCGCTTGAGTAAAAATTGAAATGCACTTTTGTTTGTGACCGTCAACACAATATGTGTTCACGAAATAAGAAATAGTTGTCACGAAATTTGAAGACAACCTTAACTACGATTTTTTAAAGGTTTTTATTAACGGGCCTTCCTTGGTGCCCCTACCTTATAAAACGTTATCTACAAAATATAGAATCATTATAAAAACTTTACCTAAACATAAATAAAAATAAATAAAAAACATTACACTCCTTTTCGTTGGGCAGTCGTGTAAAAAGGCTTTTATATCTTGCTTAAAACTTACTCAATACAACATGTGTTTTTGTTTTTTTTCTAACACTATTTTAAAACAAAAAAAAGAATGAAAATAAAATAATTCATCTGCAAGAACTTATCCGCACGTGAACATCTCCTACAAAGAAGTTCATTTGTTCAAATCATGGGCTGCTGGCATCCAACCTGGACCAGCCGTTTTTCCAATATCATCTTCGTATCGCCCATTACCATTTATTTTTTTGGGAAAACTTAAGAGCGTCTATAGCTTTGGATTAATGATTATGCTTCTTAGTATGTCGTATTTTTTGAATTTTCTTTATTTTAAGCATGCTTCGCTCTAAGGCTCGTTGGCCAGTGGTCATTTTTGTCTTTAATTTGTCTGTGTATTTCCATGTCTGACAAGCGTACGTTAGACATGGTAAAAGACAGCTCGACATGACTTTAGTTTTGATTTTAACTGGCATATTGCTTTTAATATTTTTTTTTTGCTCCAATATTTATTCCAAGTATGCGTCTCTCGATTTTTGAATAGTTGCTCTCTTTGTCGAAGGTGATTTGCTTTCCCAAGTTTATGTATTTATCCGTAAATTTCAGTGTTTCGTTGTCGACTGATATTGCTTTTTCCGTGCTGTTTGTCATTAGCACCGTTTTTGTAAGATTCGTCTCTAAGCCTTTTTTTTTTTTTTTTTTTGTCGGTGTGAAAATGCTTTACGCATACCCCCGGCCTGGGGAAGGCTATTTGGGGGTTATGTGGGACTCTCTCCTCCCGCCGCCATCCGAGAGATGGTGACTGGGGGAGCATACCCACTAAAAACACACCGGCGTCACCCGCATTGCCGTTAAGGGGCGCCATGGGATCGCGAACATTCTAACCACGGCACCCCCCGGCGGTCCCGGCTTCTACTCGTGCCAGGACACCCGCGCCAAAGGAGGGGAGGGTCAGGACGCTTGACCCTCCCCCCAGACGTGTAGGGCCATGTGCAATGTGGGTCCCCAACCCGCTGGCCCTACTGGGGGAGGACGCGGCCTGCCGCTGCATACCGCGCGCGTCTTCGACCCCTCCGTCTGCGCCGGAGCGGGAGCGCATCCGCACTGTCTTCGCGCTCCCGCTCCGCGGCCGCCTTCTGTGATATGACGACTTCGCAGAAGGAGGCCATCGCCTCCCAAGATCTCTCGCTACGCAACATGGCCGCCACGACGCTGGGCAGCGAGAGATCACTCACTCCAAATTCGTCTCTAAGCCTAACCTAACCTAACCTAAACATAACTACTTACTAATTATTTTTTAATAGTACATAATATGTATTTTATTGTACATAATGTTTTGTATCTTCTAAAAGTAATACAGTCAGCATCAAAAGTACAAGCTCTTATTCCCTCTTAATAAAGACTTTTGACGTCTTCGTTTGCGTAGCTACTTTTGATCCTGACTGTACAATTTAAAATGAGACTTACTCGTACACATCATTGATGATTACCTATTTAACTTTTCATCGACATTTAAACCTAATTAGCACTGATTGGATATTGATAAGTGCATTTGCAGCATCAAACAGAAACCCAAATTAACATTACTACCTAACAATCGCAATAAACAGAATTGAAAGTTAAATTGAACCTTGTTTTATTGGAAGCGCCCGGAGCGAAACATTTCATTGTACTACAGACGCTATATTATCATCAACATGATGCAATTATACGATATACACAATAGTGGAAATATCTGGTCATGATACAGGGAATGCAGTATTTTTGGTTTTTAATTAACATTATTAACCCGTACGCTGTATGGCTAACAAACATGTAATCGGTCTCCGCGCGCGAGTATAAAATACAATTAGAACATTTTTTAAAGTCTTAGAAAACATTATTAAATATTCAATATAATGTGTCCGCTTTGCTCCTAACTGGGAATGGATGAAAATCTTAGAAGTGCCTGGTTGTTTTTTTGGAGATAGGAAATAGGAATAACCTTCCTAGAAAAAAATCCTAGAACTAGAAAAAAATGCACACTTTTCAGCTGCGTCAACTATTTTTGAAAAATATAAACAGTTTCCTCACTTACGTTTTGGGTTGAGGTCGGCGAATGAGACACTTTCCTTGATCCGTCTCATATTACAGAAAAATATCATAAAAATCCGTGGTATACTGACATTGGCAATGATACTGACAGCTCCAGCTTTTTTCATTGCCAGGGTCAGATATTAACAATTTATCATTGCAAGGGTCACATATTGACCTTTTTTCTGGTGCTAATGAAGGTTATTCCTATCACCAAATAAATAAACAGGCACATCTAAATTTTTCATCCATTCCCCATTGTGTAAGCACAATTTTACGTAGTTAGCCCACATTCGTATTTGGTGGGGTGGAATCCCATATGCTATAATTTGTACTATACTGAGAGCTTAAGCTGATGTCACTCAAAGTCATCATGAGATGATATTTGCTTTTCTTATTGTTTATTGACATGTTACCTGTTTGACAATTTTTATCTTCAGTATTTGACAACAATCGTTAGTGGGAGATGTTATTTGCATTATTTTTCATTACTGCTTGTGTTGACTACTGTACTTCGTTAATTTGACATTGTTCCTCTTTTATTTTTCCTATTTTGTTTTATTTTAGATTCGCAGACGATATAGCAATTTTTTCAGAGATTGCCGAGGAGTTACAACACCTAGTAAACACACTCGCCTACGAGAGTTCTGAAGTGGGTTTGGAGTTGAACGATGATAAGACCAAGATACTTACCAATGGACATGAAATACAAGTTATCGTTAGAGGACGACCTAACCAAGCTCACTCTAAAAGCCTACTGTTTCTACAAGACCATTCAAGCCTGGAGAGCTAACCCAGGACTGAAACATTCCAAGGCACTTATTAGAGCCTTTAGCAAAAAGGCGTCTTCTGACGCCTTGGCGCTAAGTAGGAACCGTCTACGCATGCTGGTCAGGGTGCTTACTGGGCACTGCCGCCTAAATAAGCACATGCAAACGATAGGACTGTGTGACACACGGCAGTGCAGATTCTGCTTTGAAGCAGAGGAGACGCCTACACACATCCTTACCGATTGCCCTTGCCTCATGCGCAGTCGTAACTCCTTCCTGGGCAAACACATCATGTGCCCGGAGGAGATCAAATTTCTTGAGTTCAACAAAATCCTGCAATTCTTCGAGTTTGCAGGACTTGACCAAGAATTGTAGTAAGTGGCGATCACAATAGACCAGCGATGGTCGCAGTGATATAAGGGCTTTTACAGCCCGAAAGCCACTACCAGAATAAGATAAGATAGAGGACGACCTATGATATATGTGAATAACTACGTATACCTTGGTAAACAAATATCATTCAATAAAACAAGGCACGAAGATGAAATAGAAAGACGTATAAACATAACATGGAAGAAATACTGGGCTCAAAAAGAGATACTAAAGGAAAATTATAACGTAAGCATGAAGAAAATAATCATGGACACCTGCATATTACCTTGTCTGACCAATGGATGACAAACATGGGTGCACATGGGCATGGAAAGGAGCATGTAAAAAAAAGTTTCTGTCAAAAGTTTCATTTTTGGTGCAAGCTTTTATTGCCGACTGTAATTTTCTGTATACCATCATACTAACGAGCCCCAACTCGTTGGGGTTGTGTCGTTTTATTGCGGAGTTCGTATCCACCTTCCAGCTCCAGAATCAGATCAGCTCCATGTCATCATAATATTGCATTGTCATGCAATATACATAAGCATGCAAAATTTCAGCTCAATCGGAAACCGTGTGGTCAAATTTAACTTGCAAGATTTGATTACAGACAGACAGACAACGGGACAGGTGAAAGTAAATAAAAGCTTGTAATAAGGAAAATAGACAAAATATTACTTAAATAATAAATACGCTCGTAACTCGTATACTGAAAATAAACTGGCAATGGGCAAAGCACGTCTCACGCATCTTCGACAACAGATGGACCATAAATCATACTGTGTGGAAAGGCCCAGTTGTTCCCAGTTGAAAGTCGGCAGACCAAGCAAGAGATGGGCAGACGACATACAAGAAGTAGCAGGCAAATACTGGATGGAAAAGGAAAAGGATAGAGAACGATGGAAGGAGCTGGGGGAAACCTGTCCCCAATTAGGGATCCATATCAAATACTGTATGTAAAGGTTTTATAAATTTTACACTGTAGTAATATGGAAAATAAAAAGGTGTAGGGCGACGTATAGTTTATAAAGAAAACACAACACTGACGCTAAGACATATATTGTCACGAGTTAAACACATAAACTACACAAGTCACAAACCACATATAAACAACATATCTCAAGACGTTAGGGCAGAGCGTATCCGTTAGCGAATCTGTCTAGTAACCCACTGAATACCGACTATCGCGCGGACTCGCAACATGGCGTGCGCGCATACCGGCTAACGACTGTAGATCCGCGGCTCAATCCTTTTGATAGCGAGCCGGGGGTCTACCTCTATTGGCCCTAGGAGGTAACGTGCGAGAAATAGGGCTATCCCTGTCACACGCTATAAAGGTTTATTATTATTATGTCGTTCCCGCTCACGGGACAATGATGTCCTGGACCTTTTGGAGGCGTACGTGGGGCTAGGTACCTTACAAAGTACCAACTGAGCCAACACGTAGAGCCCTTTTGACAATTTAATGAAATGCAAGGAGTACACCGAGCGGATGCTGTCCCTGCCCTAAACTCCTACAAATTTGAAATCAAGTTTTATAGTGTAATTTTATTTTATCATAAAATGAACAAATCTGAATCTAGTAACAGTTCTTATACTTTATCATTATAGGTACAACGGAACCCTAAAGAGCAAACTGACAGCGGTTTCGGTCGTTATTCCGTTGAAAACTGGAATTAACACGCGTTATCGACGCGGATCGCATATTAATACCTGCAGTTCAACGATATTAACAGACACGGGAGTCCGTCGTCTATTACACCGTAATGAACCAGAGGCTACACCGATAATCGTTTGCAAAATATACAAAACGAATGTTCTCAACAGAGTAACGATGGTGTTATGTGACACATTTGAAACGTCAAGCAACCTCAAAGAGGTAAAAATAATTAACTGCATGCTTGTTGCTTACATGTTGTTGTAAAATAAGCAACACGGGATTATGAATTTTTGTCAACCATTTTTTTCGTGTTACAAATCACTAAGTCAAATTTTACTAGCAACATATGGCACTCAAATCCATTTTTTTCTGGTTTTGTGGGTTGCCACATTTTTGCTTCTCAGCATCAATATGGTAGTGTCAGAGCTACCGGAAACGGACGAAAACGACAGTTCTATCTCTCAAATATGGCTATCTGTGGTGTCATATCTCTTTCTCTCGCATATTTAAAAAAAAACTAGAGGCTCTGCGAGCTGTAGAACTTGCGAGTCTGTTTTATTTAAAAAAAAGTTTTGATAAAATTTCTAAATCTGATTCGACAAAAAAATCTATACTTGGTCTATTTGTATCGGGCATACTCTCAAATTTTACAAGAATCGGTTGAGAAATGCAACCTGTACAGGAGAACAGCCGGACAGCTGGATATAAATAAATTTGGCCCAAGCTAAATTGGAGAACTTCGTTCGCTTCGCTCGTTCGTTCAGTAAATATTACTATGATATTATTATAGTAAGCTCAGTAAGGCTTGTGTTATGGGTACTAGACGACGGTATATTTCAATAAAAATATTGCAAAGTGCAATAGAGGTCGAGATGAATTAATTTATTACGAGCTTAGGCATAGTTCCTAGCGAAATATTAAAAAAAAAACGCATTACTTATGGCCCCTCTTATTTCGAATACAGATTTATCACAAATTCATTTATCCTGCCAGGCGCATTATTAATGATGACTTCACTATGTACGAGTAATGTCTGAGTCTTCGAAGTAGATGTCGCTACATGGGAGGCATAATATGAGTGAATTAGTTGAATTTGATGAACCGAGCAAAGTTCCGTTAGCTCAACTGAGTTTATCTATGAGGTTATATCGACTAACCGCGTACGCCAGAAGACCGCTGCTACTTAGTTCGAATCCGGCTCGGAGCCATACATTTTTTTTGTTCAAAATTTCCGGTCATTATTGGAATTGTTTACTTTGTACGCTCGCTATGGTGTAAATGCGCCCGTTAAGTAATCGCCTTCCAATCAGGTAAGTAAACGTTTGTGGACCGGTGTCGGATAACTTAATGTTTTTTTTTTGTTTTTATCCATTGCTTCTCCACTACACATGATGAGCAGTCTAATTGGATTAACATGGGTACCAAATACCGCTCTATCAAATCCGCTTTGGTACCCATTTGGGTACCAAAGCGGACCCCAGGCTCCTTTAGGGTCCGGGGGGCGTCGTGGTGACATGCTCGCGATCCCATGGCGCTCCCATTAACGGCAGGGACGGAAACGCTGGAGTGGTTTAAGTGGGTAGACTCCCTCCCCCTTCACTTCAAATAGAGATGGCTGGAGGGTGTGAGTCCCACATATACACACATATAGACACGCTATCTACTTTTTTCTTGATTTGATCCGCAAAAGATCATTTTGGTCTCCCTCTATTTTCCATTCTGGTATGGTTTGCACTTAATCATCGTGTCGTAACAAGTGTCCGAACATCTTGCCTCTTCTGTTCTCTGGTTTTGAACAACGTCCTATTTTCTTTCACCTTCTCAAGCACTTCCAAGTTCGTCTTTTTGACATACCGACGAGTATGGAAATCTAAACGGTTATTACAAGAAAGAAAAGAAAGAAAGAAAAGAAAGAAACATTTATTCGATACAAACAACACACAGCGTTTGTCACGAAACGGTTCTATCTCAGCATAATGCTGGCATTGCTGCCAGCGCTGGTCTTCCGATAGAACAAGAAGGCGCGCGATCTGTGTTGCAGCGAGATATACTACCCGTCTCGTTCTAAGCATTCTAATTATACAGAGACGTATAGTCTCTCGCCGCGACACGGCTCGCGGCCCGTCCTGTGATAGACGTACCTACTGAGCGACCTCAGTTAACAACGAAATGCTGTATACAGATTTGGCGCTGCTAGACCAGACCAAAAGCTATAGTACTTACGGGAAGGAGTGTCATAAGGTACGAATTTTGGTATCGGATGAATTCACTTGGCAAAGATGTATTATACGTTAAGCTAAGCTAATGTAGCCCGGTAGCCATCCACCACCACCTGGAGGGTAGGCAGGGGGGGGCATCCAAAGTTACACGCCACCGCGCTTCAGAAAATAAATCATATCAGCTTCTATTTACCTAACACCTATTCCATTTACCTATAAAGCCGCGTCCGCTGCGCCGTGTTTTCGGTGTTTGCAAACATCTAACATGTTTTTCGAATAGAAAAGGGGAGTGGCCAACATGTTTTTTGTTTACAAACATAGAAACATGTTATCCGTCACGAATGGAAAACATTCCCCGCGTTCGTCTGCGGGGGAGGGGGTCATGTTTTGTCATGGAATGAATTGTACTGGGATGACAGATGTCAGATGTCAAAAGAAATGTGACAAACAATAAATCGTTCACTCCAACCAAAGTTGCAATGGACGTGCAACTGTACCTAAATATGTTTTGTAACATGTTTTGCTAACATGTTTTGTTAGTTTTTTGGCGCAGCGGACACGCCTTAAAGCTACGTCCGCTGTGCCGTGTTTTCGGTGTTTGCAAACATCCAACATGTTTTTCAAACAGAAAAGGGGAGTGGCCAACATGTTTTTGTTTACAAACATAGAAACATGTTTTCCGTCACGGATGGAAAACATTCCCCGCGTTCGTCTGCGGGGGAGGGGGTCATGTTTTGTCATGGAATGAATTGTACTGGGATGACAGATGTCAGATGTCAAAGGAAAAGTGACAAACAATACATCGTTCACTCCAACCAAAGTTGCAATGGACGTGCAACTGTACCTAAATATGTTTTGTAACATGTTTTGTTAGTTTTTTGGCGCAGCGGACACGCCTTAAAGCTACGTCCGCTGTGCCGTGTTTTCGGTGTTTGCAAACATCCAACATGTTTTTCAAACAGAAAAGGGGAGTGGCCAACATGTTTTTTGTTTACAAACATAGAAACATGTTTTCCGTCACGGATGGAAAACATTCCCCGCGTTCGTCTGCGGGGGAGGGGGTCATGTTTTGTCATGGAATGAATTGTACTGGGATGACAGATGTCAGATGTCAAAGGAAAAGTAACAAACAATACATCGTTCACTCCAACCAAAGTCGCAATGGACTACTGTACCTAAACATGTTTTGTAATATGTTTGCTAACATGTTTTGTTAGTTTTTTGGCGCAGCGGACACGCCAGATACCATTTAAAGCAGAACACATGACAAACCTTCAAAATTGTATTTTAAGGCTGTATGTACATATTTTGTATTGGGCACGGAACTCTTGCAACATTCTCTATAACCCTTCCCGTACAAAACTCAATTAAAGTCGCGTCCTGTTGCGACCGGTCGGCATTACGCACAAATTGGACGATAACGAGACGATAACGAGACGATTACGCGACGATCTTGCAAATTGCTCGAGCAACGCGTTTTAAATACGAATAAAGAGTGTGCGAGATTTAAAATTTTATTTCAATAAGAGGGACAAAATTTCAAAATGACAAGGAGTTTCGGTGAAGGAAAACATCGTGAGGAAACCGGTCTAATTCCAATAAGGTCTAGTTTTCCCTCTGGGTTGGAAGGTCAGATGGCAGTCGCTTTCGTAAAACTAGTGCCTATGCCAAATCTTGGGATTAGGTGTCAAAGCGGACCCCGGGCTCCTTTAGGGGCACAACCGGGAATAATAACGCTAGGAGGAGGATGATGAAGAGGGACAAAATTCAAGAATCATGGGTAGAGCTGGATTCAGTTGCTGTCAGCCAACTGCGCTATCGGAACCGTTGCTCAGTTCAACGAATCTTTCAATTGGTTTCCTCTTATTACGTCTTTATAAGTTTCGCTCATTATCATCATAATATTATTAGCTCAAAAATGTCCACTGCTCCCCCAAAGAGCGCCACAATAGGCTCTGCGCCACTGGCTCGGACTCCCGCTTCTTAGGTATGCCTTTACAATACCTACAATACCTTAACAGAGTAGGTCCCCCGACTGCAAACAAAATATATTATTCCAAAAACAGATAGGGTCCTGGTATCCACTACACTATCAACTAAAAACTGGTATCAACTAAAAATATAATTAAGAAAATGTTCATTATGGCCCCCAGTAGTAACATAGTTAAATATAATTAGTTATTAAGATCAAAAAGTTTAGTAAATAATCTTAAAAAAGATTGTACTAAATGTAATTTAATCACAGATCTGAAAATAAACAGTTATTTTTTTTTTTATACCTACTTGAAAGAATTCCTTACATTATAAAAAAACTTGTTTCTTATTTTTCAGTACGCCTTTCTTCATGGCAGTCGTGTTTCTTTTAATAATTAATTTATTTTATACTTTTTAGTGATTGGATTTGTCCATGTAAATATAAAGAACGATGAAGATTCCTTTAACAATTTAATTCTGCTACGAGTAAACAGTTTATAAGGGGTGGATTCGTGATTATTCTTCTTGGACATAAGAGGCTAATTGTCAGACCGTCTTACTGCTTTACGAGGGTCAGTGCGACTTACACCTGACCATTGGTTGAAATCTTAAAGCCAAAATCTATGACAACTCTGCCCACTATCCACCAGCGTCATTCCTTTGATTTAGAGGCTGCGTTACCATGCATGCGTGAGTTTCACTGATATATTTCCAAGTTGGAGAGGAGTTTTAGCTGTACTCGTAAAAGGTTGTGAAGACGTAAAAATCTGCTACGTAAAGGAGAAAGTAAAGGGTGTAAATCAGAAATTGCACGGGAATGTTCTAAATGGTTCGGGCGTGCGTGGAGAACGTCCGATCCTCTGGTTCGTGGGATCGCATACAGCCCCCCTATTCTGTAACTTCTTTTAAGCTCACCTCAACGCTCATCCACAATTATATCTTGACACCGCGATGCGTAGTAATTAAGCGTAGGTAGAATATAAATGTCTCTAAAATAACTGATGGAGGAGACCTCAGAGCATAGAATACTAGAGAGAGGACAAGCCGCCGGCGGCCGCGTCGCAGCTGTATGCTCAATGGGCATACACTGCCATACTGTGCACGCGTGCTGATCGCAGAGAATATCACGTTTTTTTCCCAAAATGCCTGATATGATGCGCGTTTATTGTCAAATAAGCGTGTAGGTATACAAGTGTGTGTGTTTTAGATGTGTGCGTGCTTTGTCTTGTCAATTACTTGGGCGTTGTGTGGGTTAATGTACTTGCGACAGGCTCACTCTATACAAATCGGCCGCCATGTTCGATCTCCTTATATTCATATATCTGTGGAGGAGACCTACACCCAAAGTAACAAAACAGAATAAATAAATTAGATACGAGTAACATATGCATGTACCAGACCATTATTTTTTATTAACTATACTTATTTAAATTCGCGATTTATTAACGAAGAATAATTATTAAAATTGCAAGCTTTTAGATTAGTATTAAATTTAATGCTATTAATTATTTATTGCAAATGTTACAATTTTGTAAATTGTATTATGTAAGTTATTTTACTTGGAATAAATGGCTTATTAATTAATTAATTAATAGAGGTATAGTTTCGTAATGTGTAGTGTGTATAGTAGTGTAAAGTGAGCCGCATTAACGCGTAGCGAATGACACTACGCGAAGCTTTTAGAAAGAAAGAAATAAAACATTTATTCGTGGACAAAACAATGGGTGTAAAAAACAAAACACAGAATGTAAAAATAGCAGGGTCCACGAAAAGGCCCCGACTCAGCATGGTGCTAACCTAGAAGGCCAGCGCTGGTCTTCCGTCGGAACCTTGACCTCCTGTTACCTCCTGGAAGGCAACACAAAACAAATACCTACGCTAAACATAATATATATATATCATAAAACTATTCCAAATCCAGAGTGGCACGGCAGATTGCATCGTGTGAACGCGTCGCCAAACTGTGTGTCAGTGTCACTGTCAGCTTGACAGACCGAACGCAACTTTTATTTCAGATAGTGAATATATGGTGAAGTATACGTAAATACAGAAACTGAATACTAAGTTAAAAGTACATTGTTACAATAAACCATCATCGTCTAAAGCCCAGGACTAGCCTCAAATCAAATCAAATCAAATCGTTTATTTGTTCAACATAGGTGCATGACGGTACATGAGGGTCTTATAATTTAATTTTTGTATCACTATGCTGGGCCATTTGGCATACAAATTGGTGAGTAATGAATGGAGAGGCTCCTCCTCGAACTCGAACTTGTGCCCTCTGTACTGGCAATACAGAGGTCACAACATGATGGTTTATTCTTCCATTATATTCGTTCTGTGTATCATATCGTTTGGAAAATGCTGGTGAAAGATTTTTTGAGATTGGATAAGTAGTCACGGAGATAGACATACTTACATACAAACTTCTAAACTCACAAAGCTACGATATCAAATGTTACCTCTCCAAAAAATTAGTACAGAGTCTGTACTAATATTTTGGAGTCATCTGGACTGCCAGTCTGTACTACAGACTGGCAGTCCTCTAGTCCGCGTGGAACTCGTTTATATAGTAGGTAGCTCCATACAAAATTTTACCCCCTATTTTACCCCCTTGGGAGATGATTTCCGAGATAAAAACTATTATATGACCTTCCTCGGGATTCCAACTATCTCTATACCAAATTTCATCTAAATCGGTTCAGCGGTTAAGCGTGAAGAGGTAACAGACAGACATACACACTTTCGCATTTATAATATTAGTATGGATGGATGTTCAGACCTAACTCACTATAAATCGACAAAGTATCAGTAGCACTGCATCGTTGTGAATGCATAATACCATCCCTCATTACGCAGCAAAGGTGTTAACCGGCCGTTTACAGCGACACCTAGAAGCGGACAACCGGTTGATGGATCGGCTTAAGCTGGGTACACACATGCGAGTTTAAATGCTGTTGACACGCTAACACAGTTTAAAGGGTAGGTTACACTGCGAGTCGTAAAATATTGTTAACTTTACGCTCGTTTTATGAGAAGGGCACATTCTGTTTTCAGTGGAAGATCTAGCTTTACTTTAAAATATGTGTTAACATTCATGATGGTGGTATGGGAAACTTTGCAAGATTTAATAGTGATGCATTCCTGTCATGACATGGCCATTATATCGATTGGATAGAACTATAGGTATGAGCAACAGAGTTGAGGTCACGCACACAACAACATGTCATGTAATGACAGCGGGATTTTGAAATTAGTGTTCTATTTTTGTACTGATAGCTAGTTTAGCAGCCAACTATAGGTAAGCAAGATTGACTTAAGGCGACGTGAGCTCAGAAAACTGATTTTTAAAAATTCGTAGCTCTTGTTTGGATTATAATACGGTTGCCGTAAATTAAATTAGCAATCTTGAGGCCTTTCTCGAGGGAGACAACAGCTATTCGAATCAAGAGTTTTTGACTTTCGCTCGATCCAAAAAAAAATACAAACATAGGTCTAAAATAGGTACACTTAAAATTGGTTCTAAAAATCGGCAATATCATGTTTGAGGGAACTTACTTATTACATTTTTATTTATTAAAACGTACAAAAATTTAAATACCGCTTTAGCCTAGTTGGTAGTAACCCTGCCTACGAAGCAAGAGGTCCTGGGTTCGAATCCCGGTAAGTGCATTTATTTGTGTGATGAGCACGAATATTTGGTCCTGAGTCATGGATGTTTTCTATGTATTTAAGTATTTATTTCTCTATATAAGTATCTATATCGTCGTCTAGTACCTATAGTACAAGGTTTGCTTAGTTTGGGACTAGGTTGATTTGTGTAAGATTGTCCGCAAAATATTATTATTATTATTAATAAAAAAACATGATGTCCGCGCTTCCGAACACGCACTTCCATCTCGCTCACGCTTAGGCTCAGTGAGAGGGAGAGAAGACCACGAACCTACGTCCCCTTAACCGGCTCAGCATCGAGACGATTTTTTTGCGTATAGTCGCTTGAAAACCGTCGTGTGGGCCTCGGCGAACATAACATCGCCTTAAAATTTCTTCAAAGTAGTTTCAATTAGTTTAGCTATTTTACGCGCTTAAGGGCGAGTATCGTGCGACGCAAAATTCTACCTAAAGCATTGATCGCCTCGCTCGAGTATCGATCGCGCCCTATTGATGGATATTTTTCTCGCCGTTCCACTACCTCATACCCTAAAACCCAAGAACAATATGTATAAGGAAATCCATTACGCTATGTGAGGTACCTAGTTAATTGAATTCAATTCAATTCAATTCATTTTTATTTCAGACAAGGTCCATACACATTTGTTAGTAAAAAATAATTAACTTATGACTAAATGAGTGTTAGTTAATAATAATACTTAGGGTCTAAAATTCTCGTGCGCGCGTCTTTACCTGCACAAGCATGGACTTCCAGCGGGCTAGCATAGGACTGTCCCAGCGGTAAGCGAACACGCTCAGGATGCTGTTGGGGCTGCCGCGTAAACGAGACAAAAGCGAAGCGCATCTCTTCCTCATCACAGACATCAAGTTATTGTGCGATTTCTACCAACTAAATACTCCATGTCAGCCGCCTTTTGAGCTAAATAATTCGGAGGACTCTAGGATCTCAGGTTGAACGCACTAGAGCCTAGGCTTGTGAACTAAGATATATTTACGATGTCATTCGAACCAGTTTATGGAAATAAACATTTTTTAGGGTTCCGTAGCCAAATGGCAAAAAACGGAACCCTTATTGATTCGTCATGTCTGTCTGTCTGTCTGTCTGTCCCGTCCGTATGTCACAGCCACTTTTTTCCGAAACTGTAAGAGCTATACTGTTGAAACTTGGAAAGTAGATGTAGTCTGTAAACCGCATTATGATTTTCACACAAAAATAGAAAAAAAAAACAATAATTTTTTGGGGTTCCCATACTTAGAACTGAAACTCAAAAAAATTTTTTTCATCGAACCCATACGTGTGGGGTATTTATGGATAGGTGGGGTATTTATGGATAGGTAGATTTAAATATTTAGTCTTTATTGTACAAAAGGCGCACATAATGCTATAAAGCATACTCTACCAGTGAACCTTAAGGCAAAGCACAGTGACTTGACTTATTGCCCTATGGCCCCTAGTTGGGGCAGAGGGCTTCCACAGTGCTTCACCATCGCGTTCTGTCCTGGGCTACGTGCTTTGCCTCGTACCACGTCAGCCCGATTGCCTTCAGGTCCACTGCCACTGAACGTCTCCAGGTGTGTTCCAGGGGCAACGTTCCCTTGTGGTGTCCATTCCAGGGCTTGCCTTAGGATGTGGTTGGGAGCTCTTCTTAGAGTGTGACCGATCCAAGTCTACTAGCCGCATTTAATTTGGTGACAGATTGGCGTTTCGGAAAAGATATCCCAGAATTCTTCGTTGGAGATCTTTTTAGGCCAGGCAAGGCAAGTATACATTGATAAATAGACTAATGACCTGGTAAAGATCGCAGGAGTATTTTGGATGCGGGTGGTGAAGAAGTACAAGTTCACTCAGTTTGGGTTGCATTGGGCACTTCGGGAGCTCAAATACCGCGAGACATCCGGTTGCCTCCTATTCACTCGAGACATCCGGTTGCCTCCTATTCACTCGAGACATCCGGTTGCCACCTATTCACTGCAACTACGCGTCATTGCTATAACTAAAAGCAAATGGTGTTATTTTAGCTGCGGTTTTCTTTAAGGTGGAGGTACCTCCCCAGTTGGGCTGCTCCAAATATGAGCGAGATGATATTCCACTGTATCTCATAAGTCTCTTAATTGTCCCTCATTATGTCAACATTGGCAAAATAACCTAATCTCTAGAAAGAAGACTGAGTGAGATGGCTCAAGACACTAACCACCCCTATTTTAAATAACAAATTGCGTTTCTTACGGTTGGGTGATTCTATTAAAAAGTTAACAACAGAAATACTATTCGTGGGCACTCACGACTGCTCTTTTTCCTCTCACCCATAAGAGGAGGCTTGCGCCCAGCAATGGGACGTACATAGATTGATGAAAAACGAACGACCAATAAGTTGACAATTCTAAGATAAATCATTTGCAGTAATACACCTGCCTGTTTAGTTTATTAATGACCTGCCTATATTGAAATGTAAGTGCAACCTCGACTTTTCATCCTTTTTTGTGTGTGTGTTTTTATTATGGTTTTTTATAAAAAAATATGTAAATAAAATTCACATACTATTACGTCTTTTTACTTGTGATGTGCAATACAATACAATAACATTCTTTATTGATAACACCATAGTTAAATGATTACAAGTCAAATGATTAATTTAGACAGTAATAACAATAATAAGTAATGTTACCTGTGTGTGTGTGTGTTACCTGCATTATTGTTATTCTAATCTATTCTATATACAATGTAAATAGGATAATATACGGATCGTCATAGCTATACAAAGAGGGAACGCAGCCAGTCTTATGGGAACCCTTCCGCAGAGATCCGACCTTGGGGACCTCTTTTGATTAAATTTATGTTTTTCTTAATTTGAGGTTTGTTTAGTTTATTTAAGTATTTTTTATAGTTATGTATTTGTAAGTAGGTTTTTAACTGTTAGTGAATAAAATATTTTTTTTTATCAGGTAGCTTTTATTTTATACATAAGTAATTTGCAAACTACGCTCTTATATGTCGACGGTGGAAAGGCAAAACCACTAAAGCGACATTTTGGTCAAAATAGAGTTATGTAAATTGACACTGAATAAATGAAATGAAACGAGGAATTATTTGCAGAATCACCCGTTGGCCGCCATCTTAATTCGTGACCGGGCCCATTTGCATTTGATTTGTCCCGCGTCTGTTTACTTCTGTCTTTAGTCTTCTTTAAGGCTCCGGTATTTAGTTTAAGTATTAATGGGCCGAGTAAATTGAAACTAAACTTTATAAATTACTAGCTGCCGTTGCTTTTATAATGAATCTAGGCAAAGTAACGGGATAAACTATAGCCCATGTCCATTTCGTCACCTATACTGGTGAAAGGACAATTCATTTCGGAGATTATCACCAGCATACAAACACACAAAGCTACCAACTTACATTTCACAGACGCTACTTAAAAAAATTTAGTTGAGATAAAAAATACCCACCTACGTAAGTTGGCATTAATAAGTATTTATGGAACTCTTAGTCAAGTGTATGTATTTACACAAGAACTACAATAATAAAAACAAACAATTAAACAACAATTTGACCTAACAAAAAAAATGGCCAGGTCAGCGGGTAGTGTGTCCGCGCTGGGTGGCAAATAGTGGCAATTTATACTTAACTTACTCTGTGAGCGAAATAAAGGCCAGCCTTCTGGTCACCACTCACTGCGGGCATGCATGTGCTGCGGGTAGCATGGTTGACATTGACATTATCGCAGTCGATCAGACATCCGTCACGTTCCGATAAGTATGCGAGGGTGCGAGAGTGACGGGTGTCTTAACCACACCGATAAGTGATATAAACACAGTTTAAACCAACTACAATTCAGTACTTCGCCAAGCCACAGAGGACATGAAAATTTCCACATTTCCTTTCCAATTTACCACATGAACTGCTTTCCGAGAGCAAATGCGTTGATTATTACAGAAAAAACCCAAGTCGGTATCTGTGGGCGAATTATGTTTGAGAAGAGTTGCGTCGATTCCTCAAGGATCTCAGAATTAACACTTCATTAGTTGCTACTTCAACGGAATCATGAATCTTTGAAGTACTTTACATCTTTGAGGATTTCCATACGTCATCTGTGGTCTTCATTATCAGTTCCACTTCCGAAAAGTTGCGATTTCCGAGGGTAAATACACGACTTATACTTTATAGAAAATACCGAAATCACTACACGCATGCCTATAAAATTTAAGGGTTGCCCTTAATTTCCCCGGAATCCCATCATCAGAGCCTGACTTGGTGACAATTGAACCACCGCACTCATTCGAATAAAAAAAAAATTTGGGAATCGGTCCTAAATTGACGGAAAATCGGTGAACATGCATAAAAAAGAAAAAAAATGCATACAGTGGACGTCGAATAAAAATGGCAACTAGGTATCTTAGGTCCACAGGTGTCTATTAGGCGCGCTGACAAATTTTTCTAACTTGTCCCCATGGTTCGAGTGTTTTTGTTTGCATTTATAATATTTTATATTAGAGAAGTGGAAATAGTTTGAAGAAAAAGTATAGACAGGGCACTTTATACATGCTTTAATAAACACACAGCTGAAACTACTGCCTAAAGTATTTTTATGGGTATATTCTTTATTTATTTTTTTATGAAATTCTTGGTTATTTATTATACAGATTTGGAAGTCCAACTGTGTTAGTTAGGGCAGTCTAATTATATTCTTACATAAACGAAGCACTCAAAACTTTCATCAAAGCCAAAGTGACCGAGTACTTACGTCCTAAAACTACGATCAAGACGACCGCGGGATGGGCAGCTGCATCCCTGGATTACGGTGGAAATACTGCGATCGCCAACTCGCATGCCAGGCAAAGCATTATGCATTATTGGCCCACCCCAATGATAGGTACTCAAAACTTTATTCCCCTTCAAATTATCCAACAAACTTAGTAGTCTCAATAAATCCACAGCCATTCCCACCCAACCTTATATCACATGCCCTTATAATATTTATTCGCATTCCCTATGGTAATTCTGAAAGTTATCGTACTGTCACAGTTCCATCGAGGAGCGATATAACTGGAGTTAGCCTCTTTGGGTAATATATCGGCACCTACTGACCTATTGGGGCTTGAATAGTCGAGTTGTTGTGAATCGGTTCATCGTTTTAGAAGTGTTGAAAAAATTGTCGCTTACGGGAATATATGAAAATGTGAAGAAATGACCGCTAACAAAGGTTTAATTGTTGAGCCTAATCATGAAATGGCGGCGTATCATGATATGCCTAGGAATTTCGTGATCTGCCGGATTTTGTGCCCGGTATAGAGCTAGGATTATCGACGAATGCGTTGCTCTTATCGATCTGCCGTTTTTTGTATCAGGTACATTATGATATGCCTGGTCAATTTTTAGCCAAATTATGAAATGGCGGCGTTTCACGATATGCCTAGGGATTTCGAGATCTGCCGGATTTTACGATCAGCCGCCGACATATATAACTGCGCCGTGGTCTACCACGGCGCAGCACGCGGAAAGAGAGGCAAGGAAAGACCCCTTCCTCACCTTCCTTCTCTATTTTTCCTTCCATGATGGTTTTTAGGAAGTTGTCACTTTAGTAAATGACCAAAGTATAATATATGCACTTTAGAAAATTTACTACTGGCGTTTTATAAGCGTTACAGTTCTATTTAAAAGTGCCTGAGATCCGCTGTGCTACTGTCCCCATTCGACACTAGTTTTTTGTGGACGCTTCCGTTCTCTGATCAGCTTCTAACCTAGAGGAAAACTAGACTTCTACTTAGGCGTTATGAAGAGCACTTGAGTGCTAGTTTTCAAGCTACCTTACCTAGTGAACGCTTTTATTGACATTTATTAAATTTAATCAAGATTAACCACTCAATACACTCATCCTGCTAAAAGCAATCACATGCAATCATCTTAATTAGTTCCATTAATTCCATCACAAAAATTGACATCTTCATTGCAACCAGATTCATTCTTACCCAAAGCATACATGCCATCAGTTGTCAAAACACTAGCCGGCACGTCATCTCAACTACGCAAATGACAGAATAAAAATCTTCAGTACAACCAAATGAGTTATTTCCCAATGCATACAAGTTATCAGTTGTAGTGTGTTAGTTAGTATTAGTTAGTTAGCGCTGTAGGTGTCTGACTGACACCACAGCATAATACTGAGCCAGTGTCCGGTTCACTGCCGCAGATACATGTTTTATGTGTTTTTACTGTTTTTTTTTTGTTTAATATGTGTGTCCTGTGTGTAAGTGTGTCAATGTATCTTCCTTTATTTCTTTCTTTCTTTGTCAAAGCACTAGCCAGTCCACACCGCCCCTACTACGCATGAGCAGTGATCGCGTATGCCACCATCGCACATAAGTTAAGGGCCGTATCTGTACGTGCGTCCACGAGTCGGACTTACGGCACTTATCAATTGTTCGATCGCACTTGTTACTTTTGGTGACAGAAGGGCCTAAGTCTCTGTGGATTTTGTAGATAGTTAGGTCTTTGTCTAATCTTCATGTTCATGCGCAAAGTTATTTCGCCGTTATGCAGTGCGTGTAATCGTGTAGAAGATGTTTAGCATGGATTAATGGTATGTGGCCGAAGTGATGCAGTTAGGCGAAAGATATTCAGGGACAGCTCCATCGGATTATACAATAGCTATTTATCCAATCCAATGTCTGAGATGGTCGGAAAGGTAAATTACTAGTGGCTCAGTGAGCTATAGAAAAAAAGAAAGAAAAAAAAAGAATTCGAGAAACTGAATTGACAAAAAAATCTAAGATCATTATTGAAACTGCTCAGAAAAAATTCTGAGCAGGTTCAATAATTATCGTCAGTCACGAGTATCTCAATGCTTCGTTCGCTTCGCTCGTTCGTTAAATAGCTCTAGTAAAATATAGTCTGAAGGACAGACACATTTATTCTAGATGGTAAGTTTATTAGTAAGTGTACAACTTTGTTAAATAAGAGTAATTTATCGAGCGATATATTCTCAAAAGCTCACAAATAAAAAAGTAACATAATATATAAAGCATTTTTTTTTATTATTTTAATTATCATGCAATAAGTACTAAGTCTAAGCCAGGACATCAGGGAATAGCGGGCAATGAGAAGGCAGATGAGTTGGCCAGGGAAGGTGCGGGAAGGGAGTTTGAAGGCCCAGAACCGGTCCTTCCCTTTTCGGCTCAAGTTACAAAGGGGGTCATAGATAAGCTAAAAGAACTGGATGGGGAAAAAGAATGGAGGGATGCATCTGGATGCAGACAGACAAAGATGATGATAGGAGGCACTAATCACAAAAGGACCAGGTATCTGCTGAAACTGGGTAAGAGCAATCTGAAACTGCTGACTGGTATCATAACCGGTCACAATACTCTGAATAGACACTTAAAGATAATAGGTATAAGTAACGACGCTACTTGCCCACACTGTGGGCAGGAGGAAACAAGCAAGCATGTACTAGCGGAATGTGTTATGTACGCGGCACCGCGGTTTAACACATTCGGTAAAGATATGTTAGAGGAGAAGGAATTGAGGGATATCGACCTTAAAGATGTCCTTCTGTTCTGCAGGAAAACAAGAAGAATTGAAGAGTTGGAAGTGGGAACGCCGCCGGGACAGTAACCTGAGGCTCCGAACTGAGGGAAATGGGCTGAATGACTGCGACAAGCGGTCGACTGCCCGCCTGTTTCCGGCCAGGCGTCCCTTCACAACATCATCATCATCATCAAGTACTAAGTCTCATTATAATATAATTATATAAATAAATTTCGATTAGGCAACCTAAAATCTTAAAATAATAAGATTAAGCCTCATCGGTATGTAACGTAGATATTTTTTTTTAAAGAAATTAACAGTTTTTTTTATTAAATTTTAAAATTGCGTAAATGCTCACAAATAAAATTGAAAGAGTATCATAATAAAACAAAATTTAATAAAAGAAATAAAACTACTATACTAGGATATGGCGAAAAATCTCACAAAAAAATTTAGAAATGTAACATACTTAATTAAACAAAATTTATTCAAATCTAAAACAACTTAACTACGTGACAGACTAAATGCAACAATAATATTAAAATTAACACAAAAATACACGTAACAAATAATTCTGATAACTTTTGTATGCAGTTTTTGTATAACACATGCTACATACTCAAAATAGGCGTATTTTGACGCCGAGTTGCGAAAACCCTGCCCGTGTACAACCCATAACACACGCCTTAACTAACACAAAACCTTCTCCAGAGCACAAGTTTTATACACAAACAAAATTTCGCTAAATTCCATTTTCATCCTTTTATCAGAAACCGTCCCGGTTTTTGCCGTATCGGGTGTCAAGTGCCCACCATGTGTTTCACGGCACTTCCGGTGAGTTTTTTTTCCACCGGAAACCGGAAGCCGCCGCCTAATGGATTGAGAGGGCGATAAATATCGAAAGATATTGAAAGTTTTTATGTTATGACATTTTTTATGGCGGGATTATGTTTTTTAAGCAGGACTGTATGGGTCAGAGGGCGTGTGTATTGGGAAGGATTTTTATCGGGTGCACTTTTTCTGTGGAATAATTTTATTGGTGATAAAATGATAATGAAACACTTGGCTTTTTAGGGTTCGGTACCCAAAGCGTAAAAACGGGACCCTATTACTAAGACTCAGCTGTCCGTCCGTCTGCAAACAGAAGCCTGTCACCAGGCTGTATTTCATTAACCGTGATAGATAGACAGTTGAAATTTTTACAGACGATGTATTTCTGTTGCCGCTGTAACAATAAACACAAAAAAACAGAATTTAATAAATATTTAAGGGGGCTCCCGTACAACAAACGTTATTTTATGCCGTTTTTATAGATAATGGTACGGAAACATTCGTGCGGAGTCCGACTCGCACTTGGCCGGTTTTTTAATACCTTATACATTTTCTACAGCTGAAAGTAATGCCGTTATCAACATTTTCATTCCCAGGATTATTGATACGGAAAAAAAATGGTAAGAAAATTGACATTGTTGCTGTTCAAGAAATATAAATGTGATGTTTTCTTAATTTTAAACACAAACGTTAAATAATTTAAAGCTTGGTAGGACACTGGGCACTTATGTAATAGTGATTAATAGTGTCTTTGTTTTCCATCTATTTTTGGAGTTTTTTTAATTTTTTTGCAAGATTATTTTGTATTTAAAATGTAAAATAATATTTATTTATTTTATTTAATGTAATAATTAGCACTGACAGATAAACCTTACGTACTAATTTATAATAAAATTAAAGTAATTAAATGGGTTCAAAATACAATAATAAATAATATTTAACAATCAATAGTCAATAGGTACGTGCACATGGGTAATTGGGTATTAATATTAGGTCCTTATCTATGAAATTGGCGGGTTTTTCACAGATATTATTTTGTACGTAATTTATTCATTTCTATTGCAACTTCCAAATTATTTTTTAATTTCATTATAAGACTGTAATTATGTAACAAAGGTTTTAAATACAAAAAATAGGTTTGAATTTTTTATTTAGTGTTTCAAATTAAAGCTTGAAAACCGCCCTTTTCATGTGCTGCCGGTTAAAGTGTTTCAATTACGTATAGTTTTATGATGCGAACTATTTTTAAGGAATGAAGATATGTGTAAAGTAGCTTAAAAGTTTTCTATATTCCTACCAAAATTTAGTTTGCTTTGATTGCTGAATAATCCGCAAAATTCAATGTATGAAAATCACAGTTTTCATAAAATTCTCCATACACACCGCCAATTTCATAGGCAAGGACCTAATAATTAGATAGAGCTAGGTGTGACAATCGATTCTAGATAGTGACGAGATGCGGCCAGAAAATGATTCTCTGGTGTGAAAAAGACGTCGAGATGGGTGTCACTGGTAAAAATGTTATTCAGTAGCATCAATGCTTGGTGTAGAGGAGTGCGTGTCCTGTGCGCGCGTCCTGGCCGACGGGACGGCGAACAAGCCGCGGCGAAGAGGATGTAGCGATTTGGCCGAGACGGGTGTAACTCAGTCACCATAACAAGTAGTGTGGGATTGGCTACCACTCCACGTATTAGTCGGAGAAAATAATTGACCAAAGAGAGGTTTCTGCGGGCTTCGAGAGATGTGTAGCCAACCATGCCGATAACAAAGAGGGTTGGGTAGAGGCAAGGGTAGTTGCCATACATTTTACTATATAAAAATCGTGCAAATGACTTTTGGACCCTTTCTACGAGGAGTATGTGCCGTTGCTCGTGGGGATTCCATATTGTGGCATTTGTCTCCAGCTTGCTTCGTACAAAAGCATTGAACAAGATGCTAATGGCTTGTTGATCGGTAAAAAGTTTGGCCTGACGGATGACAAACCCCAATATTGATAGTATTCCAGTTAAGTAAAAGAATCCGACAGTAAGAGACTCTTTGGGGGAGGCCTATGTCCAGCAAGTGGACGTCTTTCGGCTCATATGATGATAATGAAAAGAATCCGGGCATACCGTTACATTTAAAAAAAATGTTGGTTTTCATGTTTTTTTTTTTGTTTAACCACTTGGAACTCTTTGCTGATTGGCTTAATAACCCACCGTTTCATTATTTGCTCCTATTACAGGCCACACCCTGTATAAGAAGATACGCCGTTTATGCGGTTTAAGGGTAACCACAAATCAGGCTTCATAGCCCTTAACTTCCGCAATTTCCACAGAAGAAACGCGTACAGTCAGCCAAGAAAGTGGTCTACCACTTTTCGACTTTATTGCATACAAAAAAAGGTCCAAAAGTGGTAGACCGCTTTTTTGGCTGATGGTACCTAAATCTCTGTATGACATATGTTACATTTTCATTTTGTAGAATGTAGATCATAAGCACTAAAACAAGCATTTTGCATATCTATTTTACATTATCATGACGATAAGTATAAAAAATAAGTATTTTAATTCCATTGTGTTTTCAAAGAAACGCTTTACCAAACTCAGAAATAAAGGAGGAAAAGGAACAATATAAACGACATTTTAATAAGTATTATTTTTCAAAGTTTTCGGAAGCCCGTTGCGATACCATCTCATGATTCCACTTCCTTCCTTATTGCTGCGTTTTTCTTATTTAAGGTGAGGTACGTTCGGGCCGGTTTTAAAAAATTGCGATAACATTAGCAAATGAGCAAAGTGGACGATTTGAAGGTACTAGTTACAACGCCCTACAAATAATACCTAGGTAATTTAATGTAGGTACATATTAATATATTTTTGGTTAACATTAGGAATTTGTATTTTAATGCTTTTTTTGTTTGTTTTAACGTAGTTCTAGGTTCAATGTTACTAACAATATATTATGGACTGGAGTCTTAAAAATTATTAGAATTTTCTATCAACCGAATCTTACGAAATCCTGTAACCATTCAAACACTTCAACTATTATTATTACTACACATACACACACACATTCCGTTATCATCACCATCATCATATTAGGCGAAAGATGTCCACTTCCTGCACATAGGCCTCCCCCAACGAGTGCCACAATGACCGGTCTCGTGAGCGTGGCACATTGCATAGAACCGATGGCCGTTGGAGTGGAAAGTTTCTCGAGTGGCGACCATTCAGTTATAATCAGTCAGAAATATAATTATTACCCATCTTTGACATCGCCTTTTTTTTTTTTTTTTTTGGAGAGGAAAATGCTTTACGCATTCCTCCCGGGTGTGGGGACGGACCCGGGGGGATATGTGGGACTCCTCGTTGTGGGCTTATGAGGCCCCGAGTCTACCCACTAAAAACCTCTCCGTCTGCCGTCTTTATGCCTTAGCGGTGGGCTGAAGGAACGCTTGCGCTTTACTTCTTCAGCACCACCAGCGCCGCTCCGATTTTCGGAACACCGCCTCCGGAGGTCCTTGTTGACCTCGTTCGTTTTGTGCCACTACAGGCACCCACTCAGTGACCTGGTGCGTGAGGGATGGCAGGCGTCCCCATGCCTGTCACCCCCTGGTCACTCTACGGAGGCAGGCGGCGATCCTGTGCTGCTCGCCTTCGTCTAGCACGCCTGCGGCGCTTCTAGCACGCCTGCGGCGCATCTTTGACATCGCCTGGTACAACATACTAATGTGAGTAATTCATGCCTAAGTGAAACATAGATTCATATTTAGTTCGTATCGTACTAGTCCCAACAGATCTAATTAGGAATGAAATAGCACAACCAGCACTTAAGGACGTCGTTTCTCGTATACATACCTAATAAATAATAATACACAGACCTTAGTGGCGAAAACTGTAAATATGTACAGGGAAAAAAATCACGATTATAGTTATGCATATATAGTGTGGGGTTGTGACAATAGGGGTGTAGACACCAAATAAAATCTTTAATAACTTACCTGTATATATTACGTCATTATATAATAATACGTTCAACAAGGAGCTGAAGAAATGGCTGGCAGATAAATGCTTTTACAATCTGAATGAATATTTCGTACCTAGGTCTACAAATTATAAAGTTTAATTTTAAGTTCAATAACATTGTACGCTCGAAAAGGGCCAACTGTTGATACCTTCCAATGTCTAACATGACTTATGTACACAGTTATGACAATAAATGACATCTATCTAATAACAAAATTATGATGAATTTTCACGAAAAAGGATTAAAAATATTTTCAAATGAAGACCAACCAAGTAAAGCAGGGGGGATTAAATAATCACATAGTTATAAATGTTCAATGTTTTAAGAGGGGTATATATTAAAGGTACTCTCCCTTTTCCGCAAAACGCATGCACCTTCATGTGAAACTATTGTCATTTGCTATGACGCTCGTGGATATTAATATCACGATCCCCTAGCGTTTTCTCTCTCTCTAACAAGCAATATTAACGGTACCTTCGTAATGTTTAGGGTTTTTTACTCAAAGAGTAAAACGGGACCCTATTACTAAGACTCCGTCTGTCTGTCTGTCTGTCTGTCACCAGGCTGTATCTCACTGATACCGTGATAGTTCCACATGAAATTTTCACAGATGATGTATTTCTGTTGCCGCTACAATAACAAATACTAAAAACAGAATAAAATAAATATTTTTATAGATAATGGTACGGAACCCTTCGTGCGCGAGTCCAACTCGCACTTGACCGGTTTTTTTTGAGATATCTGAATAGGATTTTCGTCACTAGGCACATTTTTTGCCTTCTTTCTTTTGGAGTCATAATGAAGAGTCTACACCCCTATTGCACCAGATGACTGTGTACTATGTTACAAAGGAGTGTGGCCGTGCCGACGCACAGCGACGTCTGCCTCATATAATTAATATTGATATCGGTAGGATAAATCGTATTTTACGCAATCTGACCTCTGAAGAGTCCGAATTAGTTTATAATTTAGTTAAGACTGTATTAAAATTAAGAAACATGTAATTAGAATAAGATATCCACTATGAGGGTGGCATTTGTAAAATCCTCTTTAAATAATGAAAGATTTAAAATAAATGTAGTAAAAATCAAGTGGTCCCTTGGTAGGTAAGTAGGTACGTTGATTGGGAACGTTTGACTCCGAAAATGATATATACACTATATACCGGTTGATTTAGCAAGTTTGACACATTTTAACATATTCACTGCCAAAAACCCGCGGTTTTCCTCGTATGTAGCGGAAAGCAATGTTTACTAAGTCAATTTTTTGTACTAAATCGTTTACACGTAGTATAAGTACCGGTCCCTGCACTAGGTCCTATTTCGAGGTCGTGGAAACGAAACATATTGGTCGAATAGATTTTCGATAATTGAAATCACGTCTAGATACCTCTACCTACCTTAGGTGAGGGAATGGTGCTTTTTGGAGGCTCATTAGTTGTAGTGTCCTTAAGGTGAACAAATATGAATACAAGATGCGAACATATGTTCTGACATTTGGCACATCGCATGCCTGACAGCAAGGTGAGAAATATATGAAGCTGTGTAGCATTGCAAATATGTGATACCTTTATGTGAATATTAAAAACTTTCGCCGTCTCTGAGGCCTGATTCGAGATTCAAAATGTGACATCTCCAAGGGATGTCATAGAGATATCCGTGTTTCGTGTCTATCAACATGAAAATGACGGAGACATCAACGTTAGGATATGGCTTTTTCTGTTATAAATCGAACATGTAAATATAAATAAAATAAACGATAAATAAATATAAGGTGGGCCATCGTACACGAATCGAACTAATCCCATATTACGCTCAATAAGGCTTGTGTTATGGGTAGGTACTAGATGACGATATATTTAATTGATTAACGGCCTCCGTAGCCCAGTGGGTAGTGACTCTGCCTACGAAGCTGGAGGTCCCGGGTTCGAATCCCGGTCAGGGCATTTATTTGTGTGTTTATCACGAATATTTGTTCCTGAGTTATGGATGTTATATATGTATATAAGTATCTATATGTATTTATCTATTATATATATCATCGCCTAGTACCCACAACACAAGCCTTACTGAGCTTACCGTGGGCCTAGGTTGATTTGTGTAAGATTGTCCCATAATATTTATTTATTTATTTATTTATATAAATACATAGAAACCATCAATTAATCAGAAAAATATTCATGCTCATCAGACAAATATTTGCCCCTTACCGGGATTCGAACCCAGGACCTTCAGCTTCGTAGGCAGCGTCACTCCACTAGGCATGTCAAATTAAACACTTTTTTTTTACTATCATGATTTCCTAAGCCTAGCCCCGAGCCCCTTCGCTAATGCGTGAAACATATTGAAACTCAATCGGAATCACCAATATCTCAACCAAAATAAGGCGCAGATGGACTCCAGTTCTTGTAAAGGATTAACTAACTTCCCAAACTACTTTGTAAACGTCTAAAATCCTAACTCCATAATAACGTAAAGCGACAACTTTGAATGCAAACTAGGAAAAAACTAGCAATCCCTAACAACCCCTTACTCAGTTATAAACTTTTGGGGTCCATAAAACTAGGGGCGGTTAATCAAATACACAGTTTTGGGTCCGCCCTCGTAATCGAGTACCGACGGAGGCTTCGTGATAATGTGAGAGTAGTTAACGTAGACCCGACACTGAAAACTGATTTAAATATTCTTTTCAAAACTTGCCCTCAAATGAGGGATTTCAATTTTCCTCACAGAAGGAAATGTTTTCGTTTCGTGCATAAATACT
This sequence comes from Epinotia brunnichana, assembly GCA_963854355.1. Classification (NCBI taxonomy): domain Eukaryota; kingdom Metazoa; phylum Arthropoda; class Insecta; order Lepidoptera; family Tortricidae; genus Epinotia; species Epinotia brunnichana. Next base: position 23,883,441 of record OY977952.1, read on the forward strand.
CGAATCACTTGTTACGCTCAAGATTCTACTTAAGAATCCCTCACTACGCTCAGCATTCTATTGTAGAATTTTTTGCTTCACTTAGAATTAAATACGCCCTCGCCGTAAATATATATTTTTGCTCCCTTGAGAAACAATCTACCATTTGCTATAGGTATTTATATAGGTTTTTTAATTAAGTTTATATGATGTTTTATTTTAGGTCAGTTAGTCAGGTAAATCAGAGGCCACGGCCCGTGCAACGTGCTGCGTTTACATTTAAGTACTCACCTAAATTCATAATATCGCGTTCGACCCGTAAAATGTTTTTTTAATGAGCAAAAAAAAAAAAAAAGCACTTCTATTAGTAAATTTACAGAATACACTTTTAGCACACTTTGGAAGATGATGGCTATTGTGATGTAATCGTGTCATGTGTGTCCGCATCAGAACTTATGTAATCGATATATCCCTCTGAATGGCTCAACTTAAGTAGCAGTGGTGGGGCACATTGCACGTAGAACCGATGGCCGTTGGGGCGGGAAGGTTCTCGAGTGACGACAACGTAGCAACAGGCGTAGCGAGCAGACGTTCCCACAAGGTGGACTGATGACCACTGGATGCGAGTGACGCAGGATCGGTCACTTTCGATTGAGCGACAGGTGGAAGAGAGACCTAGAGGAGTCGCGATATGGACTTCGCACCATAGAAGCGCTCCTTGGGTCGTTTGACGCCTGGCTAGAGAGGGCCCATGGCAAGGTGGGGTTCCGAATGACGCAGGTGATGACCGGACATGGCTGTTTCGGTCATTACCTGCACATAATTGGAAGAGAGGTAAGCCCTGCCTGCTATGAGTGCAGCGCAGAGGATGACTCGGCCCAGCACACTCTGGAGTGGTGCAGCAGGTGGGCCGAGGAGCGCCGCACTATGGTAACAGCCCTCAATGTGGATGATCTCTCGCTGCACAGTGTCGTGGCAGCCATGCTGGGCAGCGAGAGATCGTGGGAAGCAGTGGCCTCCTTTTCCGAAACAGTCATCTCGCACAAGGAGGCCGCGGAGAGGGAGCGCGAAGACAGTGCGGACGCGCTCCCGCTCCGGCGCAGACGGCGGGGTAGAAGACGCGCGCGGTTTGCAGCCGCTGGTCGCGTCCTCCCCCAGTAGAGCCAGTGGGTAGGGGGAGACCCACACTGCACGGCTCTCCATTCTGGAGTAGGAGGGTCAAGCGTCCTGGCCCTCCCCTTTCTTTTGCGTGGGTGTCCTGGCTAGCCAGGGCCGCCGGGGGGCGTCGTGGTAAAATGTTCGCGATCCCATGGAAATGCGGAAATGCGGGTGACGCCGGTGGGTTTTTAGTGGGTATGCTCCTCCAGTCACCATCAGTCGGATGGCGGCGGGAGGAGAGAGTCCCACATAACCCCCAAATAGCCTTCCTCTGGGCCGGGGGTATGCGAAAGGCATTTTCACACCGTCAAAAAAAAAACGATTGTTCACTTTGGCATTCTTTGGGGGAGGCCTATGTCCGGCAGTGGACATCTTTCAGCGGATATGATGATGATGATCCTATACCTAATACCCATCATACCTAATGCAAGATATAGCCACCGTAAATAAAATATCCAGTCTGCATTATTGTTCTTTATCAAATACCAACAAAAACATGTCTCAGCGGCGCTGTCCTAATTATGAACGGTGTAATTAGTTCATTGTGAACGTTTTGCGTCTCTTCGGAGTTGCTCGTTATGATCCTTGTAGTAACAATTATTATTTAGAAACTGTTTGAATCGTAGTGGCACTAGTTCCAGTTTAATTAATTTGTTATTGTCCACCTAGTTCAAATCTGGTTTGTTTAAAATTGATAAGTTGAATTGAATAAGTTAAAAACCTAACATGTAGCGGTTTTTATTTATTTATCGTACTGGTGCATAATATGTATTGGTATCGATGTCGCTAATAGGGTTCCAGTATGTGCAGCGAGGTTCAGAAGGAACAGTGCAGCTGCCTTTGTTGTTCTTTTAGCACCACCCGGAGGTCACGTGTAGGGTTTCTAGGGTTATTCCTACGGACGTAGAACAACAAAGACCTCCGGTTATTACTCGCGGTTATTATTAATTTTCATCACGATGAAAAATAATTTTGTACTAAGCAGCACCTAACGTCTGCGAACGAAAAAAAAAACAAATTAAAAGAAAAATTGAGAAATACTCAAGTTAGAGGTCGCTACACGCCTCCCTAAAGGCCTCCACACACCGGTCGCGGGCGCGGGTCGGGGGCGGGCCCGCGCAAGTTGTAAAACATTGAAACTACACTTCAAACACACATCGAACGCGGGCACGCGGGCTCGCGGCGGGCCCGCGGCGGGCCCGCGTTTGATGTGTGTTTGAAGTGTAGTTTCAATGTTTTACAAATTGCGCGGGCTCGCGCCCGACCTGCGCCCGACCCGCGCCCGCGACCGGTGTGTGGAGGCCTTTAGGTGTTGTAAGAGGGAACAGATTGAAAGATTTGGTGACCGAGACGAATTGTTCCGATAGCTCAGTTGGTTAGTAGCGACGGGCCATGTATGTATATGGTCGCCGGTTCGAATCCAGCTCGGATGATTAATAAAAAAATACAATTTTTCGATTTTTTATCCTTTAATTAACATAGTAAGAGTGTCAAGATATTTTATTTAGCATTGTATCTAAGATTTCACTACGCATTTGAAGTATTAAATAAGTATTCGGTTGACGAAAAGTCTCGTTGAATTATGAGAGTTTAAACCATTCCGATTCATCAAAGACAAAAGCAAAAGGAATATTAATTTCGCCATAGTACGGCGAACATATTTTTAATAAAATAATATTCTTTTGCTTTGAGGCAATCGAATGATTCAAACTTTGTAATTTTGTGACATCTACAGTATTTACCACGACAATCAATGACAATATACCAACGTTTTGTAAACTTACTGTACACGTAATTTAAGGGGATGCCTCGATTCAAGTTGATTCGCAAAATCCAAGCCCCTTGTGAGAGACACGCTTATGTCTCTTCGGGAATGGCTTTTTTGGTCAAATTTCGATAAATATGCAACGTTACGAAGTTGTTTCGTAGGCTTGGATGTTTTCTATGTATTTAAGTATTTATATCTATTGTACACCGTGGGCGTTAATAACCCGAAATATTTTAACAACGCATTCCTTAGGTCATTAGGCGCAAAAAATGTTATTTGAACCCCAGTCAAATCCTGCTTAGTTTTGAAGATATTATCATTTTCATGTAAACTATTTATTGTGATTAGTAAAGTGCATTAAGCTCTTTTGATGGAGACGTTGCTACCGATGTTGCCAAGTTTCGAGTCGTTATTGACATACATCAAAGTGACAGCTACCACTCACTAAATTCATTCTTTTTTGGAGAAATAATTGTTACCATTTTATTAAAAGGGATGATTTCCATCCAGGAAGCGATACTTATCCAAGTTTTATTTACAAAAACCGAAAGTAATACAGATTTTTTTTTTTTTTTTTGCTGAATTTGGATTGGATTCATATAACATTTTTTACTCCTAATGACCTCCGGAATGCGTGGTTAAAATCTTTCGGGTTATTAACGCCCACGGTATATCGTCGTCAAGTATCCCTGACACAAGCCATATTTACCTTACTATGGGACCAGAGGGGTAATCACGTAACGTTCCGAACGCGCGTCGGTACAATTTAAATGTCAATTTTCCATATAAAAAGTGATATTTAGACCTTAGTGTACCTGACGCACGTACAATGCGTTACCTACGTGATCGACCTACAGCAGGTCGATCACGTAACGTCGGGTAGGTCTAAATGTCACTTTTTATATGGAAAATTGACAGTTAAATTGTACCGACGCGCGTTCATTATTTTGTTCAAAATTTGATTACCCCTTAGGTCGATTTGTGTAAGATTATCTCCTAATTTGGGTATATTTATTCATGTTTCCCTGAGTCAGATTTTAGATGACGTAAAATACCATGATATTAACGTAGTATGTTAGGTTGATCTAAATGTCAAATTTTATATGGAAAACTGACAGTTAAACTGTCCTAACGCGTGCTCGAAACGTTACGTGATTAGTGATTACCCCTCTGGTCAGAACGGTGTTTCAAAGGATGCGTTATTTTCCAATTCACGACCTTAAGTACAGGTTATACGTAATCGGTATCAATTAAATTACAAATTGAAGTGTCAAAACCCATTTTAAATCCAATAAAGAACTTTTTTTATATCCATACGAGCAAGCTTCCCCGAACTAATAAATACCTGATATCATAATTGGTCGTTTATGTGTGTTATAAATGTCCTGCCAACTTACAAGACTGGAGAATTCTGCGCCTGCACATGCACAGGAAAAAGACTTAAACGACACGTACTTCTTTAAAACTTATGCTCTTTTTCTATTAACAAGTTTCACTCCCTTACGTGATAACTGGGTACGCTGTAATTATCTTCAAAATCGTTGCGTTTTACGCTGTCATTTAAACAAAACGTTACGAACGAATACGCACCGTTAGCCGAAGGCTTAAGGTTTAAAATGCTAGTGAATTTCTTGTCATATCGTTATATGTAACGACGTCAAATTTGGATTTAATATGCCGCTATTGAAAGACCATTTTGCATTCCCGGGTCTTACAAATATGGCAAATTGACAGTTAAATTACAAGTGTACTGTGTAATACTTGGCAGATTCCGTTCGCAAGTTCGTACTAGTACAGTCAGCTAGTAATATGTCTACACATCGAATATAACAAGTGGCAAGTCACCTCGCGAGCCTGACTTGTCTTTTTTATTTTTTGAAACGGAATGGACCTTTATTAGAGTAGAGCCGCCACACAAACGGAAGAATTTTTGCCCATGTAAGTATTGTAAGTATATGGGCAAAAAATATTCCGTTTGTGTGGCGGCTCTACTCTAATAAAGGTCCATTCCGTTTCAAAAAATAAAAAAGACAAGCTCTAACTAAAATTTTATTAATTATTCCAGGGCCCGTAATTTTCATGCCGATGACATCAATTTGACGTCACGCTGCATATAGGATGATAGTTTTATTTTAATTATTAATCATTAGTCGTCAATCATTTTAGTCATGTACAATTTACTTCAAAAGTAATATATTCACACGTGGAATAATTAATAGGTACCTACTTGATACGTGAAACGTAAATTAAACTATTTGTTTTGTTTTTATTACATACATTTTATTAAATGGTATTGTTACCACATTTCAATAATTACGTAGAAAACAGAATTCCTCTTTAACTTGTAGCACGCCATCCTTCTTGCATTTATTCCCACGCAGATAAAATTACTTTAATTACTTTTGAAGTAATTTGTACATGATTAAAATTATTGACGACTAATGATTAATAATTAAAATGAAACTATTTGGGATCATTCTATATGCAGCGTGACGTCAAACTGTTGTCATCGGCATGAAATTTACGGGCCCTGATTATTACAATTTGTTGTGTGTGAAAATAATAAGTACCGTCAAACAATATGATTCCAAGGCCATCATAGAACCTCCGTTGTAAATGCTATGTCAATCCGAGTTACTAGGATTATTGCGTCGCTATGTAGCAGTTAAAATGACAGGGTTTTACGGTGGCCTATAGAAATCAAATTGTTTCACCGTACCTATGAAATTACCTTTGAAATATGTACATGATAGTGTAGCCTCAATAGGAATTCTATAACATTTTACTGTGAATCCATTAAAATATTATAGAAAATTTCGAAAAAATAAGTAGAGAAGGTAAAACATTTCAACAATATTTTTGTTCTGTGTTAGTCATCATCATCCTCCTAGCGTTATTCCCGGTTGTGCCCTTAACGAGACCGGAGTCCGCTTTGGCACCTAATCCCAAGATTTGGCGTAGGCACTAATTTGACGAAAGTGACTGCCATCTGATCTTCTAACCCAGAGGTAAAACTAGACCTTATTGGGATTAGACCGGTTTCGTCACGATGTTTTCCTTCACCGAAAAACTAGCGGTAAATATTCATAATTCATAATTCATTTAATCATTGCCTTGAGTGTACAAAAGATCTTATAGCTACATATTGGTATTTCTCAACACAACCCTGTAAAGGCACTGCAATACACTAAGTAAGTAGTTCAAAATTTAAACTATAGGCAATTATTTCAGTTGTGATTTCTTAATACTAGTCATTATTATTGCGATTTAAATATTCATTTACTGTGTAATAAGCATTTGCCACTAAATATTTTTTAAAGTATTAATACATTTATTGTTATTAAGGCTCATTACAGCTTGAACAGCTCGTAACAGAAATGGACCTCATTTTCACAGAATTTGGACTAAAAATAAATATAAATAAGACCAAAACATTAATTGCATCTAAGACAAACCAAATCATAGATCCCATAAAAATTAGAGGTTCAGCCATTGAACACGTCAAAAGCTTTAAATACTTAGGCAGCATTATAACCTGTGACTCCAGATGCACTTCGGATATCATCGCACGCATAGCCATGGCCAAAAAAGCATTCAATTCCAAAAAGCAAATAATAAAGGCGAAAATATCTCGAAAGATCAGAAAACGTTTTATTAAGACCTACATCTGGAGCATAGCGTTGTACGGAAGTGAGACGTGGACTCTAACCCAGCGTGACAGAGAGAGACTGAACGCATTTAAAATGTGGGCATGGAGAAGGATGGAAGGTATTAGTTGGACAGAAAGAAGAACAAACGAAGAGGTTCTAAATTTGATAGGAGAACAAAGATGTCTACTAAAAACTATTGAAAACTGTTTAGGAATTATCTTATTGTAATCTAGCAACATTAAGGAACAACCCTTTTCACTCTTTAAATAATTTCCATATCCTTAATCGACAATTACATTCGGTCACTTTCGACTTTTCCATTCACTCTTCTCGCGTTAAAAATGTCTGACGTGACGCTCTCACGCGTCCTCAAAAAGGGTCTTAAATATTCCAATTAGAATCAGTGGATCCCGTCTGCCTTCAGCATTTTATGTTTATCAATCTTGCTTATTATCCCTTAACTACCTACGTCCTATTTGTATCTCACAACCTCCTACTTGCGGTCATGGAGACCGCTACTCGTTATGGGACCTGATTTATTTACTTTGAAGTAACTGAAGGGTGTATTAATATAGTAAGTACTCATTTAATAGTTAAAGGCATTTATTAGCTAAAACTTATACAAAAATAATCAACATTATATATTTCAAACTTAACAATACTTAAGAACTTATTACTTTTTTAATCACAAAACTAGGTATCCTTCAGGACATGAGTTCTCAATATTTAGGAATGTTATATAAAGCTTTTCATTATAAAATATTAAAATTGAGCAATCAAAAATGCTAATAAACTATCTATTTTGGTTAGAAATGGGCTAGTTTTATAAAATTACAGGTCTTTAAAATAACCATTTTTGTCAGCAGTTCTTATAAGAACATTCAATGCAAATCGGGCTATTACATTCGATACAGATGTACTGTGTCTTTCGTTTCTTTTTGGGGTCACAAATTAAGCACGTTTTTCTGACTGTTAACCGTTCTTCAGTATTGCTGGGACCCGGTAGTATTGCTAAACTGGTCTCTTTCTTGAGGATTTGGCTCAGAGCAATTTTCAAGTCCCGCGGAAGACGCTGATTATTTGCACGACGCTCTAGATGTGGTCTTACTAATTGTTCAGCCAGTTTCTTCATAAATTTGAACCTTTTTTCAGGCTTTCCTGTTTGTGTAGACAGGCTGACAACATAACTGTTTGAAGCCGATATGTCCAACAACCTGTAGAATACTGCTAGGGGCCACCTGTGAGTTCGACGACCTGTAGAATAATTTGAGCACCTTTGATCAAGAACATCAACACCTAATTTGGTTTGGTTATAGAACAATATTATTTCCGGCTTTTTCGTACTTCATCAATAGTTGGTGTATGATGCATGCTTGAAATTGTGACCACTGCTTAATTTTTCTTTGAGACATATGAAGTCCGACTCGCAACTATCCTCCAGTAAATTTAGTGGAGCAAGTTCTGGTTCTACGTCACTGCATTCTTCATCCAACTGGTCATCTTCATCAGACGAAACTTCTTCTAGCCACCTTTGAATTATCGCATCACTAGGAAGCATATTTTTCTAGAAAAAACAAGAAACATGTCAAACTAAAGTAAAGATTATAAATATAAAGTAACACAACCACCTACGTGCGGTCTCGGAAAAAAAGTATAGTAACCACCTACATGCGGTCTCGTAGACCGCCGATGCTTTTTTTTATTCACCAAATCCAAACGAGCACACGTCTAAACGAATCGACGGCGTGGCTGGCTCTGTGAGGGGGCCGGGCAAAGGTACAAGGTCACAGACACGTGTGCGATGTACTCGCGTTCAGTTATTGACAACTTTGAATAATCGAGTGTCTGTGAGACCGCACGTAGGTGGTTAAGGGTTATAACTTGTGACAAGACCGACAAGAAGGTGTTTATTTATCATCAAGAGAGCGGCGCCGCCAACGTGGGACACGCAAGTACTTTTAAAACTTACACCTGACTGACCAAGGTACTGTAAACGTTTATTTCCTCCCGTTATTTACCCTTCTGGTATTTTCACCATAGAATTTGGTCCTTCGAACCGGATTTCTCAAGATTTGTATTGAAAACACCGATTTTCAAAGTAAAGTTTCCACGTTGTCGGCCATATTGTTGCGTACCTAGTTTGTCCTATTTCTTTAAAGTATTCTGCCACAGTGCATTACGTCGAAAAGTGCCTGCAAGTTGTGCATATGTCCATTTTGTTTTACAAAAGTAATTAATTTCCTGCACTTAGTGCATATAAGTCGAAAGTGTCTGCATGAATTGCATCGGTCTTACGAAAGTAATTGTTTATTTATGTCTGCTCCCTGAGCATTGTTTTTAGGCGTTTCGTGTCTTGAACGTACAAACATTCCTGAATCATATGTCTAAGTGTCTGCTTTGTGCATAAAATAAGTTTAATTTCCACATTGTTTTATCTAACCTAGCAGTGTAGGTAGGTAGATATTCACGTACATTACGTTTCGTCATTGCTGGTAGGTAAAGGTATTCACCCACGTCCGGTTTTCGTTAAAGCGTTTCATTGTCGTTTCCATTCGAATCTCAGTCAATGGGAACATACTTGTCTGTGGTGATAGTGAAGCGAAACGCAGTGAGTGAACGGAACGAAGTGAATTGTCAATAAGTGTCAAGTGTCAATTGCTTATTGTCGCGAAACGTTATTTGTGAAAGATATTGTTATTGTTTCCAGTAAAATCGTGAGTTTTAGTCAATATGGCGGTCGAAATACGATACAAAGTGGTAAAATTACAAATAGATTTACTGTGGAATGCGGCAAATAGTGCGGCTGATAACGAATCAAAGGAGTTAGAGTTTAAAACGAGGTATCAAGAGCTTCCGCAAATCAAGAAGGAGTTTACGGATAGTTATATTTCAGTTGAGGCTTCTAAGCGCGCCGGTTTTGATGCGGACAAGCATTTACAAGAGTACGTAGAGTATGATTTAAAAATGAATCAGGTTAGTATGATATATTGTCAAGTGTTTCCGAGTGGTTCGTCAGCATCCGCGACTGTGGTTTCTGATGTCGTTTCCCAAGGTCAAGGGCAAGACTTGCCTTTACCTCGTATTTCGTTGCCGTCATTTGCTGGGGACATAACAGGGTGGCCAAACTTCATCAATATTTTCAAAAATTTAATTGATGAAAATGGATCCATGAAGCCTGTGAGAAAATTACATTATTTGTTGTCATGTCTGTCTAAAGAGGCGCATGATTTAGTGAAACATTTGCCACTCACTGATGAAAATTATAGTGTTGCTTTAACACTTTTAGAGAACAGGTTCTCTAACATACGTCTAATTACAGATACTCATCTTGGGCACATAATGTCCCTACCGACAATTGTAAACATTAAGTCTGACTTAAGGCCATTCTTGAACACATTTAATGAACATATTGCTGCTCTTCAAGCATTATGTTCATTAAAACATGAATGGTCATTCATCCTGTTACACATTTTACTAAAAAGGATACCTACTGAAGTGCGTAGCAAATTTGAATTGAGTTTGACAGGTGCAGACATACCTAATTATACTGAACTTATAATCTTTCTGGAAAATCATTGCAAGGCATTAGAGATGTCTGTCCCTGCAAAGCAAGCATGTATCACTTCATCTAAAGCGCTGCCTGTTAGGTCTCAATTTAATCGTAATATTAAAACAGTCATGCATGTTCAGGAACAAGGCAGGGAAATAAGTTGTCGGTATTGCAACTTAGATCATTACATGTATATGTGTAATAAGTTCAAGGCATTAAGTATAGAGCAACGTCGTGAATTTTTGAAAACCAAAAACTTGTGTTTCAATTGTTTTGGAATACACAAGTACCATGACTGTACGTCATTACATAAATGCAAGGTCTGCCGGGCAAAGCATCACACATTGATTTGTCCATCTACAACAGATATGGATGCTTCTCCATCTGCAGTACGTTCAGCTGCTGTCATGGCTGATTTGACTGAGGGCTCTTCACCTCATACATGTGAAGAAGAAATGGATGTACCTAATGTTCCAAAGGTCAACAGTGCAATGTTGATATCTTCTCCTGTGATGGGTACTAAACCTAAATTGCACAATGTCTTGTTGGGTACGGCCATGTGTCTAGCGGGTAATGGTGATGGGCATTTCCAAATTGTACGTTTGTTTGTTGACCCTGGTTCGCAGTGTTCGATTGTGTCAGAGGAATGCGTTCAGCGTCTCCAACTTAAGCACAACCATCAGCCACTGGCAATTAGTGGTGTGGGTGCCGGCATTCCTCATCGATCACATGGAGTGACAACTTTGTTTTTAAAACCGCTGACTACTGACAAGCCGTTACTGACAGTTTCGGCTATCATTTTAAAGAAGGTGACTGGTAATTTACCATCGGTCTCCCTGGCTGCGGATATTAAGTCAAATTATCAGCATCTACAATTGGCTGATGATAATTTTAATCTGTCTCGGCCCATAGACATTCTCTTGGGCAGTGACATGTATAATGACATTTCATGTGGCGAGAAGGTATGGCCTTCCCACAATGTACCAGCGGCTTATCTGACTATTTTTGGTTGGATAATAATTGGTGATTCCTCGAGGTTCACTGATTCGGTCCCTGAGCTGACGTCACATCATGTGGCATTAGAGGATTGTTTGACTAGGTTTTGGGAGATTGAACAGATCCCAGAAACAATATTTCCTGATCCCGAAGATGAGATTATCGAGGATCATTTCTTGAACAATGTCACACGTGACGATGAACAACGTTTTGTTGTACGTCTTCCATTCAAAGGAAATCAAACTGAGTTGGGAGATAGCCGTGAATTGGCAACCCGAAGACTTTTAAGTCTAGAAAGAAGATTTAAAAGGGATCCTGCATTGAAGACAGAGTATTGCAAGGTGTTGAAAGAATACATGGACGAGAACCATATGGAACCTGTTCACGAACAATATGGTGGTGGAAAATATTACCTTGATCATCATTGTGTGACGAAGGAAGACTCTTCTACCACTAAATTAAGAGTGGTCTTCGATGCTTCTATGCCCTCGTCCACGGGCATATCCTTAAACAATGTATTGCATGCGGGTCCTAAACTTCAACGTAACATAGTAGACGTACTCCTACGTTTTCGTCTTAAGCCTGTCGCATTCACTTGTGATATCAAAGCTATGTACAGACAAGTGCTGGTGCATCCGGACGACCGTGACTATCAAAGAATTCTCTGGCGTCAACATTCTGATGATCCCATTGAAGAATTTCGTTTGACAACTGTCAGTTTCGGCGTTTCGGCTAGCCCATTCCTAGCTATGAGGTGTATTCTGCAATTGGCGGAGGAAGGAAAGGCATCCTGACGCTAGTCAAATTTTGTTAAATCAAATTTTCGTTGATGACATAGTGACGGGAGCCTCCGACCTTGACTCTGGTCGGAAGCAAAGAGCCGAGTTAATTGATCTTCTTCGCCAAGGTTGCTTCGAGTTGCGTAAGTGGTCGAGCAACAATCGTGAGTTTTTATCTGACTTGCCTGACAACGTCCGTGAAGGGTCGTTGTCATTTGAGCCTCAAAATGAAGGATCCGTGAAGGTACTAGGTGTTAAATGGAATCCTGTGACTGATGCTTTTACGTATCATAGTAAAATTTTAAATACTGGACTGACAAAACGTGCGGTGCTCGCCAACATTGCGTGCATATATGATCCTTGTGGCTGGCTGATGCCGGTTATATTTACTGCAAAGGCGTTCATGCAACGGCTGTGGCTTCTTGGACTTGGCTGGGATGACCCTTTGCCTAATGAGGAGCAGTCAGAGTGGCTGTCATTCATCGAAGAGTTCACAAATCTGTCAGAGATGAAACTAAACCGGTTTATCCTGCCTGCTGATAGCACAAACTTTCAAATTCACACCTTTTGTGATGCGTCACTCAAGGGGTACGCTGCTGTGGCCTATCTTCGTGTTGAAAGAGCGAATAATGAGGTGGAGGTCCACCTGTTACTTTCCAAGTCCAAGGTCGCGCCAATAAAACCGAAGATGACGGTGCCGCGGCTCGAGCTTTGTGGTGCTTTTCTAGCGTCAAAGTTGGTTAAGCATTGTTCTGGACTGATTAATGTAGCCCATGAAACTGTAATCTGGTGTGATTCGAGCATTGCTCTTTCATGGATACGCACGCCGGTTCATCAACTTAAGATGTTCGAAGGGAACAGAGTCTCACAGATTCTCGCGAACACATCTCCTTCTCAATGGAGACATGTGCCGTCCTTGATGAATCCTGCAGATGCTGCATCGCGAGGATTGATGCCTTCGGAGCTTGGCTCCCATTCTCTTTGGTGGTCTCCACCATGGCTAAAGATGTCTCCAGACACTTGGCCGTCAGCTGGTCCCGTCAGATGCGATACGGTTCCATTTGAACCTAATGAGGATGCAGAATCCATTGTTCAAGTTAACAAGATCACCTGTGAAGTGGATCCGACAGAATTTATGACCAGATATAGCTCACTTCACACTCTTGTTAAGGTACATGGATACTGCCTAAGATTCATTTATAATCTGAAAAATCCGAACGAAAAAACCACTGGTCCATTGACGTGTTCGGAGTGGCGTAACGCCTTATATTCCTTAATAAAACTTGTCCAACATTCAGTGTTTGCCACTGAAATGAAACTAGTTGAACGCGGTTTACCACACCAAACTAACCTTCGAAAATTAGTTCCCTTTATTGATCGTGAAGGGCTCCTACGTGTCTTAGGGAGGTTGAGGCATGCGCATCTATCCACGCAACGTAAACATCCAGTAATTCTTCCAAAAGCGCACCCATTAACAATTTTGTTGATAAATTATTATCATGATGTGGGTGCACCCATGTTGCTTTCATTGTTGCGAAAACAATTTTGGATTTTATCGGCCCGTACGGTTATTAAACAGCAAATTAGAAAATGTCTTAAGTGCTTCAGAGCTAACCCGAAACCTGCTGACTATTTGATGGCAGATTTGCCTCCATCAAGAGTCACTCCTTGTAGACCCTTTGCGAGGGTTGGAGTAGATTATGCCGGATATTTTTTGATAAAAACGTCCAAGCTGAAACGTGCACCTATTGCAAAGGCGTACCTTTGTGTCTTTGTTTGTATGGTCACAAAGGCTTGCCACCTTGAATTGGTGTCAGATCTGTCCACTGACTGTTTCTTAGCGTGTCTCACCCGTTTTATTAGTAGACGTGGTTGGTGCTCGGATATATTTTCTGATTGTGTTACCAACTTTGTTGGAACAAATAATCATTTAAAGGAACTCTACTCCTTCCTCAAGAGATGCACCAGGAACTCGGACGTGCAAAATTACTTTCTCAAGCATCAGATTAAATGGCATTTTAATCCCCCATCTGCTCCAAGCATGGGCGGACTATGGGAGACTGCAGTCAAATCGTCAAAGTTAATCTTGAAACGTATAATAGGAGAAACCGTTCTGACTTTCGAGGAACTGAGTACCATATTTTCCAAGATTGAATCAATTTTGAACTCGAGACCTCTGTGTCCCATCTCAGACGATGTTGATGAAATTGATGCATTGACCCCAGCTCACTTCCTTTTAGGAGATAACATGGTGTCACTTCCTGAGTACGATCTTCAGACTAAGAAATTGAATAGGCTATCTCGATGGAACTTCTTCAAAGTGTAACCCAACAGTTTTGGCGTCGTTGGAATTTGGAGTATTTGCACCATCTGCAAAGCCGTAACAAGTGGTTTAAGGGCACGGATAATATAAAGGTTAACGATATAGTACTCATAATAAATGAGAATACCTCGCTTTATTGTTGGACACTGGCTCGTATCGTTTCGTTATCTCCAGGACGAGACGGTGTAGTGCGAGTTGCTACTTTGAAAACTGCTACAGGCAACCACTTGGTGCGACCTGTTGTGAAGCTGTGCCCTCTCCCTCATCAGCAATGATTAAATGTAGAGTTCACGTAGTTTTAAGCATATTTAGTAATAATATAGTTTATTTTGCACTATTGTAGACAATTAGTATTACGTGTAATAAGAAATCCTGAAGATTTCTTCCCGGGGCAGTATGTTTAGGAATTATCTTATTGTAATCTAGCAACATTAAGGAACAACCCTTTTCACTCTTTAGTTAATTTCCATATCCTTAATCGACAATTACATTCGGTCACTTTCGACTTTTCCATTCACTCTTCTCGCGTTAAAAATGTCTGACGTGACGCTCTCACGCGTCCTCAAAAAGGGTCTTAAATATTCCAATTAGAATCAGTGGATCCAATTAGAGGCAGAGGAAGGCCAAGACGTGCGTTTATGGACCAAGCTAAAGAGAAAGTTAATGTAATGTCGTATCAGGAGCTCAAAACAGTGGCAGAAAGAAGAACAGAATGGCGATTACTCCACCGACAAGAGCCTGGCTTTTAAATTTATGATGATGAAGGCTCATTCTTCATATGATCAGGTAGCTTATTGTAGATTTTTTTTAACATGGGGTAAGGTCCTTTTTGGTGTAACGCTAGCTTTGATGTTGTTTGTAATAATAAGTTATTTTTTGAACGGGATTCATAACGGCAGGGTACGTCTCCAATTTTAGAATAGAAATCTGGGTGTGCTTTAACAAATTTACACGATTCTAGGATATATATGCCAGGTAAGGTTAATATTTTAAGGTCTCTAAAATACGGCTTGCAGCTATCGGTCTGTTTTATGTTTGTTATTATGCGGATACATTTTTTCTGTAAGATGAGTAGGTCTTGCACCGAAGTACTATTTCCCCATAATATTACGCCATAACTAAGCCACGCGTGTGCAAAGGCATATTACGCCGTTAAAGCGGTTTGTAAATTAGTGGTCTTTTTCAGCTGCCTTAATGCATAAATAAATTGGCTAAGTTTAGTTTTTATTTTGCTGATGTGATCTTTCCAATTTATATGGGACATAAGTTCCGAAAAACTCATTGGTACGAACCGGGACTCGAACCCACGACTATCGCTTGACAGCTGCATTCCTGAACCACTAGGCTACCGTAAATTCTGTGTTAGTACAGAACAAAAAAAATTGTATAGTGAGAATCATTTCTATAGAACGAATTTTATCTTTTGACCCATATATCGATCCAACAAAGCCCTTTATTAGGCACAGGTAGGTATTTAGTTACTGAGTACGACGTAAACGATTCTCGGTTACAGCTTAACAATGAAAGACAAAAATGCTTTGTCTTTTCTTTGTGCCTAGTAAAAAGACAAGTGAATTTGTTATACAATCATTTACTTTAAAAACAAAGTTTTAACCGACTTCAAATCAGTAGCCAAATTATTTCAAGTTTGCCTATAAAATTTGAAGAGTTCCCTCGATATCTCCAGGATCCCATCATAAGAACTGGATTTTGGTGACAACGGGACCAATTTGGAAGCTTGCTTTCAAACAAAGATTTTTTTTTCAAATCGGTTCATAAATTACCGAGTTATCGCGTAACAAACACAAAAAAAAACGTACAGACGAATTGAGAACCTTCTCCTTTTTTGAAGTCGGTTAAAAATGATTCGCACCATACCTACTGCAAAATAAACTCTAAATACAAAAAATAAAATCGAATGAAATATGCTAGAAAACTCACCACACTCACCATATTCATTATAAACTACACATAACCTGTGTTCAAAAACGATACACGTGACGGTTAACCGCATTTAATTAATTACAGAAGCGCCGGGCGCCACTTACGAAAACTATTTACATTATAATATACCGGTACTTGAACGCTGTAAATAATAAATAAATACCTTCTCTTGTTAAGGCTATGGCAGGGCTGCTTATTATTCCGCAGCGAGCGATGAGTTTGGGACAAAGGTTCTTCAGACAGAATTGGGCATTCACGTGTAACAGAACTAACAGAGCATTGAGAATTCGCCGTTTTTAAAGTCTGACTGAACGGTGTCGGTTAATGAATCTACGGCCCGATAATACGCGCCCATCTATCATTTTCTCTCTCTTTTTGCATGAGTTAAAAAGAGACAGAGATATAGTGGACGCCAATTATTGGTCCGTACATTAACTGACACCGACTGAACAACGAACAGCGCCAAGCATCGAGCCATCATTCTAGCGAACGCTCTAAGTGAGTGATGTGCGGGTGTAGGCGGAGAGGGACGTCAGCGGAGCAATAAAAAGCTCGAAGCTAATGTTCTGTCGTTTCGCTAGAATGCTCGCTATGAACGCTAGGTAGAATGCTCACTAAAACTCTCCTTGCAGGAGTTAGATTGCGCGCCAAAACTATTACCGTACTCGTATCATTCACTCTCCCGCGACCGCGTTCTTTCATTCGTTTAGGCGAGCCCTCCGCGCCCGCACCCCACCAGTCGGTATGCCACCCGTTACCGCAGGCGCACGCTCCACGTTCTCTAAACAACCATCTTCTTTTTAGAGTTTTTTTTTATACTACGACGGTGGCAAACAAGCTTACGGCCTGCCTGATGTTAAGCTGGTACCGTCGCCTATGGACACTTGTGATTCCAGAAGAATCACAAGCGCGTTGCCGACCCTTTATTCACTTGAGGATTTGCTGTGTTGACAGATAGAGACATGCAAGTCCCTCACTCCCAACACAACGCACCCTAGGGAGCTCTGGCGACCTTACTCACCACCAGGAACACAACACGACATACTTCATAGCATGCAATAATATAGCAACACTACAAAGCAGTGGTGCTATTCTGGCTGCGGTCTTCTGTAAGGTGGAGGTACTTCCCCAGTTGGTCTGCTCCACATACGAGCGAGATGACATTCTGCTGTGCCCTACCTCTCTTAAAAGAAGAGTTTTTCCGGGTTGTGTCCTAAAGACACTATGGGTTTTCTTTGGTACCTAATCCCAAGATTTGGCATAAAAGCCACCTGACCTACCCAAGAGGGAAAACTAGACCTTGTGATTAATATGGTTTCCCCACGACGTTTTCCCTCATCTAAAAGCTACTCTATCTTGCGTACATAAGTTTTTTTGAAAACTCTGCCGTATTTCGAACCCAGGACCTCTTGATTGGAAGTAGCGTTCCTTACAGCTCAGCTACAGTAGCTCAACTAAAACCCTTGTTTTCAAACCAACAGCGCCTTAAACACGCGGGGCGTGGACGTCGTGACATCGGAATAATGAATATCGCGAATTTATTGAGAGACAAATTTATCACAGCGTGCATCGAAACGTGGGTGGGCCCGCCCTTAACAGTTGAGAGACGAGTTTGTTGTGAGGAGCAATCGAGTTTGAGAATTATTAAAAAAGTTTATCCACTAACAGCAGGTTTTATTGGAGTTTTAACATAAATTTGTCCGACTGTTAACCTGATAACCTGGCCACAATTAGCTAATTCTAGATAGTGGTCACTTTAAATCAGCAAGGTACAATTTTACAAGTCTAAATTAGTCGAGAACTTCTGTGTTGCCAGTTGAGCACTTGTAAAATTGCAACTTGTGGCTTTGTGAAGTTGGCCCCAGCCTTTACACACACACAATATGTGTCAAATTGTAATGTTATGTCTACTCCCTTGGTCTCCGTGTGTCTTTTGTGCAGTGAATAAAAAATCTTCTTTCTTTCTTATAAAAGTGCATGCCAGTAGCTAGGTTTGAACCCGGATACATTGTTTGACTCAGGTTCTAGGCCAGATTTCTAACGCATAGTTAGGGTCCCAGTCGTTTTAAGTGCAACGAGTTACAGGACGTCCCAAAAAGTGTGCAGTCTACACTGAACAGCAGACCTCTTCTGATTTTGAGTAACTTTCAAGCGCCAAATATAGTACTTTCTTCTTCTTCTTCTTCTTCCTCGCTTCCTCGTTGCTAAGGAGCTTCTCTATTTACACTTTCTTACTAAGAACAAATAGTAGATTGTAGGTACAACAAGTAAATAAAATAAACCATTTTAGCCAGTCGAGGGGTATAATGGCTCATTTATGCCCGAGTTATATAGACAATGCTGTTTAACGGCCTCCGTAGCCCAGTGGGTAGTGACTCTGCCTACGAAGCTGGAGGTCCCGGGTTCGAATCCCGGTCAGGGCATTTATTTGTGTGTTTATCACGAATATTTGTTCCTGAGTTATGGATGTTATATATGTATATAAGTATCTATATGTATGTATCTATTATATATATCATCGCCTAGTACCCACAACACAAGCCTTACTGAGCTTACCGTGGGCCTAGGTTGATTTGTGTAAGATTGTCCCGTAATATTTATTTATTTATTTACTTCAATTGCGAGAAATGAACAAATATTTGCGAAATTTAAAAAAATAATTGCTCATTCCGGTCACTAAACTTTTTAATAATAATAATTCTTTATTGGACAGGACCGGTCACTTTGGAACTCTTTGGGGAAGGCCTTTGTCCAGCAGTGGACGTCTTTCGGCTGATATGATGATTGGACAGGCAAGGCACCCATAAAATGTACAATAAAAGCAAAAAATATTAATGAATTAAATACAGGAAAAATATGATTAAAAAACCTACCTACTAAAACACTGAAATAAAACACTCACACTTGGCCGTTCACAGACCGGTGCAGTTTGCGCCAGTATGTGTTGAATACGTCACTGAAATCACGAGCCACCAACGATAAGATTTCATTTTTGGTAGCTAGTATTCTCGCCCTAAAGGCAGCAGACCTGGATCTCAAGATGGCGAAGAAATCAGGAACTCTCGCATCGGCGAACATGCCCTTCGCACTGCAGAAACGTGGCAATTTCAGCAAAATACGAAAGGCATCATTATACTGCACCCTGAGGGGTAATCACGTAACGTTCCGAACGCGCTTCGGTACAATTTAACTGTCAATTTTCCATATAAAAAGTGACATTTAGACCTACCCGACGTTCGTACAATGCGTTACGTGATCGACCTGCTGAGCACCTATTTAGAGTTTTTTTTAGAGTTTTTAAACGTATGTTTTTAAACAATTAATAATTAACTTCTATTTTATCTGGTTTTATAAGATTAGTAATAGAAATTTATTAAAGCACATCACATCACATAAAATAACAAGTTTATATTACTTAGTTTTTTTGTGCGTGTGGATGATACGCCCGATCAGCGTAGTCTTAAAAAAAATTGTTCACTAGAGCATAAAAGTGTAATTTTTGCAGCCCACATCCAACGTAAAGGCGAACTTTGCAAGTATGAGAAGTGAAAATAATATTATTAAATGTCTCCACCCGGAATCGTGGTAGTGGTAAATCTATGTAAAACGGCAAAATGCGGGCACGATTCCCGGCCCAATATCGTAAGCCTTTGTGTTCTTTTTGTAAACGACAGATAAATTCTGCGGGAGTTCTTATCTGTGGAAATTAATGTTGAACCTATTTATTCATACAAAATGCGTCATTAAGTGGCTGGAGAATTAAGAAGGGATTGGTTAATTGTGGTTATAATTTATAAGACAAAGGTAGCTAGGTAGGTTGTGCATATTGTATTTGATGCCATGTGACTTAAGTTTCATCAAGGAAATTACTTCATCCTTTGTTTCTTCTTAATCGTCTCTTACAATGTTTGACGATGTATATTGTATTTTGAATACAGTCATGCAAGCCATCATTACTAAGACTTTATAGTAACTTCAAGAATCATATTTTGCACCTGGTGCCTCTGGATTAGCGAGCCAACGTCTCATTGTCATTTGACCAGCAAATTCCAAAATCAAATATGTATTCTGTAACGATACTACGAGGCTACTTTCATGTGTCAAGTCATTTGAATAAAAAAAAAACTTGCGTTAATAGTAGACATAAGACAACAGATTAACATAACTAGACATCATTAAATAAAATAAAATAAAAGTCTTAATAAAGAAAAATATGTATGGATGATATAATCTAAATTTTGGTTAGGATTAACAAAAAAGAAATGAAGAATACTATTAAAACGAAATATTCTGATGTTCTTGCAGATAGATGGATGTATGTATATTTATGGTCTCAAAATACAAATGAAAGTCGCATTCCTTAAATCATTCAAATGCCGATTCGTAATTTCGAAAACATCCCCAGATTCTACGACTAGATAACTAAAACTGATCATGTTTCAAACAAACAGTCCAACTGAACGCTGTTTATTTATTCACAGTCAAACTAAATAGATACTAATCAATATCACCAAACTTATTGAATAAACAAGCAGGCCAATATCGCCCCTATTCAGTTACAGTTGAGGGTTAAAGTTGCTGAAATGCTGTGTCCAGAGAGAACCTTCAGCCGAAGTTAGGTAATCTTGTAGTAGTTGGTGAGACAGATGGTTGCAGAGGGATCATTAGGGGGCTTCTCGATTTAGTTTAGGCTTAGGATTTGGGCGTTTTTTGTTTCATTAAAGTTAATAGGGACATTAGTGGGGAAAACGAAATATTCCAATTCGTTTCTCATTGAGTATGAAAACAAAATAACTGTTGAGAAAATGGCTTTTAATTTGAATAAGAAAAACACACAAATAGTAAAATACTAACATAACCTCATCATCCTAGGATGATTCGGTTTCGGCAAATTTTTCCTGGTTGTATCCTAAAAAAGCCCGGTACCTAATCCCAAGATTTGGCATAGGTACTCACGCAGGTCGATCACATAACGCATTGTACGAACGTCGGGTAGGTCTAAATATCACTTTTTATATGGAAAATTGTCAGTTAAATTGTACCGACGCGCGTTCGGAACGTTACGTGATTACCCCTCGGCCATGGCCGCGCCGTGCCGACACCGAGCCGCTTCCAAGCCTCGGCCGTGGCTCGGCCGGGCTTGGGTTTGGCTCGGCCGGGCTTGGGTTTGGCTCGGCCGGGAAAAATAGCCGTCGTTTTTCTTAGAAATTATAACTTGAGTCAACCTTAAATTAAACCGAAAAAACAGCTAAAAATTATGTCTATTTTTCTTATTATACTGTTAATCTGTTTATGAAATAATGATCGACTTTACAAATCAAACAAAATCTCAACCCAAACCTGCCTTCAAGAAAAAGCTTCCTCAAACTTTGAACTTTAATAAACTTGAGAATCAACTGATTGCAACCATTCTGTACAATCAACAAACCATTATAACAACGAACAAATGATATCGTAATAAGCGAAAAGCTTAATTTTGGAGGAAACATTTTGGTGCAAAGTAGAAGAGGTAGCGGATTCCTAAGTCCTTCTAAAGTCAGTTAGAGCTCTCGATGATGTGTAATGTTGTGTCGAGTGTGAGGGACCTGTGTTTGTAGAGACAAATAGGAACCTGGACCTGGAACAGGGTTTCACAAGATCGGAACGAGTGGAGAAGGCTGGAGGAGGCCTTTGCCGAAGGGCAAACAGACACGAAAAAAATTAAAAAGAGCGAAGTAGTAGAAAGATAGATTAATGTAATGAAACAAACGAATGTCTGTAAATAAAGGCTGTTTATTTTTTATTTTTTTTATAGCTAGAGAGCTATCAACACAATAAATCCTCAAATCAATAATGGGTCGGCCAGCGTCTATAGGCTAAGATCTGCTTGTCATCAGGCAGACCGTATGCTGGTTTACCACCATCGCAGTATACAAAATAACGTAATGTTTTGTCGTTACTAATTGTAGTGATGTCTACTATAGGACCAGAACCATTTGTGGGACTGGGAATATCGGCATTTAAAGTCAATTATAATTATGTGATTAAGTCACGTTTTGTAAAAATATTTGTGAATGTAAACTAACATACCTACTTAGTAAATAGTTAGACCGAACTATAGCTGTAAATAAGCCATTAATGGCTTTAGCACCTCATCATGAAACTCTGCGATAAGTATGAATTATTTGGAACTTTAAATAAAAAAAAATATAAAAAAAAAGTCTACGCCAAAACCATACACCAACTAGAATGGAGGAATGAGGCTAGCTTAAGGCACTCTAAGCTATTCATAGAAGGAGTGGACTCGAGCTGGACCAGATAACTCTGGAAATCCAGTAGGAAGCAACTCAGAATAGTATCTGGGGTGTTTACAGGTCACTTTGGGGTCAAAGATCTCTTGGCCACGATGGGACTAGCGGATAGTTTAGACTGTAGAATTTTTGTGGCGAGGAGGATGAGACTATGGAACAATTATTGTTTTTTTTTTTTTTTTTATTTATTTAGAAACAAACAGTCTTAAATTACTTACCTATATACAAATGTGAATGTCATGCCCTTGCCAGACACATCATGAATTACTTCGGTAACGGCTATCCGCAAGCAAAGGAATTCAAGGTGCTCCCGGTGAACTGCATCATCCGTTTTGTGGAAATATTGGAGCGATCTTGGTAGTAGGCATAAAGGAGAGGGCAAATGCACAAAAATCCCACTCTTATTTAGCATTAGCATCTGCCCTCATGCAGTGCATCCGAAAGGGCCCTCGCCTAGATAAGATAAGTTAAGAGTGATGTCTACTGAATAGACAATGGAGATAGTAATAATCTTCAGATCCTGTTTGCGGAAAATTGAAGTCACTGTCACAGTGCAAAAACTCTGCAAACATTATGTGTCCCCAGAAACGTGGACTCAAGTGGACTGTCCATGTAAACATAGTTTGTTTCTCATTTCAAAACTCTTTATACACGATGGAATCCGCCATATAATCTAAGTCAGAAACAAGTTTCTGTTAAAAGAAAGGACAAGGGATAGGTTTTATCCCAGAAAATCCTATGAGGGGGTGAATTGGGGGCGAAAGTTTGTATGTAGCTACGATTTTAAACGAGTTCCACGCGGACGAAGTCGCTTTCAAAAGCTAGTGAAATTAAAGTGTTTCATACAAAACACATGACGAAAACGCTACCGCTCATACCTTATCCAAAAAACAGCGCAGTAAGGGCCGACCCTTATCAGATACTAAAAATTATATAATTATCCAATCTGCTGATTATGCCGCGGGCAATTAGCGAATTGAAATTATTGTGAAATAGCGCCCTAATGCGCCCTAGGGCCATCTGGCGCATTCACTGATTAGCTTTAAGGGTATAAGAGTGGTGGAGGACAGATAAGGGTGGAGTAAGGGTAATGGCGATGTGGTTGGCGGTTGGCGTTCTGTTTTGGGATTTTGTTGTGTTTTAAGAGTGTTATAATTAGCCAATTAATTTTATGTATCGTCTCGTCGTATCTGTCTTTAATTTTATATTTCTCACAAACATGCCAAACAGATGCGAAAGCTATAACTGGGAAATACATTCTTATAGTCCAGGCAATGAACAGACAGCTTGTATGGAAAATATGTCAAATTTGGAAATCATTTATAATAGCAGATTTTTTTTATGTAATGGATATATTATCAATTAAATAGTTACTTAGTGACAAAATCCAACAAAATTTCAGACATCAAAAAAATGATAACTTAACTAGCTTCTGAAAAGTCAGAAAAAATATTAATTAATGGTTTTATCTTTATTTTGGTTCATTTACATTTGTTCTATAATATTCAAGATAAATAATAAAAAAAAAAACAATTCATTCTTTTTTTAAATCTATATAAATACTTCCAGATGGAAAGTTTGTTGGATTCTTGAATAAAGCATCTTAGATCAATGTCTTAAAATGATATAAAGAAATAAAAACGCTATTATAAATTAATACATTTACCTATATACGTTCCGTTATCTAAAGATTTTTGTTTTGTTAGCCTGTCTCTTGCCTTTGACCTTTTGAAAGTCTCTGTTTGGCCCTATGGTTGACTGGTAGAGAATGCCTTGAGACATTAAGTCCGCCTTTTGTACTTATCTGTTTTGTGCAAAAAAGTATACTTAAATAAATAAATAAACCTGTAAACACGGGATCCCGGTTTACGAGAACTCATATATTATGTTTTTAAATATTCTCGTCTGAGCTATTTCAATAACTCGTCTAGTCAAGAAATGTCCACAAAACTCCAACTATGTAGACACATAAACCGTCTACTGAATGTCCCACGTCGCGGTATCTGCTATGCTAATAACGAGCTCTCCTCAGTTCAACTCGCCACTAGTATATCTTGACTCGAGAGCCGTAGCCTACTTAATAAGGGTCTACGCTAGCTAACGCGGGTGCACGTAGCGGGCGCACGCCTGCGGGTACCCGCTCTACGCATCTGCCGCGGGTTAGTTAGCGCTACTCATGCTATTTTTCAATAGGCGTCCACCCGCTTCGCGTGAGCTAGCGTAGACTTTAACGGCCCGAACACGACTGTAGTATTCACTTATTTGCTGGTTCTAAAGGTATATCTGTATAGCTTGGCTAGCCAGCGCACCACCATTCCCGGCAACGGTCGAACCATGACTGCCGTCATCGTGACGTATGCGCACTAGATAAGCACAGATACACTACATCCCTTTCTTGTTTTAACCCTTTACCTACGGGGCCTTGAATCACTCCGTCATCGCTCAATACGGGCATGTTTTGGCGAGAGTCAGTGGTTAGGCATAACTTCACTTACTTGTAACGTTTGAAGTATTACAGCTACACAGTTGAAATTTCACACAGACAATAAGTATAATGTGTTTAATCAATAAATAATCATTTATAGTAATAATATTCACTATTTTTTCTGATATCAAGCAATATATCAGTCACTAAGAAATTGCAGATTTTTAAGTTACAACTCGCGGATTTCACATGTTTAAGTTTAAGAACATTTGTTTATAGTATATTTAACACAAATAAACACTTAAATAACGATAATTATAAAAATAATGCAAAAATATCAATCACTAAAATTAGCACTCCAAACACTCCCACGCCGTACTCTAACAAAAACACTATTGTCCGCCATATTGAGTTCAATTATTTGCACGTCTGCAGTACGGGTGTCAACCCCAGTTGCCACCAAAAAAGCGGTCATTTTTATAAATATGTTTATTTCAGAGCCATCTACCGACACATTTTGATATTTTTTTCTTTGTATCTGTACTAATCCCAATGCACAATGTGACCGCTATTACTAAGACACAAGGTTTTGTTTTGATTTAAAAAAATATTGAACATGACCATTACTTCGATCAACTATAGTTGCCACCCGTACTGCAGCGGTGTTGCCGTACTGACAACTCTGGTTGACACCCGTAGGTAAAGGGTTAATGAAAAGGAAACCTATTCATGTAATCTATTTATGTAAATACAATTACCTATTATTATCTATTTAAGTATAAAATCATGTTTATTTATTACGTATTTATGAATTTTACTAGTGAATGAATTTTACTTTATTCCTGCATATTTGAATCCTCTCGCTCTCTTGATTACTACCTTTCCATTGACCTTCACCCTTTTTCATAGGCAGGACATTTCTCCGATATATTTGTCCAGTACTATCATTTCAGACTTCGACATCACCAGTATCACCACCTTTCCTCTTTTCAATAGTGCGAGTGCCTATCTCGTACTTAGTCCAACCTAAGCTTGTTTTATTTGTTAATTTTTGTTTCCAACCCAATGTTAATAATATTATGCACTTATATACCTGTAATTACCACTGTTTCTAAAAATGAACCTTAGCCACGAGAAAGCCCGGCGTAAGAACCTGCGTGTCGGTTTATTATAAAATTTATAAATGACATTATTCCGATATTATAAAATTACAATCCTACTGAG
Organism: Epinotia brunnichana; assembly: GCA_963854355.1. Taxonomy (NCBI): domain Eukaryota; kingdom Metazoa; phylum Arthropoda; class Insecta; order Lepidoptera; family Tortricidae; genus Epinotia; species Epinotia brunnichana. The sequence goes on from OY977952.1 coordinate 23,909,527, forward strand.
GAACACCTATTTATTTACTTTTCCCGCTAGATCACACTAACTCATAGAAGTCATAAAACATCAATAATGCTAACACTACAACGACATTGCGCGAATTACGGCGCGTCAAGCATTTTATCTGTTCATTGCGCGGTCGAGACGCGCAACGCACTGTGGTTAGCTGGTAATGAATTAGAAAAACCGCTGCTGTGTCGTGGCCGGGGGGGGGGGGGGGGGGGGGGGGGTTGAGTATCCACCAGCACGGCTATCACAGAACCACTCACGAGCTTTGTCGCGGCGTCAGACTATACGTCTCTTTCTAAGCGCTCTAATTAGAAAGTGATAAAAAAAATACTTAATTATATCTCTTTATACTAATCTTTTACTTTTAAGATTTTGAGAGCTATAAGGTGTTGGGGGAAACCCCCGTATACAGATAATTATAGTCTATCTGGCCACGATACAGCTCGAGGGCCGTCCTGGTGGATACTCAACCCTTACGACATTGCGCGGCAGCGGCAGCGGTTTTTCAAATTCATTGCGTGTGATCCAAGCTAACCATATTGCGTTGCGCGTCTCGACCGAGCAATGAACAGATAAAACACTCGCCGCGCCGCAATTCGCGCAATGTCGTGGCCGGGCCGTTAGGACCTACGCTAGCTGCCGCGGTTTGGTGTAACAGCCGTGCTGAGCTGTGTGAGGTGGCGAAGCGGTGAGCGAGAAATCACGGGCGATAAGCATTGTGAATAGCCCTGAGACGCTTAAGTTTTGCAAAGGTTTAAAAGCACGTGAATTTCGAATTTTATGTTTCAGGTATATTGTGCAGTTGGTTTAGCTTATCGTAAGAATGCTTTGGTAATATTTGGGCTGTGTACAGAGCAAAACGGGTCCCATATCACGAAGGTTTGTAACTTGTAACAGAGCCGAAAGTAAGGGATATGATTTTAGCAGTCTATGTTTTCCACTCTAGAGCGTAAGACTCTGAGTCGATTTAGATAACTGAGGTGTGTGAATCGATGGCGATTCAAAATTATGCTCTGGGTGACACAGCCTAACTTTTGTATAATTTTTTTTCCAGTTACTTTTAGTAGTCGGTTTACAGTTTTTTGAACTTTTTATGCTCGTTAATAAAATTAGTAAAAAAAATAGGCTTCCTTTTAAATTATTCGTCGTCCTTTGCTTTGCGATCTGTGACATTTTTTGTTTTAGCGAGTAGTGTAAAATTATCGTGCATGATGGGGTAGCTTAAAGAAAATCGTTTTTTGCAGGTAGTTACGTTATGGATTGATTGAAATGAAACGTTGGAATCAAACTTTATAGGGTGGATTGCAAAAAAATTGTACATAATTAAGGGCCTTAATCTAATCTATGCTTTAACTTTTTTCCATTGTGTAACGAAAGTTACCCATATAAAATGTATGGGTAATTGCCGTTACACAATGGAAAAAGGTTAAAGCGTAGATTAGATTAAGGCCCTTAACTATGTACAATTTTTTTGCAATCCACCCTATAATCTATTTGAACGGTTACAAATGCACTTTTTTGAATGACTTGAATTTTACAAAAGCACTTGGGATTGTAAAGATATGATCGAATTGATTAGGTCTAGATACGTAACTCTTCAAGAAATTACAGGAAACGCGGAGCATCCTGCGTTTACGTCCGTGCGGCGTGCGACTCAAAGCCAGAAAACTTAAGTTGGGCCCCGAAGTGGCCCTCAACTAATTGCCAATGAATAAAGAGTGGCCCCATCAATGCCTTTAATAACTTCGACGTGACGTCTCAGTAAATAGGTAGGCAGTTCTGAATGTAACTGTTAGCAAATAGCCACGCAGACTAAACCCAGACCTCCAAGCTATAGTAACATCTGTCACTGCTTGACGTTTCCAAACTTGATAATAAACATGGTAATCCAACTAATAGCCACTACATAGATGACGTTGTAATGAACAGAGATCGATTGGTAGTATCTAAATTAACATTAACATAGCGTCGGTGCGAATTCAAAAATCGCTATGTATTTTTTCCCTACTTTTCAGGAGACGGAAGAAACCGTTTAAATCGGAATTGTGCAGTTTTCTTGTATTAGAAGTATTTTTTTTATTATAGACAAAAGGATTTAACATGATATGGTGGTAGAGAAAAAAAAGGTTTCATTTGTAATATTATACAATATCAAGGAAAAACCAAAATCCAGCCACATGGCGATTTAAATTTGGTTCATTTTAAATCTCTATGTGTTTTTCCTATACATGACGAGATTTTACGATTGGTTTGTAGTGCAAAGGATGATGCATAGCGGGTTTGGAATAAGTCAATAACGATAATGTCAACTAATTTATTTAAACAGTTACAAACTATTCAAGCATTTATTTTTTTAATCTCGCAATAAGTAGATTTTCATTAACATTTTTCTAATCTCAAGAATTTTTGACTTCGTAACTTTGTTTGGACTAGTTATTAGGAGGTGATCATATTGACTGACCTTCCAACCCAAAGGGAAAACTAGACCTTATTGGGATTAGGCCAGTTTTCCTTCACCGAAAAGCTAACGGTAAACATTCCGTACAAAAGTTCCGAAAACCTCATTGGTACGAGCCGGGATTCGAATCCACTACCACCGCTTGACAGCCACCTGCTTGAACCACTTCGCTAACAGAGCTGGTTCTTCTGATTCACGTTGCTCTGGTCTTCTTGTGGTAAAGCGGTGAAAGTATCGGTGTGCCGTAATTTATAATTAACATCACCACTGCTGTACCCATAGACCTCTTATGTCAGTCACTGATGGATCGCCAGACCGTTTACCGGGCCTTATCTTATCTTATCTTATCTTATCTAGGTGAGGGCCCTTTCGGATGCACTTCGACCCAGTGGGATCTTTTGTGTATTTGCCCTCTCCTTTATACCTGCTCCCAGGCTTGCTCCATCATTTCCACAAAGCGGATGATGCAGTTCGCCGGGAGCACCTTGAATTCCTTTGGTTGCGGGTAACCGTTACCAAAGTAGTTCATTCTTTGTCTGGCAAGGGCATGACATTCACACAATAAGTGTTCCATAGTCTCATCCTCCTCGCCACACATTCTACAGTCTAAACTATCAGATAGTCCCATCTTGGCCAAGAGATCCTTGACCCCGAAGTGACCTGTGAACACCCCAGATATAATTCTGAGTTGCTTCCTACTGGATTTCCAGAGTTTTCTGGTCCAGCCCGAGTCCACTCCTTCTACTTATGAAGAGCTTAGAGTGCCTTAAGCCGGGCCTAGTTAATACTCAAAACGTTTCCCCTTATTTACATTCTCATAATTTTTAAAGAATGTATAATCTAAATAGTTCCAAATCTACAAAAGTTTAGGTCTTGCCTGTCTCATTCGGGTTATGTAATCGGTAGGAAAGTAAATTGGAGGCTTAAATTTGCTTTCTAATGTTGAATGCACGCTATCAACTTGCATTTCAACAGTGTTTATATCTGTTCGGTCATTATTAAGAAACATATGTACGGCGCTACAACTACTTCGTATACATGTATCCCTGTCACTCCAGTCTCGAGTAATCTAAGTGTGATAGAGATAGAGTTATCCGAACTTCGAAGTTCGTGGTTATGGAAAGCTATAACCATGAACTTAATCCCGCGCTCCTGTGAGCGCGGGATTATTTAGTGACTTTTGCTTTAACCAAACAGGTGAAAACTAAAGGTACCAATGAAAGTATTTTATGTATGTACGGTAAATATTTATAGTTTTTAGGGTTCCGTACCTCAAAAGGAAAAAACGGAACCCTTATAGGATCACTTTGTCGTTCGTCTGTCAAGACCCTTTATCTCGGGAATGCGTGGAGGTATCGAGTTGAAATTAAAACCATATACTCAAGTCTACAATCCCTTAAAGCTGTTACAAAATCAACATTCTAAGTGAACGTAAAAAAAATATACTTACGGCTGTTTATGCAGCATTTTTGACACTCTCAAGGGAATCAAACTTTATAGGGTACTTCCCGTAGACCTAGAACTTTGAAAGTTGGCAAGTATTATTGTCTTATACTACTAGAACCTACAGGGAAAAATCTGAAAACCATACATTTATAACTTTGTACGGAACCCTCGGAGGGCGAGTCCGACTCGCACTTGTCCGGTTTGTTTCGTAATCTAGTCGCTTTAAACTGAGCGTAATTGAAAAATATGTAGTACATATTTAGCAGTAGCAACCTCCTGGCACAGCGGATACTATATTTTTACCTTCCTACATTTATTCACATAGTTAAGTAGTATCGAATATATTTAGAACAGATAGGTAAAATACGTACTTGATATCGAAAATGCAGGGAATTTTAACACTTTTAATAATAAGTACCTAATGAATTTCATATTTAATCTCATTGAGGGTTTTAGTAAGCAAAACTCGCCATCTGGAGCAAATTTTCGTTGATTATGCAAAACGGACGAAAAAAAACGCCATGTGATAATATAAATTACATAGCGATTTTTTACATCCATATTTTCTTCGGTGTACACATAGCGGATTTTGTATTTTCAAAACCAATAAAGATATCAAAACACCGGCCAATTGCGAGTTGGACTCGCGCACGAAGGGTTCCGTACCATTATCTATAAAGACGGCAAAAAAATCAGGTTTGTTGTATGGGAGCCCCCCTTAAAAAAATATTTTATTTTGTTTTTAGTATTTGTTGTTATAGAGGCAACCGAAATACATAGTCTGTGCAAATTTCAACTCTCTAGCTATCACGGTTCTTGAGATACAGCCTGGTGACAGACAGACAGACGGACGGACGGACGGACGGACGGACGGACGGACGGACGGACGGACAGCGAAGTCTTAGTAATAGGGTCCCGTTTTACTCTTTGAGTACGGAACCCTAAAAAAAAGGATTTCATAGATTAATGGATACTATCAAAAGCAATCAAAATATGAAATAAACAAAAAATCCAAAAAAATCACATAGCGCTTTTTGAATTCGCACCGACGACAGATGGTGCTGCATGTTCTTAAATCTACCACATCTTGTGATATTGCTTCGCTCAACACGCTGCAGGGAGTGAACCCCCGACAAATATATAACAATGCAATTAAGCAAAGAGGTATCAGAGCAAACCAACACTTGTAAACATCAAATAATATCACATTTCCCTAATTAATGTCTTTCACCGTAACCAGCCAATTTAACATTATTTTAATATGAAAGTCAGGCAATTTTACCCGAAAATCCTTAATTAATAAGGTCTAATAATTAGTCGGGACTTCTGCCGGATGACTCCGCACAAAGAGATGGCCTTTAGATTACGATTAGAAGAAATTTGAATTTTTGATTCCACATTTTACTTGAATTTTCGTCTTGAGCAGGCCTAATTACAAGTAATAAGGCAAAGTGAGGTTTACATTAATTACTAAGTCTAAAATGAGATATGAAAATGTAGAATGTGAAAAATTTAGGTAGGTATGTGGTGTTGTGTTTCTGGTGGTGAGTCAGGTCGCCAGAGCTCCTGAGGGTGTGTTGTGTTGAGGGTGAGGGTCCCGCGTTCGTCTCTAGCTCGCACACAACGAATACCTACTCCAATCAATAAAGGTTCGGCAATGCGCTTGCGATCCTTCTGGAATCGTCCGTAGGCAACGGTATATGTTTACTAGTGGTAAAAATTTAATTTTAGGTAAAAGCTTAAAGTACAGTTGGCATTAGCCAACTGTACTTTTCTGCATACCATCATCAGCTACTCATTGAGGCGATTCTAACGAGCCCAAACTCGATGGGGTTGTGTCGTTTTATTGAAGTTCCTATGGCCACCTTCCAGCTCCAGCATCAGATCAGCTCCGAGTCATCATTATATTGCATTGTCATGCGATATACATGCATGCAAAATTGCAGCTCAATCGGAAAACGGAAAGTGGGTCAAATTTAACTTGCAAGATTAGATTACAGACGGACAGACAGACAACGGGACTGGTGAAACTAAATAAAAGCTTGTAATAAAATAGAAACTGTAGAATAGTTGGGAATTATTAAATACCTTTTTAACCATATACCGTAGGCAAATCATATTAAAATGTACATTTCTTTTTTACTATATAAATAATTTGAGAGCACAGTAATATCACCTTTTCCTGTTCTGTTTTAGCATTAGGCATCTTGATACCATATTACCAGAATAATTAATAGTACATGCATTCAGAAGGAACACTATCTAAAAAAAGCGGCCAAGTCCGAATTGGACTCGCCCATTAAGGGTTCCGTAAATTAAATTGCGGTTTACGATTTATGACATATTAAAAAAAACTACTTACTAGATCTCGTTCAAACCAATTTTCGGTGGAAGTTTGCATGGTAATTGTACATCATACTTGTATATTTTTTTTTAGTATTATCATTTTCTTATTTTAGAAGTTACAGGGTTAGAATCCTCAATATCAATTTTGAAGACCTTTCCATAGCTATCCTTCACGTATGGGATTGATGAAAAAAAAAATTGAGTTTCAGTTCTAAGTATTACCCCCAAATTTTATAGTTTTTTTTTTCAATTTTTGTGTGGAAATCTTAATGCGGTTCACAGAATACATCTACTTACCATATTTCAACAGTATAGTTCTTATAGTTTCGGAAAAAAGTGACATACGGACGGACAGACAGACAGACAGACATGAGGGTTCCGTTTTTTGTCATTTGGCTACGGAACCCTAAAAACGATGTTTACAGCTAAAAGTTCAAGTGATGGTATCTCGCTTTACCGCATAGTACTTGCTCTTCCCTCTACTTAGGGTCGTCACCTTCGTGACAAGTGGGAAAGTTACTATGGTAGCTTGGTTGTTAAGAAAACGAGTGGTTTTGTCGTTCTTATAATATCATCGTCAATTTTCTTTTTTCATCAAAATCAAAATCAATTATTTATTCTGCAAATAGGCCACAAGGGCACTTTTACATGTCAAATGGTATTCTACAATATAATATTAACAATCTTACACAATAATCATTTAAAAATTGCAGATTTTAACCAATTAGTACCTAAACGGTTAACAAACTAAATGTCACTCAATTAAAACTACAATAATCCAAAATTGTAAAATATTATCAATTACATTCGATATAAGGTCTGTATCAGAATTAACAATAAGTTTAAGATATTAATTTAGTACCTCAGAGATGTATAAGGTCTCTGAGCGTCCAAATACAATTAATAATTATCATAAATATTATCGCTTGTCCCGTCACGCTGCACTCAACGACATCTTGAGAAGGGCGCTTGCCAGCGCCTGCGTCCCCGTGGCTCTTGAGCCTCGGATTGTACGGGACGACGGCAAGCGTCCGGACGGGATGACGTTGACCCCTGGCGAATGGGCCGTGCACTGGTGTGGGACGCCACTTGCGCTGATACGTTGGCAGCGTCCTACTTGCCAGTCACGTCCAAACTAGCCGGGGCAGCGGCGGATGCCCGAGAGCGATCCAAGGTCGGGAAATACAGCTGTCTCGGCGCCCAGTACGATTTTGTCGCATTTGGCGTCGAAACACTCGGCCCTTGGGGAAAAAGCGCGCGTGGGCTCCACAAGGAGATCAGCAAGCGGTTGAGGGACGCAACGGGTGACCCTCGCGCAGGCAGCTTTCTCGCTCAAAGAATAGCGATTGCTATTCAACGCGGGAATGCTGCCTGTGTGATGGGCACCCTGCCTAAAGGGCAAAGTTTCGATACGTTTCTGTTTTTTTTTTTTAATAGTTTTAAATGACATGCTTGTAAGTGTAGTTGTATGTTGTGGAATAAATATTTTAATTATTAAAATTAATAATTAATAATAAATAATAATAATAAATTCATTTATTTCGACCAACTAGGATCATACAAATTACAAAAATACAAAACACAGCAAAAATTTAGAGAATAGGTAAAATTAAATATGTTAAGTACGGCGACCGCTGGACGCATATGACCACATTATGACCACATTATGTGGTCACTTACCCCCCACTACCGCCGCAGTTTACTAAGATTTGTTTGTCATTACATGAATCATATGACAATGATTCAAGCAATGACAATCAAATCTCTCAGCCAATGCCCTCAGGATGCTATTGGAGCTAGACCTGACTGATTAATATAATGTTCTTATAGAGATGTATACTGTCTCTAAGTTAATGTAAATGTCAGAGATTTACATACCCGCCCTGCCCCTTCCCCGTGGCGGGCGGGATGCGTGAAGGCATTTCCCAAACGTAAAAAAAAAAAAAAAAAGCTTCAATAACAATAAAAAGTGTCAAGAACAGAATGATGTCTCTCGTCAAAATAATAATAATAACACTAAGGCAGCTTGTGGCGGGCTGTTAGGGAGTAGCGACCCTACGTACCTGAGTGCTCCTGGGGGTGTCCTGTGGTCAGGCTGAGCCGATCGGGTGGTTGGTTGGACAGGCCCCCCACCTCTGGCTTGCCTTAACTGGCTGTCCAGAGTGGAGTCGCAAGAGCTGTTGCTCGAGGGTAGATGTGGATACCAAAGTGGCGAGTTGGCTATATGTTTAAAGTCCAGTGCCCCCTCTCTACCCCCCCAGCCTCTCTGACTGGTGTTGCCCTTAGGCCATTTTTTAATGTCGATATTAATAGGGGCCCATCTAGCAGTTGGCGAGTCACCGTCTGCCAGAGATAAAAAATGAAACAGTTGATTAGGCAGGCGTCCGATTTTTCACCCAATAGCCCAGCCACTAGTCCATAATTTTCACCCAATAACCCGTTTTCTTTAGATTCCATCAACCAGCAATAGTCACTATACACCCCAGCGGGTGCTGTCTCTGTGTGCGTCCCATGACACGGGCAGGGACAGCATCCGCTCGGTGTACTCCTTGCATTTCATTAAATTGTTAAAAGGGCCTCTACGTGTTGGCTCAGTTGGTACTTTGTAGGTACCTAGCCCCACGCACGCCTCCCAAAGGTCCGGGACACCATTGTCCCGTGAGCGGGAAAGACTAACATATAACACTAGTATTTAGGTAGTTACTATGCCCTTGCAAGCATGAACAGACCGGACTCCACAAGACTCTCGAGTAGAATACGGTACGAGTACTAATTACTCAATAAAATGTTTTATTGCAGTCGCATATAGCTTAGACCGGCCAAAGATAAACTTGAAAAAGCCTTCCATTACCAGAACAATTTAAAAACTTGAACGCATTACTCACCCGGCAAGGAGCGGCGTATTTCAACGTCGAATTATAGTCCAAATTCCTAATGTAAAAAGTAAATAAGGAACAGGGAAAAAACAAAAAAATCCTCCCGATAATCCGGCCCGAGCGTCCCCAGGTGATCGTTGAGCGAATGAGTGAACGGAGAACGAATGAAGGAAAGAATGAATGGGTGGGAGTAGCTAATGGCTCGAGTCAAGACTGCTTTGTGCTATAAAACAAAATGGGTACCTTATGGGCCGAGTACGTATTAATCATGGACCTTTCTTGTACTGTTTCTCGGCCCGTGAAAAATGTTGTAGGATCTGTTGGGATAGTGGATTGTATGTGTTTTAAAATTATTATTTTCAGCTTTAGTGTGGCCGTTGACGTGACGAATAACTAGAACAATATTTTTTTTGCTATTTTGCTTTGTTTATACCGCTAGTAAGATTGAATATAATTCCGCAAATAAACGACTGATGGTGAAATGGATACTTCAGGTGAAATGTAGAGTTAAGTAGCTCTCTTCCACAAATGGTAGAGATCCACTTAAAGTGTTCATTAGTATCACATTGCGACGCTTTATTTTTTGTATTTCCATACATATTTCTTCCGAGTTCAAAAAATTAACTAGCGGTAGTAGTGGTTCTGTGAGTTTAAAAAACTGCAAGCAAGTCTTTAACCGATTCGTTGCGTCTTCCATTTTCGAGAACTTTTGGCTGTAGCGGCGAACAATTATTTCATGACACGACAGGCGTGCCTTACGCCAAAGAATATACTGGCTGATGGCACGATAGGCGTGCCATCAGCCATGTCTAAAAAATAATGTACATTTTTTGTTTTTTTTACTGATTTAGACTTGATTGAGTTCAGTTGACATCATACCAAGGAAGTAAACTGATTATAAAGTTGTTTTTAATTTTTAGTAGCGTTTAAACTACGTGTTTTACTTGAAATGGATGGTAAATGACTTTAAAAATTCAGAAATGTTTTTAACGTGTGGCGTATGACACGAGACGAGTGTCATTTTAAAATCGATTAAAACTTCTTCAAATTAAGTTTCAGAAGGGTTCACCTTGACCAAAAATATCAATGGGTCTCACGTTAAACAAGCTTGAATCCTTCGTTTCTGAACATTGTTTGAATTTTTCAAAATCAGTTGTTACATAATTTTTTTTTTTATACAACGAGAGTGGCAAACAAGCTTACGGCCTGGCTGATGTTAAGCAGTTATCGTAGCCTATGGACACTTGTGACTCCAGAAGAATCAGAAGCGCGTTGCCGACCCTTTATTCACTTGAGGATTTGCTGTGTTGGCAGATAGAGACATGCAGGTCCCTCACTCCCAACACAGCGCACCCTAGGGAGCTCTGGCGACCTTACTCACCACCAGGAACACAACACCACATACTTCATAGCATGCAATAATATAGCAAAACTACGAAGCAGTGCTATTATGGCTGCGGTCTTCTGTAAGGTGGGAGTACTTCCCCAGTTGGGTCCACATACGAGCGAGATGACATTCCCTAACTCTATAACATAAATAACATAACATAATATGATAACAACAAAAATAACTTGACACTTGACACATTTAAAAGTACTGCCATCAATATAATAATAAATTTGAAATTGTGTCAATTGTCGTCATATCATAACATCTGTAATGATGAATCGTCCAATCAATTCCTAACTTGAATGCTGGCTCTAATTTGACATGTCTCTGACAGTGACGAATGATCAGCTTTTTATTTCATTCCCATTCTTTTAACGTTTTTACCGAGCATTTTCTGAAAGACCGAATGGAAACTTAGTTTTGAAATAGGACTATGATAGGTCGGTCATTAGATTCAACCTAATCGTAGTGTGGTGTGCTATAGATGTAAAAAAATACCAAATTAAATTATTTATAAGTTTTTACTTGATTTCATTAAAAAATATATCTAACATGAATGGTTTAATGCATATATATATTACTGAGTAAATAACAAATATTATAAAAAAAAACTTGACAGAAATACCTTTCTTACTTCACGAAATATTAAAGATTAAATGTGAGCGCAATTTCTTAAATATGTGCGTCAAATCTTTGTGACGTGACGAGTTTGCGTTCTCTGAATCTTAGATTTTTATAAGTATTTATTTGTATGGAAGTATATAAACATCTTATGTTCATACTCGTATCACAAGAATTGCTTCGTTTTTGGTCGCTGTTTCGATTTAATGCCATACATGGAAAATGTCTCCTTATAATAACCATTTTAAAATTAAAAAATATTTCAAAAAATTGTACAAAGCTAACCTAATGGGTCAATTTTAATTTTTTTTTTAAGTGTTAAATGCTTTTTTTATAAGTTATGTTACTGGCGCAGTTAGTAATTTCCCGTAAGGGAAATATGTGCGTCAAATCTTTGTGACGTGACGAGTTTGCGTTCTCTGAATCTTAGATTTTTATAAGTATTTATTTGTATGGAAGTATATAAACATCTTATGTTCATACTCGTATCACAAGAATTGCTTCGTTTTTGGTCGCTGTTTCGATTTAATGCCATACATGGAAAATGTCTCCTTATAATAACCATTTTAAAATTAAAAAATATTTCAAAAAATTGTACAAAGCTAACCTAATGGGTCAATTTTAATTTTTTTTTTAAGTGTTAAATGCTTTTTTTATAAGTTATGTTACTGGCGCAGTTAGTAATTTCCCGTAAGGGAAATATGTGCGTCAAATCTTTGTGACGTGACGAGTTTGCGTTCTCTGAATCTTAGATTTTTATAAGTATTTATTTGTATGGAAGTATATAAACATCTTATGTTCATACTCGTATCACAAGAATTGCTTCGTTTTTGGTCGCTGTTTCGATTTAATGCCATACATGGAAAATGTCTCCTTATAATAACCATTTTAAAATTAAAAAATATTTCAAAAAATTGTACAAAGCTAACCTAATGGGTCAATTTTAATTTTTTTTTTAAGTGTTAAATGCTTTTTTTATAAGTTATGTTACTGGCGCAGTTAGTAATTTCCCGTAAGGGAAATATGTGCGTCAAATCTTTGTGACGTGACGAGTTTGCGTTCTCTGAATCTTAGATTTTTATAAGTATTTATTTGTATGGAAGTATATAAACATCTTATGTTCATACTCGTATCACAAGAATTGCTTTGTTTTTGGTCGCTGTTTCGATTTAATGCCATACATGGAAAATCGTCTCCTTAAAATAACCATTTTAAAATTAAACCAAGTACTCGTATGCTATGAAACGTGAATTTTGTACAAAGTTTACCATAATTTAATCTTTTCTTTTTTAATCTATATTGTATCTGCTTCATTTTGATGAACTCTAAATATAAAGACTCAAAAATTATTTATTTAAATCAGCCAACAACTGCTCATATTACAAATATCTTAAAGGCTAACATATATATCAATATAAACTTACCTATTTTAAAACAACAAAAACACACTATTACTGCCGTGTGTTACGCAATTTCGTGGTGTCAGGTAAACCACCGCGAGAACGCCGGAACTTGACTCCCTTCGGCCAAAACTCTTCCTTAGTGAAGGTCGATAGATGGTCTCTTGGAACTCTCACCACAAAAGAATTAAAATTCACACTATGGCAAGTTTCCACTCACGAACCTCAGGATGAATCCAGTCTGCGTACATACTGTGCTACTTCCTCTGCCTTTGTAGTGTAATTCAACTGGGACACGTTGCAAATGCAAATGTAGTATTCGCCAAAGTATAACTTTATCGTAAATAGGGGTGTAGACACCAAAAGGAAGTACAGAAAAAAGTAAAACAGGGGATTCAATAATCACAAAGTTATAAGTGTCCAAAGTTTTAGGAGTGGGTATTTTCTGTACCTTTTCCCCAAAACACACCTTCATATGAAACGATTGTAATTTACTTTGACGCCCGAGTGTCGTGACTTCACGATCTCCAACCGTTATTTTTTTAATTTATGGTTTTCCAAATATATAAAATATATACTATTCCTAAAATATGCATACGCCCAACATTCCAAAAATATGTAAGTATACGACTAGGTACTACATATGACTTTTGCATATCCCACCATTGAAGTGTGTACGTTCTAGAGGCTTGCACATTTGTGAGACGTAATATGGGCTCGTTCATGACGCGCGCGCAGGGCCACGCGCCCGGCATGATGTCCACGCGCGCCCAGCACCTGCTGCTCGTGCCGCACAAAAGGCTAGCCAAGACTCGGAAATCACTCAGCGTGCTAGGCCCTAAAATCTATAACGTCCTACCGCCTGACGTTATAAACGCCGTAACTGATGCAGCATTCAAAAACAAGCTCAAACAGCTCCTCATAAAAATGGCTTGCTACAGCATAGACGAATTTATGACCAATATATCATTGACCCACTCATAAATCAACAACACTTTCAAAATTGTTCAATAACGATAGGTATATAACATCTAAGACAATAAGAAATTTTAAAATGTATTTGACATGCATGATATTGACCTGTAAAATATGACATTTTATCAATAAATTTCTGAATCTGAATCTGAATCTGAATCTGAAAAGTTCCTATGTTGTTTAAAAATGTGAGTTCCAATAACTTGGCCATTTTTGATTTTAGAATTTTTTTCTTTTTATAAAACACGTTAATTTTAGCTTATTATCATAAAGAATATGTGTCATAATCCTAACATCCCACCATCGGTTTTTTTTTAAGTCCTGCGTCCTCTTTGCTACACCCTAACCTTTTCTCTCTTAGCTTAATAATTTTTTGAGACAATATTTTTAAGATATATTATCTGAATAGAATTTTCGTCACTAGGCATATTCTTCTGCCTTCTTGCTCTTGGAGTAATAATAATTTTTGAATCCATACCCCTACTGTGTAAATTTTTCAATAATTGCAACTACACCAGACAAACTTGATTTCAGCTAATACTGATCCCATCACAATATCACTAAAGCTAACATAATTATAATAATTAGCAATAACAGCCGGGTTCACAGCAATTCGCTTGTAATGGCGACCGCGCTAAAACTAATATTATCAACTGTTACAGGGTTATAACACTTTATGTGTATTAGCAGTCATCAAACTGGGACGTAAACTTAGTTAAGGCTCTGCACTTCTTGAATATAGATGTGTATGTACAATAGGGTTGGGGACTCTAATTTTATTATAAGTCCAAAAGAAAGAAGGCAAAATCTGCCTAATGACGAAAATTCTATTTAAATATCTCAAAAAAATACGAAGATACAAGCGTTTTAATATTGCATGATAGAGAAACAAAATGCTTTAGACCCGTGACGTCACGGGTATCGAGGGTCATAATAGTTAATGACAATCGTTTCATGTGAAGTTTCATAATATTCTCTTAAATCTTTGGACACTTATAACTTTGTGCTTTATTATTGTTCTATGTTACTTTTTCTCTATGTGACTTTAATTATAATACTTTTTCGAGAAACTTCAACATTATTGTTATTTTTTTTGGTGTTACCTTCCCTATTACATTATTCGCCTGAGGCAGAAAGATAAGGAATGTCTGCAATTCCCAAATTGAAAGCAATTGCGACAAGTATGCGATCGGACGCTTTCTTTATTACCGTCATTTACGTCACGCCTGCCAATTTATGGTCAGTTTAAACATACAAGATAAATTGGTATTTCTTTAAAAAAAATCTACTGGGGTAGGAAGTGTTCAACTTGTGGGCATTTTCCAGATTGTTATTAAAAATATGTCGTCATTATCGTCAAATGTCTAATTTTTTTCCAAATCTTTTCACAGCCAAAAGAGACACAATTCTGCCCATTTATATGATAACTACAAATAAAATTAAATAAAACCTAGGTCACAAAAAACATAGCCAAGAACCATCTCGACAGGCAAGCATTCGATTAAAACAACTCGATTAAAATCGGTTCTACCGTTGTTGTGTTTTACAATTTTAATTTATGTAGCATGCATGCTGGGAAAAAAAATGACAGTGTTAGTTTAATGATTAATTTAATTTAATATCACCACAGTCAATAGTCAATTCTGACCCGACCAGCCCCTTAAAACATTAGTACTTCGACACCTCTTAATATTAACGTGCTCAGAAATGAATATTAACCCAAACTAACATAGGCAATAACAAATTGTGGTCACAGTTTTGATTGACAATATTAACAAGGTCGTTTCGTCAAGTTTAATCACAATAACAATCCTATGGCAAAATAGCTTATGTGACTATTTTATAATGGTGATATACGCCGCTTTTCTACTAGTAAAGTGTATGAGGATATGCCTTTAATGTTCATTAGAATAGACCTTACATCCTCGTGAAAGGCATTGGCCCAAACCAGAGTTAAAAGTTAATCATTCATAATTTAGTTTTGATTGTATCACTCCTAGGGACCTAAATGACACAGTTCCTACAAGTAAGCATTCCCAGCGATATACCTCAGTCCTGTTAACCTTAGTTATCACAGAATAAGTAATAGTACTACGTACAGAAGGTTCTCTGTTAACAAATTCCCTGTTTAGGTACGCCAAACGTGCCTAAATGTGGCCATCCCTTTCTATCGCATGCAACGCGCTGCGACCCGTGCGAGCGTCCCGTCCCAACGCGTGGCAGCTACTGAATAGAGCCCTTCGAAGGGGCGACTGGCATGTACTTGTAGCGATAAACACAAATCGCGAGTGAGCCGCGCCTGGTTATATAGAAATATAGAAAAGAGGGGTTCTAGAAACGTTCCGAATATATTATTATGTACCGGATAAGTATTAACAAGTTCAATAATAGACTTCATGTACTCGTAATTACCTATCTTTTCCTTTATTGTATTTTGTGTGGACCACCTCTATGGATATATTATAAAAAAAACTCACTTTGTGTATGTTGTAGTTTGTCTAACATCTCTTATTTTAGATATTTCAACAAATCTGCAACCCGTAACCTTTTTTTTTAATTCTTTCGTGTTGCTTCGAAAATTGGCGCTGTTATAATTTTCTTAATACAGTTGCTCAAAAAGTGGTACATTTTGTAGCTGCAAATCGTGTGCAAAGTTGTATTCTGCGCACTAGTGCTTTTTACTTTTCCACGTGTATCGAACGACGTTTTTTAATACAGTTGCGAAAAAATAAGAAAAACAACAAGTAAGGAATTTGAGACTTTTATATTATTCATTCTGTAACATCATTGTAATAACTTTGAAAAATAATGATGTTGTTCAAAAAAATCATTTTTTTTAATACTGTTTTTACTTGTTGTTTTTCTTATTTTCTCGCAACTGTATTAAAAAACGTCGTTCAATACTCGTGCGGAAATGTCATTCAGCACTCGTCCGTAAATATACTAGGTTTACTATTGAGAGGCATAAAATCATTAATACTAATATAGTTACGCATAATTACTTTACGCCGAAAATAAGATATGCATAAGTCGCATTTCGCATATTTTTTATGCATAATATTAAAAAGCATAAATACAGAAAGCATAACCCTCATTAAAACTAATAACAAAAAGCATAAACATGAATACCCATAATAATCAATTGACATCATATCAAAATGCAAAACGCTATTATCATATTAAAAGGAGTAGGTACGTATCACAATGTCTAAAATTAAAAAAAACTAACGTTAAATAACCTACGTTCAAAATCCCTAAAAATCTAAAAATTTAGATTTTAGTGATTTTAGCCTATGGTTTACTTAGTAGTAAATTGCCTAATTGTCATTAGTAGTAAGTTTTAATAAAAGGTTTTTCCGTTCTTTTATAAAAAAAATTACCTCGAAGACGAAAGCGGGAGCTTTGCTCCCGCTTCCGTCTTCTAACCTATCCGCGATCCGAGTCGGTTTTGCCAAATAAATATTTGATGCCCACCCAGCTTTGCTCCCGCTTTCGTCTTCGAGATTTTTTTTTATAAAATAGCGGAAAAACTAATAATATCATTTTAGGTATTTTGACCAGCTTCATTCATTTAGACAACTGAAATTATGGAAAATGACAGATATACCAACTAATTATTAGCCCAAACAATAGTATGCCTAATGTATATTCGGCCAATACACATTAGTCTAGCTAAAATTATGCTAATAGCGTAGTATGCCAGAAAAACAGTAGGCCAAAATATTACTATGCGAAAGTACTATTATGCCACAAATAATTATGCCAAACCAATTATGCGAAACTGCATTAGTCTAAAAACCATTATGCGATCCAAGGGGATACCAATATACTATACCGTCCCACTCGTCGACACTCGACAGTTAGCTATTAAAATCAAAAATCGATCGATCGACTTCAACTTGACTGTCATGCGAATTCTAAAATGCTAACTCCATACCAAGTCTTCATCCTATCAATTTCAATGCTAATTTAGGCAAAAAAAAGAAGAAAATAAATAGTACTGAAAATATATTGCCTAATTATTCCAGTTTTATTTACTTCCTTTCCCCAAATTACCACTAGAACTGGCAGTAAAAAGACCAGCTCATAATCAGTAATAAGAGAATAAAAATCAGCCCCCACAGAGGGGGTTTCCTGCAACCGGAAGTAGTATCCCATTTGGAAAAACTCAGGCACCGTTATGTTGGTACTTGTGTTGGCGGGATTGCGGGGGATATCCGGTTTTTGTATCTACTTTGAAATTTGTACGTTTCCTTATTGGGGGGTATCGTAAAAGTGAAGTGTTCTTTCATTGTCTGCCTGATGAAGGTTGGCGATCAATGATTCTGGAGATGTCATTCTTTTTTGACAATTTTATTTGCGACGGGGGCTCGATTGCGACAGAAGTAGGCAACTTTGGGTTGTCAATTTCAAACGGCATGACAATACGAAGATTCGTAGTTATTACAAACTTAATATTAACTTGCACTGTTCGTATGTATGTAAATATGTAAGTATGTAAGTTGTCCGTCAAAATTTGCAATCCATTTTTCAGTCACTTTTCGTTATCCAATTGAGCTAAAATTTTGCAAGCATATGTAATATGTATATAGCATGACAACAATATTATGATGACTTGGAGCTGATCTGATGCTGGAGCTGGAAGGTGGCCATAGGAACTCCGCAATAAAACGACACAACCCCATCGAGTTTGGGCTCGTTAGAATCGTCTCAATGAACTGAGTACTTGATGATGGTATGCAGAAAAGTACAGTCGGCAGTAAAAGCTTGTACCAAAAATGAATTTCTTGACAGAAACTTATGTTTAGATACACTTAATAACAATATTGTGAAAATGGTAAGCCTCGCCAAGTACCTCATTTCAATTCAATTCATTAATTGTTTGTTAAACATAGGTGTACAAGTACATTGGTAGGTACTAGGATCACTATATTCTGGCCATGAGGCGTACAAGCAGTGAGTCATCAAATAAAATAGAAAAATAACAAGATTATTCGGTAAATCATGCATTATTTCATATTAATTATAACTATTATATTTCAAAAGTTCTTATCCCTACAAAATGATATAACTGAATTATATTACTGCTGACTATCTTGTTTACTAGTTATCTCTTAAGTACGAGTATTCTTGCACTGAGTAGTACCTAGGCTTTTTTAGCCCGTAATTCATTTACCATTCTTTAGAATAGTAAAAGGTCCTCATATTCATTTTGCAACGTTAGCTAAAACTGAATGAATTCAGTAGTTCTTAGAGAAAACAAAAAAAATGCTGAAGCGTGATGTTTTTCAAGTATTTTCGTGAACATGTATTGGTAATGTAAGAATAATTTCTTTTTATTCTTGGCAAATACCGTATTGGATACGTAAACAAGATCGATCAGCCAACTTCTAAGCCATCATCATCATCATATCAGCCGAAACACATCCACTGCTGGACAAAGGGCTCCCCCAAAAAGTGCCACAATGGCCAGTCCTGCGCCACCTGCATCCAGCGGACTCCCGCGAGCTTTACCAGGTCATCAGTCCACCTTGTGGGGGGCCTACCCACGCCGCGCCTTCCGGTACGTGGTCGCCACTCGAAAACCTTTCCGCCCCAACGGCCATCGGTTCTACGTGCAATGTGCCCCGCCCACTGCCACTTAAGTTTAGCGATTCGGAGGGCTATATCGGTTACCTTATTGGTTCTGCTGCGGAGAGCCTCATTTCTGATGCGATCGCGCAGAGAAACTCCCAGCATAGCCCTCTCCATTACCCTTTGTGTGTGTGATGTGACTTTGAGCCTTTTTATGAGCCCCATAGTACCAAAGCGACCACGTTTCCACACATTTGTCATCAATGGCTACTTCTAAGTATCGCAACATTATTCGCGTAGAGCAAACAAAACACAATAGGTATTATTTGTAAGTTAATTTATTTCATTTTGTCCACTAATTTACCTATTTTACCCAAGTTGAATTCAGTACTGAAATCACTGAGTAAACAAAGCGCACAAAGCCGAACTATGAGCACCTTATCTCTCTGCCGCCAATCAGAAAACTTCCTTAAGGGAAGAGCGCAATCAAAAGAAAATTAGCGTGGACCTTCTTACAATTTCAAATGGAAAAAGTTGGAGTTGACATAGTGGATAGTTTGAGCACAGTAAGAATAAAAAACTTTACTGTCCATGATTTGATGCGTCATTTAATTTGCAGCGTTTTATTCATAACTAAGGTGCGATAAATGTCACTTCGTGGATGATTATTTAGTAAATAAATTAAACAAATATTAGGGGACCTTACACAAATCGAGTTAGCCCCATAGATGCCATTGATTCAGACAATAAGGTTTGTGTAATAGAAATGGATACTAGATGAGAATATGTTTAATACATATTATTATAAGAGCCTTGAGCTTGAAATAAACGACAATTTACTTTCATTTCATTTAAATACATCAGATAACATTCAATATTCAGAAACAACAACAGAATTCCAATGAATCATTTCGCAGCCGATCGCAGATAGCAACCACTGGCGGGTAGGTTTATAGGTTAGGTACCTATTATTTATACCTAAACGTTTTAACTGTCACGTTCATTCTCAGACAAGATCAAATGAAAAGTCATATAACGACTTTACTTGCTAAAATGTTTCAAATAAAGATTTAATAGGTGGAAACACTGTCATACCTACATCTTAGAAAAGTTGAAATACCCCCAACATTGTCATTTCAAAGTTCAATATTTAAAAAACGGTGAACCGAATTTGTTGAAATTTCTATTTCCATCTCGATCACGTCCGCTTTCGGATAAAAAAAACCGCATTCAGATCGGTCCATACACACACACAGGCAGACAGACACACAGACAAATGTCAAACTTATAGGTAATACTCCCCTTTTTCCGTCGAGGGTTAAAAACAGGGCATGTCAGCACCGAAATAATAAGTACTATCGTATTGCGTAATGTACCCATTTACGTCATAGTTATGCATAAAGTCCGCCCGCTATGTGTACGATAATGTGTGTAATAAAGTGTGTAATTCAGTGAAAAATAGTTTGTGCTTCTGTTAATAATCAGAAGACTGTGCCACGAGAACCAATTTGTCGGCCACCGGGACACACTTGGATTAATTAAAACCGAGTCCAACTCCCATGATTGTGATGGTGTGGTCCCTTACACTATTTCCTACGAGTGTAATAAGATTAAAAGAAAAACTAATTTATTTTTATTTAGTTGAACTTGTTGCCAGCCAGAGCGAGATGAACTTAGAGCTAGTTGTCTATAATCATTCTAAGGAAGATTTGGATGCGAGGACGGCTGCGGAATACCCACCATAGAACACTAGAGTCCTCTTCTTTTTTTATGATATTGTATGAGTTAATATTGTATTATTTAACGCAATAAACTATTAGTCATTTAAATATTATTTCTACTAATAGGTATATTATACACGTGAATCTTTGTGAACATGTTTGTTACTCTTAATTTTAAAAACTACTAAGCGTATTCAAATAAAACTTTCCAGTAATTTTACTCAGACATCAGAACATAATTTTACCGGTAGCTTTTCGGTGAAGGAAACTATGAAGAAACCGGTCTAATCCCAATAAGGTCTAGTTTTCCCTCTGGATTGGAAGGTCAGATGGCAGTCGCTTTCGTAAAAAAACTAGTGCCTATGCCAAATCTTGAGATTAGGTGTCAAAGTGGACCCCGGACAACCGGGAATAACGCTAGGACGATGATGATGATCAGAACATAATTGTATATTTGAATGCGAAAGTTTAGATGTTTGTTACTCAATCACGCAAAAAACGGCTGAACGGGTTGAGATTATATTTGGCATCAAGATTGATTAAAACCTGGATAACATAGGATACTTGTTATCCCCCTAATCACCCTCTAAAGAGATACAATTGGAGATGGCAGTTGATACGGCAGTCCAGGCAAAAACTGTTAAAAATCTCTATCTATTCTCCAATAGTGTCCTACAGGGTAGTATTTTGTAATCCTTTTCTGTAATAGATTAAGAAACAATGTGGTATGCAATAAACATGTTTGAATATGAATATTCAAAATCGTTTTTCGTTGATTTTATGTAAGGTGTATTTCTTATAGCGATGAAATGTAGCCTCATATCAAACTAATATAAAAATAATTTAAGTCGCAACTGATTCTTGCAAATAAGCCTAAGAATAAAAGTTTAAATGTAAGTAGTAGTACAAGTTTATATTTTGAATAAACAAAAGTAAAAAAAAAAATCCGATTTGAGGGCATCATCGTCTTCCTAGTATTTCTCGGTTGTATCTTGGGCATCTAATCCTAATTTTAGCGTAAGCACTAGTTTTAGGACAGTGAATGCCATCATTGTCATCTAATTCATCTTACTTTCCAACGCAGAGGAACGACTAAACCTTACACCTCTTAACGAAACGAATTATTTTATTAAATATTTTTGTTTAATGTAAAATTTACGTGGAAGTTACCACGATCAAATTTTAAACGATATGATACATAGAACAAATAGTATGGAAAAATAAATCACACAGATGGCACAGATTCGAGTCCTGTCTTGGGCTTCAGATGATGGTTTAATATTCAATTATATTTGTTTTTTTTATCATTATTTATTAAGAAAACCAACAGCGATACAAAATATGTAACTTATGCTATAAATACACAGTGTAAGTAGTGTGGCCAATTATAGGTTAACCTAGATAACTTGATATCTAAAGTTGCCAGTTGAACGGACTATCATAATATGTGCGAAAGAGAGAGATTTTTTTAAAATTAATTTTTATGTAAATGATTTTTTTTGAAGATATAAGCATACTAAGCATGTCAATATAAATAGTTTACCGCAAATGAGAATATCTTGCTATAGTTTATCCTAATGAAAATAGGGATTAGACCGGTTTCATCAAGATATTTTCATTCACCGAGCTACTGATTAATATCAAATTATATCGAACTTGTCTAAACAAAAAGTACTCGTTCGTTATTAGAGTTAACTTTAACCGCAATTATAATAATAAATGAAGAAGCGAATACAACGAGAATTTGAAATACAGCATTTGAAGGAAGGCTAGTTTAAGATACTGTTACGGGAAACTCGAGTCAGCATAATGCTTTATTCAAGACTCAAAAGCGCAGCTCTGTAGTATATGTTCTAACTATAGAGTTGTTTCTAACAGCGAGGTCAGATTAAAAAAAAACCTGCCGGTAAAGGGTCGTTTTTGATAAAGAGTTATTTTTATATTTTTGTCTTACTTTTATTCAATCAAATGATCGGATAGATGTAAAATTAATTGCTAAATTTTACGTTTATCCGATCATTTGATTTTTGATGTTAAAAAGGTAGTCTAAATTGCGTTACAAAGTATTTTTTCAAAGCTGCCAAAATAATACGAATTCAGACTTTGTGAAAGTTTTATTTAAACGGACTAATATTTTCCTAGAATATCTCTTACATAAAAACTTACATTTCATACTTCATCTCCTTAATATTAGGTTACCTATAGATCTCCATCTCACTAATATTACCTAAAGACACACTTACGTGTCTTGGTGTACTTAAAGTAATCGCCGAAACTGCTCATAATAGTTAAAAAAAAACTTTCATCAATTTTTTGGAAGGGAACAGAGGAATGCTGCTACTAAGGCTGGTCACAAAATTCTTCTGTACTATTCCAAAACATTGGTGAAAGATTTTTTTAGATTGGGCAGTTGAAATTATAGGTTTTTTAGTCATGTTTTGCGTGATGCTTTGCGCCATTTGTGGAATAGACTGACGACATATTAAAAACCCTTGTTTAAGAGTATTGTAATCACCAATTGCTCAATCTGTTCTAAGTTCCGTAACATGCTCTCGTGCGTTCCTTTGACCTCTTCAGGAGCAGAATTTCCGATAAATTGCAATCGGCGAGCTCTCACAGGGTTCTTAAATTACGGATTGATTTTCGGAGAATGATTAATAGAGCGTCTTTGACAATCCTCGTCGCTAACTTTACTTAGTTTCCAAAATGTTGAATTATTATCTCCGAGACACTACTTGCCTATCCACGTCATTGTTCTACAAAAACGTACACTACTCAGATAAAACTGTCACAGTTCGTGTCGGGCAGATACCAGTAAAATATAAAGACTGTCTATAGAGCTATCTTTGCAATTTTAATTGGAATATTATAATTCTGACCATAATTTGACTCTATTGTCGCAGAGAAAGAAACTCCAAAACTTACCAATTTTCTGAAAATGCGTGATCGTACGGGACATCAGTGGGCTTTTCCGTGTACCATTAATAAAGAGCGGCCGAGACCATTCATTTATTATGGCACTCAGACCTCGGCTTAAAAATGGTGCTATCTATTAGGAGCTTTTACACTGAATTCACATATGGCGCAATAGTCAGAGGAAGTCAGTCACTCGTTTAAGTACCTAGTTAACACATTAATCAGAGTTCTAGTGACCATATGATACGAAATGAATGCTACATCAGGCTTGTTCTTGAAAAGGAACGAGACATCGTAAATTCTTTTGTAGTCTTTATAATTGTACCAGTTTCTGGTTAGAGGTAAGTAGTCGCTAAGCGTTCTGCATGCCTTGCATACGTTACATAGGTACTTTTTACACACCATTTTATTCGCCATCCGCTGAGCAACAATGCCTAACAAGCATTATTTTAAAGCGATAAACAACAAGTTCACACTTTTTGCGTCGCTGTAATGTATCGCTGGCGGGCGTAATTATCGCGGATCGCATCGCGACGGGTAATATGCGCGCAATTTTGTTTTCGCTTGTACGGGTTGCGTTGAGCGGGAGGTGGTGGGGTAAAAATGAAGTCATTCATTTACATACATTATTATTTGTATTTATCTTGATTGCAGCTTATCATCTTTAGGTTGTTACCAGATGCGTTATGAAATTCTCGCGAATAAGCGAGTCAAGAGGTACCAGCATAGCATCTGTTCCCCGGCGAGCAAGTTTCACTTGACAGACTTGCAGTCGTGCGTGCCTCTCCTTTATCGGCTTGGTATAACCAAAAGAGACATCGTCTCTCCCCTAAACACTGTTTTTATAGTGTGTAATAGACTGAAAAAGCCTTTTGATGGTTATTGGGCTGCAAAAAGAACGCTAACTGTTGAAGTTAGAAAGGGACTTCTTTAGTTAGTTGCACGTTAGTTGTTAGTATTGTTTGTAAGGTTTGTTTAAAAAAATCGTAACTTGACTAACACAAAGTAGTAAACCATGACAATGACTATTTAATTCAGGATATTTTTCAACGTAATTTGATCTATTAACTTTTTTTAAGTCACTATGTCACAATGAAGAAAAACGTTTTATTTTAAACTAAATATTTTCGATAATCTGTAGATTAGGCCGACAGACATGCAAATACAATACCGAATATCATTAGCTGTTGACACGTTTTGTTCAGAAACCTTAAATATGATGCACTTCATTTACAACCAGCTCCTGTCCAAGTCTTACAAGGAATACTTACATCACAGAATATCGTACCGAATTAAGCGGTATTATGGTACCGACGTGCGAACCAGCATTACCGAGTATTGATGGATGGCGGTAATGTTGCGAAAGGTAGATTAAAATGTATGAGAGAGATTATGCTCCATATGAGGTGTTAAAACCGTTTTAATGACGATTTTAGTAAAAGGTGTTCGCAAAATCCATGTTTAATATAAAGGTGTGTGTTCGGTTACCTAAATATAAATTGATAAACTTGACGTATGAGATTTAGTTTTTCAATTACGCGGTAGACGACGTTGCCTTTGGTGGCCTAATGGGGCTGGTAACTGTCAAACTGACAGCACCAATAATGGTCCTTAAAAAAGCTAAATTTGTATAACGGGAAGTAGTTTTTATTTAATTTTGCGAAAATTACTTTATGTTTTGTCCCGAATGGCTCCGAAGTAGGAATCCACCGTTTTCCGAAAAATAAAAGGTTGTGGATTAAAGTGCACGCAGAGAGCTCTCATTGCCTTACGCGTCCAGTACAATAATGGTTTCAGGATGTTGCTGGGGCTGCCTCGCTTTTGCAGCGCATCAGGAATGTTTGCAGAGGATTGAGTTGATAGTTTTCATGCTATAATTCGTAAACGAGTTGCCTCTCTGATGCGCCGTGTGCGAGGCAGCGACAACAGCCTCCTGAACACTATTGTTGATAGGCTGGAATGCCCGATGGTGGAGCACTGGAACTCCGTACATGTTGTAGCTAATAATTGTATTGTCTTATTTTAATGCCTTATTTTATTTTTAATGTGTACTTTATTTTAATGATTGTATATGAACTATATGTGGTTCGAAATAAACAAATTAAAAAAAAAAAATAATAAAGCTATGGGGGAGATTTATGGCTAAGAACTGTATAATAATATGGTTTCCGTACAAGTTAGGGACCATCGATCCTCTGTCTCTCTCTCTCTCTCTCTCTCGTAGGGAATCTAGAAGAGCGTCATCTACAATTAGCTTTCACCAGCCAACCCCATTCGTTTTTTCATTTGTTTCCTGTATGTTGTTTAAGGTCTAAGAATGTTAATTGTTGTATCGAGGTTTCAGGTAGTTAGTAGATTTGTAGCAGTCTCTGGCCAATCCTTCAAAAAGGAGTCTCGTCCTGCCATTGCCGGCCAGGTCTGCCGCGTCTCCGTTTCGAGCTATTGGGCTGCCATTTAGTGGTGATCTTGGTCGAAAGCCCACTCGGCATGATTAGATTAGATTAGATAATTTATTTCATGATAAAAAGTTACATTTACAAAGCATACATTCAAAAAATAAGATTTTTTATCACAATCTTCAAAAACAATGAAAAATAAAGATATAATATTCAATTAAGTCAATGTCAATTGTCAATACAATAACGAGTAAATAGAAAGATAAAACAAAATCAAAAGAACAAATATATCAACCACATAACTAGGTATCGTAATTCAATTTACAATATTAATGTGCATTAGAAATATTACGTGATACAATATATTTAATGTCAAATCATAATAAAACAAATTTTAATCGGAAATAATAATAATTGAACTTGTCAAATCAAGATCTATATACAGGGTGTTTCCTGTAACAGGAGCAATAAATTAAAACGAAGATTCCTTAGGTAATAAGTACTCATAATAACAATAACTTAATTTTCCAAAATTCTTAAATTTAGAGAAAATAGCAATTAAAGTTAAATTTAACAATCAATGGATGCCGACAATCGCAATATGATCGCTCAACGGTGATTTAGTGTCGTGGTACCGGGGATGCTACTCCAGAAATAATCTCAAAACAATCGATAGTGAATTAATGGTTGCCCAGCGTGGCGGGTGTACATTGCTGGTTCGATTAATTGTGTAAGAAAATAACAGTATTATTTTTCTTCATTTTAATTAATTAAAACCACTTGGACTTAATAAATGATTACTTAAGGGGTCTATATTTTAATTTATTGCTCCTGTTACAGGAAACATCCTGTATACGTACTCTTTAACTGGAGTAGGTATAATGGATTTTCCAATAAAAGGCAGTACAAGTGTAGACATGACAAGCCCAGTCCCACTTCAACTTAGCCGCTTCTCATAATAAGTAATAGGTTATGAATAAATATCGCTTTGGAATACGTTTCCATCCCATAATACAAATAAATAATGCAATCAAGATGCCTTAACATTTCTGCAACATCGCAAATCCGATATCCCTATTATATTATGCAATATGGCTAATGTTCAGTAGGTTATGCTATATTTCTAAGAAATAGTATGTAGGTAATAAAAATTCATTGCTCTCTTTGATTTCTACCGATAGTTTTATTTCATCGCGCCAGTATTATTTTATGCACCCTCTGTGATCAAACGGTTCTAGTAAGGCAGTCTAGTTGGAGACGAGGGAGTCAATTTGAGTACGCTTTTTGCATTTGATTTGGACTTCAATTTCTTCCAGCGCGTAGAAGCCAGCGAGAAGTAAATGGATATCCAAGACCTTGAAAGTTTAGAAAAAATATGCATTTTTTTACTGTCCAACAGTAAATTTAAAGCTACCAATAGAATCCTTACCGCTTTTATAAAAACAAAATTGTTTGACTACTATGTACCTAAACACAGTATTTCACGACCGAAACGGCAATTTACTTAATTTTCCATACAACGATTTGTACTAAATAACAGTTGTGACGTCATACCCGTGTGTCAATAGGGAACATTACGCAAAACTCTTCGTAGGTGGCGTCACTAGCAGCGTTGGCATTGTATCTCGTTCCCACTTGCGGTATTGTCTATGCAAGCATCCTTGTCACTCATTTGACAATCAATTGTGCATGTGTGTGTGAATCCCTATATGCCTGTACTGGTTTACTGTTAGTGGTAGTGCTGCCTCTGGCGGCAGAACTTTGCTGTAATGTTCCCTATTAGTATGAAGCGTTTATGGCTGCCGCCAGCGAGGTCAACCTTTGTCTAAAAATTTTGGGTATTTGATAATTGTTCCACTCAAAAACCTGGTTCGAATGGCATCGTAAAATAATCTTAGTCATCATCCCTAAGATCTATACTTACACAAGTGGGACTGTGATCTGTAGAAATGGCCAGTGTACGGTCTAAACACCGTACATTTCGTAATGCTTACTTGCGACCCACTTTGGGTCGTGCGTCAGATATTTAATAAATAAGTATTAGACATAAATATAGTCAGTGCATAACTAAACCGCGAACTAGCGTGAACATCAAAAGAAAGAATTACCAATTATTTACTATCTATACTTTTATCTCTAGTGCTATAATATAACTGTTAAAACTTGAGTATCTTTCTCCGCACTCCTTTAACTATCTACAACTACAAGAACAAGTGTAGCAGCTAGCTGGCTCCTACATTTAATGGTCCTTCGAACCTAAGCAGGTATTTGGTGTTTTTGTTACTTTATTACGATAGTGAATCGGTTTACTGGCTTCCCACAAGCGGGTTCCACCAGTGAATTGAGAAGGCACATAATATCGCACGTAGAGTGCAGAAGCATTGATACCTGTGAGCGAGTGTTTCACCTGAAATCTCACGAACCAAAGGGATACTGCAGTCATCAGATTATACAACTTCAAATCGAGGGGAACAACTAACTAAACTACAACTTCAACTCAACTAACTACAACTCCGCAAGACTCAACTAACTACAACTTCAAAACCTTCCAAACTACAACTTCAAGACTCAACTAACTACAACTCCAAGGCTCTTCTAACTACAACTTCAAACTCAACTAACTACAACTTCGCAAGACTCAACTAACTACAACTCCGCAAGACTCAACTAACTACAACTTCAAAACTCTCCAAACTACAACTCCAAGGCTCTTCTAACTACAACTTCAAACTCAACTAACTACAACTTCGCAAGACTCAACTAACTACAACTCCGCAAGGCTCAACTAACTACAACTTCAAAACTCTCCAAACTACAACTTCAAGACTCTACTAACTACAACTCCATGGCTCTTCTAACTACAACTACAAAACTCAACTAACTACAGCGCACTCAACCTAATCAAAGAGCTCGCCAAAAAATTAGCCGACACCACCGGGGACCGAAGAGCTGGCAGCTTCCTCGCTCAACGCATTAGTATTGCGATACAGCGGGGAAATGCTGCCAGCATCTTCGGCACCATGCCGCGGGGAGACCCCTTAGTTTAGTCATAAGTAGTTTTATTTAGTTTTTTTTTTTTTTTTTTTTTTTTTTTTTTTCTGGTTTTTAAGTTGAATTTGTTACTGTACCTAGTTAATTACATTATTAAAATCAAATGACAATGTCACTGTCACTACAACTTCAAGACTCTCCTAACTACAACTTCAAGTATAATCTTGTGTCAACATCGATCTTCAACCAAAAGCTACGAAAGTGTGGTACGTCGCACGTAACTTTAACTTCAAACTATCAACTGTAATTTAAATAACTACAAATCGACGCAAGAAAGAGAAATCATCATGAGCACTCTCGAGCAGCAAAAGGTTAGCTTCGAGAATATAAAAACCTTGTGTACTAACTACAAGAAGGATAGCGGATCCAGAAAAACTCAGGAATACCTGAACAAGAGGCTTACAACACTTGCGGATCAATGGGAAGATTTTGAAACCCGTCATAATATACTTGAGCGGGAACTGGAAGATAAATCAATTGATTACTTTACCGAAGATGTTTATGGCAAAACTAAAGCCATGTACGAAGCAACTAAGCAGGATATCTTGAACCTGTTACGCTCTCAACAGCCCGACAAAGGAAAAAAGGTGGAGTTTAGCTTAACTAACTGCGCGGAAGACGTCCAGAATGATGACGTCAAACTACGAGAACTACTAAACAAGCAAGACCGCAACTTTAAGGCTATCGACCGAGCGATGTCTAAAGTTGATGACACAGTTACTCAGAGATGGGAATTGGAAGATCATCTCAGTATTTTGAAGTCAAGATGGGAACCCATTGAAAAGCTTCACTGGGAGTTAGACGCCGTACTTAAAGGGGCAAATGAAGACTACTACGGCCTATTCGTCAGTATTGAGCATAAGTACGACGAACTAAAACGACGATTAAACAGCAAGATTTGGTCTGTCGCTCATTACCAACATTCGGCACCGAGGGTGGAAATCCCGGAATTTACAGGCAACTATAGTCAGTGGATATCATTTAAAGATCTCTTCCTGGAAACTATTAACAACAATCCTACGATTAATAAGGCGCAGAAAATGCAACACTTGAAAACTAAATTACGAGGCGAGGCTGAAAGATTAGTCCAACATCTCACTATAAGCGCCGAGAACTATTCTTCTTGCTGGGAACTTCTAAATCAGCGTTATGACAACAATCGCCTACAGTTTACTTCATACATAAACGCCATGCTGAACCTATCATTCTCCCACCATCCAGATGCTCACAGCTTCAAAAGGATGCACGACGTCATAATGGAATGTATCAACGGTCTTGCGAATATCGGTATAGAGATAACCACATGGGATCCGATAATCGTGCATATGATGTCGCAAAAACTTGATTCGTCGTCGTACAACGATTACTTGAAAGAGCTTCAAAATCCAAGAGAACTACCCATTTTGAGCGATTTTCTATCATTCCTGGAAAGTAGATTTATGGCGTACGAAGCAATGAAAAATCAGAAGAAGGAAGTAACAACAACAACGTTCAACTATCAGAAGCCATCCAAAAATTCAACTTTCAACAAATCATCCTTTAACAGACAATATCCAGCAAGGAAATCATTTAACTACATGCCCGAATTGCCAAGAAGTTATCACACTGTGTATGGAAATTGCACGTTGTGCGATGGAAATCATGTGTTAATGCAATGTCCGAAGTTTATTGACCTAGATCCGGTCCAACGTAACATAACTATAACTAGACTGCAAGTTTGCAAAAACTGTCTATACAGCCACGGCGATAGTGAATGCAAGTCAACAAAAACTTGCAAAGAATGCAACATGCGTCATCATACACTTTTGCACAATCCAATGAAGAACAATATGTCAACGAACTACAACAAAAAATATTCACCAGGTCAACCAACTACTTCAACTATGCGTCCAACTTCAAATCATTTATCTGCTAAGGACACAGAGATACTTTTAACTACGGTCCAACTGAAGGTGCAATCGATTGATGGAACCTACGTCACGCTGCGTTGTCTTCTAGACCAGGGGTCACAGGTGAACCTTCTGAGCGAGAACGCCGCACAACTATTGAAACTGCCGCGGCATAAACTTAACGCCACAATCTCTGGAATTGGAGCATCATCAAAGGATTGCAAAGGCCGCGTGCAACTTAGCTGCATGTCAATGTACTCGGATTTCACATTTGAAACTCAAGCATTGATATTGAGTAAGATAACTAATAATTTACCTAACACTACGTTTGAGAGGAAAAACTGGCCGCACTTAGAAAACTTAAATCTTGCCGATCCTGATTACAACTTGTCACGCTCAATCGACTTGCTACTCGGAGCGGACGTCTACGCTAAGATAATTTTAGATGGAGTCCTCAGAGGTAATCAAGGATCCCCCATTGCCCAGCAAACACACTTAGGGTGGATTCTAAGTGGAAAACTGGAAACGTTAAACTGTCACATAACTATTTTGAATCCTAATGAAATAACGAAATTCTGGGAAACTGAAGATATTACGCAGGATAGCTCGGACGTACCTCAGAACAATAATTGTGAAACTCAATACAAGCAAACTGTGCAGCAAGCCCCGGATGGGAAATATATAGATCAGGTTCCTTGCCATCCTGACTACGAAGAAAAGCTTGGAACATTTAAACAGCTAGCTATGGATGACGGCCATAAGAATCCTGCGGCAGCGAACGCGTTAATTAATGAATTCTATGTTGATGACCTAATTAGCGGGCATCACTCACTTCACGCAGCCGAAGAATTCCAAACTACACTCATCGAGTTATTAAAGGGAGGAGGGATGAATTTAAGAAAATGGTCCGCCAACAATCCCGCCCTATTACAAAAATTAAAAGAAGATCAAATGTCAACTACCGGAGTCATCGATTTCAAAAACGAACAGACTACAAAAACTCTCGGACTATCGCGAAATCCCGCCAACGACACGTCCACGTTTAACTGGGACTTAGACTCGAAAAAAGATAGTTTACTAACAGAACGAGGTCTACTTTCTGAAATCTCGAAACTATATGATCCTATAGGATTTTGGGCTCCAATGACAATGATAGCAAAACTACTCTTCCAGCGGGAACTTTCTTGGGACGAGGAACTACCTGAAGACCGCCAAGACAGCTGGACAAGATTTAAAATGGAACTTATGCAAGTAAAAACTTTGAAACTTCAACGATGGGTTGGTACTTCAGAAAACATGATACAACTTTTTGGCTTTTGCTATGCGAGCGAGAAAGCCTATCCCTGTGTCGTATGTGCGAAAATCACGAACGAGCTAGGAGAAATTAGCACCACCCTAGTTGCAGCGAAAACTAACCCTACGGACAGCGCCTCTAGAGGATGTTATCCAGAGAAAATCACTAACTTAAAGCTTTGGTGGCATGGTCCAGAACTTATAAGATTATTTGACAGTGGAAACCACAGGAATAATCTACCCATATTTACAACTCACATATGTGTTGTAAATAATCCTCAAACGAGGGCAGTTACAAAACTAAATGAATATGTGACAAATGAATTGTTACATAAATACAGTTCATTGACGCGCGTAATCACAGCCTGGCTATTACGCTTTAGAGCTGCACTCAGCAAGAAAAAACATGACAACGCATACCTAACTACGAGCGAATTAGCCGAGGCAAATGAACTTATAATTAAGTATACTCAGCGTATTGACTTCGAACAAGAATATAAACTACTAACTAAGAAAAAAATGGTCACAAGACAATCAAATCTTTTCAAGCTTCACCTGTACTTGGACGACAAGCAAATTATTAGACTTGGAGGTCGTTTCAACAAGTCCGACTTATGCCCTACAATGAAGAAACCAGTTATTTTACCGAACAAAGGACGACTATCACTGCTACTTGCTGACTACAAGGAGGCAACCACTACAGACTTGCGACGCCGATGGCAGCTCATCGAACACATTTCTGGAAAAACTGGTCGAATGAATATTTGTCGCAGCTTCAAACTAGAAGTAAATGGAACAAACCAACTAAAAACATAAAAGAAGGCGACATAGTCCTAGTAAAGGACAACAACTTACCACCAGGAAAATGGGCAATGGGACGCGTGCTGGAAACTCATCCCGGTACCGACGGATACGTTAGAGTAACAACTATAAAAACTCAGTCTGGTATAACCAAGCGCCCATTACCAAACTATCGCCGCTACCCATAGAAAACGAAGACATCAGGCAACCAACTAACATGGAATCGACATCGATCATGAAGAAATCAGCTGCACATCAAAACAAAATCGCAAAACGAACATTAATGGCAATATTCACATCACTCACAATTATGTGTGGAATGATATCTAGGACACACGCTAGTAGTACTACAGCGGCTCAGATTACGGCCATTGAGCCCGAGCGCCCCGAGTTATTAGCGATAGCTATCATCCTCTTCACTGTCTGGGCTGTAAAGCGACGTTTCCCGAAACTTTGTACGAAACGTACACCACGGAACCAATGCTCCCGCAAGTCAGTAAAACGTCATCACGAACACGAAGACATCGAAATGCAAACCATTCCACCAACAAGAACTCTGCAGCAACGAGAGGAGCCCTAGCATTCGACGGGCCAAGCGGAACACCGTCGTCAAGAAACCGGCGACAACGTTGCATTTGAATTTGACTAACTTTACTTGTTTTATTTTTGTTATGGTTTTTCTTTCTCTTTTATTCTCTCTTTAAGGGTTGCCAATATGTACGGTCTAAACACCGTACATTTCGTAATGCTTACTTGCGACCCACTTTGGGTCGTGCGTCAGATATTTAATAAATAAGTATTAGACATAAATATAGTCAGTGCATAACTAAACCGCGAACTAGCGTGAACATCAAGAGAAAGAATTACCAATTATTTACTATCTATACTTTTATCTCTAGTGCTATAATATAACTGTTAAAACTTGAGTATCTTTCTCCGCACTCCTTTAACTATCTACAACTATAAGAACAAGTGTAGCAGCTAGCTGGCTCCTACAGCCAGTCTGTCTTTTCTTATTTTTTTTTAACTTCGATAAACAGAATTGACGAAAAAAATCAAAAATAGTTATTGAACCTGCTCACAAATTTTAACGAGAATCGGTTGAGAAATGCGACCTGTAGAGAGTGTAGAGGAGAACTGCCGGATAGTGGAACATCTAGAAATGCGACCTGTAGAGAGTGTAAATAGAAGAGAACTGCCGGATAATGGAACATCTAGAAATGCGACCTGTAGAGAGTGTAGAGGAGAACTGCCGGATAGTGGAACATTTAGACGTCAGAATATACCAAAAATTTGGGTCTAAGCTGAAACGAAAACTTTGTTCGCTTCGCTCGCTCGTTCAATAAAGCCACGCCGGCAGCTAAACATACACACTATATAGAAAATTGTGCATTAATCGTCATGGGATTCCAAGGAAAATCATATTTAACCGACTTCAAAAAAAGGAGGAGGTTCTCATTTCAATTGTTACCTCAGAACTCCGTCATTTATGAACATTCGTACAATAGTTGGATGATGGGAACCATGAGGAATTGAGGGAACTCCTTAAATATATTAGGCACGCGTGTAGTAATTTCGGTGTTTTCTATTATAACTCGTGTATTTACATCCGGAAATCATAAATTTGGTGAAGTGGACGTGATGATGAAGACCACAGATGGTTTGTGGAACTTCTCAATGATGTACTTCAAACTATATAAGTACGTCACAGATTCTGATATGATTCCGTTGGAATAGCAAACAATGAAGTGCCAAAGGTAATTCTGAGATCCTTGAGGAATCGACGGAAGTCCTCAAATATTATCGGCCCACATAGGTACAGTGATTTGGTTTATTGGTCTAAAAATCAACGCAATCAGTCTCTCGGAAATCAGTTCATGTGGTAAATTGGAAAAAAGTGTGGAAATGTTCATGTGGCTTGGCGGAGTACTTGTGGCTTGAAGTCGGTTAAAACTTTGTTTTGAAAGTAAATTATCAAGTGCAAAAACATTCGTATTATTGTGTTAGGAAAGGGAAATTAGTAAAACTAGCACAATATTGCTTTTTGATTTCGTAGATAAACGTAGAAATATAGATGAATTTGTCCGTTAAAATTCTAATTTTACATGGAATGAGTTAGGTATAGTTAATTACATATAAAATTGACGCTAGTTCCCTATTGGTTAGAAATAAATCACAGATCGATCCACACCCACATCTAGTTCTCAGATCAGGTCATTTATAAAAATGTATTTATTTTCTCTGTTCAGGAAATAAGCGTTTCATTTCTTGATAGTGTAATATGTTATGCCATTCTTAGCATTTCCTTGTGTTTTTCCGTCTATTTATATATAACTAGATTTAATCGGGGGAGAAATTGATAAGAGACGTGAGAGCAGACGAAGCCGTGGTCGAAATCTAGTATAATATAAGGATAAAGTTACTTAAATATTTGTACATATTGTAGTAGATGTTTTACCAAGCCCTATAATACAACATGAAGAATTACCAAAGAAGAAGAACCATCTGGATCACATCAGCTTTCGAATAAAAAAACCGCATTCAAATCCGTCAATTTGTTTAGGAGCTACGATGCCACAGACAGACACACACACAGATACACAGACACGTAAAACTTATAACACCCCTCTTTTTCCGTCGGGGGTTAAAAATGGGAAGAGGCCGCAGTCCAACGCGTTGGTCCGACCAGAGGGGTAATCACGTAACGTTCCGAACGCGCGTCGGTACAATTTAACTGTAAATTTTCTATATAAAAAGTGACATTTAGACCTACCCGACGCTCGTACAATGCGTTACGTGATCGATCAGCAAATTGCTATCCATCCATGATGCTAAGTCGCAACTGTCGCAAGAGATCGAAAAGCCTGGAAACCGGTCCTGTCCTGACAAAGTGACCTATTGGCGTGATCACGACCCTTAGCACCGAGGTATACAACATGAATCACTTAATCGGTAGTCACTTAATAAATACACGTTACGAATAATAAGTAAGTCTGTATCTCTTTTTTTTGAAAAACGAATAGATGAAGAAACGAGAAATAAAAAGAAAGGCGGAATGTAGAATAAGGTGGACATTGTTACTCCGACAAAAGCCTAGCTCTTAAATAAGAAGGAGAGGGAGTGCAAAACAAAAAATACAGTAATAAATATTTATATTAAGGACATGCATCTAAGTCCTAAGCAGTTAGGGTACCTCTTTTGCCTTGATCACACGTACAGAGCAAATGGGCGAGACAGTACTCGGTGCGTATAGTCCATTTCAAATACGAAGGCCCTATGCACTTGAAACTTAACAATAGGGCTCATAATGTTTGCCTTTGAGTATCTTTTGTTATCACTAAAATCCTATTGTTAACGCCCATTGACCGTCTCAAGTGCATCGGGCCTTCGTATTTGAAATACACTATACAACATAGCGAGTGTGTGTTTATACGCACCGAGTACTCGGCCGAGAGCTGCACTGTCTCGCCCGTTCGCTCTGTACGTGTACAGTCGGGGAATGAAAAGAATGATCACCTTAAGATCTGTTTTTGCTTGCTCAGTATAAGTTATCGTATCTGCTTTAACGACCGAGTGTCAGACACATTCCGTCATAATGAATGTCATTTCACTAGACCTCTTTGAATTTTGGAAAACGAGTTAAAAAAAGAAAAAAAAGCGGCCAAGTGCGAGTCGGACTCGCACATGAAGGGTTCCGTGAAATAAATTGCGGTTTACGATTTATGAGGTATTAAAAAAAACTACTTACTAGATCTCGTTCAAACCAATTTTCGGTGGAAGTTTGCATGGTAATGTACATCATATATTTTTTTTCTTATTTTAGAAGTTACAGGGGGGGGACACACACATTTTACCACTTTGGAATTGTCTCTCGCGGAAACTATTCAGTGTAAAAAAAATAATATTAGAAACCTCAATATCATTTTAAAAGACCTATAAAGATACACGTATGGGTTTGTTGAAAAAAATTTTTTTGAGTTTCAGTTCTGAGTATGGGGACCCCTAAAACTTAATGTTTTTTTTCAACTTTTGTGTAAAAGTCTTAATGCGGTTCACAGAATACATCTACTTACCAAGTTTCAACAGTATAGCTCTTATAGTTTCGGAAAAAAGTGGCTGTGACATACGGACGGACAGACAGACAGACAGACATGACGAATCTATAAGGGTTCCGTTTTTTGCCATTTGGCCACGGAACCCTAAAAACGTA
The DNA here is from genome assembly GCA_963854355.1 of Epinotia brunnichana. Classification (NCBI taxonomy): domain Eukaryota; kingdom Metazoa; phylum Arthropoda; class Insecta; order Lepidoptera; family Tortricidae; genus Epinotia; species Epinotia brunnichana. Next base: position 23,946,893 of record OY977952.1, read on the forward strand.
TACAAGAAATAGCAATGATGTTACTCACATTTATAGTTTTAATTATTTTTTAGCGAAAAGGATTTAATCATTAGATTTATCAAACTTGACACAACGTATTGGGAAGATCAAACTAATAATAAAAAGGTTTTAGTTCAACTATTAATAGTCAAGGAAAATTCGTCTAAGTAAATTTGAACCTTGTTGTCAAACAGTTGAACATAATTTTCAATACATCACTCTCGTCTGATACACAGTTTAAAAAGGTAACATGTGCTTACAACGCGTTTTCATTCAATGTACAGTACATTAGGCATTGTGGGCATTAGGTACCAACGACCACTTTCTTTTATTGCACAGCTCGCCATCAAGTTTTGTGGGATAGGGCACTGGGCGTGGTTCACGAGAAACGATGTCATCGATATCATTTTTACCCTGTTATCACCCACTGCTGAGCATAGGCTGCTCTTTCAGTACGCCACCCATCTCGATCCTGAGATGATTATTATCCATGACTTGACCCGCAATCTTCCTAAAATATCGTCAACATCCTTAAATATATTTACGTCATACCTGGCCATAAAGTAGGCATTACCGCACGCTATGCGTGCGGAAAACCCCACTTCCTGGCCAGATAGAGACGTAAAATTTTGTACTCACCACGGGCGGTAATAAAGAAAGCCTCAGAGCGCATATTTATCGCCCTTGCCTTCAGCTCGGGCATCAAATACTTGCGATCTGAGACATTCTTTGTTTAACCGCCCTAGGTAAGTAATGTACTATTTCATCACACTTACTCGTAAAGGGCTTTATAACGCGCAGGGATACAGAACTACTACAAAAGCTTTTATAACGACCGTGGGCGTAATTCTTTTTTTCTTAAATTTGATGTGTAAAAGCAAAGAGGTTTCATATACGATGTTTGAAAACGTATTTATAAATAAATCTAAGCATCAAAACACTAATAAAACATGTTTACAATTTTTTTTGTAATTTAGTGTCTGTGTAAAATATTTTTAATAGTGATTTTAATTTGTAGCTGTATGCTGAAGGGTCTTTGCCTTGCGCACCCTTACGGCCAATTCAACAAAATGAACGATTTGATTCCTCGCAAATGTGTCGAAAAACATTGTGCGTGCCTTTGGCGTCGAGTTTCTAAAAGACTCATGTTCGTAAAAGATTACTAACCAACCTCGTGGCACAATTTACTTTTACTCACCTACTAACCATGACCTAAAATTACTGTACCTTAACTCCACACCTTGAATTCAGCCCAACATCGAACTAAATGAGACATAATAAATCTAAGAGCCGACCTTCATTCAACTGGACATACAAAAATTAAAGGGTTCCATTGGTCGGGTAACGGTGGTCATTCGTCCGTCTGTGCTCCTTCCCGGACGCCGTTCGTTCTATGGGCACCTGGGGACATTTAGGACATGTACGGGGCAAGATTCTCGTCGATGCCACTGCGTTTATTTACCAGTTACACAGCAGGCTGTCATCATCATCCTAGCGTCATTCCTAATTGTGCCCTAAAGGAGTTTGGGGTCCGCTTTGACACCTTATCCCAAGATTTGGCATAGGCACTAGTTTTTACGAAAGCGAATGCCATCTGACCTTCCAACCCAGAGGGGAAAACTAGAACTTATTGGGATTAGACCGGTTTACTCACGATGTTTCCTTCACCGAACAGCAGGCTGTATAACTGGTAAATAAACGCAGCGGCATCGACGACAATCTTGCCCCGCAGCAGCCCGCCCGCTTGAAGCTTTCCACCCCAACGGCCATCAGTTTTACGTGCAATGTACCCCGCCCACTGCCACTTAAGTATAGCGATTCGGAAGGCTATATCGGTTACCTTGGTTCTGCTGCGGATAGCCTCATTTCTGATGCGATCACGCAGAGAAACTCCCAACATAGCCCTCTCCATTGCCCTTAGGGTGACTTTGAGCCTCCTTATGAGGCCCAGCTGAGCTTTAGGTACCGTTAATGGAATCGCCGCGCTTTAGCACATCCCGCGCCACTCAGGTAGCACTCATCAAAATATTTAAATGTAGGCGTCCGAATCGCTTAACTTAAGTGGCAGTGGGCGGGGCACATTGCACGTAGAACCGATGGCCATTGGGGCGAAAAGGTTCTCGAGTGGCAACCACGTACCGGAAGGCACGGCTTGGGTAGGCCCCCCACAAGGTGGACTGATGACCTGGCAAAGGTCGCGGGAGTCCGCTGGATGCGGGTGGCGCAGGACCGGCCATTGTGGCACTTTTTGGGGGAGGCATATGTCCAGCAGTGGACGTCTTTCGGCTGATATGATGATGATGATGAGGCGTGCTGTAAATAATCTGTACCGACTTGGCGCTGTACTGTAGAAGTGTCCTAAGGTCGCAAGGTCTTCTCGTGACCAGGGATGTTGTGGCATACCCGAAACGTTGAATTATTGTTATATTATTAAATCGAGCCCTTTACGTCCCACTGCTGGGCCTTTGCCCAGCAGTGGGACGTAAAGGCTTCCCCCTTTTTCCATTCTTCGCGGTCCTGAGCAATACCTGGCAAGTTATTTAAGAAAGAGTCCAAGTTATCCCGTCATCGGCGACCAGGTCTACCGGGTCGCCATTTTGAGTCGTCGGGCTTCCATTCCGTGAACAGTACGAATTGGCCAACTTTGGCACCGTCTGCCAAGTACTTCCAGCCGTTTCAGGACTGATAGACTTAGGTATACTCTATCTAGGATTAAGGGCTAAATGATGCCACTTGTCTCGCACTCTTGTCACATGACGTAAATATTCCTACCCTTAAATTTTCACTGAAATTTAAGGATTTTTCAAACTTTAGGTCAATTATAGGTGCAATCTTCTGATTCTTGCTCAGCACAACGTTCTCGATCGTGTGCCATGCATTTAATCGTGTTGTCATGAGACGTAGGTGTATAGGAGTGGGCTTACAGACTATATAGGTGTCCTAGTGAATAACGAGCGCGCGTTTTTGACCTTAACAGCTTCTTGTATGTTTTCTCGAATACGCAGAGTACTTCCTCCTCCCAGCCTTTTATATCCGATTAGACGGGATCAGATTAAAGGACCGATTCTTAACAAAGCCACATGGAGCCGTGTGACTAAATAAAAGATGGGCTACATTTTGACTCTCATCCAGAATGTTAATTTGTATGGTGAAACGGATTTTTCGAATAGGTATTAAACAAATACTACTACTACTACCCCTTTACTTATGACAAATATTTTTTTTTTTAATGGGTGGATCCAACTTTTTACTATCACTATCCAGTTGCCATAATCTGGGGGTTTTTTCCTGGCCCCGTAGCATGGATGGCCTTATCACGCGATAAGTGACAGGATAGAGCATCCGTCCCTGGCTGACACCGTTCGATAGAACGAGACGACGCGCTTATCCTGTCACTTGTCGCGTGATAACGCCATCCATGCTACGGGGCCTGATTCACCCCATTTTTATGGGCCATCTTTTAAGCATGTAAAAAGTCCATGTTGTATCATTTTTTCTCAGAAACTCCGTAATACTGTCTCCTGGCTAACGGGACAGAATAAAAACCAGAAATAGTTGATTGACCCGGATAAAATTCAGATTATTGAACAGTAAGATACAACGGAATGTCGTTGCCTCGCCATTATTCACAATCACATAATTCAATTCGCAATGGACCGGGAACAGAGACACCGAATTCGATTGTCAAAACAAATATAGGTAAAAAAAAAAAAAAAAAATTTTAATTTGAACTGTTTATTTTCAGATCTGTGATTAAATTACATATATCAGTTACATTTAGTACAATCTTTAATATTTAAGATTATTTACTAAACTTTTTTATCTTAACAACTAGTTATATTTATCTATGTTACTACTGGAGGCCATAATGAACATTTTCTTAATTATATTTTTAGTTTGTGTAGGTTTACTTTCTATATTTTCTACAATAGTTTTCTATAATAGGTGAACAATTAGGTGTCGAGCAGTGAGACATTTACCGTAGTGGTACGTAAGCTGGATAATACATACATACAATCACCATAATATGTCTTCAGAGCAAGTTAAATTGAATCCACTCAGGGTATCAAATTCGACTCGCGCACGAAAACATAATATTTAATATCGTGCAATATCAAGACACAGCCCAACTCCGTCTAACACATAATATAATATTATTGATAGAGCAAGCAAGCGATACCACGTGCATTATACGTGCGGAGTAACTGTGTCTAGAGTACAATAAAGTCATATAAATAGAACACTAACTCTATATCCGTTTTCTATACAATATTAACCCTCCAATGCAGTCGGAGTCGTGTAATCGTGCGGAAACTACGGACAGTTATTGGACGTTTGTTTTGGGTCGACTGGGCAGTGGGACGGTTGGAACGCTTTTAAAGATACCCTTTTAAATTATGGATTGAAGTGTTCAATGTTTATTTACATGGTTGGAAGGTATATTGTTTGCAATGGTAGATTTATTTTTGAATATATGATTGTCATACAAATCATTTCGTAAATCACAATGATGTAACTGAGATGAAAACTTGAATTTTACGATGTACATATTTCACAATGTGTCCAAGGCGGAGAGTTTAAAGTTTGATTTTCACTTAGATTCTAACTGTTTTTCTTTTACCGTACTCATTTTTGTTCTACCCGCACTAGCAGTCAATGTGGTATGAGTGGAAAGGAAACGAACTGAAAATCAGAGCTGTGGTCACTCAAATAATCTTGTTTTTTTATATCTATGAGTATTTTGTTTTAGTATCTGTTTGTGTGATAGTAAACTTTTCCTTTCTTTATTTTGAAATGTTATTTATATAGAATTTCCGTTGATTTCCGTGTTTGAATGAGAACATTGGCATCGATATCTAGACTCTTTTAAAACACACCCAGTAACCGGACACAGCCATAGACAAAACACGGGCCGGATGTGCTCCCGTTAGCGGCAAATGGGAGAATTCACATCCGGCGGACGGAGCCGCGAGCGGATGTTTACTTAGCCGCGAGACGGCGACCCAACGTACTTCCGGTAGGGTTTTGGGGGTTTTGCGACTGGTCGTTGCGACTTGCGATTTTTGTGGCAAGTATAAAATATAAACCGGCCACTGCATGGCCACTTCTGCATATGGTACGGTGTCAGTAAAGCATTAGGTGGCAGTGTCAACTACTAGTAGTCAGTAAGCCCGCTCCCAATATACCTAAGTCTCATGACAACACGATACAATGCATGGCAGCAGGTCGAGAAACTTGTGCTGAGCAAGAATCAGAAGATTATCGCACCTAAAATTTGCCGAAGTTTAAAAAATCCTTCAATTCCGGTCAAAATTGTAAGGGTAGGTATATTTACGTCATGTGGCACCATTTAGCCCTCAGAGCATAGAATACTAGAGAGAGGACAAGCCGCCGGCTGCCGAGTCGCAGCTGTATGCTCAATGGGCATACACTGCCATACTGTGCACGCGTGCTGATCGCAGAGAATATTACGTTTTTTCCCAAAATGCCTGATATGATGCGCGTTTATTGTCAAATAAGCGTGTAGGTATACAAGTGTGTGTGTTTTAGATGTGTGCGTGCTTTGTCTTGTCAATTACTTGGGCGTTGTGTGGGTTAATGTACTTGCGACAGGCTCACTCTATACAAATCGGCCGCCATGTTCGATCTCCTTATATTCATACATCTGTGATTTAGCCCTTTAATCGTAGAGAGAGTAAACCTAAGTATGTCAGTCCTGAAATGATCGGAAGTACTTGGCAGACGGTGCCAAAGGTGGCCACTGGATACCTTTTCCAACGTCATGTGACATCTGAACGAAGATAATAGTGTATTTAAGAATAAATAAGTCTGCCAAGCCATAGCCTATTAAAGGGATTTTTTATTCAATGCAGGTAAAATGTCATTACCGATTCGTTACTGTTTCTCGTATCCCACTCAACGGTATAAGATATACATTTATTAATAAAATAAAGAAATAATTTAGGCCACACGTGAACTTTAAGGTTGCACTAGAGTACTTTTGTCGGATTTTATAACTGAGGCTGTGTATTTAGCCACTTGTTACTCTTTATTACACTCATGTACGTTGTATGGTTCACACTGCGTCCCATATAGTGCCGTAAGTCAGCCTTAAGTCCGATGTTACTACTTAAACTGCTATTATAATGCTATTATACTGCTAATGTACAGCCATAGTGAACTTAAGGCTGTCTAATTTGTGCCCAAACTGGTTCTATAAGAGCATTATAGCAAGCTATACAGCTCTTATACAGCTAACTTGCACAGCTTGTGGAGTACATGTGAACGACTGGACATCTTATATAGAACCCGGAATGTTGCTTGGGATGCATCCCACGCCCGAGAGAAAGAGATGAAGCTTCGGGAATGGTTTCTTCGGACAAATGACAAAACGTGTTAAATATTGTTTGTATTTCCTTCTATGAAACTTTTGATGGTGTAAATTAATAAGGGCGTTCAGTTTTAATATTGTTTGAGGAAAAAGGATTATAAAGACTCGCCTTAAGGTTTTTGTTGTATCGAGAATATTTCTAGCAATCATGTTTTGGCTTGAAAAGAACAAAAAAGGCTAAGTTGTGTTGCATCATTAAATCCGAAAATAAATCTTGTTTCCTAGTTCAGACAATGTTTTTATAGGTATTTAAAAAACTCATTATTTTACAGCCATTGTAGGCACGCGGTTTAAATCAAAAGATCGTTACCACAAGGTTTCAAAAAAATGTAATAAACGAAATATAATTTGAGATGTGATAACTGTAGCTTTTCAGTGAAGGAAAAATCGTGTGGAAGCCTAAGAGGTATAATGTACTAACGTACTAGAGATGACACGCCGAACAAGGTTTGCGCTACGCGTTGCGGTCCATGGGCTGCATCGTCTCAGTGTATTCTATGACAAGCCCCCCCCCCCCCCCCCCCCCCCCCCCCCGCATGCGCCCCGCGCTGCCAGCCGGCACACAGATAATGTTCGTGTTGTCTTCTCTAGTACAGTCGCCATCACATACATCGGAGCAACCAAGCAGCTCACAAACATCGGAACACACCTCTATTTTCAAGGCATTAGGGTGCATGTGCCAATATTTTTGAACACCTATAGTGTACCTATGTATGTGATGGCAACTGTACGTTAGCCAGTCAGTACTGTAAGCCAGTCTAATCCCAACGAGGTCTAGTAGTGTACCTTCTAGGTTGAAATATCAGATGGCAATTACTTCCGTAAAACTAGTACCTACGCCAAATCTAAGGATTAGGGTTTGCTCTTTGACGTAGCCCAGGCTCCTTGAGAATACAACCAGCAAAACGCTAGGAGGCTTCATAATCAGTAGGTATAGATTTTATTTATTATTTTGGTTAGTGGGCCTTAGTATGCCGCTTTGACCAGCAAGTGATCTATTGTGGCAGCCTTTTCTTTAGAGTTCACCGTTACGGCGCCTCCGGGAAATTCCAGATTCTTTGGGCGGTGATGTTGTACCTCTTCTGGGTGCACGATGTGCCGCCCTAGGTAGGTACTTCTTTTTAACAGAGTTCAAAAAAGGAGGAGGTTCTCAATTCGTCTGTTTTTTTTTTGTGTTTGTTACGCGATAACTCGTTTATTTATGAACCGATTAGAAAATTTGTTTCTTTGTTAGAAAGCATATAGAAAGCAGATTGGTCCCGTTGACACCAAAATCCAGTTCTGATGATGGGATCCTGGAGAAATCGAGGGAACACTTCAAATTTTATAGGCAAACTTGAAGCAATTTGGCTAGGTACTGATTTGAAATCAGTTAAAACTTTGTTTTTAATGTAAATTATGTGTATGAGAGGTCCGCAGGAGCAGAGAATGTGCAGTATAGTTTGCGACCAGCCTCAACTCGTGCAAAGTGAATACTCGTAAGGTGCCCGGTTACGCTAAGTGGAACACAAAGAAAAGCTTTCAACATTAGCAATGGCCTGATGAATGTTTTCGTCGTGGGTCATAACGCGGGCCTGAAAGGCTTTTGGTTGGTAAGTGAATGTGCCATAGTGTGGAATCATGCAAGCTGACTGATGAGTATTACGAGGTTTTTCAAGGTACGAGGTACGGAACCCTAAAACCAATTGAAACATGGAGAAGTAATACTTCAAATCAATAAATTCATAAATATAGCCTAAAGTGATCACTTTGATCTAGGAAGAGTGGAATTCAAGAAGGGATACCTTTGACTAAAGAGGGGGGTCAGAATGTAGTTCAGAAAAAAAGTATTGCGTAACAAATATTATAATCCAATATTTGTAACAAAAAACTACTTACCTAATTAAAAAATCAAAAAACCCGCCTGCGTAAAAAGTTAACTCAAAAGAAAGAAACAAGATGTAAGATGTAAAGAATCAATTTAACCAATTTTATGACTCCGACTGTATTTTCTAATCCAGTTTTTTGGAACCCTTAATTTGGCAGCGTCCAGCCAGCTAGACAAACTCTTCGGCCGTCTTTTTGTATTTTTTACCTAACCACGATCGTTGGGACTGTCCTGCGTCACCGAGGTTTTTTTTTGTCAAATTAAGTGTTAAATTGATTCTTTACGTACATCTTATATCTCATCTTTTGAGTTTACCCAGTCAGGTTTTTTTTTGTTTTTTTTTTATTAATATGAAGTTTTGTTTTATATAACGCGCGAGGGTTAATTTGAGACATCGTTCTTATGAAGTTATTAGTACGCGCTCGAGTCTAAATTGAACACATTCATTGATTCATTGATTCTCGTGGAAATTTTGGAAAAATTTATAGCATATGTCGCTCCTGCAACTGAGACGAATTAAATGATACCTCATATGTCGAAATCCCTTAAACGGTTTAGGCTGCAGGGCGTGTCAAAGATACCGCGCGTCTAGCCAAAAACCAATTAACAAGGGCCGACTAGCCACGCCACTGAAATATGTGTAAAACCTCTAAATACGTGTCATGGTATGGGGCCGATAAAGATCAAATTAAATCGTGCGTTTCCTAATAGAACCCTACGCACGCAAACCAAAGGTTTTGTCGTACAATATTCACGCTAGGCGGGGTTTTTTAAGCCCAACCTTTAACTTTTACAATGAAAGTATAGGGACTTGAGCCACGCAAAGGTTATGGACGAAAACGTGAGGGTAGCAAACGTACGTTTTCTCCGATTTTGAAATGTTTTGTACATTGTTTAACGACGGGCGTAAGTGGAATATTGCGAAAATAAGTCTATCAGAAGCCCAACGCCGAAGGCACGTTTTATCGTCTTATTAATAAGACGATAAAACGTGATACAGTTAAAACAATGTTATCTACTGAAAACCTACGCTCCGGGTAAATACTGCACTACGCACTATTTTACCCAGAACTACCCACTTTAATTCCATTTTTTCTAGAAAATTCTACAAAATGGTCTCCCCGTAAAACAATTAAGTGTGTAGCGGGTAAAAGAATAACTGGACCATTAGCATGCAGGAAGCTAAAACTTTAGCTAACCGGGCACTGTTTATTCTCTTGAGGCCTTAGCAGTTTTTGCACAACATTTTGATAATGGAATTTCAATCGAGTTGTCATGAAGACAAAGCTGAGTTTCGCTTGTTGGGGTGAGATGTAACAAAACAAATGCAAGTTCTTTTGGAAGAGATTTAAATTCCATTTAACACATTAACTTTCTGCGTACTCGTATTCGAAGTCTTATGAGATTAGACACAGGCAAATTCGAATTATCTTAAGTGTTTTCCTTCACGATATTCGAGGAAACATTCCTTAGGTTAAATAAATGTAATTTTTCTAATATACGTTAAATAAAATTTGACGATATTGGATAGGTTTTTCGTTTTATTATGATTTAGCATAACTAGGCATGAGTGATAACCTCTGCTATCAGAGGATTCATGTTAGGCGCGGGGGCTGCGACGGTCAGGCCGGGGCCGAGTTGTGGCTGCGAGGGAGAAAACCTCTATAAAAAGTTACAAGGGGACCTGAGAGGGTGAATCCGAGGTCTATCACCCTCTCCCGGGAAGCGTGTGGTGTCGCCCTGCACGCTTACGACGGGAGGGGGGGCTTTTGCCTCAGTAGTGAGGGCAGCTGCGGCTGTTGCCGAGGGGCGTCGTGGTGAAATGTTCGCGATCCCATGACGCCCCTACTACACGGCAGAGAGGGCATACCTTGGTGGTTTTAGACGGTAGTCCGGGGGGTTCCCGGGAGTCCGTCATACCCATCCTAGTTCCTCGGCTAGGTGGGATGCGTAAAGGCATTTCCCCAAGTAAAAAAAAAAAAAAAAGGCATGAGTGATAAACTTCCATACTCCAATGAACGACATCACGAGCATAACGAAAACTGTTAACCCTCAATTCACTCCCTGAGTCCTCTGGACTCACATCAAAATTTCAAACTACTGTAATTCTAACGTTTTAGCGAATAGTTTCCCCTCCGTCCCTGAACCTTCCTGCAGTGACGCGGGCACCGCGTTGGCGAGTGGACTTGCGCCTGCGCTGCGTATTTGGTGAGTTATTGCGTCAAGTGAGTCCCATGGACTCATACACATGCACGCAAAATAAGGTTGCACGTGCATTTTTCTTATATAGGAGCATACATTTTTGTTTTTTTTAATCTACTTTGTATACCTTTGAGAGGTTAAAAAAGTTAAAAACGTATATTTTTTAAGAGTGTTTGTTATTTTTGTAGAGATTTGGTAAAATCTCTTTTTTGAGACTGGTAAAATGAGTTTCTTTAATTTTAAGAAGATTGATGTCTTTGCAGTTTTGTTATATTTTTCTAGTGCCTTAATAAGTACGTACTACGTACCTAATAAGAACAATAAAAAAAATATTAAAAAACATTGTGTTATTTCGGAAAACCACACATGAAAAAATATATGAGTCCCAAGGACTCATAGAAAGTGTTTACGTAAGTACATTTCACCTAGTGGATTGAGGGTTAATTTATCTCACAAATTGAAGTCGTTCTTTATACAATGTAGTTGAGAAATTTGAAAATGATTTATTTTACGTTACCTACATATAAAGAAAACCCACAAAAATCGTCGGAAAAAATAACTTTTTCTGCATTTTTATAGTTATTTGTTATACAAGGGTGCAAAGTTGTATTTTACCCGCGAGTGTGGAATTGAAACACGAGTAAGCGAAAGGACTCTAAAGTTAAACCACGAGCGAAGCGAGTGGTTCTAAAATAGAATCATGAGCGTAGCGAGTGTTTCAACACACGAGAAGTAAAATACATTTGCACCCGTGTGTAATACAAAACTTTTCACCTCACTGTAGCGAGGAAAGTGCAACATGCAAAACAACTTTATTTAATTTAAATAACAGCACCCTTGTATAAAAAAAAATATAACAAATAACTTTTTTTTTTAATTTTGGTCAAGAGCTAGTCGGATTTTAGTTTTCCCATACATACCCCCCCCCCCCCCCCCCCCCCACACACACACACACACGCAGTCACGTACACACACGCCCATGCACAAATAGTAATTTTAAATTGTAATGTTAATGTTAATCTTATCTCAATGTATACTTTTAATGAAACAGGAATTAGAGTTTTGTACTGCAAAATGGTAATATTTTAAGTAGTTCGTGTTAATCGCACTCGCAGGCGGCCAAGATACAGGCTCAGCCTAGTTTGGCGTCCGACGGATATAACGTTTATAATAATTTAAGTGTGTTTTTGTTAAATAAATAAATTTTATTATTATTAAATAAATTTTATTAATTTTATTATTATTATTACTCAAAGAGTAAAACGGGACCCTATTACTAAGACTTCGCTGTCCGTCCGTCCGTCCGTCCGTATGTCTGTCACCAGGCTGTATCTCAAGAACCGTGATAGCTAGAGAGTTGAAATTTTCACAGATTATGTATTTCTGTTGCCGTTATAACAAAAAATACTAAAAATAAAATAAAATATTTTTTTAAGGGGGGCTCCCCATACAACAAACGTGATTATTTGGCCGTTTTTATAGATAATGGTACGGAACACTTCGTGCGCGAGAGCAACTCGCACTTGGCCAGTTTTTTTGTTGTTATAGCAGCAACAGAAATACATCATCTGTGAAAATTTCAAATGTCTAACTATCACAGTTCATGAGATACATGAGATACGCTCCAAGGTCAAATTACTTTGCCCACTAGTAGATAAAATGCGATTTTGCTCACTGGTTTTAAAGGATAAAAGACGGCTTTCGGAGGCAGTGAGGGGAAAAATATATTTCAATACATACATAAAAAATAGACACAGTTTTGAACCCAAAAAATTATGAACTTCATTTGTTCCTATTTTACTACAAACTTCTTACTACTTAATATTAGAGCGTTTTTTCAAAAGTCAAGTATACATGATTTATTTAATCGTATGTATACATTTACTCTGTGTGTAGGTATATGTAGGCCAGCAAAGACTACAATAATGGTGAGGTTATTTCTCATTTGAAACATGTTTGAAAGACATTTTATAGACAGCTACTAGAATATAAATAGACAGACTCTTTCTTACTACTCGTGAAAACGTCTTGTGTTGTGTCTGTGTCGTCTATAACATGTGTTATTTGTTTTAGATTCCTTTATAATAACCTCCCCAAAAATCAAAAAAATATTACGAACCTCTCGTGTTTTACGTCAACATGCGCCGACATTGGCGAAATACCCCTTGCCAAAAGGGCGAAAGCAATATAAAAAAAAAACTAGGTTACCATAGAACACTATCGTAATATGTCTGAGCTAGTAAATGTGTAATGCTGACCTAGCAAGCTACACCCAGAAACCATGTGCATATAAACCTAAACGTATCTACACACAAAATAATTGCTCATCCATGAGTTTAAAATTAAGAATAATACACAGAGATAAAAGAATCCGCTCAAATTAACTTTCATACCCAGAAACTCCCATAATTATCCCCCGGAACAAACCTCATTCCCATTTAAAACTAAAACTTATAATATTAAGCGAAACAGAAAACGCCAGTTAAACAACTAGCTAAAGGCAAAGAGGAAAAAGCGAATCACAACGAAATAGTACTTTAAAAGTATTCAGGAGTCGGAGATAATGAAAAAAGTTGGTCAAAATGATCACCGGGAAGAGTCGTGAGGTAATGCTCGCTTTTCCGCCCCTTGGCATAATTATTGTATTTTGTGGACGAAATAGAAAATTGTTGATGAAACTAAACTTTAATTTTGTTTGAAACACTATGAACTAATGCGTGAACAAGAATTTGTGTGCCACTTCATAGAAAAATGTTGCAGTAATAGCACACACATATATAATTTTACGGATAACCTACGCATTGCTACCTAGAGACATCTAAGAATACGTCTACTTAAGTGTGTTTATAAATGCTTTTTACAATTCACACCAAAATGTATCCACTCACCAGTACCTATAGCTACCGTAGCTTTGTCCGTGGACTTGCCAGCTGTCTGTGTCCAGCCCTTCCGGGTCGGAAGCGGCGGAAGTTTACTTAAAGGGGATGGCTATCTGATGGGGTTTTACACCCTAACGATACAGAAACGTTATTATTTTCAAGTATCCGGGAGAGCAGTTTTGCTTGACTTCTTGAAAGGAAATCAGGAGAAAATGAAAATTTCGAATTGAAGGCCTAGCCTAAACATATGATATTTAAACCGCTTCCACATTTGGCGAGGCGCAAGGTAAGTTCTCCAACGTTGGAGATATCATTACCAAACTCAAGTGGAGCTGGGCAGGATAACTTGCCAGTCAGAATGATGGTAGGTGGACGAAAAAGGTGTCAGATTGGTGGCCACTTCTAGGTAAAAGGAGCGTCGGCCGATCACCAGCTCGATGGGTGGACGATATTAGGAAGATCGCAAGTGACTTCTGGATAAGATAAGCTCGGGATAGGGACGGGCGGCGTACTCGAAGAGAGGCCTATGCTCAGCAGTGGGCGATTATGTACTGTGAAGCACATTTTACACATGCAAGGAATTGCATGCAAGTTTAAATACATTGCGGGGTTTGATAGATCAATTGAACTCGGAATACCTCGGTATACCGCAATGTAAAAAAGAATGGTGAGCTTATTAGAATCACGAAGATGATATAGATCTTTTAACTTGTTTTTTTTATTGAATAACAATAAATTGTCGAGTTGCGCGACAAAGCCTCGAGGGTGATTGCTATTTAGAGGTTTTCAAATAATCTTCTCTTTATAAGCTTCCAGACAGTTTGATTCTAAATGAAAATAGTGCACATACATATAGCACTGCAGTGATTTGACATATAACCATATACCACATATAACTAATATATATTAAATGTTGTATAACTCCACTGAGTTACGGAATAAACGTGTTGTGTCTCAATGTAAAATAAATAAGCGATCTCAGAAATTGTATTACTTATTATTGTAAGGAGCAAATAAATTAATAGGCACAGTCATTATGAAAAGTAACTACGCAAACGAAGACGTCACAAGTCTTTATTAAAAGGGAATAAGAACTTTTGACGTCTTCGATTGCGTAGTTACTTTTGATGCTGTTTTTTAGGTAGGTACCGAAAAAAACTGTCTTAGTTCTAATCTAAAATAAAAATACAAGATTGATTGATCAATCTTAAAAAAACCAGTTCAGTTGATCAGTAGGAACGAGGTTTTTCAAGAAAGGATTGTGTATATTTTAAATAGTCCATAAATTACCGTGATCGTCGGGAGTATTTATAAACCGACTTGGGGACCAGTGATTCAGAAACCGAAATCTCGTATATCTTCGGATCTGTGCGCGGATACTGTAAGTGTTGTGTGCCGTGCCCTAGACAATTAACATTAAAATGGATGGGTAGTGGACTTATTTCGGGTGTACCCTCCATGTTTTTATCGACTTTTGGAGGGTAGTGAAATATTGTTAACCCATTATCGCTGTTGACAACTTGCTGGGACGACAGTTATCTGCGACCATGACCGGTGCAACCCGTGTCGAAACGTCAGAAATAAAGGTAAATAAATATCGCGTTAGACCCGGATTAAACAGTATTTAAATAAGTATTTATAAATTTAAACACAGTGAAAAACATAATTTAACCCCGATAGCTGCATTTTATACCGTTTCTCATAATAACCGCGCACTCTTCTCGTCACGCGACATGTCGAACTAGCCCCGGAACTCCACACCTGAGTATAGGGGCCGAACAACATTGCGACCATAATGTAACCTCTAGAGGGTTGTGTTAACCCAGTCAGCGCTAATCAGGACACACATGCGGCGTTAGAGTGCTGAGTAGGATTTTCGCTACATTATGATATGGACAATGTTAAATCACGAAAAACTTAACTATGCTAGAGACTACACTGTAATTATTGTGTGTCACAAATTACAGCGCCGCCGGTTCTTCGAGGTATTTTTGGAGAGTACCTTCAAATCATAATAAAAGATAAGATATTGGACACTGTTGACTTTCCTTGTGACACACTATCTGTGGAAAGATGTCTTAACGCCTCACAGAATGGATCAGACGCAAGTAATGGTGACGGCTTTATTAGAACCAGGTTGCCGTTTCGAGCGGTAATGAAAGATGTTGGTCACAATAATATGTTATTTTATTTTTATTTTTATTATTACCTAATTTTAAACTATTTTTTTTTCATATTGTTTTCTTGTGTTTTGTTCATACATTAAAATATTAAAACATCCTTAAAACTCGATTTTTGTATTATTTCAGGCTTAGGTCTGTAAAAACGTTAAATTTAGAATATTTTGAAGCAGGGACTGATTTCGGTTACGGTTATACCGGTATGAAACCGGTATTCCATTACGGTACCGTTATGTCATAAAGGTAATGCACACCGCGCGAACATAACGGTACCGTAACCGTTTTGAAATAACGGTTAGCGGTATCAGTTTTAAACGATACCGTAACCTTTATAATACCGGTATTATAAAGGTTATCGAGAAAAGTAAGCAAGCTGGCACTCTACAGAGGAAGCATTGGCTACTAAACATTTAAATACAAAAATGCAAAGCGGCAGAGCCTTTGCCGGCGGTTTGGCAATAACACCAGGCCAAAGTCGATATATCGGTACCTTTAAATAGCGGTTACGGTACCGGAAAAAATAAAGGTACCGTTATATTTCGGTAGCGAAATATAAAGGTTCCGCTACCGAAACCGCTATTTGACAACCGATATGACGTCATACCGTTAAAATAGAATAGCGGTATTTTTCGTTTATGCAGTCCCTGTTTTGAAGTGCGAGCCCTCAAGATGACACGTAATTCTAGCTTTTTTGTCTTTTGTGTAGTTTGTATAAAATTACGCAACTTTTGTAATAGCTTAACTCAAAAAAAAAAATCCATATACATTGACGGGGCACCCTAAATTGGACATTAAGCTGCTACGGACTACGGCGTAGCGCTACGAGCGTAGCCCGTTTCACTGCCGCTAAGTCGCTTTCCACGGGGAAAACCACGGGATCGGCTACGTACGGTAGCGCGTAGCGATCCTTGGCTGTGAATGTGTTAGCAGTGGATAGTTAACAATTTCACTGTCAGGAACTCGCCTAGTTTGCGCCTACGCCGTAGTCCCTTTCCACTACATATGAGGAAAACCACGGCTTCGGCTACAGAGGAGGTGTAGCGCGTAGCGATTTCCGGCAGTGAATGTGTTAACCCATTCATGGCCAGTGACGACACATATGCGTCAGAGCGCTACGAGCGCTTTCCTCTACATACGAGGTTTAACCTGCTACGGACTACGGCGTAGCGCTACGAGATTAGCCCGGCCGTGAATGTGTTAAGGCGCCGTAGGTTCATGCTGTTCTCTCTCTCTCACTGAGTGCGTGTTCGGAAGCGCGGATATCATGTTTTTTTAATTTTAATTTTTTGTGCGTTCCAATAAATTGAAAAGTAATCACTAAGTTCCCTTGAACATGATATTGCCAAATTTTAGAACCAATTTTAATATGCTTATCTTTAGTGCATAATTTGTTACGAATGTTTTAAGTGTAATTTAGACCTATGTTCGTGATTTTTTTCTATCGAGCGAAAATTGCTTAATCATGTTTCGAATTCATGATCTCGCTGCAAAAAAGCCTCAAGATTACTATTCGTATTTTTTTAAACCATATTATTATAAACAGACGCATTATATTGTTTCAAAAACTTTGTTCGCTTAACTTCGCTGAACCTACGGCGCCGTAAAGGGATTTCACTATTCATGTTGACCACGCCCCGTTTGAGATCCAGGTTTATGTCTTATGCAACAATTTCTAGAATGGTGTACTGGACCAACGTCCAAATATGTGCCTATTGATTAAAATCAGATTAAAACATCTCAAAAAATGGATAGCTACACGCGTTCCATGTTGCTGGTCAGAGAGAGAAAGCGCTGTTAAATATTAGCTATGGCAGCAGCTGCCATAACATGCGTTTAGTATCAAGGTACATTTTGCAGAAAAAGAATATGCCCACTCCAGACTTTGCTCTAATTAACAATCATCACCATAAATGCATAGACATAGGCCTCCCCCAGAGAGTGCCAATGTGACCGGTCTTGCGTCACATGCATCCAGCGGACTCCCGAAATCTTTACTAGGTCACCAGTCCACCTCGTGGGGTATACCCACGCTTCGTCTTCCGGTACTTATTTGGTCGCCTCCCGAAAACCTTTCCGCCCTAAATCCATGTAACGCAGCTACGTGCAATGTGCCCCGCCCACTGCCACTTAAATATAGCGACTCGGAGGGCTATACTATCGGTTACCTTAAGCGATTATAATTAACAATGTGATTATTTATTTTCAAAAGTGATGAAACTTTTTGAGTATCTCTTATGCCACTTTTTCTATTTTCAGAAAGAACATTCACAGATATTTTCTTTTTAATGGGGGCTATTCACCTAGACAAGATGATGAAAATACCACCACGTTTTCTAGTACCGTATCTTTCTTCACTAGAATTGGAGCGAGAACTGAAGTGTTCTGCATCAAAAGACGTTAAGTCCTATTATACCAGTAGCATCTGTGAAGCATGTCAGATAAGGGAACTGAATGAGAATGGCAATGACGTGCTCTAACGAAGTTAGTTCTTGCTGAGCGGAATCGAATGGAATGAATGGGTATGATTTATTAGACTGTGGACTAGTTACATTGGTGTCGTATGGTTAACATTGTTGAAAGTCACTCGTATTTGAAGTATTAGTAAAAAGGAACCGCCATTGAACATAATACATCACTCAAAGTTTGCATGGGCGTTTGCGCGAATGAAGCGCCTAGCTCAATATAATTCCCTATTCCAGATAAGATTATAAAAACCCGCCAAGTGCGAGTCGGGCTAAAAAAATCACGTTTGTTGTATAGGAGCCCCCTCAAATATTTATTTTATTCTGTTTTTAGGGTTCCGTAGTTCCGACTGACGAAGGCTCGAAAGTCACTTGGTGTCATTGGTGTAAAGATTTACAACACCCTTCCGTATGATGTCATTAACACCGAAAGTGACGCTATATTCTATAAAAAAACTCAAAGAAATGTTAATTGACCTGGCATGTTATGATATAAATGAATTTATGCTGAGGAAGACTGACTAATAAGACAATTATATTATGTAATTCGAATGTTAAAATTGTTAAATAATGAAATAAGAGTTGTAGTAAGTTTATTAAATTAAAATACTAACTTAAATTAATTTATAGATTTGAACAACGTATACTAAAATTAATCCTACTAATATTATAAATGTGAAAGTTTGGATGTTTGGATGTTTGGATGTCTGGATGTTTGTTACTCGATCATGCAAAAACGGCTGAACGGATATTGCTGAAACTAGGTATAGAGATAGTTTATAACCCGAATTAACACATAGGCTAAACTTTATCTCGAACTGTTTCACTACTTTTCGCCAAATATAAATTTTGTGTATTAATTTCATATTAATTTCATGATTTTGAAGTTCATTTAGATATTTACGCCATTTTAGGTGTTAACTTACTATCAATAAGCAGTATAATGGCTTGAAACAAAATAATTACGAGTATGATGCACATTGACGTATATTTTGGCATATCGAAGTTTTTGTATCTCAAAGACAAAGTGGCGTATCCATTGAAATATTTATGCTATTCTAGAACACACGACCCATATGTTAAGAAATATAATCGCGTGCAGAATATAATCAATTTGTGTTATTTTGACACAAAAAGGCGCAGTTCTTATGTAATGTTTCTAAATGAAATGTCAGCTGCCAGCACTCAAGTATTTTTACAGACCGGCAATGAGGTTCGCGTATATCTTTTTCTGTCGCTCAAATAAGAGCGGTAGAGATGGAGATATACAAGTATCGAGGATGTATTCACAAAGCTTCCCGACAATAATTTATCGACGCATAGCTAGCACGTGATGGTAGCTTATGTAGTCGTCACTTTTTAACTGCTCTAATAAGAAAGAGACGGGTAGTCTATTTCGCTCGCTGTTATATTCTCAGTGCTAACCGTGCAAACGAACTACCTGCTTATGACGAAGTTCAAAGTTTGTATATCTCCCTCTCTATCACTCGAATACGCAAGTGCAATAGAGACGGAGGTACCTACACGAACGAAAGATATTGTATTGGAGTTACATACCTCCATCCTCCACTGACCACGCATAATAGTTGTTCACTTCATTCATGACTTCAACAGCACGCCCACTATCCGGCCTATTAACGAGCTGCTGAGTCACCCATCGAGTCTCGGGCGCGGTGCGACGAAGATGTTCAGCGGCAGGCAAGTGTGAGGGTTGAAGAAACGTCGGAGCAGCGCCAGCACCGACTTCAACAGCACACCCACTATCTGGCCTCTCAACGAACTGCTGAGTCACCGAGCCAGTCTCAGGCGTGGCGTGAAGAACAAGAACAGCGGCAGGCAAATGTGAGGGTTGAAGAAACTTCGAAGCAGCACCAACACCGACTTCAACAGCATGCCCACTATCTGGCCTCCCAGCGAGTTTCTGAGACTGCGGAGCAAGCGGAAGCTAGAAGACGAATTAGGTCCCAACTTCCTTCCTTGCCAATGAACAGCCACAGTTTTTGCAGGTTTACTTTTTAGCTGACGAGGAAGCGCAACTTGATCGACGGTCCTCCATCGTACAAGGCGTTCAGAGACCAGTACTACAAACAATTCAAAGAGTTCTAGAGGACAGTAACGTGCTAATACATGAATTTAGAAGAGCTTTGAAGAACATGACTGACGAAACGTTTAAGGTAGTGATCCACCCTGACTGCGTGCCCCTTGGGCAGCACGAGCGGCGCTACAACGCGCCCACCACCAGCGAGGTGGTGGCCGTGGTCGCCGGCTCGGAGCCCACCGCCGGCAGTGACATCGTGCTGCGCGCGCGCGAAGGCCGGCTCTGCCGCATCGCCGACACTCACAGGTTCCTAGATGCACTCCAGTATCCAGTCATATTCCGGAAAGGCCAGGAAGGGTATCATTTTGAAATACCTCAGATGAATCCACAGACTACGCAACCAGTACCAAACAAAAACGTTTCCTGTATGGATTTCTATGCACACAACCTTATGGTGCGTAGCAACGGGTTCAATCTGTTGTTACGCTGCAAGCAACTTCTGCACTAGTTTTTAGTCGATATGTATGAAAGCGAACGCCTTAGGTACATATAACTAAACCAACGCAAGTTGCGAGCAGAAAATTACATTCACTTACAAGATGCTGTAAGGAATGACGCGCAAGTTAACGCCAACGATGTGGGGCAGATAGTGATACTGCCCTCCTCCGTCGTGAATAGCCCGAGATACTTCCACGAGTACACGCAAGCTGCGTTCGCGTATGTTTGGAGCTACGGCCGTCTGGATCTGTTCATCACGCTTACATTCAACACGGCATAACCGGATATTACTAATCAATGAACGAATGCCTGGATAAATAGCCACTGAGAGGCACGACCTCATTGCATGAGTTTTTTTTTTAATTTAAGTACAGAAGTTGGTCGCCCTGTTAAGTAACCTCCGTGCATGAAGGATGGGAAGTGTACAAAGAAGTACCCCCGAGCGTTACTAAAGGACACGCAGACGAGTGAAAATGGGTATCCACTGTACCGGCGAAGAGCACCTGACGATGGAGGACGCACTGTTACTACTAGAATTCGCGGTGCAGAAAGCCTCATGTTGGATAACCGGTGGATTGTGCCATATTCTCCGCTTCTGATCAAAATGTTCGATGGCCATATTAATGTAAAATTTTGTAGTTCAAGGCAGGCTATCAAATACATATGCAAATATATCAACAAGGGCAACGATCAGGCGGTCTTCAACGTAAGGCAAGCTGGTGATGTAAATATCGACCCCAGGAATGAGGTGCAAACGTTTAGGGCAGGCCGATACGTCAGCAGCAATGAAGCGGCGTGGCGAATCTTTGGCTGGCGAAACATTGTATGTCCACGTGTGGCACATCAATCGATAGGCCTTTCAAAACAAGTATAAGGTTTCTTAGCAATTTTTTTGATTAAGTGAATATAGTCGGAGATAATCGCCCTGAAAGTCATAAAAATTGTGTCCCTCTAATTTCCAAACGGTGAATTAAAAAAAATTAAAAGAAATTATAGACATAGCGCTTATTAAATTCTTTTACCGAAAAGTATTTTGAACAAGATCGGTTAAAAGGTTTTCGAGATATTGCTGAAAAACTGCCTTCCCTGCGGAAAAGGACGTAAGTGTCGTAAGATTTCTGTGACGATACGACCTTTTTAATAGGCACGGAACCCTTCGTTGTGCGTGATTCGACACGCACTTGGCCGATTTTTTTTTATTTTATCATCGCTGCCTTTAATGTTAGTGGATTATAGAAGAAAACACAGTAAATATGATTTAACAAAAACTTTAAGTACTTTTGTTTAAAAGACGAAACCGTATCCCAAATACATACTTAAAGATTGCTTCTTGCATTTTTATTCGTAGGTTTTATATTCGTGTGTAAGCCTATACAAATACAGGTTACCCCTCCTTTTATTCTAACCACAATACCATAATAACCCGTCAACTTGTCGATTGTACATATTCAACGCGAACGAAGTCGCGGGTAAAAGCTAGTACCATAATAACCCGTCAACTTGTCGATTGTACATATTCAACGCGAACGAAGTCGCGGGTAAAAGCTTGTATAAAATAAAATGAACTAACCCTTACATAACCTAAACTAACCTATAGTTTAATATAATCCATGTACAATGTATGACATGTAAAATTATGTATAATTTTATTAATAAATATCTCATTCTCTTATTCTCATTCGTACTCAAAGAGTAAAACGGGACCCTATTACTAAGACTCCGCTGTCCGTCCGTCCGTCCATCCATCCGTCTGTCTGTCACCAGGCTGTATCTCACTAATACCGTGATAGTTCCAGCTGAAATTTTCACAGATGATGTATTTCTGTTGCCGCTATAACAACAAATACTAAAAACACAGAATAAAATAGTTTTTTTATAGATAATGGTACGGAACCCTTCGTGCGTGAGTACGACTCGCACTTGGCCGGTTTTTTAGTATTTGTTGTTATAGCGGCAACAGAAATACATCATCTGTGAAAATTTCAACGGTCACGGTTCCTGAGATACAGCCTGGTGACAGGCGGACAGCGGAGTCTTATTAATAGGATCCCGTTTTACCCTGTGGGTACGGAACCCTAAAATTCATGCGTTAATCATCAGGCGATGTCAAGGAAAACCATTTTGAAACGCAAAAAAATGTAGTGGTATGTTTGAAAATAATTAGTAAAACTAGTACAATATTTTTCTTTCATATCTTAGATATATACCAAAACGAAGAAACTAAGACGAATTTGTTCGTTCAAATTCTTACGTTCGCTACGCGTTAATGCGGCTCACCCCGCCGGTCACCCGTTACGAAACTAGACCTCAACCTACGCTTAATTACTTCGCATCGCGGTGTCAAGGTATAATTGTGGTTCAGCTCAAAATAAGTTACAGAATAGGGGTGCTGGTAAGGATTGAGGTAGAGTCATGATGAAGAATTGATGTCAACAAATTTCACATTAGATTCCACAATCGATCATCAACCTAGTAACTCCCTCAAAAACGGTCACGAACAAAAGCACCGAAATTTAATGACGTCGAACGTTCCTTTCACTTCCAAAGCCCTTATTGGCACCATTAAAGTGGCACATAACAAACCTTATTTTGATTGGAAGCCGGTGCCAGCGACTCCTATAGGAGTCAGTTGTCAAAGGGGTTTTGCTTGTGGGCTTGTCAGGGTAGTAGGTTGCGTGAGTCGGTCACTCTTGGGCAATTTCATTTGATAGGGTGCAATTAGGGTGGTGCGTTCCAAGACCTTGTCCGGGCGCGCACTGCTGATTTACAACTCGTTTTGGATTTATGTTCAATGTTAGGTCAATTTATTTTTAGCCTACCACAATGGTTTGTAGGGTTTTTGTAGTGACATTGAAATGTAGACTAATAAAAGAATTGTGTTTTATCGAGTAGAAACAGAATTTATTTAATTAATCGTATGGCATATATTATTTTTGGCCTTTTTGATTTTGTCACTCTTTAGTACCACCCAGGGGACACGTGCAGGGTTATGGTAGGTAGCTCCTGCGGACGCAAGTGACAGTTGTCCCCCCTTTGTCAAGTGAGTGGGCAACTCGACTGTTAGAGGTTCTTAAGCCGCCCGAAGGCCTCTAACTCGGCTTAACGACTACTGTCATAGACAGCAACCGGGATCAACTGCTCGGCGTGCCTTCCAAAGCACGGAAGCGCTCATTTATAGTAACCACTCAAACAGGCGGTCACCTATCCAAAGACTGACCCCTGCCGTCTTTGCTTGACCTGCGTTATCGTTTCCGATACGCAGGCGCCGCCGGGCTATGAACGAGAAACAGAATGAAACGTATACATGAGTTAAACTAATACATTCAACTTTATTATATTATATTTAAGTGGGCAGACGGTTTCGCTTAGTGGAAAATGCAACAATCCGCGTCCATTATCTGTATCTCTGTCTATTTAACCCTTGCATAAAGAGAAAGAGAAACATTTGATGATTACTTCGGCCGTACATTAAATGGAATCGGTTACACAACATTAAAAAAACGTACAAAGAGATCCTCACTCCGACTGAGCTAAGGGAAGACCCTTACTGCCCTAGAGGTACCGCGGCACAGCGGCTCTTGTCTCACTGGCGCTGTACAAACTAAAAAGAAGAGGGTATATTTTGTCGCCTCGCGTCGCGTCAGTTAGGCTAGCTCTGTAACTTCCAAAGACTTTGATCCTCCAATGACTATTCAGGGAGATCTATCAAGATAGCTTAACGTTTATTTTCATTAATTAGGTCACGATAATAATTCAAGGAGACCTGAGATGAACTGGAGCCAGGTAAAGAGTCCCCAATACTTTCGAAATGCCTTTAATCTCAGCACAAGGACGGACCACAAAGGATCAATGCTTGACCCTATTAATCCGTTACGGATTACAGGGGTAAATGATGGTTAAATTGTACCTGTGTTTGCAACGATGGGTCGTTAAAGGTGCAATTTGATGGTGATGGGATCTCGTTTATTAAATTGATTTTTTTTATCCCATACTGTGTCTTCGGCCGCGTGGGATTACCTAAGTCCGGCCCTTCAAAATTTATCTTCGTGAGAAAAATTGCCTGTGTTATCCGCCAAGTTCCAAGCTACTTATCTCTTTACCTAAATTAATCAACTGTAGTTTTTATAGTTTAGGCGTGTCACAGATAGGCAGACAAAGTTGCTGAGTTATCAGAGACGTATTTATAAAACTTTTCGAGAATACCCAAAAAAGACATGGATACTGTTCCGGTGTAGCGATAGGTAGATCGTGAAAAACTGCGAAACGGTATTGATAGTATTGATACGAAGACAATTATTATTTCAGTAGGAAACAAGAATTTGGTACAATCGATGGAGAAAAAAACTGTATTCGGCAAAAAAAAGTCAACAAATTTCAATTTAAACTTTTCAATGTGCCAGATTCATTTCAGTATTATCACGATAAAAAAATACAAATAAATTGGCATACTCATCTGTAATTTACAACAATTTCTGTGAATAATTAAAAAGAATATTAAATGCTCAAAATGTTATTTAATGTGTTTATGTTTAACGTACAATTTAGTAACAATGCAATAAAGATTTAGGACACGATAATAATATTTTATTATTTATTTTTCCTTTAATTAACTTTCGTCTGATGTAGGTTTTTACAATAATATTATAAAAAGTAAAATATTAAACTATGTAAATACATAAAATATCACAATAAAATCTTATTTAGGTATATTATTAGTTTGCTTTGATAACTATATTAAAATGTTCCAATAAAATATGTAAACTATCTACTAACAGCAAAATCTACTTATCTAACAGCAATATAGTTTACATCAATTCTTGTCGAAAAACTGTCTGCCTATACGCAAGGAAAAGGCATATTATAAGTTATCTAGAATATCTCGCTAATATTTGCGCGGAACTGCTCATTAAAACTTGTCTCGGTTGGTGTTTGACTCACTCACTCACTAACTGCTAATAACTTGCACGCCTGAGTTAAGGTTCCTTCAGAAAATATGGATGTTTTACACTGCGCGGGTAAAATAGGGGTATTATACGTATAAGTTTGACGTGGCTGTGTGTCTGTCTGTATGTGTGTCTGTGTGTGCGCGTGTGTCTGTCTGTGCCATCGTAGCTCCTAAACGAATGGACCGATTTGAATGCGATTTTTTATCCGCAAGCTGACTTGATCGAGGTGGTTCTGAGCTACGTTTTAACGAAATCGGTTCAGCCGTTTTTGAGATATAGGAAATGAAAATGTCGGGGGTTTTCAACTCTTCTCAGTTGTAGTTATGATCATACAATGGGGAATGGATGAAAATTTTAGAAGTGCCTGATTTTTTTTTCGGTGCTCCTTAACACCAAAAAAAATTTGCAGACTTTTCAGGTGCGCCAATTATTTTTGAAAAATATAAACAGTTTCCTATCTTACGTTTTGAGTTTAGGACGGCGAATGAGACATTTTCCTTGATTCGTCTCATATTACAAAAAAATATCTTAAAAATACGTGGTAAACTGACACTGGCAATGATATTGACAGCTGCAGCAGCTATATTTGTCATTTTCAGGGTCAGATATTCAAAATATTTTTTGTAATATGAGATGAATCATGGAAAGTTTCTCATTCGCCGTCCTAAACCCAAAACGTAAGTGAGGAAACTGTTTAAATATATTTTTCAAAAATAATTGACGCACCTCAAAAGTCTGCAATTTTTTTCTGTTGTTAAGAAAGGTTGTTCCTAACACCAAAAAAAAATCAGGCACTTATAAAATTTTCATCCATTATTCCCCATTAAATAATTCGAACACGAGTACAAGATACAAAATACAAGATATTTATTCATAAAAGTCAATGTTTTACAAGTCAGGTATGTACATAATAAGTAGTATTATTTATTAATTACATCGGATGTCAAATAAGGTCGCATATAGCTTTATATGTCTGAGTGATACAGGAAGTTTCAATTCAAAAATATTAGTTACTAAATTGTGATGCCTTAAGTAAGGTTATGTAGGTGCTCCTAATACTTAGGGCCAGTGCACGTCTCAACAAATTCGTCAACGCTGTAGCATGCTATGTTGTTTAACATAGTTTTAAGTTTGTTGTCGAACATTTTTTCAGTTTTTGATAGTTTTATCTCCTCTGGTAGCAAGTTATACAATTTTGCGCCTAAGACCCCAAGTGACTTCTGGGTCTTTGCGAGCCTGCACCGCGGGATAAATAAGCGGTTGTTCCAACGAGCCGACGAATGAGTAGCGTATTGGTCCACGTTGGCCCTAACATACTTGCAAGCGGTTAATATGTAAACACTGGGAAGGGTAAGTATCTTAAGCTCCTTAAATAGATTTTTAGCAGGATGGTCGAGTGAAGCGATTCAAGTTCTATGCTTCAGCTTGGGCTGAAAGTAGTTCATGTCTCGATGTCTTGTTGTTCTGTTTTTATTAAGAGGTGTTATTAAAAAAAAAATACATCTAAATGAAATGTCAATTTATGGATGAATTATCTGAATCTGAATCTGTCCGGCGGTTCCTCTACAACAGTTCGCATTTCTCAACCGATTCCCTCGCACGATTTGTGAGAATGTTCGTTAATTACATAGAATTTAATTGTTAAGTCACTTTTTTAAAAGTCAATCGCGTTTTCTAAGGCTCACAAAGCCACTACTATAATTTAGATACAAAATTTAAATTTTACTATAATACTTGATGTGATGACATATGGCACGGAAACGTGGTCGCTTACTATGGGCCTCATAAGAAGGCTCAAAGTCACTCAAAGGGCAATGGAGAGGGCTATGCTGGGAGTTTCTCTGCGCGATCGCATCAGAAATGAGGCTATCCGCAGCAGAACCAAGGTAACCGATATAGCCCTCCGAATTGCTAAACTTAAGTGGCAGTGGGCGGGGCACATTTCACGTAGAACCGATGGCCGTTAGGGCAGAAAGGTTCACGAATGGCGACCACGTACCGGAAGGCGTGGCGTGGGTAGGTGGACTGATGACCTGGTAAAGGTCACGGGAGTCCGCTGGATGCGGGTGGCGCAGGACCGGCCATAATGGCACTCTTTGGGGGAGGCCTTTGTCCAGCAGTGGCCGTACGGTAGAATTTAAGGTTCTCGAGTGGCGCCCACAATCAGGAGTTCGCTACCGAAATTATGCCGTGATTCTTAAAAAGGCAGTCACCTGACAATTTACCAATTTTGAGTTATATATTGTGCTGTGATCAGGAAAAAAAGACGCGTTGACCTATCTTACCTGTTACTCTCTATCACATTTAGTTTTTGAGATAATTTTTCAATAAAAGGCAGTCAAGTGCATTCTTACCAGTGCCGAATTCTTTAAAACTCAGTCATCTGACATTCATCCTTAAAAAAGCAGTTAAAGTCCTTTGACTGCGTGGGAAATATTTTAGGCAAAAACTTATTTAAAAGGCAGTTTTGTACCAAACTGCCTATTGATAATTATAGTTCATAGAATTTACTTTACAATAATTCATTAAAAAGCAGCTTTTGGGTAAAAATTCTTTAAAAGGCAGTCATGTGACGTTGGCTGCCTTCCTAATAATTATTTGATTGATATTACTTACTTCTATACTTCAAGGAAAGGAATGTAAGTCGCAAAAAAAATATTAATAACAATTTTTTGGCATCCATCGGATACTAAAACACAGTTTTCTCGCAATAATTATTTTAAAGGAAGTCATGTTTGGCCGCGCACCTATAATTTTTGCGTGGATTTAAAGTTTGTTTCACCGCCAGATGCGAGCCGCAGCGGACGTTCGAGGCAGGGCCTGCGTTCGTTCGCGCCAAAATCACGTGAGCGTGCCAATATTCAAAGTAATAGACCGAGAGATGCTGACACAAAATGTTAAGGTATTTGTACCAAGTATAGCGACCCTTCAGGGGTCTAATTACGTAATCAGAAAAGGAAAATGATGGTCATAGCGCTGGTACCAGCGGCGCCCAAACGCGTGGGCGTTAGTTAGTCAGTTATACTGGGCGTTTTCCGCAAGTCGACATCCATTGTGCCTATTTTGCTTGAAACGGCGGTGTGGCGCTACTCTAACCACCCCAACTCGTCTTGAAAGTTGCTGAGTGCCTTGGTGTTGCTGACTGCGTCCCGTAGTGTGTCTGGAGAACCTAGGTGCTTTATTCTGTATACTTCTACCTGCGTGCAGTCCAACAGTATATGTTTAGTCTTTTCTTCTGCCTCCATGCACGCTCTGCACATGGGGCTGTCTGTGATACCCAAGTTATAGAGGTGTCTGTTCAAGGTGTTATGTCCTCTTATTATTCCCACTATCTTGCGCAGTTGGTTTCTTTGTGTCTTTAGTAGTGCGGTTGTGAGTTTGTATTCGCGTTTCGACAGAATCTCTTTGGTCTGTCTGCATGTGTCTGTCTCCTCCCAGTATCTTTGGTGTAGTTTTTTAGTGTGTTGGTCCAGTTGATTGTATATGTAGCTTTATGGCAGGGGCAAGATTGGCTCCGGTCCGTATGCCGTTGTTTCTGAGCCTTTGCTGACCAGTTCATCCGCTGCATCGTTCCTCTTGAGCCACTGTGCCCCTTGATCAATTGTATAGTAACTTTGTTTTTATCTGGGCACACCTCTGTGAGGTTTTGGTGGCATTCGTATATCAAGCTAGATGTGATGTTATCACTGCTCAGTTTGTTGTACCGATTTACTATCTGAGGGTATCCGTATGTTAGTGTTTTCGACTTGTCGTCTCTTTATGGCATTGCAGGCTTCAATTTTCCCTACGTATTCAGCCTGGAATACCGTGTTTTGTACATCCAGTGGTTTGGATATATGTATGTTTAAATCCTCTGAGAGCACACCACATCCCGTTCCCGTATTTGTTTTTGAACCATCTGTAAAGATTCTAAGGTCTGTTTGGTTTAGCCCCTCTTTTGAGTCATCCGTCAGTGATATGCCGTAGTCTTTCCTAAAGACTGCAGTTTTTGGTATTTTGTCGATTGAAGCCTCCATCATAGGTAGGATTGTGATCAGTTTGTTATGGATCTTCGTGTGAGGTATGTCTAGTTTCGTCCATAGGTTGAGGCTTTTTAGGCGAATTGCCGTCGCAGCCGCCTACTTATTCTTTCATCGACTATCGGAAAATACAAGAATTTTTGAGTAACAAATTGTTCGACTTTCGTTATTTATCCGACACTTTATCTCATATATGACACACTGTATACAGCGACACTATCTCATGGTTGTGTCAGGCATATGAGGTTTGTGGTCATTACGTGATCTACATTTGAAGCGCATGTGCACACTGCCCATCACAAGAAAGATGTCTGTTAATTGCCGGATAACCAGTGGATTCTGTTATTTATCTCCGTTGCAAGGAAGATGAGATCATCAGTTGATCTGTCAATCTGTTAGAATACCAGCTTTGAGCTCAGTTAGGTACCATCAGTGTTTCCTAAGTCTTCCCTTTTTTATTTAGCGATAGCATATTGACGTAATATTTATTTATGAGCAGTAGCTTTAGTATACGTTTAATCGATACATATATGTTTTCGAACGCGTGCGAGTTTAGTTTCAATTTGAATGGCAACGCGAACAGCGCCTCTTACGGTAACTATTAAGAGCAACGCGTTTATATACCAATTGAAACTAAATTCAAACGCGTTCAAAAACGTATTATGTATATGATATGTATCAATACAACTTATACTTGAGTTAAAGAAGAAAAAAAAAGCAGCCAAGTGCGAGTCGGACTCGCACATGAAGGGTTCCGTAAAATAAATTGCGGTTTACGATTTATGACGTATTAAAAAAAACTACTTACTAGATCTCGTTCAAACCAATTTTCGGTGGAAGTTTGCATGGTAATGTACATCATATATTTTTTTTAGTTTTATCATTCTCTTATTTTAGAAGTTACAGGGGGGGGGGACACACATTTTAACACTTTGGAAGTGTCTCTCGCGCAAACTGTTCAGTTTAGAAAAAAATGATATTAGAAACCTTAATATCATTTTTGAAGAACTATCTATAGATAACCCACAAGTATGGGTTTTATGAAAAAAAATTTTTTGAGTTTCAGTTCTGTGTATGGGGACCCCTAAAACTTAAATTTTTTAACGATATTTGTGTAAAAATCTTAATGCAGTTCACAGAATACATCTACATACCAAGTTTCAACAGTATAGCTGTTATGGTTTCGGAAAAAAATGACTGTGACATACGGACGGACAGACAGACAGACATGACGAATCTATAAGGGTTCCGTTTTTTGCCATTTGGCTACGGAACCCTAAAAAACTCATCATTTCAAGTTGAGTTATGAACCCCCGACGGAAATAGGGGGTGTTATAAGTTTGACGTGTCTGTGTGTCTGTCTGTCTGTTCTATATTTTGTTAGTAACAATTTGCCTTAAAATGAAAATCGGATCCGTATCGTTGTCTCAAAATAGGTCCTGGTAAGTTTATCAAACTCAGCGTTTGTACACAATCTTGTACTTAACTATACTAGTCTTTCTAGGGCTTTTGAGTTTAATACGGATGCACTATAAATTACGGTGTTAATGCACTCTGTGTTTACAGGAATATTGTTAGAGATTAAATTTCTTTGTTCAACGGATGTTTTGTATCAGCGCAACCAAACGTGTATAAATACATAGGTAGATATATCAAATAAAGCATTATACAGATTGCTCCCGGGAATATCCGTTAACTTCGGCATATTGCAGAGTACATTCACAGAAACATATTAGCATAATTATTTCTTGACAAACAAAAATTATTTTTTTTCGATTTTTGTACAAATTCATTGTACAAGAGACTTGAAACACATAAAAATAATAAGTATGTAAAAAATATGTAATATCAGACGAACTCACTTTATAAACCTTCTTGTAGTGTATATGAACCTTACAAAATTTAAAAAGCTGTAATGAAGTCACAGTTAAGAGCCATTTACACCGGTAAAAACTGCAAAACTGATAAAATCAAACATTGAATATCTTGATAACAGTAAGAGTTAAGATACTACTGTCTTGGAGAAATTAACTTTATTTTGATCTAAACTATGCCCCCTTGCAATTAACGCAAATTGTCATGAACACGTAGTATAAGACACTTTTCCTCTGACTACTCATTGGCCGCGTGACACCTACCACAACATCTGTACTAATATCACATGGCGACCTTGCCAGGATCCAACAGACTCCAACGGCATCAGTTTTTTTCTGCCACCCTGGGGGTGACGGGAACTTTCGGGGAAGGTGTAATATGGTGATTGACCGATTTATATTTTAACTGTAACTTTATAGTTTACTACAACATAGGTAACAGTACATTTAGTACATGGCGCTGTGAGCAGTAGAACAACTCACGAGTCCGTCTTCAAAATAATAATTATTATATGTAGTTTCGAAAAATAAATTGACAAAAAAAAACTTACAAAATGTCATAAGAGTCGGTTGAGAAATGCGACCTATAGAAGAGAACAGCCAGACAGACGGCGGACATACGAAATAATTTTTAGCCAAGCTGAAAAGGAGAATTTCGTTCGCTACGCTCTCTCGTTCAAACATCGGAATCGGTTTTAAATTTCTGGTACTGTACCCGAAATTATAAATATAAAGGACATGTATGTCACTCAAAACAAATACACCACAATCTAAATTCATTGCGTGCAGTTGAATAGAACCCTTGTATTAATTTTTATTTCCAGGCCTATGTCCAGCAATAGACATCCTTTGGCTGATATGATGATGATGATTAATTTCCAAAGACAATAAATACGATTAAAAGGTCTGAAGATGAACTGAATGAGGTCCCGTTCCTATTCATTACTAAAGACCAGGACCACAGAGTAACATAAGAACCAGAGGTCTCATTACTCGTAGAAAGCGTTACGGCTAGGTGTAAAAGAGATGAACTGAACAAGGTCCTGTTCCTATTTATTACTAAAGACCAGGTCCCTATTTCACCACCTTTACAATTGGCAGCCGACACTGACAATTCGCCATGCATTGCTTGTTCTAGAAGTTAAAGTGGTCGCTAGGTTTCTTGTGGAACTAGCAATGTACGGAGAATTGTCGTAACAACAGAACCAGAGGTCTCATTACGCGTAGAAAACGTCACGGCTAGCGTGTCACCGGAATTGAATTAACATCTGTAATCACGTTGTCGCACGGAACGCACTTGGACAAATTACGCCCTAGGGCTGCCACTTGAGCTGCGGGCAATCATCATACTCCTAGCGTTATTCCCGGTTGTGCCCTAAAGGAGCTTCGGGTCCGCTTTGGGACCTAATCCCAAGATTTGGCGTAGGCATTTGTTTTACGAATAAGGGAAAGCTAGATGATGTTTTTCCTCACCGAAAAGCCACTGTTAAATATCTAATAATATTTCGTAAATAGTTTTTGAAAAAAAAAAACCCAGTGGTACGAAATGTGGTGCGAACCCACACGACTTCCAGATTGATGGTCGCGCGCCTTACTGCTCAGCTTATACTGTGGTTTTTTTGAGTTAGATTAAGACAATGATTGGAAGAAGCGTTCATAGCCCAGCGGCGCCTGCGAATCGGAAACGATAACGCAGGTTAAGCAAAGATGGCAGCGGTCAGTCTTTGGATGGGTGACCGTCTGTTTGAGTGGTTACCAT
The DNA here is from genome assembly GCA_963854355.1 of Epinotia brunnichana. Lineage (NCBI taxonomy): Eukaryota > Metazoa > Arthropoda > Insecta > Lepidoptera > Tortricidae > Epinotia > Epinotia brunnichana. Next base: position 23,980,008 of record OY977952.1, read on the forward strand.
AAATGAGTGCTTCCGTGCCTTGGAAGTTGATCCCAGCTGCTGTCTATGACAGTAGTCGTTAAGCCGAGTTAGAGGCCTTCGGGCGGCTTAAGAACATCTAACAGTCGAGTTGCCCACTCACTTGACAAAGGGGGGACAACTAACTCGCGTCCGCAGGCGCTACCTACCACAACCCTGCACGTGTCCCCTGGGTGGTACTAAATAGTGAGTTGATAAACTCAAAGGCCAAATAATGTATGCTATACGATTAAATAAATAATGAATGGAACAAATTCTTTAGACCCTGGGTGACTTATACGAGGGACGATGTCTCTATTTACTTTACTTACTAACTATTTAGTCTAAGTACCTAGTTTGATTTTAAAGTATATCGCGCGCTTTTTTGATGTCACAGCTTAGCTTCTGTTGAAGCAAGCACATTTATTTAAAAGGGCTAGAAGCGTTATTTTATTTATAAGGTTATTATTTTAGGTTTTATCTAGTTTTTTATTTTATTATGTTAATTTGACAAATTGCATTTTCAAATTGTTTTTATAATCAAAGTATAACAATTCATCATCATCATCATCATATCAGGCCTCCCCCAAAGAGTTCCAAAGTGAGCGGTCCTGTGCCTCCCGCATCCAGCGGACTCCCGCGACCTTTGCCAGGTCATCCTTGTGGGAGGCCTACCAACGCCGCATAACAATTATATTCTTAAAAATATTTGGGTTATGTAACAAAATTATCACGTGAAAGGTTTTGGATTCGAAATGAATCAACAGTTGAACACGCGGTAAAGCGGAACGCACTTGGACAAATTACCGACGTAGGGTTACCACTACCACAACAATGTCGGAGAATCCCTCAACTAGCGTGGATGTCTAAAGGAGAAACTTTATTGAATTTTCAATTATAAATTAAGTATGACAATTGAAAAAAATATATATAATTTATTTTTTATTTTTTTGACAAAACAGAACTTAATCTCGTCGAATTAAACTTGTGTTTTTTCCACGAGATTCCGGATATGTGGCAACATCCTTGGTCGCCAGGAAGTGGTAGTTAAGTGTTAAAGTGGTAAAGAAATTAATTATAGGTACGCGATTAAATTAATCCCTTTTACTTTTATATGTTGTAATAAATTGACATACTAATGACATACTAACGATATTATGAATAAATGAATATGAATATGAATATGAAAATCGAATCCCTATCCGCTACGCTCGTAGACGATCCCGTGGTTTTCCTCGTATGTAGTGGAAAGCTAATACGGGGTCGGGTTTAGGGTTGGTAACGCGCATGTAACACCCCTGGAGTTAGATGCGTATGCGTCCATAGGCTACGGTAATCACTTACCATCAGGTGGGCCGTAAGCTTGTTTGCCACCGACGTGTTATAACAATAAAACCGGCCTGGTGCGAGTCGGACTCGCGCACGAAGAGTTCCGTACCATTATCTTTATTCTGTGTTTTAGTATTTGTTGCTATAGCGGCAACAGAAATACATCATCTGTGAAAATTTCAGCTGGAACTATCACGGTATCAGTGAGATACAGCCTGGTGACAGACAGACAGACGGACAGCGGAGTCTTAGTAATAAGGTCCCGTTTTACTCTTTGAGTACGGAACCCTAAAAAACAGTACGTGCCCGCTAGTCGAGTTCCCGGTACTAAATGTGTTGAATCAATATATATGTTTTGCACATTCTATTAATTATTTTACTTTTTGATAAATAAAACATAAATAACAAGGTATGTGAAAACTTCAATCTTCAATCTTGTTCAATGGCTGAACCTCAAATTTTTATGGGATCTATGATTTGGTTTGTCTTAGATGCAATTAATGTTTTGGTCTTATTTATATTTATTTTTAGTCCAAATTCTGTGAAAATGAGGTCCATTTCTGTTACGAGCTGTTCAAGCTGTGCAGAATTTTCGGCTACCGCTGCGATGTCATCAGCAAATCTTATAAAGTGAAACTTTTCTCCATTAATTTTAACACCGCCTTTTTCTGATCCCAAAATTTCTCGAATGGCGGTTTCAATGAAAATATTAAAAATCAAAGGCGAGAGTGGACAACCCTGCCTTACACCCTGTTTTATTTTGGCTTTTCCCTTCTCCTGTCCTATTTCTACTATGGTTTCTTGATCTTTATATAGTGCATGTATAATTCGCCTGTCTCTATAATCTATTCCTATTGTACGCAGAATGTTCATCATCTTTATCCAGTCTATTTTATCAAAGGCTTTCTCTAAATCTATGAAGGCTATATGAGTCTTCAGGCCTAGTTCCATTCTCCTATCTACGATGAATCGAAGAGCAAGAATAGCTTCTCTTGTGCCTCTTTGTTGCCTGAACCCATATTGGTCAGGTCCCAGATAGCTCTCCGTTTTTTTTTTTTTTTTATTTATTACATATATAAAAGAAAATACATTTGGTTAAATCTAACAGTGTCGTTAAACCCTATCGGGTTTGTATCGACACAGCAATTCGTGAACAGTAATAAGATTCGATCTTAGTAATTAATTTATATTTGAGCTTGAGCTTTATCTATACCACATTAGAGTTCATATCTCACTGGCCCCTCTCCAGCCCTGATTTGAAATTAACGTAACAACATCGTTACTACCGCATATACCGCATTATAATGAATTGTTTAGCTTGCAATGGAAATATAGACCGAGGAGAGATGATTACTTGCAAACATTGCAAAGGCTGCTACCACTTTCAATGTCTAAACATGACATCAGCATTTTTCCGTGAGCATCACCATGAATTAAAAAAACTTTTGGAACTGTCCCTCGTGTGAAAACGTAACGCGACGACGCAGAAATGAAGATAATAAACCGGCGTCCCCGGCGGGTCTTGGTAGATGTGGCCGGTCGCCGCCAGCCCCAGATACTATTATATTGAACGATTCTGCCTTGTCAACCGACGATCCTCCATCTGAGGTCCAACACAGCTTAGCGGACGACACCCAATTTCGCGTGAACCGCGGAGAGAAACAACAACATGCAAATATACAAATTACGATTGAACAACTTGGAACTATGATGGAGTCCAAGCTGGAAATTAATAATAAGAACCTTATAAGTCAATTGAAAACTCTAATGCAGACTGAAATTGACACAGCATTACACAATTTTAAACGCGAAATTATTGACAAAAACCACTCCGTTTTATCACTACAACAGGAAACTATAGCCAAACAGCTACAAGAAACCAACAAAAAAATTCTTGAGTTAGAAAATGAAAATAAAAAAATCAAATCTCAGCTGGAAGCGCTTATCTCTAACTCGCCGAAAATGGAAAACACTAAACCCAACGACAATGACAAAAAATTCGTCTTGTACGGATTAGATGAGTACTACGGAGAAACAGAAATGTCGCTATATCCCCGGATTAACTATATGTTCAGTGAATTACTCAATATTGACATAAACGGATTCATAGAGTCAATCAAACGAGTAGGGAAATACGGCAACCGCCGACCTATAATAATTGAGCTGCTAAGTAGTAGAATGAAAAAATATATACTAAACAACGCTGACTGTTTCCGAAACACTAGCTATGCGGTATCAGAAATCCTTGATCGTGACGCCTTGGAGAAAAGAAAGTACCTTAGGGAAATGCTAATTGACGCACGAAGAAAAGGAAACCATGCGATTATACGAAAAAATAAATTAAACATAAACGGTGTAGAGCAGAAACTAGACTCAGAAGCTGGCAAATCAGTACCAGAAAAACCCACCACCTCATCAACTCCCGCCATTACCTCTACCCCTCTACTGCCACAAGAGAAAACCCCAATGGAAGGCATCCACCACCCTCCCAACCCTCCCAAAGGAAAGGAAGACGAAAACTCGAAAGGAAAGACAACTGATTTTTTTCGTCGATAACTTTAAGGCATTATATCAAAATATTCGAAGCATGAAGAATAAAAGCCACCTATTAGAATCAGTAACAGATGAAAACCAAAACATACACGCACTTTGCCTCTCTGAAACGTGGATAACAACTTCCAAAATTGAACTTCTTAAGGTTGAAGGATATACCCTAGCATCATCCTACTGTCGGCCAAACAATGCAGGTGGGGGAGTGTGCATACTACTAAAACAGGGAATAGATTATACAGAATGTAACGATATTGAGAACATGTCAATAGAGACTTTATTTGAAGTTAGTGCAGTAGAAATAAGCAAAATAAAACTAGTTTTAATTAATATGTACTGGCCTAACAGTACAAGGCAGTCAGACCAGTTCTTTAATTTATTAAATAATCTTATGCTGCATCTCCAACATAAATACAGTAAAAAGGATATTATGATTGGAGGAGACTTCAATGTCAATGTCTTAAAACACTCAACATGTTCATCAACGCTTTTAAATCTAATGAAAAGTTTTAACTTCCACCAAACCGTTAAAGAACCCACTAGGGTAACGGACACTAGCGCTACATGTATAGATCTAATATTTAAAAACTTTCATAGACATAATTTCGCAATTCAAGTGTACGATTATGGACTCTCAGATCATAAAGGAATACTCATAAACATCCCCTCCATCAAACTGGACTCACGCAGCATATGGACAGTAAAAAAAAGAGTGTATAATGAAAATAATTGCCAACGTTTTAAATCAGAGTTAAATAAAATAAATTTTAACAACATCCTTTACTTAGATAACAAAGTAAATGATAACTATAATAAATTTCACGATACTCTCGACAATATATTAAATATATGCATACCAAAAACAAAAATAAAAATAAAAAATAAAAACAAGAAAACCTGGTTGACCAAAGGTATTAGAAAATCGTGTATGCACAAAAGGTCACTTAAAATATTTCTATCTCAAAATAAAAACCCCATTTTAGATATGCATTACAAACAATACGAAAAAACATTAAAACGAACTGTGCTTGCCTCAAAAAGACTTCAAAATATAAAAAATATCAAAAACTCTGATAATATTGTAAAATCAATGTGGCATATAGTAAAACGCGAAACAAATAAACTAAGCATAAAAAACAGAAATAACATAAAGCTTAATGTAGAAAATGAAATCACGGAAGATCCAACAATAATTGCAAATACATTTAACAATTTTTTTTCGACAGTCGGGAGTCAAAAGATTCCAGCATGAAGGCGACCAGCAGCCCACCCATCGATAGAGAACTCATTATACCTACGACCAGTATCAGAACACGAAGTAAAAAACATTATTAAAAACTTAAAAAACAAGTATAGTTATGGTTACGATGAAATGCCCCCCCATTTAATCAGAAAATGTGCAGAGGAATTAGCAGGCCCCCTAGCCTACCTCATAAACCAATCGTTCGCGGAAGGTACAGTTCCGGACGCATTAAAAATATCGGTTATTAAACCTGTACATAAAAAAGGCAATAAAAAAGATTGCAACAATTATAGGCCAATAGCGCTTTTATCTACCTTTTCTAAAATATTCGAAACTGCCATGTCCAAACGCCTATATTCCTTCTGCGAAAAATATAAAATTTTCAGTGACTACCAATATGGCTTCAGAGAAAAAAGATCTACAACACTGGCAGTGTATAAGTTTATCCGCGAAGTTCTGAATATTATTAATGAAAAAAAATATGCCATAGCTTGCCTACTAGATATGAGCAAAGCCTACGATCGGGTACAATACAGTATATTACTGGAAAAATTAAAATCTATTGGTGTACGGGGAAATGCTCACGATTGGTTCTCCTCATACCTTGCAAATCGTGTACAGTGCGTTGAAATAGAACACTCAAACTATATCACCGGAGAGATACACAACGTCCGATCACGAATAGCTAAAGTAGAACAATCAATTCCCCAAGGAAGTGTCCTGGGATGTATCCTTTTTTTAATTTTTATAAATGATTTGCCTAAAATAATTAATTGCCCATGTACACTATTTGCCGACGATATCTCTTTTGTTATACCGTGCCAGGATGAATTTAATCTAAACTATCAATTAAACTCCATTCTGACGGAAATTGTTACCTGGCTAAATGAAAATAACTTACAAGTAAATTTTGAAAAAACTAAACTGATACAGTTCAAGCCATATCAAAAACGGACTATACATATTAGCTACTCTTACCTTAACACGAAATTAGAATCAGTCACATCAACTACATTTTTAGGTATTAGCATTGACTCGGCACTAAACTGGAAAGATCACATAAATAAAATAAAGAATAAATTAAGCAGCTTCACTTATGCACTGTATAATCTGAAAAAATGCACGGGCATGAAAATAGCAACGAGCGCTTACTATGCTTACGCACACGCCTGGCTACAATACGGTATTGTGTTGTGGGGTAATAGTACGAATATTATTCATCTCTTTAGATTACAGAAGCGTTGCATTAGAATACTTGTTAATATAGATCCCATGGTAAGCTGTAAACCACATTTTAAAAAGTTAAAAATTCTGACTTTAGTGTCTATGTATATTTTAGAAGTATGTTTATTTGTCAAAAATAATTACAATCTTTTCCCGCAATATTCCCGCCCTCAAAACTTACGACCCAGAAACAAACTAGCTACGCCTAATTCAGCGCTGGAAATGATCCATTCAAGCCCTTATGGCATGTCAATAAAAATTTATAATAAAATCCCCAATACTATTAAAGACATTGAAAATTACAAAATATTTAAAAATACAATAAAATTATACCTCATGCAGAAAGCTTATTATACATTAGACGATTTTTTTAATGATCAGTTTGAGGAGTGGACTAAATTGTAGGTCATTGTAACGGATTGATATTATGAATTATTATTAATTGATTATTGTGACATTCTTAACTTAAATTTAATTTTTTGTTTTTTAATTTAATTTATATGATGTGAAATATTAACTTTTAATAGTATTGTTTAATATCTTTAATATTTTGTCGCAATTTTTTTTTTTTTTTTTTTTTATATTTCTTAAGTTTGTGTAAGAGGTGTGAAAATTATGTGCCAGTTATTATTATTATTATTTTAATTATTGTTTATTTCATTGCTGTGCCCTTACAGGGTTCATGTAGAACTGTAATATATAATTTAAGAACTGTATACTAACATGAGTGCAATAAATGATTTGATTTGATTTGATTTGATTATACAGGAAGGTAGCACTAAATAAGCGTAGCTTAGGTACGATAATTCCCACCCGGGTAAAAACACCGTTTCTCATGCCAATATGTAAGCGATTCGCAACCTGTTAGGCATTTCCTCTCAACTCATTCGAGTTTGACCAATCGTAAGTCTTACAATAATTGAATGCGATTGGAGGTCACGCTTATACTGGTCTTCTAGTGAGTTGTCATTAGACGTTATGATATTCACATATAAGCGAATACCTAATCCTAAATTGAATTGGTACCTACATAATTAACAATTGTTGACGCTTACATATTTCATCCCATTTTACACTTTCGCACTTTAAAAGCGAATACCTACCTACCTACCTAATATTAAATTGAATTACCTAAATAATTCACAATTGTTAAGGCTTACATTTTTTGCAAACTTATCATAATAATTAGTTACATACCTACCTACATATCTCGTCTTGTACCCTAAAGACCAAGATTAGCCGAACATATTTAGCTACTCGTAGTGTTAATTGCAGTGCTTTTGCATACCTATTCCAGGCTGTCGCTTAGCGCGCGCGCGGCCCTTGACCCTGGATCGCTCGGCGGCCGGCAACTACCAGCTGGCTTATCTGCTTGCTACTTAGCTGTTTACGAACTTCGCAAATCTCAATTCACCATCTAACGAACGCGTACCTACATACGTGTTTTACTTTATGTAACCTTAAAATAGTAAACGGAGTCAAAAGCAAGAACTTTCTTCATTATTTCTCGCCTCCGTCCACCGCCTGAAACTATATTCGCTCCTGTTTTCAACATATGGTTATTGGTCTTATTCTGTTTTGCACTATCTTAATGAGATGTCTACTAAAAACTATTGAAAACAGAAGGGGAAATATGTTGGGGCACCTGATATGACATGACAATTACATAAAAACTATAATTGAAGGAAAAATTGAAGGAAGGAGAGGCAGAGGAAGGCCAAGACGTGCGTTTATGGACCAAGCTAAAGAGAAAGTTAATGTAATGTCGTATCAGGAGCTCAAAACAGTGGCAGAAAGAAGAACAGAATGGCGATTACTCCACCGACAAGAGCCTGGCTCTTAAATTTATGATGATGATGATCTATAGATACCCCACACGTATGGGTTTTATGAAGAGTTTCAGTTCTGTGTATGGGGACCCCTAAAACTTAAACTTTTTTTCGATTTTTGTGTAAAAATCTTAATGCGGTTCTCATTATACATCTACGTACTAAGTTTCAACAGTATAGCTCTTATGGTTTTGGAAAAAAATGGCTGTGACATACGGACGGACAGACAGACAGACATGACGAATCTATAAGGGTTCCGTTTTTTGCCATTTGCCTACGGAACCCTAAAAAACTCATCATTTCAAGTTGAGTTATGAACCCCCGATGGAAATAGGGGGTGTTATAAGTTTGACGTGTCTGTGTGTCTGTCTGTCTGTTCTATATTTTGTTAGTAACAATTTGCCTTAAAATGAGAATCGGATCCGTATCGTTGTCTCAAAATAGGTCCTGGTAAGTTTATCAAACTCAGCGTTTGTACACAATCTTGTACTTAACTATACTAGTCTTTCTAGGGCTTTTGAGTTTAATACGGATGCACTATAAATTACGGTGTTAATGCACTCTGTGTTTACAGGAATATTGTTAGAGATAAAATGTATTTGTTCAACGGATGTTTTCCTTGGGATATCTTCTAACAACGTGATTACGCATGAAGTTCTCCAGCTTGAGCAAAAATTATTTTGTATGTTCGGCTGTTCTCATATACAGGTATTGGGGCTCCAATACGACATCAACTAGAGGTGTAGTATGGCAGTTGGTCACATTTAGTGTTTAGCAGTAACACAATAGTTTAATGCTACATTAACGCATATTTATTGCCTGTATCAGCGCAACCTAACGTGTATAAATACATAGGTAGATATATCCAATAAAGCATTATACAGAATGTTCCCGGGAATATCCGTTAACTTCGGCATATTGCAGAGTACATTCACAGAAACATATTAGCATAATTATTTCTTGACAAACAAAAATTATTTTTTTCCATTTTTGTACAAATTCATTTAATGTAGAATAAACGGTTATTCTCTTATTGTACAAGAGACTTGAAACACATAAAAACAATAAGTATGTAAAAAATATGAAATATCAGACGAACTCACTTTATAAACCTTCTTGTAGTGTATATGAACCTTACAAAATTTAAAAAGCTGTAATGAAGTCACAGTTAAGAGCCATTTACACCGGTAAAATCTGCAAAACTGATAAAATCAAACATTGAATATCTTGATAACAGTAAGAGTTAAGATACTACTGTCTTGGAGAAATTCTATCTATATCTAAACTATGCCCCTTGCAATTAACGCAAATTGTCATGAACACGTAGTATAAGACACTTTTCCTCTGACTACTCATTGGCCGCGTGACACCTTCCACAACATCTGTACTAATATCACATGGCGACCTTGCCAGGATCCAACAGACTCCAACGGCATCAGTTTTTTTCTGCCACCCTGGGGGTGACGGGAACTTTCGGGGAAGGTGTAATATGGTGATTGACCGATTTATATTTTAACTGTAACTTTATAGTTTACTACAACATAGGTAACAGTACATTTAGTACATGGCGCTGTGAGCAGTAGAACAACTCACGAGTCCGTCTTCAAAATAATAATTATTATATGTAGTTTCGAAAAACTAAATTGACAAAAAAAAACTTACAAAATGTCATAAGAGTCGGTTGAGAAATGCGACCTATAGAAGAGAACAGCCAGACAGACGGCGGACATACGAAATAATTTTTAGCCAAGCTGAAAAGGAGAATTTCGTTCGCTACGCTCTCTCGTTCAAACATCGGAATCGGTTTTAAATTTCTGGTACTGTACCCGAAATTATAAATATAAAGGACATGTATGTCACTCAAAACAAATACACCACAATCTAAATTCATTGCGTCCAGTTGAATAGAACCCTTGTATTAATTTTTATTTCCAGGCCTATGTCCAGCAATAGACATCCTTTGGCTGATATGATGATGATGATTAATTTCCAAAGACAATAAATACGATTAAAAGGTCTGAAGATGAACTGAATGAGGTCCCGTTCCTATTCATTACTAAAGTCCAGGACCACAGAGTAACATAAGAACCAGAGGTCTCATTACTCGTAGAAAGCGTTACGGCTAGGTGTAAAAGAGATGAACTGAACAAGGTCCTGTTCCTATTTATTACTAAAGACCAGGTCCCCATATCACCACCTTGACAATTGTCAGCCGAAACTGACAATTCGCCATGCATTGCTTGTTCTAGAAGTTAAAGTGGTCGCTAGGTTTCTTGTGGAACTAGCAATGTACGGAGAATTGTCGTAACAACAGAACCAGAGGTCTCATTACGCGTAGAAAACGTCACGGCTAGCGTGTCACCGGAATTGAATTAACATCTGTAATCACGTTGTCGCACGGAACGCACTTGGACAAATTACGCCCTAGGGCTGCCACTTGAGCTGCGGGTAATCATCATACTCCTAGCGTTATTCCCGGTTGTGCCCTAAAGGAGCTTCGTGTCCGCTTTGGGACCTAATCCCAAGATTTGGCGTAGGCATTTGTTTTACGAATGAGGGAAAGCTAGATGATGTTTTTTCTCACCGAAAAGCCACTGTTAAATATCTAATAATATTTCGTAAATAGTTTTTGAAAAAAAAAACCCAGTGGTACGAAATGTGGTTCGAACCCACACGACTTCCAGATTGATGGTCGCGCGCCTTACTGCTCAGCTTATACTGTGGTTTTTTTGAGTTAGATTAAGACAATGATTGGAAGAAGCGTTCATAGCCCAGCGGCGCCTGCGAATCGGAAACGATAACGCAGGTTAAGCAAAGATGGCAGCGGTCAGTCTTTGGATGGGTGACCGTCTGTTTGAGTGGTTACTATAAATGAGTGCTTCCGTGCCTTGGAAGTTGATCCCAGCTGCTGTCTATGACAGTAGTCGTTAAGCCGAGTTAGAGGCCTTCGGGCGGCTTAAGAACATCTAACAGTCGAGTTGCCCACTCACTTGACAAAGGGGGGACAACTAACTCGCGTCCGCAGGCGCTACCTACCACAACCCTGTACGTGTCCCCTGGGTGGTACTAAAGAGTGTGTTGATAAACTCAAAGGCCAAATAATGTATGCTATACGATTAAATAAATAATAAATGGAACAAATTCTTTAGACCCTGGGTGACTAAGTATATCGCGCGCTTTTTTTTGATGTCTCAGCTTAGCTTCTGTTGAAGCTAGCACATTTATTTAAAAGGGCTAGAAGCGTTATTTTATTTATAAGGTTATTATTTTAGGTTTTATCTAGTTTTTTTATTTTATTATGTTAATTTGACAAATTGCATTTTCAAATTGTTTTTATAATCAAAGTATAACAATTCATCATCATCATCATCATATCAGGCCTCCCCCAAAAAGTTCCAAAGTGAGCGGTCCTGTGCCTCCCGCATCCAGCGGACTCCCGCGACCTTTGCCAGGTCATCCTTGTGGGAGGCCTACCAACGCCGCATAACAATTATATTCTTAAAAATATTTGGGTTATGTAACAAAATTATCACGTGAAAGGTTTTGGATTCGAAATGAATCAACAGTTGAACACGCGGTAAAGCGGAACGCACTTGGACAAATTACCGACGTAGGGTTACCACTTACCACTACCACAACAATGTCGGAGAATCCCTCAACTAGCGTGGATGTCTAAAGGAGAAACTTTATTGAATTTTCAATTATAAATTAAGTATGACAATTGAAAAAAATATATATAATTTTTTTTTTTTTTTTTGACTAAACAAAACTTAATCTCGTCGAATTAAACTTGTATTTTTTTCCACGATATTCCGGATATGTGGCAACATCCTTGGTCGCTAGGAAGTGGTAGTTAAGTGTTAAAGTGGTAAAGAAATGAATTATAGGTACGCGATTAAATTAATCCCTTTTTATTTTATATGTTGTAATAAATTGACATGTAATATACTTACGATATTATGAATAAATGAATATTAATATAAAAATCGAATTCCCGTGGTTTTCCTCGTATGCAGTGGTAAGCTAATATGGGGTCGGGTTTAGGGTTGGTAACGCACATGTAACACCCCTGGAGTTAGATGCGTATGCGTCCATAGGCTACGGTAATCACTTACCATCAGGTGGGCCAGCTAAGCTTGTTTGCCACCGACGTGTTGTAAAAATAAAACCGGCCTGGTGCGAGTCGGACTCGCGCACGAAGAGTTCCGTACCATCTATAAAAAAAAACTATTTTATTCTTTGTTTTTAGTATCTGTGAAAATTTCAGCTGGAACTATCACGGTATCAGTGAGATACAGCCTGGTGACAGACAGACAGACAGACAGACAGACGGACAGCGGAGTCTTAGTAATAAGGTTCCGTTTTACTCTTTGAGTACGGAACCCTAAAAAACAGTAGGTGCTGGCTAGTCGAGTTCCCGGTACTAAATCTGTTGAATCAATATATATGTTTTGCACATTCTATTAATTATTTTACTTTTTGATAAATAAAACATCAATAACAAGGTATGTGAAAACTTCAATCTTCAGTAGGCCCTCTTAATGGTGCTTCTACACTGGCTGTTATAAATGTCATATAATAGTGTAACAAAGATAAGGCTATGTAACCAGGGGCTGATTTCGATTACGGTTATACCGGTATGAAACCGGTATTCCATTACGGTACCGTTATCTCGTAAAGGTTATGCGCGCCGCGCGAACATAACGGTTCCGTAACCGTTTTGAAATAACAGTTAGCGGTATTAGTTTTAAATGATACCGAAACCTTCATAATACCGGTATTATGAACGTGTCGAGAAAAGTAAGCGAGCTGGCACTCTACAGAGGAAACATTGGCTACTAAACATTTAAAGACAAAACGGCAGTGCCTTTGCCGGCGGTTTGGCAACAACGCCAGGCAACAGTCGATATATCGGTATCTTTTAAAAGCGGTTACGGTACTGTAAAAAATAAAAGTACACTTACCTTTATATTTCGATAGCGAAATATAAAGGTTCCGCTACCGAAACCGCTATTTGACAACCGATATGACGTCATACCGTTAAAATAGTTCAACTTCAACATCATAGTGTTACATGCAGTCCCTGTATGTAACACTATTGTTGTTGAATGTTGAAGAAAGATAGCTGCTGTAATATAATATTTATAACAGCCACTGTGGGAGTACCATATGAACTATCGACCGATTCGTGAGGTGATTAAAATTGGGCGCCGCGCCGCCCTAATTTTATTCGTGATAGTGGTTGGATGTTTCCGCCAGCATGAAAACATATTATTCCTGACATAAAATGGACAGTGTGTTGTTAGTAATATATAAATAAGCCAAAAACTCACCTTAAAAAAAACAGTGCACTGTGGCAACCCTACCTCATTCCAACCCTTTCACCAATCCGCGCGAACCGCACCGGTTCGACCCGGATTGCGTTAATCCGGTTACGATATCCGACCGTTACTCCCGAATCGGATCTCGAACGATCGCAACACTGATTACAAAGTTTCCAAATTTAGCGCTACAAATGTAGTATGGCGGTGAATGAGTAAAAACATTCATACCTATACAAACATTATCCTGTACTTTCGTGCAGTAAAGGAAGACTCACGCTAGAACGGGCCGTATCCGGCCCGGGCCGTTTTCTAAAAACAACGACGGCGTTTTAGCGCGGCTGAGCCATGCCCATGCCCAGCCGAGCCATGGCCGGGCCGTGCTGAGACCGAGCCGCTTCCGAGCCTCGGCCGTGGCTCGGCCGCGCAAAAACGCCATCGTTTTTCTTAGAAAACGGCCCGGGCCGGATACGGCCCGTTCTAGCGTGAGTCATCCTTAATTAGGTTTCCGAAATTTCATACAAGATTAGAAGTACCTAAACGTACATTGATCTAACCTAGAACATTAATTGAATAATTGCGTAATATTTAGTATCTTAATTTAGGTTCATTTTTATTGTTCTTGTTATATTCTGGTATTTTTTTCTAGTTTCGTTTCAATATACCTAGTAGGTACCTACTTTAAGTATAAATAAAAAAAAACGATTGAATTAAATATATAAATATATTTGCACAATCTACATGAGAACGTTTATTAATGACGACATTTTATCAGTTTGTTTTAAGCAAACTATTGACATTTATTAATGTACAGCGATATATTTCAGCACGTGTTAAAAGGTGACACGGCATTTAAATAATTGACATTATTAAATCACTGAACTTTATAGGGGTAGCCAGACATAAATATCTACATGTCACACTTAAGAGAGCGGGTAGAACGTTTTTAAGACAAATTCTCCAATCGCTTCATTCTAATAAATAACAAAATCATTTATTGTGTTTCATATTTCACATGTCAACAGCAACAACCAATTAAATAGTCGAAGCGATTTACTTTCAACCAATCTTGATGTTGTTTGATGTTATCTTACCTCAAATATATCTGTGATCCAAAAGAACCATTGAAATTCCCGGAATACATAAATTGTAATTCGTTACACGTGCTACCTTTTCACGTATTATCGCAGTAACGAATATTTTATACTACGACATTGGAAAACAAGCATATGACTGAATAGTACGTCACAACGTCGAGGCTGGTCGAGAACTGCCAGGAGTTATTAAATGACCTGGGGGCCTAAAACAAGGTAATTTTACGTTGTACTATTACTATTTCTGTGCCCTGGGCATGTAGGTATCGAGGGAAACGAAAATGCTGACGAGTTTACACGAGCGGAGCCGAATGGGACACACTGCGGATCAGAGCCGTTCTGTGGTATCCCCAAAAGTCTGACCAAGCTCACTCTAACAGCCTATTGTTTCTGCGAGACCATGCAAGCCTGGAGAGCTATCCCAGGACTGAAACATTCCAAGGCGCTTATTAGAGCCTTTAGCAAAAAGGCGTCTTCTGATGCCTTGGCGCTAAGTAGGAACCGCCTACGCATGCTGGTCAGGGTTCTTACAATAGGACTGTGTGACACAATGCAGTGCAGACTCTGCGTTGAAGCAGAGGAGACGCCTATACACATACTAACCGATTGTCCTTGCCTCTTGCGCAGTCGTTACTCCTTTCTGGGCAAACACATCATGAGCCCGGAGGAGATCAAATTTCTTGAGGTCAACAAAATCCTCAATTTTTTGAGTGTGCAGGACTTGACCAAGAATTGTAGTAAGTGGCGATCACAATAGATCTCTTAGCAAAGGGCTTTTAGCAGCCCGGAAGCCACTACCAGAATAATAATAATAATACCTGAATAGTAAGCAGACACTTTAGCCTATGGACGCTTGCGACTCCAGAGGAATCACAAGCGCGTTGCTGACCCTTTATTAATTTGAGGATTCGTTGTGTTCAAAGCTAGAGACAAATGTCTGCCCCTTACTCTCAACACATGGCTCCTAGGGCTACGCAATATCTTTTTTTTTTATACAACGACGGTGGCAAACAAGCTTACGGCCTGCCTGATGTTAAGTTTCAAGTTTCTTTATTTGGCCAAGTAACAAAATAACGTTACATCTAGCAAGTCATGATACATAACACTTTTCTCTTAATTTAATCATGCACTTATACTTAAAATAGGATAACAATAATGAAATTTTACAAGTCAAATGTAATTGAATTATCTACTTAGGTACTTACTATATGTATAACAATTATAAAATGGATCTCTCTTGTTTAATTTTTTCTGTAAATTCATTGATTGTGTAAAATGGGTTACATTGAAAGAAACATTTAAGCCTGCTCTTAAATTCTATAAATGGCATATTTGTTATGTGAGAGGGTAGCAAATTATATAAAGTAATTTTGAGAGGTAGACCTTGTTTAAATGTTTTACTAGTTTCGTTGGAGGTACACACAGTTTATTTTTATTGCGTGTATTATAATGAATGTCTTTTATAAGCTGGTACCGTAGCCTATGCACACTTGTGACTCCAGAAGAATCACAAGCGCGTTGCCGACCCTCTATTCACTTGAGGATTCGCTGTGTTGGCAGATAGAGACATGACAGGTCCCTCACTCCCAACACAGCGCACCCTAGGGAGCTCTGGCGACCTCTGGATTAGGTGCCGACCCCGGCGAAAAAAAAACACTACGAGGATGATAATGTATGTATGTTATGCTATGAGTTTCCATGCAATTAAATCAGTGTGAGCTCCTTCCTCCCAATGGCCGTTGGGGCGGAAAGGTTCTCGAGTGGCAACCACATACCGGAAGGCGCGGCGTGGGTAGTGGACTGATGACCTGGTAAAGGTCGCGGGAGTCCGCTGGATGAGGGTGGCGCAGGACCGGCCATTGTGGCACTCTTTGGGGGAGGCCTATGTCAAGCAGTGGACGTCTTTCGGCTGATATGATGATGATGATGAGCTCCTTCCTTAACTAAGTAGGCGTGTTCTCATTAGGTTCAATCTAGACATGTCAAAGCACTAGAAAAAACCGTGTAACGTGTCAAGTTTATGCCCAATAGACAAATTTAATGTAAAATATAGTGGTCGCGTGTCGCTGTAACACGGAGGTGAATTAATACTAACAATTACTTGCCCGCACGCACAAAAATGTACAAATTACTGGTGTGCGTGTTTTAGGGGCAGGCATGGTGGCGAGCGGAGCGGATTTTATTCAGGTTACATTTGGTTTCATCATCATCATCATCATCATAATCAAAGAGACCTCCATCGCAAGACATAGGCCTCCCCCAAAGTGTGCCACAATTCCCGGTCCTGCCCCACCCGCATCCAGCGGACTCCCGCGACCGCGACATTTGGTTTACAAAACAAATATTATTTTCGAAATAAACAACTACAACTCAGAAATGTTTAATAACCCCAAACAATTTCATTTCAAAGTTCAATATATCAAAAACGGCAGGGGACGTAGGTTCGTGGTCTTCTCTCCCTCTCACTGAGGATAAGCGTGAGCGAGATGGAAGTGCGTGTTTGGAAGCGCGGATATCATGTTTTTTAATTTTATTTCTTTGCGCGTTTTAATAAATGAAAAAGTAATAGCTGATTTCCCTCAAACATGACCTTGCCGATTTTAAGAATCAATTGTTATGTATTTAGCTGTTGTACATAATTTGTAACGATTTTTTTAAGTGTAGGTATTTTAGACCTATGTTCGTGATTTTTTTCTATCGAGTGAAAATCAAAAACTCAGGATTCGAATAGCTGATTTCTCTCGAAAAAGACCTTAAGATTGCTAATTAAATTTAAGGCAGCCATATTATAATCCATACAAGAGCTACGATTTTTTAAAAATCCGTTTTTGGAGCTCACGTCGCCTTAACTTATTTTGTTGCATCTTAGCTAAGAACCATCTCGATCACGTCAGCTTTCGGACAAAAAAACCGCATTAAAATTGGTCCATTCATTTAGGAGCTACGATGCCACATATAGACAGACAGCCAGACAAACGGACACGTCAAACTTAAAACACCCCTATTTTTACGTCGGGGTTTAAAAAACCGTATTTTGTTACACTTAGCGATTTTTTTAAGCGCTACAAACGCGAAATACATTGTCGATACAGGCGATTTTGACAGATGATCTATGGCTAGTGCTGCGCGTCAGTGAAACGCGCAATTGTTTTACTGTTAAAAACCGCCCTGTGTAACCGCAACTACATACCTATTCACGTGTAAATTGATGTTGTAACGAATTGCATTTTTATACATTGACGACCGCTTATTTTGTTTTAAGTATTATTTATTATTTCCAAAAAAGATTAGCGTAGGTACATCTATTGCTGATTTTATTGCATAGTAGCTCTATATATATGATTTATCTAATATAGGTACATAAATGAATAACGTGTATGTGTCAAATTGATTCCAAGTTGCCCAGTCTAAACTTTATTTAACATTTTTTATACATCAAGCCAAGCGTCCAAGTTGGTTCGTATTCATTTATTATCATTTTTTTAATACTTTTATCGATTTTGGATTTCAAAAGGCATTTTTAGGGTTCCGTAGCCAAATGGCAAAAAACGGAACCCTTATAGATTCGTCATGTCCGTCTGTCTGTCCGTCCGTATGTCACAGCCACTTTTTTCCGAAACTATAAGAGCTATACTGTTGAAACTAAGTGAGTAGATGTATTCTGTGAACCGCATTAAGATTTTAATACAAAAATCTAAAAAAAACATTAAGTTTTAGGGGTCCCCATACTCAGAACTGAAACTCAAAAACATTTTTTTCATCAAACCCATACGTGTGGGGTATCTATGGATAGGTCTTCAAAAATGATATTGAGGTTTTTTATATAATTTTTTTCTAAACTGAATAGTTTGCGCGAGAGACACTTCCAAAGTGGTAAAATGTGTCCCCCCCCCTGTAACTTCTAAAATAAGAGAATGATTTTTTTAGTTTATATGGCTCCATCAAAGCCTTGATGATTCCGCTAAGAGAATGATAAAACTAAAAAATATATATGATGTACAATACCATGTAAACTTCCACCGAAAAATGGTTTGAACGAGATCTAGTTAGTAGTTTTTTTTTAATACGTCATAAATCGTAAACCGCAATTAATTTCCCGGAACACTTTATGTGCGAGTCCGACTCGCACTTGGCCGCTTTTTTTAATTATTTACTATTTTCCAAAAGCGAATAGGGAAACTTCTAAAGTTTATTGTTTAATGAAAACGCCTCCGCTCCGCTTATTACTCACTCCGCTATACAATTTGATTAATATTTAATGTATTAAAAATAGTAATCGTTTGATCACTGAAGCAGTTGTAAGGGTACGAGTTATTTGTTACAAAAGAATAAAGGGCTGAGTTATTAATACTAATTTTGAGTTAAATATTTATTTTTGTCCAGTTTATTTTTGGAAGGAGTAGATTTGGTAAAAGGGGTGCATGCTGAAGCGGAAAACCATTGAAAATAAAAGAGAAAATGTTTGGTCAACTTTTACGACACGATGAATACATTCATACTACCGTGGAAGAAAAGCGGGAGAGAGGGGGGCAGTAGATAATATTATACAGGGTGTGGCCTGTAATAGGAGCAAATATTCAAAAGGACGCTTCCTTAGAGCATTTGCAGTAACCCCTTGTGTATCATTCAAACTTTTTGGTTTCGTAGAAATTTTGATCTAAAGTTACGACCTCCAAGTAATGTATCTTGGCACCACGAGATCATATCACGGCAGTCAATGCAGCAATTTTGAGGTAACATCATGTAATGAGTCATAATAGTTTTTGCATTTTTGTGTTCAACAGATAGTTTTGTGATTTTTTCATTTTTTTTTCATTTTTTTTAGTGTTTTTAAAATAAAAAGTTACTCAGAACTCCAGAAGAGTAAAAAAATACAAGTAAAAGAATTTTTACTTGTATTTTTTTAAGTTAAAGAATTTTTTTTTCCAAAAAAAATATTTCTTTTTCGTGTAAAACCACATCGAAATAATTGTTCACAAGCTTAACAATCTACCGTTTAATTTTTTGCTCCTATTACAGGCCACACCCTGTATATACACAAAATATATATGTAAGTATGTGCGCATGCGTGTTTGTATGTGTGTGTGTAATTGTGTATGCAAATGTTTATGTGCGTATTTGTATACAGTACAAACACAAGTACAGTTCGCCACTTGAGAACCTTTCCGCCCCAACGGCCATCGGTTCAACGTGCAATGTGCCCCGCCTACTGCCACTTATGTTTAGCGCTTCGGAGGGCTATATCGCTCGTGAGTAGGAGGATAAGTATTCTAAATAAGTTTCTGTAAATAATTTCATGTTTAGAAGTTGTTACTTAACTAATATTTATTTTCTAAAGTCAATACAAGATGATAATTAATATTAACTAGATTAAATTTAAAATTAAATAAAGTTAAATGTAAAAAAGGCACTCGAGGCATTGTACCGAGGATACTGGCGGCATTTCCTCGCTGAATTGCAATGCTGATGAGTTGAGCAAGAAAGCCGCCAGCTCTTCGGTCACTTTTTAACTTGCTTCCAAACCGAAATTGGGCATAACCATAAAAAATCTGTGACAGCGCAATATCATGGCACCGTCGAGCTGATCTGATGATTGAGACACAAGCGTCTACGCCTCGTTCTTGTTCGGGAATCATCGGCAACCGTCGCCGGCGCTGTGCATGGTTACAAGAGAGGTAGGGCACAGCGGAATGTCATCTCGCTTGTATGTGAAGCAGCCCAACTGGGGAAGTACTTCTACCTTGCAGAAGACCGCAGCCATAATAGAAACAACGCTTTGTAGTGTTGCATGTTATTGCATGCTATGAAGCATGCGGTGTTGTGTTCCTGGTGGTGAGTAAGGTCGCCAGAGCTCCCTAGGACGCTCTGTGTTGGGAGGGAGGGACCTGCATGTCTCTATCTGCCAACACAGCGAATCTTCAAGTGAATAAACTTGCGCTTGTGATTCTTCTGGAGTCACAAGTGTTCATAGGCTGCGGTGCATCAGGCAGGCCGTAAGCTTGTTTGCCACCGTCATGGTATAAAAAAGGTGCTCTGGGCGCGGGGAAGCGGGGGCTGCAGCAGCGGCCAGTAGCAAAACGAACGTTCATCGGCCGGGCTGCTCGTGCCCAAACATTACAATAATACGTGATCTTAAACCTGTGTATCACCCTATAAGTCTCAGTATACGTGCATGTCTTGGACTACGAATGACATTTTCACCGCATCACGAACCCCAAGATGTACTTCTTTAAAGTAAACCCCTACCAGCATGTACACATAGGAAAGCCTAAACTACACAAGATACGGTTGTGTTGTATTGCACCTACAGGTATTGGAAAAACAAAAATAACCGGCAATAAAAGTTTTGACAAAAATATATTTTTTGACAGTAGCTTATTTCTTATCAAGAGGGCAACCTCTTGATACAACCTCCATATAAGAAATAAGCTACCGTCAAAAAATATGTTATGTAAACGTATATTATGTAGTTTAGGACCACAACTGGAACTTGCCAGCATTATCATGCCAGTACAAAAACCATAATCCCTGAGCAGTAGGTATAAAGGCAATAACTTTTATGTCGATCGTTATATGGGACTGATAAAACTGCACTTGCGATAATCGAACACGATAAAATAGTAGTTTGAGATTGCTTCGAAGTGATTAATAAATAAAGATCGTACAATACGATTAAAAAGTAGCGCCGCAAAGGTTTCAGAGGGGTCGGGTGGGTATGCGGGAGGCGACTTGAGGCTAACTTCAGAATCGTTAACTGATTTTAATCGTATTTTACATACTCGTAAGTAGTTTTGTACGAAAGCATCTTTATTAAGAAATTACACAATTCGAAAGCATAAACCAAATATTAACGCAGATCATTGAATATAACATGTAAGTACCGTAGGTTTGTATTTTATTCTAAAAAACTTTAAGACAAAAAGGTACCTAACATTTTTTTACCTGCCTTAAAATAATGTAGGTATTCTTAGGTATCTCTATAACGCACAATTTTGCTGCTGATCTCCTAAATGCGTAATAAATTGTCACTAGTTTAGTTAAAAATCAAACTCAACCTTCTCACCCGACTCAGGTGTTCCAAAAGTTCATAATCAACGACAGATGCGTCGGCATTCAAAACACTGATAGGTATCGCTTCACATGTACCAGCATAGTTTTGACATTTGATTACTCAAGGTGGTTCTGCATCTCGGGTTCAAGATATCCTCCATTTAGCGCCCTCCCAGATCCTCAAGAAACCTGTGGAAGCGACTGGTTTCTGACCTTCCGACCCAGAGGAGAAACTAGGTCTGGTTGGTAAGGATCTTCGTCCAGACTTAAGACGACTTCTACCACTCAAGTTCTCTAGACTATAGATAGTGAAACTTGAGTGGTAGAAGTTATCAAGCCGCCCGAAGACTAACTAATGACGGCTTTAACAAGACCCCTGGGATCAATTACCTAACATGCTTTCCAAAATACAAAAACGCTCTTTTTTATTTTTTCTTATAGTAGGTAACCACTCAAACGTTGCTTTATCACTGAATCGATACGATCGTGTATGAGCGCTCGATTGACAAAGACTTTCCATTTAAAAATCTGACCGACTTACAGATGTTGTTAAATTTATAATACCTACCCTTATTTTTCGAAAAGGTTGAAAAGGGGGCCAAGATATACCAGGGACGCATGCTGAGACAAGTTGAGACAGGTTGAAAATGGCTGCTGAACATTGGAGTTATTTAACTCATCAATCATCAGTTTAGAGTGACTGCGTCAATAAGTTTTGTTTCGTCCTGAAATATTCGACGGTGACTGATGGCCCGCTATTTAACTTCAGTGACTGATTTTTGTATTAACTCGTTCACGGACGCTTTGGACACAGCCGTAAACCCTACAGGTCGACCACGTAACGCATTATACGCGCGTCAGGAAACTCTAAATGTCACTTTTAGTATGGAAAAATTACAGTTGAGTTGTCCCAAACTCCCAACGTACTTTCGAAACGTTACGTGATCACCCCTCTGTCCTTCGTTTTGGTGGTTTGCGATGTTTTGGGTTTCATAGCCAAAATGCCAAAAAGCCCTTTCAGTTTTGTCATTTCTGATGGTCTGTCGGTTGTTATTTGCATGAAGATACAAACAGACATGACGAAACTTGAAGCGGTTTTTGCCATTTAGAATTGCTGTTGTATGATAAAGGGATAATTGTGTCACTTTTCGACCGTTAAGGCATAGAAGAAAGAGGGCAGTAGGCTTTCTCCGGCCCCATCTGCGATATAATTATCTACCGTACTTGCCTGCCTCAGGGTTGTCACTTTTAGCTAAATTTTAATACAGTGAAATTTTAATTGGCAAGGGCCGGGAAATTGTATGTTTTACTTGTGTTGCCTGGGTTCAGGGATTTTGAGGTCGCTTTTACCTAAAACAACTAACGCCCATCTCTGAGACTATAATCAATTTTTGTTCTGTTGTTACGAATGGTTACGCTTCGAACTTTACTCTATGTATCTGATTCACAATCAGATAAATAGAGCAAAGTTTTAAGTTATGATTTTATAACTGTATGTAGGTACTTAGTTACTATACCTTACCTACCTACAATACTGAGAAATCGACATGACTAAACGTTAACAAAGCAATAGCGGCATATCAATTGGCAGATCAAAAGTACCTAATACAATCTAGTGGGACAGTAGGCCTGCCTACTTCGTCTGTCTGACAACAAAAAAATACTTCATAAGGGACTTTCTTACCTTTCCTGTTCAGTAGGTAATCTGAACAGCGACATTTTTGGAATCGATTAATTATTTAGACACCCAAACACACAGCAATAAGTTCTCCTGCGATAATCACACATTTTTCATTTATTTAGCGGTGCCGAAAAGCCGTGAGTGCCGTGACGCGCGAACCTTGTGCGGTGTTAGCCCCGACTTGCGCACTGAGAAACGGGTCGAGAGTCGAGAATCTGTTTGAGTGTGCGTGCGGCGACGTATAGATGGCGCACACATACAAGCCGCGCGCGGTGCGTTTGTATGAAGATAACATACTTTGCCCTCTTTATACTATGGTTAAGGCAACGCAACTGTTATTTCTCCATACAAAAAAATTACGCTATCTACCAGACTGGTCTATAACAGGTCATAGTTGCTTCCGCAACACCTACCAACCGTGAAAGGAATAGCATTAGGTATTGCTATTCGTTAGTTTAGTTAGCGGACAATAAAAATAATAATTATATTTAGTTGGATGTACAAGTATCTACTATGCTGAATTATTTTGCCTCGTGCCGTCATTATTAAGTAGGTACATCATATATATCAAAGTGATATAGGATGGATAAAATCGCCACACAAAATTCAATCTGAATATTTCTACCGTTATTAAAAGGTAAAAGTAAATTATTATATTTCAAATTAAGTACATTAATTAATCTTTTCATCTGAAATACTTTTTAATTAAGTCTCATTTATAATGAATTTTATCGGCTTTTCCAGAAAATACCGATTATAGGTTTATTTTACCAAATCACTTTTTGACTAGTATTTGCCTTTTTGATGAAGAAAGTAGTTTGTTTACTTAGGTGACGAGTCAGCAAATGAGCATAAGGGCCGCTTAGTAGTTTCATAGACCTTTTTAAAGAAGGGCATAATAGGAGCCCACTCTTATGCCCTTCTTTAAAAAGGTTTATGAAACCATTTGCAAAATTTCGTTAATTTTTTTTCAGCACATTTAAGTTACAGAGATGTGTTAACTTGTTAAGTCTTATAAATGAGGAGGATAGACAATTGTGCTGTGAAAGTTAACAGGTCTTGGTAAATACAACTTGACGTAGAAAGCAAGAGGAGACAGTTCTGTCATTTCACATTTCGGGAAATGTGAAGGTAAACGTTTGCACTCTCTACATCGGCCTAATATTTACTTGGTATTTTCAATCTTATTTTATAGCAATATAGGTGAACAGGAGTCAATTAAACTACTATTAGTTATATGCATACCTGTGCTAACTCGGGGCACGTTTTAGGGATTTGATATCGATAAAAAACATGTCGATATATATTAATAAGTACATGTGCTCATTGAAATTTCTCGATTACTATAAAAAGATTAGAACAAATATCATATCTGTTTTATATTGACTCAAAAGTCATTATACATATTTTAAGATGCCCCGTTGACCACTGTGGACGTTGAGGTTGAGATAACGTATAGTAATTTTATTTAAAGTGGATATTTCCATCTAGGCGGCAATCTTTATTACCGACGAATATGGGAAAATTATATATTGTATACTATGAACACTATTTTATAATAAACAAATAGGTATTTACCTATTACTTGTATTTACAAGTTCAAAGTTTCATTTTTGACGACCGGTTTAGCCTAGTTGGTAGTGACCCTGCCTACGAAGCAAGAGATCCTGGGTTCGAATCCCGGTAAGGGCATTTATTTGTGTGATGAGCACGAATATTTGTTCCTGAGTCATGGATGTTTTTCTATCTATTTAAGTATTTATTTCTCTATATAAGTATATATATCGTCGTCTAGTACCCATAGTACAAGCTTTGCTTAGTTTGGGACTAGGTTGATGTGTGTAAGATTGTCCGCAAATATTATTATTATTATGTATGTCTTTCCCGCTCACGGGACAATGATGTCCCGGACCTTTGGGAGGCGTGCGTGGGGCTAGGTACCTACAAAGTACCAACTGAGCCAACACGTAGAGGCCCTTTTGACAATTTAATGAAATGCAAGGAGTACACCGAGCGGATGCTGTCCCTGCCCGTGTCATGGGACTCACACAGAGACAGCACCCGCTGGGGTGTATAGGGACTATTGCTGGTTGATGGAATCTAAAGAAAACGGGTTATTGGGTGAAAATGATGGACTAGTGGCTGGGCTATTGGGTGAAACATCGGACGCCTGCCTAATAAACTGTTTCATTTTTTATCTCTGGCAGACGGTGACTCGCCAACTACTAGATGGGCCCCTATTAATAGCGACATTAAAAAATGGCCTAAGGGCAACACCAGTCAGAGAGGCTGGGGGGGTAGAGAGGTGGCACTGGACTTTAAACATATAGCCAACTCGCCACTAAGGTGTCCACATCTACCCTCGAGCAACAGCTCTTGCGACTCCACTCTGGACAGCCAGTTAAGGCAAGCCAGAGGTGGGGGGCCTGTCCAACCAACCACCCGATCGGCTCAGCCTGACCACAGGACACCCCCAGGAGCACTCAGGTACGTAGGGTCGCTACTCCCTAACAGCCCGCCACAAGCTGCCTTACGTTATTATTATTATTATTTAATTTGTTGTTTATTGTTTTTATTTTAAAATTAATAGAAAATAAATAATATTTATTTATGTTGAATAACATTCAGATGTTGACAGTATTATCGATATATTTTATTGGCGATAGAATATTTTGCTACATCACTTTAGTATAGGTGCCCCGAGTTAGCACTGGTATGGTTATATGTTCCTACTGTAGTAGTTTAAAATAACACCCCAAATTGAATTAACAAATAAATTCTATATAATTATCGAGCCTACTACAAAATTTCACGGGAATCGGTTGAGAAATGCAATCTGTAGAGGAGAACAGCTGGATAGCCGGACAAACGAAAGAATTTTGGCTTAAGCTGAAACAGAGAACTTCGTTCCCTTCGTGTGCTCGTTCAATTATGCAGTAAGGTGGGGTAAGGTAAGGTACATTGGGGCCTCCGGGGGGCATCGTGGTAGAATGCTAGCGATCCCATGATGCCCCCCTTAACGGCAGTGAGGGTCGACGCCGCAGAGTGGTTTAGTGGGTATTACCTTATAAGGGCGAGTCCCACATACCCCCTGGGCCTTCCCCGGGTCCGGGGAGATGCGTAAATGCCTTCCCTCTGTGTCAAAAAAAAAGTTACATTGGGGCCTTTCCATTGGTCTATTTCGTCAAGCTTTATATATGCCTACACAAACGTTCACCTATATCCAAATTAATTACAATAGATCCAAAAGCGATCTCCGGCAAATCGCATCAATTTGGGCCTAGGATTAACGCTGGCTACAATTTGTTAAGGCTACCGTGATTTGTCTCTTCCTATTACACACACTTTTATACGTATGTGTAGGTTAGTAACGAATTGGTTTCTACCATTAAGAGTCCGCAGTAAGCTCGATTCTCCATAGGTACAGACGTAGTGTTAGCAAATATGTAGGTACGAGCCACTAAAACTCAATGATTGACATTTGAGGGTAGAAATGAAACACATTTAAGTAATATTATAAACCGCTTATAATGTTTATTGATATTATAGTGTAACTTAAATCATTTTATATCTAATAGTAATTAACAAGTAAATCATTCTTCAAATATTATTTAGTATAAAATGTATTTTAATATGAAAAATGTTATTTTGTTGGCAACATTGGTTGTTCGTTTTAGGAAGAGGTTGTTAAGAAAATTACGAATTCCTTACCGGTCACTGAGAGAATCTAATAAATCATCATATGTAATAGTCAAAGTATTATTATTCACGGGACCTGTAGTAGCAGAAATACACGTTCGTCAACAGTAGTTACGCTCTCATTTTAAAACGACTAGCTAGTTTGCTCTGAAACTAGTACCATCCAGGTCTGTAATTCGTTTATACTTCTTCAGATACCATAGTAAAAAAATACGGCAAAAAATGTACACATTTCTTTGACGTTGACTCCATAAACGATGTGCAAATGCTGATCCTCAAATTCCTCGGGCACATCACCCGTAACGAGGACTCTGTGGCGATGCATTGCAAGAGATGCGGTGATGCAAAAACGGAGTCACATGGCGACGCATTGCAAGAGCTGCGGTGATGCAAAAACGGAGTCACATGGCGACGCATTGCAAGAGCTGCGGTGATGCAAAAACGGAGTCACATGGCGACGCATTGCAAGAGCTGCGGTGATGCAAAAACGGAGTCACATGGCGACGCATTGCAAGAGCTGCGGGGATGCCAAAATCAATTCTGACAAGACCACGACCATTCTGCCAAGAGTACACGACTAAGATTATATACTTTTAAAACAAAGTTTTAACCGACTTCAAATCACTAGCCAAATTGCTTCAAGTTTGCCTATAACATTTCAAGATTTTCCTCGATTTTTCCAGGATCCCATCATCAGAACTCAATTTTGGTGAAAACGGGACCAATCTGGAAGTATATGCTTTCAAACAAAGAAAACAATTTTAAATCGGTTCACAAATTACCGAATTATCGCGTAACAAACACACAAAAAAAACACAGAGGAATTGAGAACTTCCTCCTTTTTTAAAGTCGGTTAAAAAGATGAACATAGACGAAGAATTAAAACGCGCACATTTAGAAAAACGCTAAAACATTAAATGCTCAAGATCTGTCATATTACGACTTACGAATAAATAATTTTATGAATAGTTTTTCCGTATTGACAATTAAAAAGCCAGAGTAGGTCTTAGGTCTTATTGTCAGAGATTTGTTGCAAAAATATTCGAAATTATGAATGCAGTAAAAGAATTTTACTTGTCTACAAGAAAATAGCCTTTATTTTTACGTTTTAGATAAAAACGCGTTTCGAGAAAGCTATTTTGCATAAAAATGTCCCGTATTTATGCACAGCTGGTGGGTGCTGATGTGGAGTTTTCTTTTTTTATGCTTTCGCGCTCAGTGAAGAATTGGCAAGAATTCTCGTTCGTGAAAATAATAATTACATTCCTATCCAATATTATAATCGATTTTAGCCCTTTAACCGAATAGCAATTTATCGACTGAGATAAAGTAAGTACCTATCGATCAAGTGGTGTCAGAGAGACAAAATGCTATGCCATATCTTTATCACACGATCAACGCCGTAACCTTTAAACCTTTATATAAACGATGCGTCATATCACACGTCACTATCATGCAGTATCAACCAATTATTGGAAAAAACAATGCCCTGATCTTGCCTAACATACGTGACAAATATTCCGTTTGTATATAGGTTAAGTGTAGAGTAGATACGGGGGCTTTGTTCTAGGTACTCACAATAAATAACTAATAAGACAAAAGCACCGAAGGCTCTAGACTAGAGAGAGACCTAAAACCTAAACCTGATGCTGGTCTTGAGCATATTATATCGTAACCACCCAAATTATTCGCATTACCCAAATTATAACTGAACTTAAGTGACAGTGGGCGGCAAATTGCACGTAAAACCGGATGACCGTTGGCGAAGAAAGGTTCTCGAGTCGCGACTATATACCAGCAAGAGCAAGACCGGTCACATTGGCACTCTTCGGGGGAGGCCTTTGTCTAGCAGTGGGCGTCTATTTCTCTGCTTAAGTTTATGATATTAGATATGTAAGCAACTGCAACCCGCGAGCGAGAGTCTAGTCTGATATTTATGATGGTGATGATGAATAAATAAATACTTGTTTCTAATTCAACACCAAATTGTTTCTTATAAAATACGATAACATATTTACTTTTTCTCAAAAATGGCCCGCAAAGTGAACATTACTCGCTACATATTGGAAGGTAAAGTGTATAAATTAAG
Organism: Epinotia brunnichana; assembly: GCA_963854355.1. Lineage (NCBI taxonomy): Eukaryota > Metazoa > Arthropoda > Insecta > Lepidoptera > Tortricidae > Epinotia > Epinotia brunnichana. Next base: position 24,009,114 of record OY977952.1, read on the forward strand.
GCCAGATCAAAATTAAAAATTATAAAACATTGTAGGCCGCCTTGAATGTTACATATAAATTCCTTTATTTGTCGAGTACCAAACTATTTAAAAAGTAGAAACTGGCATATAAAAGACGGCACGGGTCGTATTCAGCCAAATCAATTCGTATTTTTCTGTTGCAAAAGCGACATTTTTGTATGAGTCTCAAATACTTTGCGTTTTTCGGTGGAAAAGTACACTTGCGATTCTGTTAAAAACAATATATTATGACGTTTAATTTTATGTAATTTGCGGTATCCTCAATTTAGCCTTTTTAGGGTTCCGTAGCCAAATGGCAAAAAACGGAACCCTTATAGATTCGTCATGTCTCGCAAGCTCGTCCGTTTAAACAAATACTCAGCCTGCAATTGCTTCCTTCCCGGCCACGGCAATAATGTTCTATACATGTATTCACAATACAGGGGAATACCAATGGATTCATTCAATATATTGACATTAACGACTCACTGTCACATCCACTTCGTGAACCATCTACGCATACTCACACCCACACATATTGAGAACATAAATATTCATCTTGCGCACATTGTGGTGTCACTGCGCACTCCCGGGTGTCAGTACCGCTTAGAATGTAGTACTGGTAGCAGAAAAAAGAGTTTTATTCAATTTCAATTAAATGAAAAGAGATTCAATGTAATCATTTTAACAATAATCCATTTATTGCAGGTATCAAGTTACAAATACCTTAAAGACTAACATACAATACAATACAATTATACTAGTGACTCTGTGAGCCTGCATTTTTTTTTCGAGAAAGTGAATCGACAAGAAAAATTATATATTTAACGAAGCTGCTCACAAAATTTTACAAGAATCGGTTGAGTAATGCGCACTGTAGAGGAGAACAGGCTTGAAAGCGGGATATCCGGACGTACAAACGATTTTCGGCCCGAACTGAACATAGACTCGTTCGCTTCGCTCGCTAGTTCGATTAAAAATTTATTATTATTAGCGACGAATCAGCCTGGCTCCGTTGGGTCGTCAATCCCCGTGTAGAATTCAAATGACGAAGGAAGGTTGGACATGCTATCATAATGAAACTTGTGCGACTTGAACTCATAAGGTGATGTAGGAGAGCACCGCACGGCTGCGCCGCGGGGCTGTTGGCGAATTTGAATGTATATATACCAGAACATTATGAGCCGTTTTATGCAGTCCACACCTAAAAGACGCTTTTTACCAGCATGAGAAGTCAAAAAGTTTTCTCAGCGGGACACTTACGTTGCTGTCGATAGTACAATACAATACGGTTCTCTCACGAAAGCGGTGTAACAATTGAATTGAACCCGTGTACTACGTATGAAAGATTTGTATCCAATCTTTCGATAAAATGATTTGGATGATTAAATTAACTATAACATAAATAAATAAATAACTCTTCCCAATTGAGTGACAGTGAAAGTTAATCTGGGTAGACAACATTTTTATTTAATCGTATGGCATACATTTTTTGGCCTTTAAGTTTGTCACTTTTTAGTACCACCCAGAGGACACGTGCAGGGTTGTGGTAGGTAGCTCCTGCGGACGCAAGTGACAGTTGTCCCCCCTTTGTCAAGTGAGTGGGCAACTCGACTGTTAGAGGTTCTTAAGCCGCCCGAAGGCCTCTAACTCGGCTTAACGACTACTGTCATAGACAGCATCCGGGGTCAACTGCTTAGCGTGCCTTCCAAAGCACGGAAGCGCTCATTTATAGTAACCACTCAAACAGGCGGTCACCCATCCAATGACTGACCACTGCCATCTTTGCTTTTTTCCGATTCGCAGGCGCCGCAGGGCTATGAACGCTTCGATAACATTAAAAGATGGTCTAACATTAATGACACTGCCAGTCTTTGCAGACTGGCACAAGATAGAAACAAGTTCCGGAAGATGGTCGCTGATATGGCACAACGAGAAGAAGATTTTAGTGAATGTTTAAACACAGAAATCAACTACCAACTTTTTTGTATAGTGTTAGAAATTCATGTGATGCTTAAATATCTCTATTCTTATTACACATACAAATCATTTATTTCGGACTATAAAATCCATAGTGTAACTTAGTGGTTACAAACTTAGAGCTATGGTTAGTGTTTTATAATTATGCTAAACTAAAATTAAAGACGTCTGGGCACCGGTTTTACAGGCGCGTGCAGTTGCACATAACGCTGCAGCAGTGGCGAGTCCCAGCGGTAGGCTAGCATGTTCAGGATACTATTTGGGCTGCCACGACTGCGATTGAGGATCGCATATCATGATAGTAAAAAAGCAATCCATGTGCGCCTCCGCGAACATTGTTGACGCACTGCAATACCGTGGTTGTTCAGTATTGTTTCGAGCCTTAAGTGTCCCACTGCCGGGCAAAGGGGAGGCCTTCTACATATCCCTGTCCTGGCCAACCTCCCACCTGAGTCCAGTTTTGGTCAAAGGCGCTCGTCTCGCCATCTCCAACGAGGTTTACTGCGACGCCGTATTCAGTTATGTCGGCCCCACGTCGTGGTAATAGTTGCCGACAACGCTTCTGGTCTGCAGCAGACGGCCCCATTTAAATTTGGCGGCCGTGTGAGCTACAGCAACTATCTACGCTTCAGAACTGTTGTTATTTTAATCCCTGCATTTATTATTTTCTTGCCCATGAACTGAATGTCCGTAAACTTCCCTAAAAAATGTATTTTCAAAGCAATGAGATTAACACATGCATGGGGTTTCCAAACGGGCAATATTTTCACTGCAATGTGTGGCCGACAACTATATTGGTGTCCCTCTCTTAATCACATGTTAGAGAAAGACACCAATGGTTGCCAGCCACATATTGCAGGCCCATAAATAAATAAATATCAGGGGACAATTAACACAAATCGAACTAGTCCCATAGTAAGCTCAATAAGGCTTCTGTTATGGGTACTAGACGACGATATATTCAGAAGATATAAATACTTAAGGCGACGTGAGCTCCGAAAACGGATTTAAAAAAAATCGTAGCTCTTGTTTGGATTATAATACGGCCGCCCTAAATTTAATTAGCAATTTTGAGGCCTTTTTGGAGGGAAATCAGCTATTCGAATCCTGAGTTTTTGACTTTCGCTCGATAGAAAAAAATCACGAACATAGGTCTAAATTACACTTAAAAAAATCGTAACAAATTATGCACAACAACTAAACATATTACAATTGGTTCTAAAAATTGGCAATGTCATGTTTGAGGGAAATCAGCTATTACTTTTTTATTTATTAAAACGCACAAAGAAATAAAATTAAAAAACATGATATCCGCGCTTCCAAACACGCACTTCCTTCTCGCTCACGCTTATGCTCAGTGAGAGGGAGAGAAGACCACGAACCTACGTCCCCTTAAATAAATACTAAGAAACCAAGACTCAGAAGCAAATATTCATACTCCTCACACAAATATTTACCCTAACCGGAATTCGAACCCTAATCATTAGAGGGCGGAATACCGGTGGCAAATTTCACACAAAAGGTATGGAGTCGTTTTTTAATAATTATTATTTTAGGCTTGAATAATAAAATTAGTCATTTACCTAATGTCCTTAGTATGGTACCTACTCGTAAATTGGAAGTAAGTACTTAACATTTATTTTCATAAATCGATTTCAGGAATTAAATAGTAATGATAATGTTTTGATAAGAAAACATATTATTATGTATTATAGATATTAACAACATATTACATTATATTTGTATGCTCGTAAGATAATCTATATAAGTTCCTAAAAATTATTATGCAAAATTAATATCATTTATTCGTTATTTATTTAATCATAAGAATACTTAGGCGACTCCATACATTTAGTGTGAAATTTGCCACCGGTACTCCGCCCTCTACTAATCATAGTTGCATAACTTTAATATTACAACCTGAAAGATGACATTGATAATTTCATTCTTAAAATTAAAATTTAAAACGAGACCCTATAATGTGACTTTTGCTAAGTACCGATAGCTACGGAGGTAGATGTTAAGACTCCCGTCCATCTTCGGACAGGATATTAAAGTTCCTCAACTCGTAAAGAGGAGTTTAAAAACAGCGGCCGGGGTTTGCGGTGGAGTGCCATTTAAAGCGGATGGAAAGGTTATGGAGATATAACTATCATATTTATATGGACTCATTGCGCTGAGGTCAGGACCGCACAGGACCGAACTTGGGTGACTTGATGTAGTTAATGTGATCGCTGTCACGTCGCTAATCGCCCTACCTGTGCGGCCTCGGGCCTTAACAAAGTTCATGTGATGGGAAGACTACAAAATTCTTATTTACTAGATGTTAATCATAGAGGTAAAGTAAAGAATTACTCGTTTTTAGAAAAATTAAGAAAACTCTTTTACTTAAAATGTATTTTATCCCGTTCCCACATCCACGTACACATTATGTACACAAATGTCATAGTGAGAAAATTTTACTATACGATACTTTACTACAATACGATTACAGTCAGTTAACGATTCTGGAGTTAGCCTCGAGTCGCCGCCCGACCCCTCTGACACCTTTGCGGCGCTAGTACCTAACATCAGAATCGTGAACTGATTTCAATCGTATTGTAATAGGTTTGACGAATGTAGATGAATAAGAAAACTGGTCGTGCAGGTCAATGGGGTTTATCCTTCGTTCCCAGTAGTGCTGCAACTAACTAGTGTCTCCGGTAAAAGTCAAAATATTTTATTCAATACAGATTCATACAGACTTTTTGAAGGTCAAAGTTCAATTGCAGTTTACAATTAGACACATGTTAACTTACAAACATAAATGCTGTTTTAATAATGTCAAAAAAAAGAAATTAGAACTAGGAAAAAATATATATCAGGATCATATAATACAAATTTAAAATCAGAGTATCTGACATACACAGAGAGAAAATAAAATTAATAACAAAAATACAAAATATTTTAACGTAGTTCATTCTTGTCCTAAGGCGCAAATGTGGTCAGCTCGAATGATATTTAGCTGTTTTTTTTTTTATTGTGCTGTAATTTCGTCAGCTGAGGGATGATCACATAACTTTTCGAACGTACGTTAGGACAATTCAACTGTCATTTTCCCACACAAAAAGTGACATTTAGATGTAGGTACGTGAAGTACGCGCAATGCGTTACGTTATCCACCTACTGAATGTAATACGAGTATGTGTAAAAATCCAAAGTCAACTCAAGATAATACAAAGCTTGTTTTTGTAAACTCTTACGCCAATTCAATGTAGAAAATAAAGTGGCTCTTAAAACTTTTACCGCGATTACTCGGACCCCGCCTTTATGAGGCTCCGCGGTCTCCCAGGTGTGGTTTACGAGCCCAACTTAGTATTAAGGGTATGAACAGTGCTCACAGTTTTTACAACTTCAGCAATGCGCATTCGATGCGCTGTTTTGTATGGTAACTTTGTAAATAAAGGTTGTATTAGGTCCCGCCATAAAAAAGGCTTATGAAAAACATTGCAGGGAATGTGTAAATCATGTTGTTTGGATTCCGGAAGCGAGCTCGTGGCGGGACATAGCAGAGCCCGAACGGCATTCTTATAAATGAGTCGCTTAACTTCGAACTCTTCAATCCAGGCTAAATATCGGTTAGATTATTCCTGAAGTATAGGTAACTATCTTTTTATACACGAACACGATATTGCGTAAACTATACTGTTTCACGATACAATTTGATTGCGAATATAATTCTCAGAAGTCTATTGAAAGAGTTATACTCTTGTAAGACGCGTTTTTGCTTTCGCCGACTATTCTCTTCAATAATGCAAACGGAGAATTAGCACTAAACGGGAATATCTTCTTAATCTGCGTTCATTGAAAGACGAATTACGTATTTCAAATGCGTGCCTCGTTTACAAATGATTTCGACTATCTGAATCAATCTCGGGATTGGCTCGGGCTGATCCTGTGTCGACTGGGAGCCTATTGGACAAGTTACATGATACGAGTTAGAAAGAAGCTTTGTGAAAGTAAAAAAAGAATACCTTGATGAAAATGTAAATTAAAAAGTGAATAAATATTAGGGATTAGACAGGAATTAGACAGTACAACTTTGATCCCTTTTTTGAGGGTAACAGTAACAATGACTCTTCTCCGGATAACGCTTTGAAATTGTTATTTGTGTCTCAAGGGAGCAAAATGATGTATTAACGGCTAGGGCGGTATATTGAATCCAGAGTGAAGCGAAGGATTCTACGATCGAATCCTGAGCGTAGCGAGGGATTCTAAGTTAGAATCCTGAGTGTAACGAATATAACTACTACTACTATAAGGAAAAAAAATATGTATATATGCTCATTTTTAATCGACCACGATTAAATTACAGTCGATTATTTTATCATGATCTGTGTTCAATTAGCACATTGCGTTAATGCTACTATGTCAATGAATAAATAAAAAAAACAGGCCAAGTGCGAGTCGGACTCGCGCACGAAGGGTTCCATACCATTATCAATAAAAATATTTATTTTATTCTGTTTTTAGGGTTCCCTACTCAAAGAGTAAAACGGGACGCTATTACTAAGACTTCGCTGTCCGTCCGTCCGTCCATCCGTCCGTCTGTCCGTCCGTCTGTCTGTCTGTCACCAGGCTGTATCTCAAGAACCGTGGTAGCTAGAGAGTTATTTATTTTATTTTGTTATTAGTATTTGTTGTTATAGCGGCAACAGAAATACATCATCTGTGAAAATTTCAACTGGAACTATCATGGTATCAGTGAGATACAGCCTGGTGACAGACAGACGGACGGACGGACAGCGGAGTCTTAGTAATAGGGTCCCGTTTTACTCTTTGAGTACGGATCCCTAAAAAGTAGTTTGAACAGAAAAGTAGCAGTTTGATCCCTCTCGTCATGGAGCAAAACTTACTTTTTCGGATGAAAGGTGTGAAAAATATTAATAGGTACTGAATGTATGATGTTGACGTAAGCAAATGTGTGCAATTAGGAGACTATAGAACCTTAAATATAAAGCCAGGAAAGAAAACAAAATCAAGCATAGATGACGATAATATCGTATCAGAGGAATTTAAAGCCAGTAAAGTACATAAAACACTACATAGGTGACTAAAGCCAGAAAGGCAAACAAAGACACATTGGTGACAATTTTATCGTATCGAAGATAAAGCCCTAACAGGACAAGCCTGCGGCGTCCAGCAACAAATGCCGGCCAATTTGTCCGCCATTTCGGTCTAACGTGACGCGAATCATTCATCCCGCGCAAACACCATCTTGTTCTAACTACAGCTGTCGAGGTCAATCTAGGGGCTATACCCAATTGAGCTATGTAGATAAAATTTCGGTCCTGGTCGATTATGAAACGCATTGTAGGTACGTAGGTACCTCAGGTAGACCCAGAAAAAGTGACATTTAGATATATCTTACGCGCGTTCAATGCGTTACGTGATCGACTTGCTGAGGGGTAATCACGTAACGTTCGGTACGCGCGTTAGGACAGTCCAACTGTCATTTTTCCATATAAAACCAACCAGTAGGTCGATCACGTAACGCATTGTACGAACTTCGGGTAGGTCTAAATGTCACTTTTAAAATGGAAAATTGACAGTTAAATTGTACCGACGCGCGTTCGGAACGTTACGTGATTACCCCTCAGCTGAGGGGTAAACACGTAAGGTTTCGAACTAGCGTTAGGCAAATGCAACTGTCATTTTCCCACACAAAACGTGACATCTAAATCTACCTTACAAGCGTACAATGCGTCACGTGATCGACCTGCTGGTCTAAGGATCTCAATTGGGTGATTGCCTCATTGTAAAATTAAACAAGGTATCACTACATAGATTACACTATGATATTAAGATAGTAGGTATGTATAAAGCGTCATTTACACATGCAAGAAATAAAGCAAGGAAGTTTCATAACATTGCGGGTTACCTAGATATTCCCGCTTTGTAGTTATATGCCAATTAGTCCGACCATTTTTGCGGTTGCTAGCAATGTCTGATTACGATTATCTGTTTTTCTCTATTTAATGCTTAAATTGGTTCCATAATAAAAAAAACACATTCAAATTAAAATAAATTGCTAAGTAGGCCATTTGATACGAATCGCATTTCACTGTCAGTGATGTCATGTCTCATGTGTACATCCTGGGCCACGATTCCAGATGTCTTAAGAAGTAGGTTATCGCTTTTGTTCCATAGCTTAGGTTGCCTTTAAAGGCAGACATTAAAGTGGGGATATCGTAATCGGCTACAAAATGACAAGACATTGGGTTCTAGAGACATAAAACAATTGTGATATCCTAACGACATCCCCTTCTGCCGAATAATACAGAATCATGGCGCTACTGTTATTAATGGCTGCTTGTGACATGCCACTTTTATCAAAAATGGCGGTGTCATAGGCGGCAATATAATAACTAAGCATTATGTCAACTGCTATGTGAAGTGTGTGAAGGTCGTTGCATAAATACAATTTATAACGTCAATATATTATAACTACGTGCATACGAAATGTCTAAAACAAAATAAAAAAACAAGTTTCGTACTGTACGAAATTCCTAAAAAGTGTATTTTCGTACGCTCATATTTTCTAAAATCTAAATTCCTACTTACAAAATACTTAATATTTAGTAACTTGCTTTCATAAATACCAATGAAAAATTAACTTCTAAATAGAAATGTCTGTAAGGTTCAAATGTCATGAAAAATGTGATACCAAGTTTGTGCATTTTTAAACTTAAGTACTAGAAGAGGTATTGAAAATCTGATGGCATGTGCTCTTCCTACCCCTAACGTGAATATTATACTTAGATTAACGATATTTGGATTTTCGATATTTTGTACTGCGATGTTTTCACTGTCGATATATCAATTTTCGATCTTCTAATATGTACGTGAGTAAGCATTTCCAACATCTATTACATAAGTACTCCATTGTGGCCGAACAAACAGCTTGTAAAAGCAATTTTGATTCCGAAACACAAACCAGTTTTTATCTCGATCTAACTTATTGTCCTTCCATCAATTAAGTAATTTGAGACCCGCCTAATCCGGCCAAAAGGTCGTAAGTGGCATCACCTTTGTGTATCTCAAATATATTTCTTTAACAGCAAGGCTTTTGTCTCATGACAAATAGCGGTACAAAGCAGTTATCGTAATGTTATTGTAGTTATTAGTCGTTGATAAAGGGGTTTAATGCCGTGGGAATGTTAAAAAGTTTTTTATAAAGTTAATTTATGGAATATAATTTGAATACTAATTATGAATGACGATTTTTGTCGGACAACTTTGATAGAACAGTAGGCTGCTATCAGTGTCAAGTCAGTTAAAGCTCTTTACTTCAATGAGAACATCCCAATTGGTGCGGGATGCGGGGAAACGGAGGGTCGATTCGAATCGCGTGCCTCGTTACAGAACAGAAAAATATTGATATTTTTGTGATTCTCATAATAGCTGCAAATGCAAAATCAGGGATTTGTTGTTGTTGAACCTTGAACCATAGTCTGACTGATGTGATTCAGTTTTTTTTATTTTTAAGCTTAGATAATTAGTGCATTAATGCTAAAAATTGTAATGCTAAAAATGTAAATATTCTGGTTACAATTGGACATTACACAAGTGCTTGTTTTTAGGGTTCCGTACTCAAAGAGTAAAACGGGACCCTATTACTAGGACTCCACTGTCCGTCCGTCCATCCGTCCGTCCGTCTGTCTGTCACCAGGCTGTATCTCACTGATACCGTGATGGTTCCAGTTGAAATTTTCACAGGTGATGTATTTCTGTTGCCGCTATAACAACAAATACTTAAAACAAAATTGAATAAATATTTTTATTGATAATGGTACGGAACCCTTCGTGCGCGAGTCCGACTCGCACTTGGCCGGTTTTTTTTTATTCCGTTGACAATCCCTAAATCATAAAAATACTGTACTGCAAGCGCAATATGGGTGCACTATACTGTACTGCATGCGCAATATGGGTGCACTATAATGTACTGCAAGCGCAATATGGGTGCACTATACTGTACTGCATGCGCAATATGGGTGCACTATACTGTACTGCATGCGCAATATGGGTGCACTATACTGTACTGCAAGCGCAATATGGGTGCACTATACTGTACTGCATGCGCAATATGGGTGCACTATACTGTACTGCAAGCGCAATATGGGTGCACAATACTGTACTGCAAGCGCAATATGGGTGCACTATACTGTACTGCAAGCGCAATATGGGTGCACTATACTGTACTGCATGCGCAATATATAGAATTGTGGAATGAACTCAACTGATTTTCTATATAGTACAGTATACTGATAAGCTTATCTGGTTCTGGGCGACATAAAGTAAGTTCTCGGTAAAATACAAAATACCGCATACAGACCCCGCCCTGCCAAAAGCGGAAAGAGCATTACCTTGCTCAGTCAGTATGTTAACTTAAGTATTGAATTTGAAAATTAACTTAAGGATTGAACCTTACCTATCATTCTGACATGCCACGAAAATGCCCGCTGGAGTCCGACGTTTGATTATAATAAAATGGCCTATTCGCTGTCATATGATTTAGTTAATATTTTGTACCAACGTCATGAAATACAAGTTGGTATGCTCGTAGTGTACGGTCTGCGCGAACGCTCCGCTACGAGCGAGCGGGGCGTGCAGCGTCCATATAAATCAAATGCAATTTATACAGTGTGTGTCTACGACCCGGGCTTTTTTTAAAGGAGGTTAAAATAACGTATATTTATAATGTAATCATGATACCAATTTATTTTTTGACTAAATTTCAGACTTTCTTAATTTTCTAACAATTAATTGCCAGCAATGTACAGCGAAGTAAATTGACAAGTTAGTGTAAATGACAGCTCTTCATACTTTGTTTAGTACGACGTCATACCTAGTACATTGATGGTTCGGATTTGGGAAATTTAATTGTGCAGTTATTTTACATAGTTATGATTTACTAATACGTGCAAACGATTGTTAACGAAGCATATTATCATCAGTCTTAATAAAAGCCCGGGTCGTAGACACACACTGTATAGACGCTCCACGCCCCGCTCGTGGCGGAGCGTGCACTCAGGCGGCCGTACACCTAAAATTTTAAGGTGAAAAGAAAATTCTAAGGCTTAAAGAAATTTTCTTTATATACAATAAAATATAAATATAAATTATATATTCGTAACATCCATTACGTTCGTAAATATAATTATCTAAGTATTTATCTCTCACATTGACATTTGAGTTCGTGAGAAAAGGAAAAATACATTTTAGATAAAACACTTTTAAACTCTGGCGCTTTGCATACATATAAAATATTACTTTAACCCGAGGAAAGCGGTCTAACGAGATAATTAGTTACATTTAAGTTATTAGAGATTTGACACGTTTTATTGTTATTGACCCTGTACATCTCTGACAATATTACATTAATGATCCTTTTTTTTCTGTTTTAACGCTTAGGGACAGTATACATCTCTATAAGAACATTAGAATAATTATTAATTGTATTTGGATGCTCAGAGACATTATACATCTCTGGGGTACTAAATTATATCATAAACTTATTGTTAATTCTGATACAGACCTTATATCGAATGTATTTGATAATATTTTACAATTTTGGATTGTTCTAGTTTTCATTCAGTGACATTTAGTTTGTAACCATTTAGGTACTAATTAGTTAAAATCTGCAATTTTAAAATGATTATTGTGTAAGATTATTAATATTATATTGTAGAACACCATTTGACATGTAAAAGTGCCCTTGTGGCCTATTTGCAGAATAAATAATTGATTTTGATTTTGATTTTGATTTTTATCTGTAAGGGGGATAGAATTCAACGCATGAAGAATCGAACCTGAGAGCAAATCACCGTAACGAGACAGGTGCTGTCTAAACATTGGCATGCGGGGTGGCTCTAATGAATTATAAATATAAAGGACCTGAGGTTCGATTGGGAACGTACTTCAGACTGAGATAAGAGGCATTCAACCAGAATATCGCCTACGTAAATCATTGTATGGCAGCTATTACTCAGCTACTTTAGAATAGGTGAAAATTTTGAAGCCAAGTTAGTTAATTGTGATTTTTTAAATATCTATCGTTAAAATACAAATTATGTTTTTAATCGTTTTCTTTAAATATTTTCTATTTATGGGGTCAACCCGTTTAAAAACAATTATCTACAAAGATCAATCGCAAAAAAATAAAAATTTGAAGGCTTAGTAACCGGACTACCTTAAATAAATTGGCAGAACACATCTCGCCCGCGAAAAACAAAACAGATTTAGGTGCAAATTTATCCTGCTAGTTAAAAAAAAATTGATTCTGCTGATCTTTTGCTTAGAAATAGTAGAACTACAAGAAATACTAAAAATATTCTTTTAGATCTTAAATTTCATTCAATTTGACCTAAATGTTGTTATAATAACAGTTGTGTCCAAGAAAATTTACGAAAGTTGAAGCACCTCGGTCAAGATCTTTTATTAAGGACGTAAAGCAAGACTGATGGACAGACGTCATTACAGTTTATTATAGAACAAGAGTTTCTTTATGTCGGTTTTATATGACTTTTATGTGACCATTCCTCTTCTAATAGCATCCGAGCGCAAAGAGGAGTGGTTTGTTTGCTTATTTATTTATTAATGACTTTTATTGTAGTAAACGCATTTGACAAAAACCGTTGTTAATCTTATTATATAGCTGTCAGTATTAGATAACCACGGGATAAACGAAAAACATGAAGACAAAGACTGAATAACTTACGTCTAATGAGAGAGAGAAGAGTATCAGGTAACAGTGGATAGATGGACTCTAGTTAGGTGAACCACAGTGTTGATGTTTATTGGAAATACAATAAGGACTAATCCGATATTGTTATACAACATGGAATATAAATCTGCTGTCTGAGGATATACGGTACCTCAAGGTTATAAATAATTTTACATAAGCTGCCGTGCGGCTCCTGTAGTTATAAAGAACGCACAGACAGACAGAGCCGCGACATAAAATATGCTCATCTTAAAAGTCCATTCTAGTTATTGGAAAAAAATATATACGTCTCTTTCAAAAACAGTGGGTCGATTGTCTCACAGGATGTGTGACCATTTTATTTTAAATATCTTGTATTCTGTTATTTGTTTTAGGTTAGAACTGCTACTTTTGTTATTTTGTCTGTTTCTGTTGTTTTTGTCGGTATAGATATCTTAGTTATATTATCTGAAATAAAGAACGAATAATAATAACATTTTTAAGAAATTTCTCCTTTTGGTTCAGGGATTCTAAGAGGGTCAATCTGTCATTTATATTTCGCATATCAGTTAAACATCAATTATGTAGTTTCGCACACACGCGTGAAAAATGTTGAAATGCGATTAGGACGCAAAGGGTCAAATAATCTATTACTTACTAACTTCTCATACAACGGCATTAAAATTCCTATGAAGTTATTTTAAAACCGTGATCGGGAATGCGTAGGAGTTTATTTATAGAGATTCCATTGTTTATGTTAAGCATTGTCAATAATTAAACAGTCCATTTTGAATTTATGTAACGTAAAGTTTTAATGTTATCTCATATTTTTGATGGGTCGATATAGATTAATGGGTTGGAAGTAAAACTGTGGGGGGTAGTTGGGAGACTAACACCTACGCAAAAGTACAGAGTAGATAACTCGGTCACAATATCTATGCATCTTGCCGCGTGACGTCATTTCGGATCTCTAAGAACGATGTGAAGCGCGAATAGCTTGCGCGGGGAGGTAACAATTTTCCCAACCATATTCGCGTTCTGTTTTTCTTTTATTTGTGTGTAAATTAGTAAATAAAAATTCAGTAAAACTCAACGCATAAGCCTGTTCAAAGTAAAAACTTCTGTCGAACGATGTCAGTACAAAAATGTTTTGTCATATTTCGACGTTTTCGGTATTTCGTGCATCGTTCAAACCGTGGAACGCGTTGTAGAAAAAATAGCATTGTATTATGTAGCTTGTAAAATAAAAATAAAAACAAATGCGGATTTTTCAAACAGCATTCGAATATCTACCCAGTTTTGAGTTTGAAGCATGCGTTGCTACGGATGTGATGAGCAAAAAATATGAAGGGTTCTTCATTATTTTTGGTATATGCAAATAAATGAGCTTATTTTTTTGTAACTTAACTGATGACCTGGTAAGGTCGCGGGAGTCCGCTGGATGCGGCGTAGGGCCGGTCATTGTGGCACTCTTTGAGAGAGGCCTATGTCCACCAGTGGACGTCTTTCGGCTGATATGGTGATGATGACGATGATGATGCTGGCAAACAAACATACGGTCTGCCTGATGATAAGCAGATACTATGGTCGCACAAGTCCCTTGTCGACTCTTTATTTATTTGCAACAAATGCAGGTAACTCAAAACACAACGCTTCCTTAGGAGTTCTGGCGACCATACCACCTCCGGCAAAGGCAAAACCAAATATATTTGATTAGCAATATAGTTGGTTTTGCCTTTGACCCGGCGAAATAAACAGTCGGTTCTGCCCTTAACCTGGCGAATTACTCTACTCATTACGCCCAGCCCAACTTCTCTTTATAAAACCAGCTACCCGCATGGTTACATTACACGTGGTGATAAAATATAGCCAATGTATAATACAGAAAGTAAAAATACAGAAAGTTTCTCAATACGCAGAAGAAAGATTTTTTTTTTCGGATATGTGGTTCCGGAAATTACCTCTCCTCCCTCACGGGTCACGGGTCCCAAGGCACCATCGCAGGCATACCAGTAAATTCTGTTTTTTTTTTTCAGTTATTTATTTCCCCAACTTCCGTGTTGAACCCTAGACTGTGTCGATGCCGAAACTTTTGCAATCTGCGAGTAATTACAGTTGTTTTGGCCTCGGCTGCGAGGCAGCATCCGCTTCTGTTTCACAGGTATTAAACAAGGTGCTATTCATCTATTTGACCAACAGTGGAGTCTGTGGGCTTTCATAACACACTAGGCGTTTAATTGACCGGTAGTCAGCTATTTACCACTTAGGCCACATTTGGCAAAGCGGATTCGACATTTGTCTACTGGTGTAGCCGAGTTCCTGGGTTTGAATCCCGGTAAGGGCATTTATTTGTGTAGGTAATGAGCACGAATATTTATTCCTGAATCAAGGATGTTTTCTATATATTTAATAATTTATTTATCGATGTAAGTCTGTTTATCTGTCTATAGTACCCATAGTACAAGCTTTGTTTATACTTCGATTTTTTTAGCATTAGAAAGACCTTTACAGAAGTAAGTGTAAGGTTTTTTATAGAACACGTTTTACGATACCTGCCGTAAATGCGGCGGAATAGTGGAAAACTATGAAAACATTTTTTAAAGCATTTTTCATTATTATTAGACGATAGCAAAATGTGTAATTTGCATTTACTTAAAAGGATTATTTAATAATACAGCACTAATATTTTATTTGTGTTATTTTTAATGTATCGCAAAAAAATTGCATGATAAAAAACCCAGAGAAGCAGAGGTTTCCAACAAACGGAACGTTTTAAACGTATAAATTGCGACTAAATTGAAGAGATCGTGTCCCACAATAATAAGAGTTTAGCGTTTTGACATTTGCAATCGGTCGGATAAAATGTCCGCCATTAAGTACATTGTTCATGTTTGTTTTTAAACGTCACTCTCATCTCGTATGTCATGCGAATGCAAGTGCGATATTTGGTCATTATCCCAGAATCTTGTTGTTTTGAGTTATTAAGTTTCATTGTTTTCCGTTAAAGTTATTTGTTATTGTTATTATCTTTCGTTGATACGGTTCACAGCCGATGGATCTATCCCAATTCAGTGTAGTGAAAGGTTAGGTTAGGTTAGGATTAGTTAATAATAATAAGTATATATTTACAAACCTAAGTGATAGGAAATGTGAAATCATTGATAAGTACCTATGATGTAACAAAGAAAAATACACAATAATTTAATATTTTATTATTAACTTCTGAAGAAACAGGTTAACGACACCTGCTTCTTTGTTTATCGAATTTCTAATGCTAAAAAAATCGAAGTATAGGTTGGGACTAGGTCGATTTGTGTAAAAGATTCTCATCAAATATTTTTTTATGCGGTATTTTGTACTTTATTAAGAGCTGCCGATGCCGCACCGATATCCTTACTGTGATTACTACATTTTCGCAGTATTCTTATTGCTAACACCATATTCAGCTACCACTCAGACCACTTCGGATTTTGCGCGGTGGAATCGGTATCTTAGAGAGAGCTAGTAATGCCACCTAGATTTCTTTACTGTCAGTATTACATTTGCAGAGCAGTATTATATTGTGCAGGCGAGACGTGGCACGGTATGCATGCAGCACCGCCGCATTCAGACCGCCCAGATTCCGCGTTTCCTGCGCCATTCCGGGAAACAGTAAAAAACAGTTGTAAAAAATCTGTTCTCACTTTTGACAGTTGACACATGACAAATTAGGAAATCGGGCTACATCAATAAACTTTCAATAAAGTACTTACACATTATCGCATACGGATTCCCGAAAAAAACGCGTAAGTGCCCTATCTCCAAAGCGCGCGCTTGCTCTAAGGTTTTTGGCTTGTTTAGTGTCAGTTCGAGGTTGGCGAGGACAGACACAATTAGTGCAAATTGACGTTGAATGGACGCAAAGTTCATGATGACTCCTAATTTAGGATTCTACTAAATTGGCAAGCCACGAGGCATCAACGTGGCATCCTATCATGTAAATTCGTTAATACTCTGCCCGGATACTTGGGTACTTGAAGCTACCAGCGAACGTTGAAAACAAAATTTCAAACTGGGAAATATTTTGTTCTATCGTACTATCCACCCCAAAAATATATGTAGGAACTTAAAACTCAACAAAATGCCTCCAAACAGAAACCATTAAAGACCCTTACATATTCATTCCCCCATAAATACTTTTAATTTACCCTGAAATTAAATCATGTCTTTTGATTGCCTTAATTAATTTTACCACGAAGCCTTCTAAAGGTCTACGTATGCCAAAATACGCCCAAATGTGCCTATTTTATGGTAAATTAATTAAATTGCTATTAAATGTGCCTTTGAAGTGAAATGTATACTAATGTTAACGTATATTATGAATAAATGAATATGAGTATGAGTAATAATACGTAACTCACTTTTGTTTTTTTCAAAAGGAGTATGGAGTATTTTAATATAATTTTCAGTGCCAATTCTAGCAATTGTATGTATGTGTGTAAATACTTTATTGTACACCAGATGCTGGTAAAATACAGACAAATTAGGTTAAGTCGGTGGTAAAGTCGCCTTTTCTTTATTGACTTATCCCTGTAAGAGATTTCTTCCAGTTAACATTTGAGCAATTTAGAAGACAAACTGACATTACACGTGTACAGAGACGTATTTATCTCTATGCTACAGTCAATGAATCTTCATACATTTACTATAAACTAGTACCTTTTTTTTATTACGTATATGTGCATTTGACCACTATCCCAACTGATGGTAAGTGATGATGAGGTCGACTGAGTTACATGCATACCTACAAATAAAATAATAATACTATAGACATCTGTTTCCCACAACATATAAGTAAAAAAATTTGAAGTGGTTATTTCAATACCAAAATAAAGAGAAAGATAAGAACCACCCAAAGAGCCATGGAACGGAGCATGCTCAACATAAAAAAAATTCAAAAAATAAAGAGTATGTCTATAAGAGAAAAAACAAAGTTACAAGACGCACTAACTCAAGCCCTCAAATTGAAATGGCGATGGGCAGGACATATCGCACGGTACAAAGACAATAGATGGACAATATTGGCAACGAAATGGGGAGGCCCTATTATCAAAAGGAAGGTGGGAAAGCCATATAAACGATGGCTAGATGATATCAAAGAAATCACAGGGAAAGACTGGCTAAATAAAGCGAAAGACAGGCAAAAATGGAGTGAGTTGGAGGAGGCCTACACCCAAAGAGGGGTCCAAATTAAATAAACAATTAGTAAGCTACATAATACTAACACAACATAGCTATAAGAAAACTTACTAACCAATACAGAAGATAAATTATGTAAAAACTAGGAAATTTGGAAATAAAAGGCTTTTTATTATTTATTATTATTATTTCAATACCTAGTAGACAACAAAAAATATTATTTAGGTACAACTAAGTTTAGTTAGTTATATATCATATCATTGACATTTTAATTTAAATTATTTTTAGTTAGTATTTGTTAGTTATTGTTAGTTAAGTTAAGAATTATCATTATTTTTTACACTCAGTATGGCTTTCTTAATTACATATTTGGCTTTATGCGGTTTATCCCTTACACAATCCATTACATTTTCCAATATATTTGTAGGGAAGCTGTTTAAGATAACAGCATTATTGCATGGAAGTCATCCATGGGAGCGTCCGCAAACATCCCAGATGCACAGCAAAATCGAGGTAGTCCCATCACCCGTTATTAAACTGGACGCGCAAGGCTTACTCTCGTTTCGTATATTTCATCCACAGAAGGCTGCACGTATGAAATGTTTGGCAAAACGACCTGAACAGCGTTCGTTTCACCTCAGCCGTATTGCGTGCATACCTGCGGACCAACATATTCGTCCTTACTGCCAGCGCCCTGCGTTTCATCTCAATATCGGCATCGTCTGTGAGATCCGCGGTTACTAAATACCCCAGATATTTAAAATGAGTTACCCTATTCAAGGTAAGCCCTCCAAGAGTCACTGGTGGCACTACCAACTAACTCTTGCGTCCTGCATAAGACTCAGCATAAGTGTAAGGCCTGAGTGGACGCTCATAGCGGAGCGATCGGCGGGGCGTGCAGCGGGGCGGGCGAGCGTGCATTCACTTTGTGCAGCGTCTACTCAGGACACCAGTATGAGTTTCAATTGTTTAACATGCACGCCGCACGCCCCGCTCCGCCGCACGCCTGACTCGAGCGTCTACTCAGGCCTTACACTAAGCCTCACACACTCGCAACAGCTTATTAATTAAAATCGGCCAAGAGCGTGTCGGTTCACGCTCAGTGTAGGGTTCCGTAGTTTTTCGTCCGTCACAGTAAGTGTGTGAAATTATTTTGTATTTTTTTTCAAAAACTATTCAACTTATCAAGTTTAAAATAATTTTCCTAGAAAGTTTTTATAAAGTTCTACTTTTGAGATTTTTTCATATTTTTAAAACTTATGGTTCAAAAGTTAGAGGGGGGAAGACACATTTTTTTAGTAACATTATCAAAAAATATTTTAGCAAACCCCTATTCATTTTTAAATACCTATCCAACAATATATCACACGTTAGGGTTGAAATGAAAAAAAAAACACTCCCCACGTTACGTATAGGGGAGGTACCCAAATAAAATAAAAAAAATCACTTTTTATTTTACCATTTTGTCGGCGTGATTGATATACATATTAGTACTGATCAGTCCCTCGCCTAATGCGAGGAAACCGACGTGCCACACGATGTCGTGGGTCATATAGTGCCAAAAGTGGGGAGTTGACTTACTGGTTCCCATCGACGCTATATCGTGTCAAGTCTGTCTAGTATCCGTCAAGGTCCAGTCAAAGTCAAGTCAAGTCTCTCAAGCTGGTCTCCGGGGCCGTGAAAAGCGCCGTGATATTCCATGGGATGCGCCAACAATGCGGGGTCCGTCACAGGCACCAAATCACACCGGCACGGCACTAGTTTCACCAAATGTTCGACTCGACCTCGATACAGGCCACCAAAACGAGTCTCCAAGTACGTTCACCAAATTACAAATCAATCCTCGGACACTGTGTGTCGGCAAAGCGAGGTTTATTACAAAAAGCACACGTTTCTCGACCGAACTCTGACGTGTCCTTTTATGCGACCGACAGCAAAATGTGACAGCTCAAGTGTCACTGTCCAAACCACAGAGGTACACACGAGAGGCGTTTACAAAATAAAGGGTCGGGCAGACATGCGGCCCGAACAAGTACCAAATTTCAGCTTTCTAGTGCTAACGGTTACTGAGATTATCCGCGGACGGAGGGACAGACAAAGCGAAACTATAAGGGTTCCTAGTCGACTACGGAACCCTAAAAAGGTAGGTAATTTTTTATGTTAGGAGTAAAACTCCAAAAGTACTCATCATCATCATTTAAGAGCTTTGCTCTTTTCGGTGGAGCAACCGCTTCTCTCCCCTGTCCATTGCCAGCCTCTTGATTTCTTCATACGATTCGGCAGCAACTTTATCCTTGGCTTAAATATATTAGTCTAGGCCTTATCTACCTGTCTTGCTTTCAGAGATGTTTAAGGAGAAGCACTTATTCCATTTAAATTCTCATATATATACATGTAAATTAAATACACATTAAAAAAAACTATACAGGGTCTGGCCTGTAATAGGAGCAAATATTCAAAGGGACGCTTCCTTAGAGCATTTGTAGCAACCCCTTGCGTCCCACTCATTTTATTTTTTTTTGGATTCGGAGATATTTTGATCTAAAGTTATGACCTCCAAGTAATGTATCTTGGCACCACGACATCATAGCACAGCAGTCAATGCGGATTTTGAGGTAACATCATGTAACGAGACATAATAGTTACTGATAGCAGTCCAGAAGAGTAAAAAATACAACTTAACTTATTTTAAAGAAAAAATATTTCAAAAAAAAAAAATTTTTTTTTCAAGTTTAACCATGTGGAAATAATTGTTTACAAGCTTAATAAATAAATAAATAAATAAATAGCAATTTATTTCAGACATTCATCCATAGGTATTACACATAGGTGGGTATATACATAATCTACCGTTTTATTTTTTGCTCCTATTACAGGCCACACCCTGTATATAAAGGTATGTACAGTAGACGGCAAACTTCGTGCGTAAATGAGGGGAAGTGGGGGGGCAGCTTGCACGTACAATTCGCCTTTGCGCAGGCAAGGTCATTTGCGCACGAAGTTTGCCGTCTACTGTAGAATCGACCTTGCTACTGGACATCTTAGACTAAATAACCCCCCCGTCTCTTGTAGTATTTTATAATAATCTGACTCGCTGTTGGCTGTTACAAAACTTATAAACGATCGCGGAAACATACCCATAAACAAACTTTTTAATTATGTACCACCTGCCGCTCCACCTGTTTAAATTTAAAATTAGAACAAAACATTTCCTTACTAGACGCGTCATAAAGAAAGAAAAATAATGGCACGACGGCTACAAGGTATTTTAAACCTAACGCCGACGTGTTGAAGTTTTTTTTCGAAACAGAGCGCCTTTGTTTGTTTATAAAAAAGTTCGTTAGTTAAAAATGCATGTGTATGTAAATGTGTGACGTATAAATGTCAATGATAAATATTGTTAACGAATCTGTTTGGGAATATGGCCGTACAGTCGCCATCACATACATCGGAGCAAACAAGCACGTCACAAACATCGGAACACACCTCTATTTTCAAGGCATTAGGGTGCATGTACCGATATTTTTGAACACCTATAGTGTACCCATGTATGTGATGGCGACTGTACCTACCAGGTAGTTATAAAATAGTGTCAATGTTAAAAATGTGTGTTTTGTGATGAACATGGTGATTTCGAAAACGGGCCCAAGAAGGTTTCCATTTTATCAGTTATCGTTGTGGATAAGACATCCGCCACTCTCGCACTCGCTCACTTGTCAGAACGTGACGGATGTATTATCGACAGCGATAAGTGATTAAATTTCAATCGTGCTACGCCCGCAGAAATGGCAAAACGCGAGTGAGTATTCAAATACAAACTTAATAGGGAACATTACGCAAAACTCTTCGTAGGTGGCGACACTAGCAGCGTTGACATTGTATCTCGTTCCCACTTGCGGTATTGTCTATGCAAGCATCCTGGTCACTGACAATCAATTGTGCATGTGTGTGTATAATCCCTATATTTCTATACTGGTTTACTATTAGTGGTAGTGCTGCCTCTGGCGGCAGAACATTGCAGTAATGTTCCCTATTATACTCGTAGTTAGCATCGAAGTTTGAAGCTGCTATTCAGCTAGCTATTCAAATTTTAAAGAGAAGAAAGGCACACGTTTTGGTTACCTTACACCGCACGACGACGTTGTGTCATCGCCAATACAGCATGTGTTAAAAGCGACAGTGTGACGATGATTAAAAGAATTCCATTATATCCTATAACTAGCGACTCGCCCCGGCTTCGCACAGGTTTATATGTTAATTACATGCATGAATGGTTTGTATTATACATATAAACCTTCCTCTTGAATTATCTGTAAAAAAAAACCGCATCAAAATCCGTTGCGTAGTTTTAAAGATCTAAGCATATAGTGTATTTCAAATACGAAGGCCCGATGCACTTGAAACTTAACAATAGGGCTCATAATGTTTGCCTTATGTTATCTAATTAGGAGCACTTCAAAATGGCACGCGTCGGTGCAATCCGCATGCAACTAAAGCGTGACTAAAACATTTTGGTACTTGAAAATAAAAATACGAAATATTAGTTAACATTTATTTTTATAGCTAATATTTGTTAAAACAAAAATTGTGTCAATGAAATATTTATTTATATCTATATACATTTTTTTAATTGTGTCAACTAAAAAATAACAATCAACTTTCAGGTAACTCAAGTTAAGACTAACTTAATTTAAGTACATTAAAAACATATTCATTAATTACATAAAATAATACATTACATAAAATATAAAATTTATTCGCTTTCTGACGTATATTCTTCCGAATTTGAGGTTTCGTTAAACGATCAAGATCATTAGGTTGCATGTAAAATACCACGCCGCAAAACGGGTCCGGCCAGGTATCTTTTGTTATCACTAATCCTATTGTTAACGCCTAATGACCATCTCAAGTGCATCGGGCCTTCGTATTTGAAATACACTATACATAGGGACAGACAGACAGACAGACAGACAGACATCGGGAAGCGACTTTGTTTTATACTATGTGTGTATTGATATAAAAATTCAAATTGTCCGTTCTGCCATTATTAATTAACTACTGTTGTATTGAAGTCGCGAACAATTATCAAGCCATTTTTTTTAGGTACCTTATACTTAATCATGTACGTTATAAGTTGCTGTCTCATTCGATCGTGCACGCGTGGCCCGACACTTACTTGGCCGATTTTTATAAAGACGGCATCCCCGTTTACTATCCTTTTAACATTATCTCCATTATCTATTGAAAAGTAAAAAAGCAAACAATGGTTTACGTCGTTCGGAAATGACAAAATGTCGTAGTATCTAATTTATACGTAAATCGACACCCGGACGCCATTCAAAATGTTAATTTATCACTAGAGATCTTTATGGATGCGTTACCATTGGAACTCGATTTGAAATAACACTAGTGGCTACGAAGCTGTGTGTGTGTCGAGCGTGTGTAGCGAGCGTCAAATATTTTTTTTTTTTTTTTCGAAAACGTGAAAATAAATATATATAAAATTATTGTACCTACTCCTAAAATTTCTCGAGAATCGTTTGAGAAATGCGGCCTGTAAAGAAGAACAGCCGGACAGCACAATGCAACAACACATTGAAGCATAGAAGTTCGTTCGCTTCGTTCACTGGTTCGATTATCTTACACGGTCATTGCACTGCTTCTTAAGGCGCCGTAGGTTCATAGTCTTCTCTCCCTATCGCTGAGCATAAGCGTGAGCGAGAAGTGCGTGTTTGAAAGCGAGGAAATCATGTTTTTTTAATTTAAATTTTTTGTGCGTTTAGATATATAAAAAGAAGCGGGTTGTGTCGGAGATACAACCGTTAATTAAGTTTAAGTGGATACTTCTTTGTTGGCTATGGAACCCTAATATATCTGAATTAATTCACTAACATCTGTATAAGTACAGATAAATCCGTATATATGGCAACATTTACTGACGTAGCTCATTTGACTCGCGATACATTGAAAATGGCGGTAATTTCAGCATTATTTTTATGTCCGCCACATAAACTAAATAACATTTTGTGATTAACAACTAATGGCAAATAAAGAAGGATTAAAACATGTAACAAACAATTATTTTAAATCAGATGAGGCTTCTCTACAAAAAGTTATTCCGGAAGTCACGTGATACATTTTGAACTGTACCCCTATACAAGAACGCGAGCAAAGAAGTATCCACTTCAAAAAACTATCACTAAGTTCCTTTGAACATGATATTGCCGATTTTTAGAACCAATTTTAATATGTTTAGCTTTTGTGCATAATTTGTTACGAATGTTTTAAGTGTATTTTAGACCTATGTTCGTGATTTTTTTCTATCGAGCGAAAATTGCTTAATCATGTTTCGAATCACTGATTTCCCTGCAGAAAACTCTTAAGATTAGTATTCGTATTTTTTGAAACAAAACAACAACAAACGCATTATATTGTTTCAAAGCTATGTTCGCTTAATTTCGCTGAACCTACGGCACCTTAACT
Organism: Epinotia brunnichana; assembly: GCA_963854355.1. Lineage (NCBI taxonomy): Eukaryota > Metazoa > Arthropoda > Insecta > Lepidoptera > Tortricidae > Epinotia > Epinotia brunnichana. The sequence goes on from OY977952.1 coordinate 24,033,499, forward strand.
TACAGACTACCCATTAACCTTAAATGATTTCAACCTCTTCATTATTAGTTAAGAAATAAAATATAGAATAGAGAATTTGGTTGGATAGGTACTTCATAAATCAGTTATCACCTAACCGATTTGGATGATTAACATTTTTTAATGAAATACCCTTAATGGTAACGCTTTTTGAGGATTGACATCTGATAAGAAGATCCTTGAAGAGTTGATTAAATTCGTCAGATTTGTACAGTTTACGGTACTGGTTATTTTCAAAGTAACATGTTCTCGGAAAGCATCATGGCCGTAAAAAATCAGATATATGGATATACAATCAAAAACAAAGAAAAAGTGACAGTTAGAATGGAAATTCTGTACAAAAGATGCCCGTTTTCGTTCTTATCTAAAATTGTCATAAAAAATATTAAGTGAATTGTTCAAAGACCCAGTGGGACTCACTCTATCCTCGATCCCAACTCACTCTACACCATAGTAACCCTTCATTTATGGCCTTCTCCCGGGACAGTTAACCCGGATAGCTCGTAAACTGAAAATAGATATATCCTAAACACTTAGCCATTGTTTACCGTGCATTATGTGCTAAAGTGACCTCGATCTGAGATAACTAGTTTCATCAGGGTTAGCAAATGGTGTACGACCCCTGGACGATCGATAGAGCTGTCTGGCATATGTTTCAAATGACAATTTATAATCAATGTGTTTCGTGTTTGTTTCCACGTAGGGCATTGGAGCCGGATTCATAAGTAAATACTTCTCCTGACGTCATCATCATCATATCAGCCGAAAGACGTCCACTGCTGTATACGGGCCTCCCCCAAAGAGTGCCAAAGTGACCGTACCTGCGCCACCCGCATCCAGCGGAATCCCCCGACCTTTACCAGGTCATCAGTCCACCTTGTGGGGGTCCACCACAGATGTCTGAATATAAGGAGATCGGACATGCCGGCCGATTTGTATTGGTACGCATGTCGCAAGTTCATTAACCCACACAATTCCCAAGTAATTGACAAGACAAAGCACGCACACATCTAAAACACACACTTGTATACCTAATACGCTCTTATTGGACAATACATACGCGCATCATATCAGGCATTTTGGGAAAAAAACGTAATATTCTCTGCGATCAGCACGCGTGCACAGTATGGCAGTGTATGCCCATTGAGCATACAGCTGCGACACGGCCGCCGGCGGCTTGTCCTCTCTCTAGTATTCTATGCTCTGAGGGGTCCACGCTGCGTCTTCCGGTACTACGTGCGTCCATTCCCGTTACCTAAAACTATGAAATACGACATTTTCCTGTTATCGGAGATACAGGGTTTCTTAGCAACAATTGCTCCTTACATCAAGCACTGTTACGTTACCCAAAAAAACTTACTGCTATTTTTAGATATATTTGACCAGGTTCGATTCCCTTAGTTAAGTTAACGTGCATATAAATAATGTTTTAATCGCATAATAATATAAAGGATGAGACGCCGTTTAGGCGGCTTAAGAGTCCATCCAAAAATTAGGCTTTGTAGCCCTTAACTTTGACAATATCCACAGGAAAGACGAAGCCTAAATTTGGGTAGGTATGACCCAGAAAGACAAGCTTTGGTTAACGAACTATGACAGCAGAATAAAATTAACTAAAGTGATTGCAATTGCTAAGTCTTCTCAGAGGCAGTAGGAGTTATACGGTAATGTGTACCTTACAACAGAATCGTAAAAGTAACTTCTTATTGATCAATAACACCCCAATAAAATATTTGCCCATTTAGGCGCCGCCATTAAGAGCCAATCTTGAATGCCGACACCAAAAACTTGGACATCTCTGTCATTCCCTTCACGGCTGCAATAATGGTTTATTATTACACTGTAATTAATAACACGGACAGACTTTGATAAAATTTATTACTTATGCTGTGTCCGATTCATAAATTATTGTGTCACTTAAATTCGAGGCCATAAAACCAGCGGGATCCGAATTCTGGAGTAAGTTTTTGATTTGTGTCGAAATACCTCTAATTAAACGAGCGAGCGAAGCGAGCAAAGTTCTCCGTTTCAGTTTAGGCAATTTATTTTCGTATGTACGGCGTCTGTCCGGCTTTTCTCCTCGACAGCTCGCATTTATCAAGCGATTCTCGTGAAATTTAGTAAGCAGGTTCAATAATTATATCGATTTTTTTATCTATTCACCATTTTATTTTTTAGGGTTCCGTACTCAAAAAGTAAAACGGGACCCTATTACTGAGACTTCCCTGTCCGTCCGTCCGTCTGTCTGTCACCAGGCTGTATCTCAAGAACCGTGATAGCTAGAAAGTTGAAATTTTCACAGATTATGTATTTCTGTTGCCGCTATAACAACAAATACTAAAAACAAAATATTTTTTTTTTTTTCAGGGGGGCTCCCATACAAAAAACGTGATTTTTTTGCCATTTTTATAGATATTCTGTCACCAAGCTGTATCTCAAGAACCGTGATAGCTAGAGAGTTGAAATTTTCACAGAATATGTATTTCTAATGCCGCTATAACAACAAATACTAAAACCAAAATATTTTTTTTTAAGGGGGGCTCTCATACAACAAACGTGATTTTTTTGCCGTTTTTATAGATAATGGTACGGAACCCATCGTGCGCGAGTCCAACTCGCACTTGGCCGGTTTTTATTATAAAGATAAGCGTTTGAGTTCTAAATCTAACTAGAGCTCACAGAACCCTAAGTATTCAATGGTTTTCGTTCAAGCTGCAAAGCACAGAGTCTGTTTTCGTTTACGTTAGTGCATACCGTTTTTGCCATTGACTCACTGAGATTAAGATATGATTGGTATGATAACTAACAACTTAAAAAAGTTGAAACACCCCGAAATTTTCATTTCGAAGTTCAATATCTCAAAAACGGCTAATTCGATTTTGTTAAAACGTAGCTAAGAACCATCTCGATCACGTCAGCTTTCGGATTAAAAAAACCGCATTCAAATCGGTTCATTCGTTTTGGAGCTACGATGCCACAGACAAACACACACACAGACACACAGACAGACAGACACACAGACACATCAAATTTATAACACCCCTCTTTTTCCGTCGGGAGTTAAAAACTAAATTTAGTTTTAATTCCAAAACGAATAATAACACTATAAAAACAAAGTTTTACCGACTATAATTCAGTACTTCGCGTGAGCGACATACATGAATATTTCCTTTTCACTTTTCCACATGAACTACTTACCGATAGCAAATGCGTTGATTGTTACAGAAAATATCCGAGTCGCTATGGCCGATAATATTTAAGGAGTTCCGTTGATTTCTCAAGTATATCAGAATCACCTATGGCATTTCATTAGTTGCTACTTCAACGGAATTATATCAGTCCGACTCGCACTTGACCGGTTTTTTATAAATTCCTGACATGTAATATTGACAATTACGAATAAATGAATATGAATATATACCACATGTGTTTTAAGGCGTTCAGATTCCTTTCCCGCTATTCTCGTGGCCCCAAATTCCTCGAAAACAAACGAGCACACCTCGGCCACTAATTCCGTGATTAATCGCGTCCCGCGATGACGGTTTAATTTCTTTAAGCTCGATTAGAGAATGATTGAATTAATATGTATTGCCTGATTGTGATTTTTTAAGGCAATGATAAAATAATTAGTGAAAAAAAACTCGTAGCCAGCCAGCTATCGGCTTCATATTTTATATTTTTTTTATATACATACTTACAAGTCTTACAACAGGGTGGTATGTCGACATGATGCGGATTGTCAGGTTTATTTTGATGATATTATAAAATTAATGTAAAAACCTAATCTAAGATAAGAAACATCAACATCCTCCTTGCGTTATTCCCGGTTGTGCCCTAAAGGAGAAGAAGGCCTAATACCAAGATTTGGCATAGGCACTAGTTTTACGAAAGCGACTGCCAGTGCCATCTGACCTTCCAACCCAGAGGGGAAACTAGAGCTTATAGGGATTAGACCGGTTTTCTCACGATATTTTCCTTCAACGAAAAGCTTACGGTAAAAACTCATTGGCACGAGCCGGAGTCCGAAGCCACGACCGCCGCTTGACAGCCGCATGCCTGAACCACTAGGTACGGTAGCCTAGTGGTTCAGGCTTCGAAGATTAGAAATAAAATAAAGAGGAAAAAATACAAGGTTTTTGTCCTAGTGCCCGATACTGCCCCCAATAGACACCTTCAATCTTCGTCACATCGGTATTCAAATATACAAACTCCGGAAATTTTTAATCATCCGTCCACAGTTTCAAAACCTATTTGATCACCTGAGGGGTAAGCACATAACGTTCCGAACGCGCGTTAGGACAATCTAACGTCATTTTTCCGTATACAATTTTACATTTAGATCTAAATACCTGACGCGCGAACAGTGCGTTAGGTACGTAAGCTTCAATAATTTAAATCATCCATCCATCGTTTCAAAAACTATTTGATCACTAGGTAAAGCTAATCAGTGAAATTTAATTATCCGATGCCAAACAAAGCTACCGGTTCAGCTTTAAGCTGCGCTAAGCTTAATAAGTACGCGTTCAGTTAATTAATATTAACATCTCTAATTAACGGTTCCGTTATCGGTATTTTGATATTAATAGTGTGCTAAAGGTGTTTAAACTGGTAATCCCTATGTTAAATAGGTATATCTGTTGTTAATGTGTTAAACTACCATTTTAGTTTCAGTTTGGTGGTATTTTTTCAACCATATTCATATACAGGGTGGGCAGGAGCAAAAAATTTAACTGTATATAATTAAGCTTCATCATCCTCCTAGCGTTATTCCCGGTTGTGCCCCTAAAGGGGCCCGGGGTCCGCTTTGACACCTAATACCAAGATTTGGCAAAGGCACTAGTTTTACGAAAGCGACTGCCATCTGACCATTCCAACCCAGAGGGAAAACTAGACCTTATTGGGATTAGACCGGTTTCCTCACGATAAATATTCCGTCCATGGGTGAATATTTTTTCTGTCATTAGTTGCCATGGTTACTTTTTAAACCTGCTATTTTGCGGGTTTAAATCCACCGAATGTAGGATTTTTTTGACATTTTCGAACCCCATTTTTATGAGCCATCTTCTAAGCTTGTTAGATGTCCATGTTGTACAGTCGAGTTCTCCAATGTGTACACAGACTACCTTTCAAAAATATCTACGTACAGTCGCCATCACATACATAGGTACACTATTAGGTGTTCAAAAATATCGGCACATGCACCCTAATGCCTTGAAAATAGTGGTGTGTTCCGATGTTTGTGAGCTGCTTGTTTGCTCCGATGTATGTGATGGCGACTGTACGTGTCTTGTGTCAGTAAAAATAAAGACTGCGTATAGATACTTTTGAAAAGTTGTCTGCATAGACATTGGAGAACTCGACTGTAACAAATTTTAAAAGAAACTCTGTCATATCGTCATTTTTAAAATGTGTCGTTTTACAGTGTATTAGACTTAAGAGACCGCAGTAAGCTCGGCCGAATTTCACCTTCCCATACAAACGGAGTTTCCTTCTCATTTTAAAACTGCGTGTTTGATTGTAACGAAACTGCATATACAATGACATGAGGTATATCCAGGTCTGTAATTAGTTTATATGGCTCCAGTTTATAAAACAAACGAAATAGAGCAAAACAAGTTTTGTATGAAAAACTTAAATTTGCTGTATTTTTTTACTTTGGTATCTGAAGCTACATAAACTAATTACAGACCTGGAAGGTACTTAACTTATCCTAAATATAAAGTTTCAGAGCAAACTAGCTAGTCGTTTTTAAATGAGAGCGCAACTACGTTTGTATGGAGAATCGAGCTTATTAAGCTTGTGAACAATTATTTCCAAATAGTTTTAAGTGAAAAAAATACATTTTATTTTTCAATGTCTAAATTAAGTTTAGTTGTATTATTTTACTCTACTGGAGTGCTATGAGTTTTTTTTTTAAAAAACATAAAAAAAAAATGAAATTAATAATAAAAAATCACAAAACACACTCATTACATGTTGTTACCTCAAAATCTGCATTGACTGTCGTGTTATGATCTCGTGGTGCCAAGATAATTATACATTACTTGGAGGTCATAACTTTAGATCAAAATTTCCCCGAAACCAACAATTTTGAAAATGAATGAGACGCAAGTGGTTACTGCAAATGCTCTAAGGAAGCGTCCTTTTGAATATTTGCTCCTCTTACAGGGCCCATCTTTTACATACAGAGAGTATTATTCAAACGGGACATTGACGGAAATTCCGAAACTATAAGAGATACGGAAATGCTAAGGAATCCTGAGGCCGATTTAAGAAAAAATAAAACCAGAATTATAAGAAAACTTCATACACGGCTAGGAATAAAACCCGCTCAAATCTATCAAAACTCAAAGTTTGTATTATTTCCGGGTTTAATTCTTGTAGTGCTGGTTGTAGGGTACACTTGTTGTTATGGAACCTAGTTTATACAAATACCCGATAATTTTCTTTAAAAACAATGTTTTAACCGACATCAATTCTCCGTAAAGCCACATACAGAATCAGAATCAGAATTTCAAATGTGCCTAAAACATTTGAAGAGTGCCCTCGGTTTCTGCAGGATACTATTATCAAATCCTGACCATGACCATGGGAATACTTGGGAAGGATCACTTTCAAACGAAAACAAATTTCCAAATCGATCCCGGCGTCTTCAAGTAATCGGGAAATATACCTACATAAAAGACGTCGATGAATTGAGAACCGACTTCAAGAAAGTTAAAAATGTCGTCATACATACTAGTAGTGTACCTAATATCAGGCTCGACGTAAAAAATCAGCACCAATGACAAAAACCATTATTGACAGCAGTCAACGCTGTTGCAGTAACAACAACTTAATTTTGTAAGTGTTGACATTAAAGTCAGCTTACATAGAAAACGACCACACGAAACCTGGAAAGCTAAACATTAAAATTCCTACATACTGATTGAAACAAGTAGCCATTTTACGAGCTGCCTTATAAAACATAAAAGGAACATTAAACTTCAAAATAAAAACCGTAGTAAATCTTTACCTATATAAAACTGTAGCAGGGGGTGATATATTTTCTATCATTCCTTGCATGCGACATATATCGTTCAAAACAAATTACTACCGATTATAAGTCCAGAGAAAAACCCACCTTGTCTTAATATAGCTACGGTCTGATTTTGAACGCTGACGTAATTTTATTCGTTATATTGGTACGTGAAAGTAAGCGAAAGTTGTGTAACGTTAATTCTATTTTAGAATTTCAAATTTAGAATTGAAATGTAGGCAGTAAAATTTTTGTTTGATGTTTTTGTTCGTTTCGTTGCCTTATTTGTTTAACAGTGACGGTTTTTGAGATGTATGGGACTCTTTAATCTCGTACGAATGTCGTATTCTTGTATTTTATTACATGCTTTTATTTAACTTGCAATGTTATTGTTGTTCAGGTCTAATATTGCATGTTAAGAGTCCCCAGCAGGTAATCCCTTGTTTGGCCTTATAACTTTTTGTCAAATTTCAATTTGTCTAACAACTTTTGGTATAATGCACAGTTTGTCTAAGGTCGATCTGTATAATTTAATTTTTCATAATAATTGTTTGTTCGAAATACGTTTTACCCAAATGACGATTTTCATAACTCTTGTTTTGTCCGATATTATTTTATCTAAAACTCATTTTGTCGATTCTTATTTTGACTAATCATCACATTGCCGAATGACGTTTTAACTTTGATTTTTTTGTCTAATACAGATTCATTGTAATATTTACTTGTTAAATAGTACTAATTGTACATAAGACGGTTTACCATTGTTATACTTATTAACGTTTTGCCTAATTTCGGTCCAGCTGTGGTGAGTGAAACACCGTTGTTATGCACTCGCACTCGCATTGAAACACTTTTCACTAAAATGAAAAATGGCCGAGATATTGTATTTTATATACATTGGAGACTCAGGTAACGAAATCGAATCGGAGCACCCCAATACCCAGGTGGTCTTGTCTGCCCTTCCCCTAAAGCGTATATAAAAAGCCGGAGGTGAAGAGGGGGAGCAGCGGGCGCTGTGACAAAACGCGTTAGCCATGCAGAGCGGAGCGGCTGAGGAGCAAGCCGGAGCTGCGGAGAGAAAGGGCTGCTCTCCTCGTAGCGCCGGAGCTAAGGCGTAGTGCTGTAACTTTCCAACTAACTACTATGAATTTTCTGGTTACAATTTGCTACACCTTGACCCGTAGTCTGCGTTCGGGTTTCTATTTGTACCTAAAGGCAGGTCGGTGTAAGTACGATGACGAGCGAAGCGAGGAGGATTGTTAGGTTGAACTTGGACCCTACGACACGAAACCCTGCGAAACGATTTTTTTTAATAATTTAAATTAATGCCCATCATTATGTACCTACAGTCACATACACTACTAACTGAATACATTTTTAAAAACAAAAATACATTTCGTGTTGATAAAAACAAGATAAGGTATTTCAGAACTAATTCTCGTGAAATTTTGTAAACATGTTTTATAATAAAATAGTTTTTGTCGATTCTGTTTTTAAAATGAATTAAAAACAAATTTAAATAAAGCTCGTGATTTCTACAGCTCACAGAATGTCGCGTTATTTTAGGGTCTTTGTGCACCTATTAGGGTTTGCTAAGCGACTTGGCTTTGAAATAAGTAGACAAAGATTCGTGCAATAAAAAATGTATAATAAAAAAAAACTAAATTGTGATCCGACTGTTTTAAAAAATTAGGGTCGTAGGTAAAAACTAAATTCACACAGACAGTCCCGGTTCATTCCCTACGGATTCGGTACTCTCGCCTGGGAAACGTGACGTAGCTGGTGCTCGCGGGCGCTCGCAATTCTGGCCGACTGTTCTCGTGAGGCGTCCCGCAGAGGTCATACAAGGTGACGGGTGCGTTCCCAGCCTCGCGGCGACGTACCGCTGGTGTAGGCCGTGGCTGCGGTGGTTTCTCCACCCAACTCAATAGCCCGAACTTAGGACCCTGGAACGCGCCGTCCAAATAGTATTAAAAAAGAGTCCAGTTATGATTGTGAGCATCCCAAGCGGCGGAAGAAAAGAAAGTGCCAATGTAGCAGTGATGCAGTGGATGTTCACAATCAGAGACGGAGATTACAATTTGTAAGGAAGATGTAATCGCTTATGGAAATTACGTGATCACAAAATGAGGGTGGACTTAAATATCAATTAACGATTGCATTATACTAGCCGGATGGTGCAAAATTAATGGTGAAATGAAAGAAAGCAGAAGCACTAAGCACAGTTAATCTAATGTCTAAAATAATTAATTACTACAGTTCAACAAAGCGTTATTATAATGTACCACTTACCCAAATTGGGGTTTAACAACACTCGTGACAAACATTTACCTACTTATTTAATAGGTACAAGTATTACACTACACGAGGAACGTTTAGAGACGATCACTATTAATTTCGGTTACGTTTTATAAAAATTTTGTATTAGAGACCGAATAAATATATGTGACGTGCGTTCCACTCGGTAGCAGCTCAGGACTGCCGCGCCGGCGCGGAGATGCACGATGCGCAATAATGCATTCCTTGACTGGATAAAAACTTGTTTCCAAGGGTGCTAAGACTACGCGCAGCGCAAGCGGAAAAACGACGTCAATGGATTCATGTTACATTTTAACGTATAGATACTTTTAAGGTTGTAAATTTGTATATATTTGATTATAACATTAGTTTTAAGTATTGTATATATTTGTTTTTTACTAATAATATGAACAATAGTCTTATACATGTAACGATAACGTTACATTACCCCCCGCGTCTCGGGAAGGGTTTTAGTCTTAATTAAAACCCGCTTAATCAGTTAATCTAGCATTTACTCATTCATTCTATCATCTTACATACATTCTTTCAAAATTCCATTCACGAGAAACAACAACAACTTTACAATTACGTTGCTGACGCTACCTGATATTACGACGAGTTACCAGCCGGTGGAGCTAGTGACTCATGCTAGAAACTAGGTGTCATTGAGGGCATGTTATCTAATATTAACTAATTTAATGTCTTTTATATGCCAAACTCCGATATTTTTGCCTGACATATCCTCTAATTCGTAAACTAAGGGTGACCGCTTTGTAATAACTCTGCATTTTAGATACTTGGGTGCCAACTTTTTACAGAAGTACTTATCTTTGTTACTAAGAACGTAAGTACGCTTATAGACTATATCACCTACGTTAAATTCTGCTGGTTTCCTTCGTAAGTTGTAATGAGCAGTATTCTTTACATGTGCATTCCATAGTGAGGCCTGCACATCATTGAATACTGAAGAGAGGCAACCCAAATTCTCAGCATAAATATCGCGTGGCAAGAACAGCACCTCATTACCCAGATCAGTGTCAGTATAGTGCGATCCGCATAAGACGAGCTCTCTACCGTATACGAGAAACGACGGAGTGTAACCGGTAGCTTCGTTAACAGAGTTATTGATCGCAAACTGTATTTGTGGGATAAAGGTGTCCCATGTTCTGTGGTCATTTTCCACGAATGTGGATAGACAAATAAGAATTGATTTATTGAATCTTTCGACTAAATTAATTTGTGGTGTGTACCTAGGCGTGAAATATATGTTTGGCACCTTGTATTTTTTAAACAATTTATCAGTGGTAGCACTAATAAAATGACTTCCATTGTCCAGAAAAATGGTCTGTGGTACACCGTAAACTAAGAAAATGGATTCTTCTAGAACTTTAACTACGGCGTCGGCAGTCGCACGCCGAAGAGGAAAAATGTTGCAGTATTTGGAGAAACAGCAAGTTACTACAAGCATATAACAATTTTGCTTGCGAGTGATAGGAAGAGGTCCTACAAAATCAATCGAGATCATTTGATGGGGACGAGAGCACTGCTTTGGACGTCCCATTTCTCCCAATGTAGTGTGATTTTGTAGCTTATAAGATAAGCATACGGAACACGATCCTACAAACTGAACTACACTATGGTGCATCCCGGGCCAATAATAGGATAAGGACAGGCGACGGTAAGTTTTAAATATGCCGAGATGTCCAGCGGTCGGTACCGAATGGTTTGCAGCAATAATCTGGTCGTGAAACTCAATGGGAACTACTTCCTTCCACTCGAATTCTGACATGAGATGTGATTTAGTTTTAGAAAGCCGAAATAATGAGTTATTTTTAATTATGAAATTTGGAAACTGGGTTGGAGAATTAAGACAGCCGTTATAAGTCTTTATGTACCAATCGTCCTTAGTAGATTGTATTGCGCCCGACAGAGATATAGCTGCAACTGGGACAGCACGAGACAGAGCATCGGGAATAACATTATCCACGCCTCTTCGATGCTTCATATCAAAGTTGAACGAAGCTAATCTTACTCCCCAGCGTGCCAGTCTGCCAGATGGATTGTCTAGCGATAAAAACCATTTCAGCGCAGAATGGTCAGTGAACACCGTGAATTTATGACCGTTCTCTAAGTAACATCGCCAGTGCTCGAGAGAAGCTAAAACTGCTAGGGTCTCCCTTTCCGTGATACTGTAATTTTTCTCGGCACTGGTGAGTGAGCGGCTCATATAAGCTACGGGGTGTTCTTTCCCATCTAAGGTCTGCGTCAACATGGCGCCAATGCCGTAATTGCTGGCGTCCGTGTGGACTTCAAACGCTTTATCATACGCCGGGCAAGACAAGACTGGCGCGGAGACCAAACAATCTTTTAGGGAATTAAAAGCCGCGTCAGCCTCTGGCGTCCATTGGAAAGGTGGTGCTTTCTTGCCGTTCGAGGTTAATTTGTTAAGCGGACCAGCCACTGTACTAAAATTCGGAACGAAACGTCGGTACCAAGTTGCGGTACCGAGAAAGCGTTTCAATTCCTTCTTGCTAGTAGGCACGGGAAAATTTAAAATAGCTTGGACCTTTTCCGGATCCGTACGCAAACCACGAGCATCTACAACGTAGCCTAAATATTTCAATTCGCTGCGAAAGAATTGACATTTTTCAAAATTTACGGTCAGATTTGCTTTCCGTAACTTGTCCAACACGCGTACAAGGCGGGACACGTGTTCCTCGAAAGTTGAGCTTATGACAATGATGTCATCCAAATAGGCAAAAGTTTTAAATTCCATGTCAGCAAACAGCAAATCTACCAGGCGCTGCTGCGTTGCTGGCGCGTTACACAAGCCAAATGCGGTGGTTTTAAAACGGAGCGTGCCTCTAGATGGCACGTAAAAAGCAGTCTTATCACGGTCTGAAGGTTCTATAGGGATCTGCCAAAAAGCCTTCGAAAGATCAATGCTGGACAAGTACTTTGCGTCTCGAAGGTTATCAAGGATCTCCGAAACGTATGGCAAATTGTACGCGTCGCGTTTTGTCACAGCATTGAGCTTCCGACTGTCGAGGCAGAACCTGGGCTGTCCATTTTTCTTGTGCACGATAAGCACTGGTGACGACCATGCACTCTCACATGGCTCAATGACATCTAGTGACAACATCTCGTCAACTTGCTCCACCAAAATACGCTGTTTTTCCGGCGACATTCTATAATAGCGCTGTCTTACTGGTTGCGCGTCTCCAGTGTCTATTTTATGAGAGATTAGGTTGGTCCGACCCAAACCTTTCTCTTGCATAGAAACAGATTTAAATTGAGCTATAACATTGTCTGCTATAGACCTCTGCGACTGAGTTAAATTATCGTAAGAGTTGATAAAAGAGTCAGGGTTAGTCACTTTTAATTCCGCAAGAGGGCTTTCAGACAATGTTATGCTGTCTAAATACTTTGGGCAGATTTGAAATGCACGCCAAAAGTCAATGCCTAGTATGATGGACGTTTCCACCTCGGGGACAACGTAAGCCTTAATGATATGAAACTGGCCTTCGAAAGTAACGGGTAAATACATGTATCCGATACTTTTTAAAGATTGACCACCTGCGGCTACCATAGAAATGTGGTCACCCTGTTGCAAAGTGCAGTCTACTAAGTGTTGATGGGCATTATTACCCACTATGCTCACTGCAGCACCAGAATCTAATAAAGCACAGGCGTCAATATCATTAACTTTAATATTTACATAGGGCCTAGGATCATTTTGAGGTTTGGAATGCAGAATTGTAGATATTCTATAAGTAGAAGAGAACGTTTTTATAAACGCAAGCCAAGAGTCCCATTCTTGTTGATTGAAATATCTACAATTCTGCTCATCTAGTTTTTTAAATTCTTACTCTTATTACATACAGGGCAGTCAGGGGTTTTAACATCTTTCAGTCCGCATTTAAAACAAAAGACGTCCCTATTCGCTTGGCACTGTCGGATGTGATGAGAGTTACTGCGACACCTAGGGCAGTAAGGTTGCTGCTGGTTTGCTTGAACTGTGTGTACATAGTTTTGGTGTTGTGTTTTGTTTTGATTTTGTCCAAAATGTTGATTTTTTGAATAATGTGCTTTATTGTAATTGTTGTCATATGTGAAGTTTTGTTTAGTATAAGTGTTATTGGTAAATCTATGTGGAGTTTTATTTGCTTCCTTTGCGTACGCAAATTCAGGTGCAACAGTATCAGACGTCGCTTTTGGTGGCTCCTGAAATTGCGTAAGACGAGAATGAAAAGTCTCGTAATTTCGGCAAAGAGAACGCAGGGTGTCTATAGTTGAAATTGTAGCAGCTGAGGCTGCAAGTGTGCTGGCGTAACAAGGTCTAATATTGTGGAGTAGGATTTCGAGCTGTTCCTCTTCGCTTAGAGACCTGGATAGGCGAGAAAACATCCCACTCATAATCGAGAGATAAATGGTTATGTTCTCCCGCTCACCCTGTGTGCGAGAGCGAATCTCAGAAATGAGACGGTAATCGTAATCCGATTGGTCAAAATCCTCTTTTAATTTGGCGGCAAGCTCGGGCCATGATGAGACTTTGTCTTTTACCGAGCGGAACCAATGAAGGGCATCGTCCTGAAAGATCTCGGTGGCAAATGACAAAATTTTTGTGGAAACAATATTACGTGCTACCATGAATTCATCGACGCGCTGTATAAATGAGCGCACGCACGTCTTGCCGTTAAATTTCAATTTACTTAAGTCACCTACAGTACGGTCGCATGTCACTGAAATCAAGTTTTGTATTTCGGGGACCATCGCCGCAGCCTCGCCAGAGGGGCCGGCGCTTGCATTAGATGCGACGTTCGCTGAAGCAATTGGCTTTTTCGCTAGAAGAGCGGCGAGCCTTCGTGAATTAAGTTTGTAGCCTTCTACTATCTCTCGATACTGTGTTTTAATGTCGTCACTACACGTTATCCTCGCAAAACGATTATTGAGGTGATTTAACATATTTTGCGTTCTCATTATCGTGGGCACATTAGGGTCAGATACATCGAGATTCATCTGAATTTTTGTGAGAACTTCTAAGCAACCTTTGAGGTCCTGTCGAACATCCAGCGGGGACTCTAATATGTGTTCGGACGGGTATTCTGAAGCTAATTTTACGATTTGCTTGCGAAGTTCTTCGACTGAAGAACCCGCGGTAGCACCTCGGATCCGAACCTCATATTCTAGTTCCGCCTTTTGAAGTGAAAGATATTTGACAGGAAGCATCATGAATTTAAGTGATTTGACCCAATGGGTAAGTGGTTACAAGCAAAATCAAAACTATAAATGTATCTATGAACAAAATTCTCCGTTCTGTTACAAATAAAATGATTATTGATGAACGTCTGGTTTTTTTTCAAATGAGTAAAAATAAAAATAAAACAGGTTAGCAGCAACTAAAAATAAAAAAGGGTGCTACTAATGTGTACAATAACCTTAATAAACTCAATATGAAGTTGGTCAGAAAATATAAAATTTCATAAAATTATTAAAGCGCCATATTAAGCTCCTGGTATTAAAATATATTATTCATTTAAAAACGAGTGTAAAACAATTTACACGAAATAAGCGCTACTGGAAATTACAAATAATCATGTAAATACAAATGTACACTTTAGTAGCAAAAAAACCAAAAATAAAAGAAACGTTTCACAAAAATAAGCCACAAACATACACTAACTACAAAAGCCGAGGGAAAAAAACAGGATCTGTGTGAATTTAACCACGTAAAAGGGCGCCAGTGTCGCGTTATTTTAGGGTCTTTGTGCACCTATTAGGGTTTGCTAAGCGACTTGGCTTTGAAATAAGTAGACAAAGATTCGTGCAATAAAAAATGTATAATAAAAAAAAACTAAATTGTGATCCGACTGTTTTAAAAAATTAGGGTCGTAGGTAAAAACTAAATTCACACAGACAGTCCCGGTTCATTCCCTACGGATTCGGTACTCTCGCCTGGGAAACGTGACGTAGCTGGTGCTCGCGGGCGCTCGCAATTCTGGCCGACTGTTCTCGTGAGGCGTCCCGCAGAGGTCATACAAGGTGACGGGTGCGTTCCCAGCCTCGCGGCGACGTACCGCTGGTGTAGGCCGTGGCTGCGGTGGTTTCTCCACCCAACTCAATAGCCCGAACTTAGGACCCTGGAACGCGCCGTCCAAATAGTATTAAAAAAGAGTCCAGTTATGATTGTGAGCATCCCAAGCGGCGGAAGAAAAGAAAGTGCCAATGTAGCAGTGATGCAGTGGATGTTCACAATCAGAGACGGAGATTACAATTTGTAAGGAAGATGTAATCGCTTATGGAAATTACGTGATCACAAAATGAGGGTGGACTTAAATATCAATTAACGATTGCATTATACTAGCCGGATGGTGCAAAATTAATGGTGAAATGAAAGAAAGCAGAAGCACTAAGCACAGTTAATCTAATGTCTAAAATAATTAATTACTACAGTTCAACAAAGCGTTATTATAATGTACCACTTACCCAAATTGGGGTTTAACAACACTCGTGACAAACATTTACCTACTTATTTAATAGGTACAAGTATTACACTACACGAGGAACGTTTAGAGACGATCACTATTAATTTCGGTTACGTTTTATAAAAATTTTGTATTAGAGACCGAATAAATATATGTGACGTGCGTTCCACTCGGTAGCAGCTCAGGACTGCCGCGCCGGCGCGGAGATGCACGATGCGCAATAATGCATTCCTTGACTGGATAAAAACTTGTTTCCAAGGGTGCTAAGACTACGCGCAGCGCAAGCGGAAAAACGACGTCAATGGATTCATGTTACATTTTAACGTATAGATACTTTTAAGGTTGTAAATTTGTATATATTTGATTATAACATTAGTTTTAAGTATTGTATATATTTGTTTTTTACTAATAATATGAACAATAGTCTTATACATGTAACGATAACGTTACAACTGGTATTTAGTCTAGAGTCACAAGTATCTATACAGTGAAACCTTTTTTTTTTTTTTGACGGAGTGGAAATGCACTTACGCATCCCCCCCAGCCAGGGAAGCTATAATGGGGGGTATGTGGGACTCACACCCTCCAGCCATCTCTATTTAAAGAGAAGGGGGAGGGAGTCTACCAACTAAAACCACTCCAACGTTTCCGTCCCTGCCGTTAATGGGAGCGCCTTGGGATCGCGAACATGTCACCACGACGCCCCCCGATACAGTGAAACCTGGGTAAGTGAAAAAACTCTACTTATAACTGGGACGCATGCTGCGGTCCCGACACTTTACCACTGAATTACCTCTCTTAGTGAAAAAACAGAGAACTGAGACGAGTCCTGTCGATTTTTTCGTCCAAATTACCTCTATAACTGAGATAGTGAGTGTTTTTGACCTCTGTGATATATAGTCTCAATGTTTTAAAGACTATTTGCTAACTTGTATTTACCTCTGTTACTGAGATGCTGTCAACTTCGAACCTCTTTAACTAAGACCTATAGGTAGGCAGGACGCAAATATATTTTAAGTAAACATTTCTAAACGCGAAGCAGTAAAAGCACTACAAACTTTGCATAGCTATTTTGAAATGTCTACTATTGGGTGATCAACGTATATTTGATTAAATCTATTGCATTGAAAAACATCTTTGTTCTGATGGTACCAAAAGACAAACTAAAATGACAGATTTCTTCAAGTGATTCACTTCTGTGTACGAAAACACGTACTTAATGATTATTTTTGTTGATTTACATATATTACCTTTTTGTGATTACCTATATCTAAAGATTACAACTGTAGCTGTGTTTAATATTTACAAAAACGGTTGTTTTATTTAATAATTTCACCTCTATAACTGAACTAACCTGTATTCTGAACTCTATTACTGAGACCCTCTTTAAATGAGAAACATATTTTTCACTTCTCATGCTCTAAAAGTTCGTCTTTATGTCGTGCGTAGGCGACATAAAGTCGCTTTTTATGCTCTAGAGCATAAAGTAAAATCTTCGTCGAAGACCAAGGCAATCGCTGCAACAGCCACACGAACATCTTTAACTTCATACAACAACCTCTTTATTTTATTTCGTTTCGTTCGTATTCTAAGACCAAGGCAAAGATACCAACAGCCAAAGTACACAATAAAACTTCATGAAATAAACTTATAATTTGTATTTCGTCTCATTTATTATTTTACGTGTTGCTGTTTCATTTCCTCGCAATCGAAGTGAAAAGTAGAGTGTACAACTCGTCCATAAAACCCATTTTACACTCGACTTTATATCTATCCTCGCTCGCAAGCTCGCTCGGATGGATAAACGTCTCGAGTAAAATGGTGCGTTTTATGCACTTGTTGTACAATCTACTATTTTTCAACCTGGATATCTGAGAAAACTGTGTAAGTGGAATACATGTTTAAGTGAGACTGATTCGCAGGACCCTTGAGATCTCAGTTATCCAGGTTTCACTGTATATGCTTTGTCCATACTTTATCCATAGGCTACGATGACCTCTTACAAACTGGCCATATGCCTATTTGGAACAAAAAAGTATTCCCTAATCACGTTTCACATCTCATCTAATTGCGCGGAAAACGCTTGTTTTTCCCCGGTTTAGTAAACAAATTGTTTCCTCCAGAATCGAATGTCTCGTAATCTAATTAACGACGTCGATGTCTCTGTCAATTTTCTTTCGATCGTGCAAACAATTTGATCGAACTACTTGTAATATCAAATTATACTTTTAAGATAACAATAAGCCACGGCACTCTTTCCCAGCTTGGTATCAAAACGCGTTTAAAGGATGACTCACGGCAGAACGGGCCGTGGGCGTTTATGCGTGGCCGAGCCATACCCAAGCGCAACTGAGACACGGCCGAGGCTCGGAAGCGGCTCGGTGTCGGCCGGGCTTGGGTAATGGCTCGGCCACGCCAAAAAGCCGTTGTTTTTCTTAGAAAACGGCCCGGGACGGACACGGCCCGTTCTAGCGCGAGTCATCCAACTGTTTGCCAGTAACGGCAGCTTTAATTTCTTGGACATGTAATGCGCAGAGGTGATGATAGTCTGGAGAAACTGGTTGTGGTTGGCGAAGTAGAAGGTAGCCCTCTGACGCTCGCCAAGGCTGAACAGACCAAGGAAGCCACATCCTCAAGCGAATTCCAGCAAGCAGTGAGGGTATCCATGGATCGACACCGATGGAGACAAATTGTCAGGGCTGCAAAATCCAACAGGGTTCACGATCCTCATGATTGAGGGAACGGCTGAAGAGAGGAAGCCATTGTAATCGAGCGGTAGGACAAGAATCGCCCAACGTAGGAGAAATCCTTTCATGAATTTCTTTTGCTGTTTTACCTTCCAAAAAAAAGAATTGAATCACACCACGAATTCCAATTTTCTTACTTACTTCGATTCCTTTTTTTCCAACAGCTGTCAAATCTAAAATTCCCGCCGGAGATGACTTGATGCCACAGATTGATTATATTTAGTTATCAAACTTTAAGGATAAATAGACAGTTACCGCAAACGCCATCTATTAGTGGCCGAAACTAGTAACTTATCAAACCGCCCTAGTAACTTGGTAATTTATGAACAAATTTGAAAAAATATTTCTTTGTTTGAAAGCATATACTTTCAGATTGGTCCCGTTGTCACCAAAATCCAGTTCTGATGATGGGGTCAAGAAATCGAGGGAACTCTTCAAATTTTATAGGCAAACTTAAAGCAATTTTAAAGGAAATTATATCATTAAAACATTCATTAAACTCTGATCTCACGAAGCGCTTTGCTTCCAGTTTTCTCGCGAGGACAGCTAAAGAATGGAACTTACTTCCGTCAAACCTTTTCCCAGCTACTTATAACTTGGATCTTTTCAAGACGAGAGTGAATAGGCACGTCAACCTCATCATCACCTACCTTCAGGTGCGATAGTGGTCAAATGCGTACCTATTTACATATAATCAATATTATAAATATAATAATCATAACCGATGCCAGCCAAATCTTGAGATTAGGTGCCAATGCGGAGGGTGCTCCTTTAGGCGACTACCGGGAAATCGTTACGAGGATGATGAGGATAATATTATGATCTTACTTGAATAAACAAATCTGTTGTTGACCGGATATAATAATTGATTTGGTGAGGCAAAATCGGCGTTCGTGATTCTAATACATGGGCACTGTATTTATTTATTTACTTAGGATCACCAACGGACAATACATCACACAATATGTAGCTCAGGTAACGTTCTCGGTTGATGTTCATCTAATTATAGGTAGGTAACCACAGCTTATTCTAGTATCGTAGAACATAAAAAAAAACAAAGTTAAGTAGGTACCCAACGTACAAGTTTTAAAATAGGAACAAACATAGTACCTACCTATACAGGGTGGGCCCTGTAACAGGAGCCAAAAATTTATTTTGGACTGGAGCCCTCGCGCCTCGCCACATTTGGCTCGTCCTAGGACGACAGTCGCCATCCTTGGGATTTTTAGGTGAGTGCCCCGGCCCCCGCCAGAAACACCGCGACCCCGATGACCTCCTTTAGTTGCTTTAAATTATTCGCTTTAAATAACAGCTCGCTTTAAATAAAAACTTCATGGCGGCCTGCATCTGCGCTCTCATGCGGGGGACTCCAGGATCTCATTCTAAACGCACTGGAGCCCTCGTGCCTCGCCTCATTTGGCTAGTCCTAGGATGACAGTCGCCTTCCCTGGGGTTTTTAGGTGAGTGCCCCGGCCCCCGCCAGAAACACCGCGACCCCTATGACCCCTTTTAGTCGCCTTAAATTAGTCGTTTTAAACAACAGCCCCGGCGACGCGCTGTGTTGAGGGTAAAGCCACAGTTCACTTTTGCTGGCATAACTGTGCATACACACGTTCAGTTATGTCATACACACGTTCAGTTATGTCATTCACACGTTCAGTTATGTCATACACACGTTCAGTTATGCCTACACAAATGAACTGTGCAGGCATAACCATCGGTTATAATATAAACTAGTGTGGGTGGCCGGCTTAAGGGACTTGCATTTGTTATAGCGGTCAACACGAATCCCCAGATCAGTAAAGGACCTTCTTCTTCTAGAGTGTCTGTGACTTGCTGGTATAGATTTCTGTGTAATTAATACTTTTAATGACTCGCAGTTCCTTTCTAGAAAGAAATCAATACAGCTTAGTTCTAAGGAAAAAATAAATCAGGGTTTCTTTGATATTTGAGTAGCGCTTAATCAGCCCGGGGGCTATAGCTGAAATATAACCACGAAAATGAAAATCGAAGCTCGGTTGTCTCAATCGTTTATCACACTTATATAACTCGAGCGACAGAGACGGATATAATTATACAACCTTCGAGATTCGTTTTTCGTGGAATCCGTAATTCCTTGGACATTTTTAGAACACAGCTATGTAGAACTTGTTTAAATCATAGTAACAATAAAATGGTAGGAAATTATGTGCAGAAAGCACAACCGGCCCAGAAAACCGATTAAATGCTAATGATATAATGGGCGGAAATCCACAAGAGATTTGCAAAGCTATCTTTTTAAGTATTTTAGTGGACTTTCAATCATGCGATGTGTCAACCTATAATTAAAACATATCTTCACAAAGTGGTGGATTTTCATCTCTACTTCTAAAAATCAATAAGTAAATAAATAGGGGAAGAATAAAACTTCATTTAATAAATGCTTGACATTGTATTTGGAAACATTTACAAGAAATCTCTTTCAACAATACTTCGGCGTCATACTCAGTATGACCGGCAATTGACACTATCCTAAAACGGGCACTCTGGGATTCTATTTGAGTATCGAATTGAAATCGATTCGATATTTCTCACTTCATTGCATCACACACGACTTGGTGACTCCTGTGTCACTCGCGCTATGCAAATTAGAGAGAGATCACGACCAATATCAAACTGATTCCAATTCAATGAGTTTAGTTTAATAGACCCCTTGTATTTCACGGTAATGCCATGCTACAGTGGAACATAAATAACATTATGTATACTCTCAGAAAAATGTGAACGTAACATAATAACAAGGACATACAATCGTAGGTACATACCTATATTTTTTATCATTTGAGTAACGTAATCAACAAGCATAAAACAACTTAAAAAACAGTATCCCAATTACACAAAACCAAATGAAAAAAAACGGTTCTTTTTCTTACAAAAGGTCACCTGAAAAATTATTTCGAATCAATTTATACCTCATTCGGACGCTACAGTACACACGTAAATATAAACTAAAGAGCCAAAAGGAAGGGATATCACTAAAATTATATCCCTTCCTTTTGGCTCTGCCGTAGGTGGGCAAAAAACGTCAAACCAATTGCTCCATCAACAAATCCCGTTTCCGACATTTTATCGTTTAACGTCAGTATGGCACCGATTAAATTCAAAACTACATAACAGATCCTTGAAGCATAAGAAAATTTAAGGTTCAAATTAGCATCAGTAATTTCCATGAAGCATCGATCAGAAATAGGTACAATAGGTCAAAAGGGTGAAGTTCGATAGGTCAGAAATGCTAGGCCACTAAGTAGCAACAGTAGGTAATTTCCACGAAGCACTACCAGGCTACGAAGGCACGGATCTCTCGCTCTCGCATTGTCTAGGCCGGAAATCTGCCTAGCCTGGTAATTGGCAGCACACGGTAATTAAGTATGTATCGATAATTAATCTCAGATAACGGTGACGATAACGCAGTAGGCGCAGAAAAATGTCACCAATTATAGCGAAAAGAATGGTTCAAGCTTAAAAAAAACTACACCATTAAACCTAGCAGAGATATTTTTACCAGGTAAGTTGGGGATGGGTTTTTGGAAGTATGTTCATAAATTTTAGGGCAATATATTAGATCAAAATATAATCATAACTGAACAATGTTTTGTTTAGTTTGTAATAACCTTATAAAGGTGTTTTTTGCACCGATCCCTCAAAAATTGAATGGCGAATCGGTGCCAATGGGGAATGGATGAAAATTTTAGAAATGCCTGATAATTTTTTTGGTGATAGGAATAACCTTCCTTAGCACCAGAAAAAAGTTGCAGACTTGTCAGCTGCGTCAATTATTTTTGAAAAATATAAACAGTTTCCTCACTTACGTTTTGTGGTTAGGACGGCGAATGAGACACTTTCCTTGATCCGTCTCATATTACAAAAAATATTTTAAATATATGACCCTGGCAATGACCAATATAGCTGCTGCAGCTGTCAATATCATTGCCAGTGTCAGTTTACCACGGATTTTTATGATATTTTTATGTAATATGAGACGGATCAAGGAAATTGTCTCATTCGCCGTCCTAACCACAAAACGTAAGTGAGGAAACTGTTTATATTTTTCAAAAATAATTGACGCATCTGAAAAGTCTGCAACTTTTTTCTGGTGCTAAGGAAGGTTATTCCTATCACCAAAAAAAATCAGGCGTTTCTAAAATGTTCATCCATTCCCCATTATATTTATCAACAATACATGGTTGTCCATGATAACCTCAACAATTTTGTTGGTTAAAAAAAAACATTACTAGCGATCATCAACATTAAATGCTTGAATGGTAATTTGGACGGTAGCGTAGGTTACTGCGTATCGTGAAATTATAATCAATCATAACCGTGGCAAATTACCGAAGCTAAATAAACGCGTTTCAAACACCATAGTATATTGAACACATTAAAATGAAAACTGTGAAGACGTGGTAACGCTTTAATCTGGAGCAAAACTGTCATGGCATGACCGTAAAAATGAGTGATGGTAATTAACAATATACAATTCTTAGCACCTTTAGACCTAAATTAGACTAGATTTTTTAATTTCGTTATAATTTTAATACTTATTTACAATATTTACATCCATACAAAATTATTAGTGTAATTAGAAAGGTAAATACAAAGTATCGTCGAATATCCGTTTAAGGCAACGTAGGCTCAGAAAACGGATTTTTAAAAAGTTGTAGCGCTTGTTTGGATCATAATACGGCTGCCCTAAATTTAATTAGCAATTTTGAGGCCTTTCTCGAGGGACTGTAGCTATTCGAACCCTGAGTTTTTGACTTTTGTTCGATAGAAAAAAATCACGAACATAAGTCTAAAATACACATACGAAATTCGTAACAAATTATGCACAAAAGCTAAACATATTAAAATTGGTTCCAAAAATCAGCAATATCATGTTTGACTTATCTATTACTTTTTTATTTATTTAAACACACTAAAAATTAAAATTATAAAACATGATATACGCGCTTCCGAACACGCACTTCCATCTTGCTCACCCTTATGCTCAGTGATAGGGAGAGCAGACCGTGAGCCAACGTCACCTTGAGTATTTCTTTATTTTAAGAAATTATTATCAAAAGAGTCCAAAAACAGGATGTTGTACAAACTTTATATGATACTGCAATACTAAGCCCAAAAGTAGGTATTTTAAATCTACCACACTGTTATGTTAGACTAACGATATTTACAGTTCCAAATTATGGAAAAATAATTATTATTTTGGCTTAGTATGACAGTGTTTACAATTTTGGTAAACATTAGACTTTTTTTGTGTTAACAAATTTTCGAACACTATTTTGAAAACAATATTTTTAAGAATAAGACCCATTGTTGAGGACTGCCCTCATAATTTTAAACTAACATTCATTCAAATCATATCCTAAAAGTAATTCTTATCTTGAAATCAATGGCATGGTATTGAAACACCTATACAATTATACATACATACAAACAATTGTTTGAAACACTAGCAAAACTTGTGTTTACACCAGTTTCAAATACATACTATCTATTTACATTCATACAATCGAAGGAAGTAGAACAATTCGATAATATCTCGATGGTTTGTGGCAAACTAACAACAATTTAAATTATAACAATAATATTTTGAAAAAAATTGTGTAGGTATAAAACAAAAATATTTTTTTTAAGACATGTGTGACACTGTGTTTTTATTTATCGAAAAAGATAGAATAGATTAGTCACTGTAAACATTAAAAACATGTTCGCAGTTCACAAAGAACAAACAATACATACAGTCAAATAAGTAGCTATTTGTAGGCGATAATGTACTAAAATGAACATAAGAATACTCGAACCTTTTAAGAATTAAATAATATAATTAGGTCATACAAATAGAAAAAAAGTAATTCTTCCTGTCCCGGTCGTCAATAATTAATTCATTTCATTTCATTTATTTATTGCATCATGTTGCTTTTATACGTGTCAGTTTTCATTAAATCAAGAAGATTGAGAATATGCGGATTAAGAGTTAAACCCAAAATCAGGCATCCAACTTTGCCTTATCCACAGGAAACATGCAAACCCAAATCTCGGTCATACAGTTACCTATTATGACATTTTTTATTGTTAAAGATGGACAAATGAAACATGTAATCTTAAATTTTCAACACACCTGCTCGTAAAGTAGGTCTTATTACAGCGTATTTACACTGATAATGCAGAATATTACCCATGCCGTGCCTTTTACATTACATTATCGCACTAGTGCCTTTTCATTACATATCTTTTTAAATATTAGCAAAATAATGCAGAATATTACCCATGCCGTGACTTTTACATTACATTATCGCACTAGTGCCTTTTCATTACATATCTTTTAACATTTTCATTTTTTTTTTTTTTTTTTTTCCTCGCAAATGTGTTGTAAGTCCCTTAAGAGGTCGATAGATGGAGTGAGGGAGTTGTGTGAAGGAGCTGATGTCATGTGTCTACAAGAAACATGGCTACTAGGCCACGATTTACCACTGCTCGGCACTGTACACAAGGACTTTGCATACACTGGAACTACGGCGGTCGACTGCGGGGCCGGTCTACTGACAGGTCGCCCTCACGGGGGAGTGGCCATACTTTGGAGAAAATCGGTGTTTAAGGACGTATTAGTCATGAAGTGCGGTAGTGTGCGGTTAGCGGCCATTAAGATATCAATGCCAAACTCAGCGGCGTTAATATTTAGTGTTTATATGCCAGTAAATTGCCCAGACAACTTACCGTTATTTACTGAGTGTATGGGTGAAATTAGTGCGATCAGTCAGGACACCCCAGATGTTGCGGCAGTGTTTATTTTGGGAGACTTTAATGCGCATCCTAATGAACTTTTTTGTAATGAGCTCCTGCAGTTTTGTGAGACACAAAATTGGTGTTGTGTGGATCTTGAGGTGATGGGCGCTGCCTCTGAGACATACACATTTACAAGTGAAGCTCATGGGTGTAACAGGTGGTTGGATCACTGCATTGTCACAGAAGCAGCGAGAGAAACAGTGCGGACTGTCAAGATTGAATACGACGTGTTTTGGTCCGATCACCTGCCGCTTATAATAGAATGTGACTTTGATAAAATTGAGATTATGTGCGATGGGTTTACATCACGTAATGAAGGCGTAATTTGGGGTGAAAGGCGGGCCTCTCAAGTAGATTTGTACCACTCGATCTGTCACAGCGAGCTACAATTACTGGACTTTTCAGTCGAGCTAACGTCGTGCACAGATAAGCTATGTAGCGATCCTAATCATAAAATAGTATTAGATAATATGCATAGTTACATAGTAAACACGTTAACGGATGCGGCAAAAAAGTCTAGTAAGAAAGGGAGGAGGAAGCAATGTAGACAGGTGGCTGGCTGGAACAAATATGTGGCTCCTGCTCACAAGGATGCCAGGGAGAAATTCTTGGTGTGGGTGTCTGCGAACAGGCCTAAAGAGGGGCCTCTCTACCGGGATATGTGTGAAACCAGAAAGCTTTTTAAGTCCAAGCTGAAATGGTGTCAGGACAGGCAAGAACAAATCAAAAGTGATATTCTTGCCACAAACCGGACAGCTAAGGATTTTAAAGCTTTCTGGAAGAACACAAATAATTTGAACACTAAGCCGGGACTCCCTGTGAGCGTGGGTGGAGAGTGTGACAGGAAGGCCATCGCTAATAATTTCAGCAGGTTGTTTGCCGTAAGTCCTTTGGTGGAGTCGACTGTGGATGGGGTGGGAGATGCTGAGACTAACATGGGCGAAAGTTCCTTGAGATTTACAGCTAGTGAAGTTGACAAACTCATTAAAAACATGCAAAGGGGTAAATCGCCAGGGCATGATGGTCTCAGCATCGAGCATCTCAAACATGCGGGGGTGCACCTGCCGCGTGTCCTGGCAATGTTCTTCACTCTTTGCCTCAGACACGCCTATCTTCCCCAGCAACTCACAAGTACAGTGGTAATTCCGCTAGTTAAAAACAAAACGGGTGACCTATCGGATAAGGGAAACTACAGGCCCATCTCGCTTGCCACTGTACTGGCGAAAGTGCTTGACGGCTTGCTTAATGCTCAACTTTGTAAGCATATTAAGTTGCACGACGCTCAATTCGGCTTCAGGCCAGGTCTGTCGACTGAAAGTGCAATTTTGTGCTATAAGCAAGCTGTCAGGTACTACAAGGACAGGAACACACCCATTTATGCGTGTTTCCTGGACTTGTCCAAAGCTTTTGACCTGGTTGTGTACGACATGCTGTGGGATAAGCTACAAAAAATGATCTACCTAGGGAGTGCGTAGCTTTACTAAAGTATTGGTACAACAGCCAGATCAATCGGGTAAGATAAGCGGGGATCGACTCGGATGTATATAGGTTGAAATGTGGGGTAAGACAGGGGGGGTTGTCTTCCCCTATCCTTTTTAACCTATATGTGAACGAATTGATACAGAGGCTCAGCAGTACGCATGTCGGCTGTCATATTGGGGAAATATGTTTCAATAACATAAGCTATGCTGACGACATGGTCCTGCTGGGGCCGTCGGTCGACTCCATTAAGGATTTACTTGGACTGTGTGAGGGCTACGCCCTACAGCATGGTCTTAAATATAATGTAAATAAAAGCGAAGTGCTCATTTTTAAAGCACGTAAATACAATTTAAACACCTTGCCTAAGATCATGCTGGGGGGCGAGACCCTTAAAATAGTGGACAAGTTTAAGTATCTAGGCCATATGCTCACTGCGGATCTAAATGACGACCTAGATATGGAGAGGGAGAGGAGAGCGTTGGCAGTACGAGGCAATATGCTCGCCCGCAGGTTTGCACGCTGTAACAAACAAGTTAAGTTGACCCTTTTTAAAGCTTATTGTCAAACATTTTACACGTGTAGCCTGTGGGCGAGATTTACTCAGAGGGCCTATAACATCCTGCGTGTTCAGTACAATAACATCCTCAGAGTGCTGTTGAAGCTGCCGAAGCACTGCAGTGCATCAGGTATGTTTGCCGAAGCTCAAGCGGACGACTTTTTTGCCATTCGGCGGAAAAGAATAGCGTCACTGCTGAAACGGATGCGCGGTAGCAGCAACAGTATGCTGAGGGTGTTGGCAGAGCGCCTCGACTGCCCGCTCACCAAATATTGGGTTGAAGTGGTCATTGGTAGGGCCAAGTAGGGAATAAAATATTCGCTACTTGGTCCTACCTTTCTGCCATAGGTAACCGAAGAGGTGCCTAAATGTAAATTTAATTAAAATTTTATTTAAACTAAACTTAAACGTGTAATACTAATATAGTCTTGTAAGCCCCATTTTGTTACTAACACTATTATGGATCTCGGTCTGAATTAAACAATTTTTATTTTTATTTTATTTATTTATTTAAATGTGTTGAAAAACGTCGTATGAAACACGTGAGCGTTGGTCATTACACTTCTCGTCTCCATTGACCGACTCGAGTGTAATAACCAACATAGCACACTTGTATCATAATGTACTATAATTTTCAATTTCATCTTCCATTTCTATATCAATTTTCATAATTTTACACCGTAGTGCATCCTCAGATTTACTTGGAAGCTTTTTGGGAACACACAAAAGTGTGTTCTCAAAACACTCGGGAATATTTCACAAATACTCTCCAAGTCAGCCTTAGCTAGGCTGTAAATATCACTTTTTACATTCTTTTTAATACTCTTGAGCACACAATAGTCACTTTACCACTCCACTTAACTGCCCATCAATTGTCAGTTAAAATGGTCTCATAAAACCCCGTTTAAAGTAACGTGTATGTGTGAAACTCATAACTTGGACGTGGTAACAGGGCAATCGGGGTAACTGATAGATATTGAGTTAACTGGTGGATAAATGTTGTCATTCGATTTAACGTGCGTCGCGTGTGGCCACCAAGACGTAGATAGGGCCAGGAAATGAGCGGACAAATACGAAAACGCATTACAATCATTTAAATTACATTGGCAGTATCGGAAAGATGTCGAACAAATTTCTATGGCTACTTTGAGGCACAGGCGAATTGTTGCGCTGTACAGCGCCTGATATTGGTGTAAGTTGACATTGATACGGAAAATAATGAAATGAGTAAAAATAAATACCAAAAAACTGCAACTCTTTTGCATTTCGCTAAATTAAAAAACGCGTTAACAAGTGTAGCAAGATCACACTTATTTAGAACAACAGATATTTTTATAGCTATTTCGGCAATGTTTATAAATTGCACAAAATTATGATGCGAGTCATTTGTATTTTGTGATATTTTTTATAACATAAATGATAACAGTGATTAAAATTACCCTACCTAATTAACTGGTTAGTCAACAAGTCGATGTGACAGTCACAGCATAACAAGTTAATACCATTGTTAAATCTACCAAAATGTGTCACATCCTTCATGATTTGTGCAAAGTAAAATTATAACTTGCACATATATTATAATGATTTCAGATTGGAAACCTACACTTCTTTTTAACGAGTTAGCAATACGATAATTATTGTCAACTTAATAGATATTAGTATGTAATAAAAACTGTGTACTTACATATCATAAATATCCGACCAAAAGAGCTAAATATAATCAAAGCCAAGCCAATTACACCGCGTCTTTCGGGGCCCGCCAAGATTTATTCTAGATCGATCTACCGGGTGTTAAACTAAATTACTTTTTCGGCCTTCTTCGTAACGGGACCTTGACCGGAGTTAAATATTTGTCCAATTTATTATCTCCTACGCTTTGTTACCGATCCTTAACTTTGTTAGTTTTTCTGTTAAAGATAATTATCTTGTTACTTTTGTTCTTCATTTATTTGTAACTTCAATATTTGTTTCTTAGTAATGTGCTATAATTTCGAGAATTCTTATGTTCATTACTCCAATGTTAATTCTGTAGTAATTTATTTTTATAGTCTTGTGAAGCTTTTGTAGTTTTAGGATTTTGATTTGTTTGGTCTTGTTGAGGCATTTATGAAGTAATAAAATTAAGAATGTGAAATTGATTGATGTTTGTGGTCACTTTAAAAAAAATATGTTTTCCAAACGTGACACTCGTATGTTAGCTTTATCATTATTTGTGAACTGTTTATTTTGTCGCTCTTTTGTAAGGTTTAAAACCATCTTGCTTCACAGGAATCACATCTACTAAAATAATTACTAGTTAACTAATGGTTTTTTTGTTAACGTCTTTAGCATTGAAAGCAAGACAAATTAGAGGTACTTTTGTCCTTTCACGAGGAATTATTCTTAGCAGATCATTTGTAAGTAATAAACCGACAAAAAGCCTTACTAAGACTATATTTCTGGGTATTTAATAAATACGTAATCCAAAACATTCATGTTACACAATATGTCATGTCTAAGATATCAACTGTTGAGCTGCACACAAAAAAAAACTAAAATCTTAGGCCACTATTCGAACTACATATAAAAATTAACCTATGATAGTATCGAACCGAAACGTATCACACTCTTAAAGTATTTATATACATAAAATTCGTAAAAGATTACACGATAGGAGCTCTAAAGGAACACAGTCAAATACTTATTGTTACGGAGCATTTACATCGGAGGGGTGGCCTGCAGTCAGATTGTAGATAACATTTTGCCTGCAGTCAGATTGCAGGTAACTTTTTGCCTGCAGTCAGATTGTAGATAACTTTTTATTTTAGTTAGTTTTAAATAATTTAATGAATTCAAAAAATATGTGAGGTGTTATATAAATACAGGGTTTAATTTTAAAAAGTAATTAGGATGATAACTTCAGGTATGTATTTTTTGTGCTTTAGCATTTTTACCCTTTTCTTGATATGGTTTCTTGTAAAATACACATTTTTGTTCCTTTTTGATTGTTTTTTGATCTACAAACCGCAAACGAGGCTTGCATTCTACAAACTGCAAACGAGGCTTTCCATACACAACTTTCTTTTTAATTTCCCAAGAAAACGGATAAATAAACATTTCGAGAACACAGACCTGGGTTTATTTTCAGGAATATTTACAAATTGATTTCTCGGAAACGGTTCGCTGAAGTCGTTTAAACAATTTAATTACTAAAAAGGGAAAATATAAAGTCAAGTTGCAGAACACTACAAAAAATCTGACTGCAGACTTTTAATGAATGGAAATGGCGCGTATTCATCACTTTGTCCTTATTAACATTGAGCAAGACACTAGTTGAAATAATGACAGGAAATCCACATCAAAGCATGCGACACCCACGTTAACCACAGAAACCTTTAATTGGAGTCAGATGTCACGAAAGAATGGAGTTATGTGTTGAAACAAGAACTCGACTTACATTTTCGTGAGTTAGCACTTACACACATTTTAGTTAAACCGTCGTTTTAAGTATGTATTCCTCTGTCTAGAGGAACTGAAAGGTAGGAGTTTAACTATTGCATCTTTAACAATATTTTTTACTGTGTCGTAAAACTGACTCTATTCTGTCTTCAGATACTAAACCGCCAACATATCATTGCAATTTGTAATGTGCGCCATCTCCTTTTTTCTACACTACATTTATATACAGCTCTCTTGAACCCGATGTGATGTCGTCACGACCTCGGGCCGAAGTCGGTGCGCCGTCAGTGATGACGTCACTCCAGTGGCCGATGATGGGCTGCAGGCGTTTACGCCCTTATTCACTCGTCCTAAACTATGATACGACTGGAACAATGAAAAGGATATTGAAAAAGAGCGTTGCAGTTTTAAATATAAAGTTCAAAATGCCCTGGTAACAGATCACATTATTGAGAAAACTGTCTAGAAGTCGAAAAAAAAAATTTACAAAAAATCGTTATATTGATCTGGAACCAACTCCATGACAAGCAAAACTCACTAAGTAACAAATACCTACTTAAATCAAAGGCCGTACCTCGATATCCACTACGTACCGAGATACGAGGTTTTGAAGAGCAGTGACAGTTTTGGTAGTTGACCTTTGCTTGTAACCCGTTTAAAATTATTACAAGTAGTGGAAGCAAACTTTTAAAGTTTAGAAACAAAATCATTACTATTTAAACGGAATTAATCGCGTTATTATATTATGAGACAAATTTATTTCGACGGTTCAGCCCTTCAACATCGCTCGTGGTTAAACGGAACTGAGAAAAATATATTTTTCTGTGTCAAATTGCATCGTGCAAAATATCAAACTCATATGTAGCACAGAATATCTTGATACCTTGTATTTTTCATTCGTTTGGCGTAACAAAGCAGTTAAATATGATGTTAAACCGAAACGGTACGATCGTAATTACCAGTTAAATACTTACACTAGTTAATGGTATCCTATAATCCTTCTTCCTGAGGTCCGCGTAGTAGGCCCCGTCGGGCTCAGCGCGGATGTCTTCCACCTTCGGCATCTTGGAGGCCGGCGGAGGCCGCTGCAGGCTCATGTACCCGTTGGAGACGGGCCTCCGTTCTGAACAGAATTAAATTTTGGAATAAACATTAATTTTTTCCAATTCGTCAGTGTATAATATGACGAAAATCAGTGTTCTAGAATAAAATTGTTCCCTGTGAAGCAATCAAAATTAAGGAAATGATAGAACAGTATAAGTAGATTTTCTAAATCATTGGTCTATATGACGAAAAGCAGTGGCCTAGAATTGTTCCGTGTGGAACATCAGAATTTAGAAAATGACTATTTACAACCCGAAAGAAACACTTGATCACCGGATTTAGAGATGAAGTCAGTGGAAGAACTGTCATAAAGGGCGACTAAATGGGGTTATCGCAGTTGCGTGTCCTTACCGAGCCGGCGGTAATAACGATCGACGATAGACCCCAAGGAAGACGGCAAACCGGGATGTGCTAGAAATAGCGAGGTACAAGGAGGGCTCCAGTGCGTTCAGTTTGAGATCCTGGAGTCCTCCGCATGGAAGCGCATATCGCATACGGCGGCTTCTGAGGAGTTTGGGTAGATACTACATTACATAACCCAGTCATCGTCCGGCGACTGGGTACCTGGTTCGCAGGTTTTCCACGAAGACAGAAAAATATTATATTAATTCATTACGATACTCACCGTGATGGTGATAAGTTATGAATGTGGAGCGTTGTAAGAGACGAGGTATGCCATGAAAAAAATGGATGGACTGCGTGCGAGACGATATTTATGAGCAAGATGGATGTGAATATTGTGAATGATGAGGTGATAAGTGATAGAGACGTATAGAAGAAAAATTATGCAGCACCGAGCCCACAATTGTGCTAAAGGCAAGCCAATGACGACTCACCATATAAACAAGGTATGATATCAGGATCAGCGTCGTCCTCCCTCGGGTCCGGCGCATGGAGCAGCGCCCCCCGCGCCCCTCGCGTCTCGCCTCGCGGTTCCGTGCTGCTCGCTCGGGACTCCGTCTCTTTCACGGGGGTTGGGGTGTGCGCTGCGCGCTCCATGTACATTGCCTCGCTAGGAGTAAAAACAAAAAATAAAATCATGGCTATCCATTTTCTAACATTCATCATCTATTTGTTTGAAAACTGAGATTTTAATTTCAAATGTCATTGAAATCTTATTAGAAATGTGACTAGACATGTTCCTTCTTCCCGTGCACCCTTCAAGTATGTTCTGTTACATTATTGATTGTAATTAGTAACTGACGGTTGACTTTATTCTAAAATTATTTATTTCTCATCATACTATTATTATTATTAATATCCAGAATTTTGACAATTTCATCATCATATACCTCTCAGTGTTGAGCAAAGGAATCTCATCATGTAGGTATTAGTTGAGTATGGACTGTAAGTCCTCAAGATGTTCCAGTGCGGGTTAGAATCTTCACATACACCAAACAATTTCTTCACTTGTGAGTTTGCTCACGATATTATTTTTTTGTGAAATTGTTTTTACTAAAAATCTATAGGTAAACATAAAATGACGTTTTGTACATACATTCCATAAAACTCATTGGTGTGTTAGGATTCGAACCCACGACCTTCGTTGAAACTCACAGTCAAGGTTGAACGAAAAGGCTAGTGTACCTAGACGTAATAATATTCCCGCCTGTTTGAGTGGTTACTTTAAATGAGCGCTTCCGTGCTTTGGAAGGCACGCTCAGCAGTTAATCCCGGCTGCTGTCTATGACAGTAGTCGTTAAGCTGAGTAAGAGGCCTTCGGGCGGCTTTAGAACCTCTAGCATCCGAGTTGCCCACTCACTTGACAAAGGGGACAACTGTCACTTGCGTCCGCAGGAGCTACCTACCACAACCCTGCACGTGTCCCCTGGTTGGTACTAAAGAGTGACAAACTCAAAGGCCAAATAATGTAATGCCATACGATTAAATAAATATTATTCCCTTACCTCAACGGGGCATGTTTAGCAGGCAAGTGCCGGTGTCTGTTCGCATGTCTTCTATACAGAACTCCTAGTACTCCACAGACCGCTGTAGCCAGCAAGGCTGACATGGCTGCTATGGACGCCAGGACTGGTGAGACGCCGAGCGTGTTGCTTTCTCCTGCAACAAAAATAATGTTGTTAAAGGCAATTCATCGTTATCATCATCATATTTAATTGTTCAATTCAAGCAATTGTTTCAAGGCGGCGAATACTGAACGGGTTCGCAATGATGATACTAGTAATTATTAACTTTGTCAGAAAAACTTGTTACGTGTTACAAACACAAACGTAAACAGTTAGGTGGAGTTCCCAGTCAAAGACCGGAGTAGATCTCACTCGGCGCCTTTTCCATTTTTGCTTTATTAAAATACTTTTATTTACTCAACAGCGTAACTAAATACATCCACTCGTATAATGTGGCTGTACGTTTTTAATAAATAAAATATTATAAAAATAAAATACTTTATTTCAGACCTAATGATCCATAGTGTGTTAGTAACACGTGACTTAATTCTAAATCCTTGTCAACCCATTATGAACTACGGTAACTATATTTTTGTTTTTTTTTGTAATGAAAGTAGATTGTTTCTTACATGTTAATGAAACAGTAAAAATGTCAATCAAATTGTAATATTAAGAGCTGAATTATAAACAGTTTAGAATTCCGAAAACAGAACTATGTATAAAAACTTCCATCTAGGTCAGTTGGTTGAAAACGAAAATGTCAGCCGCCGTTTCTTAAAAAAAAAACTAGTTTGATCTCCAACTTTAAGTTATTTGACGAATGTCTAAATAAAATATCAAAAGCGCAAGTCTAAGAGATCAAAGTTAAATACAAAGATACCTATAAACAACCTTACATACGCTTCAAATAAACGTTCAGATAACGGTAATACCAAACATGATTAACTGACACTTCAAAGATCAAGATTATGAAATGATCAAGATAAGCTTACTGATGAGGCATTTAATACAGGTTTTAGCAAGGATTAGACGGAATAGGAACCACAAGTATACCGAATAATTCACTCGAATAGTGTATCCAAGTATAATGCAAAGGTATAGAGTTTTCCAGTTCTCTATATGTCGTCAAAATATTCATACGAATATAAATAAATTAGAATTTTGAGGTCACAAGAAAGTGAGCAACTGCTGTTTTCCTTTTCAAAAAGTTCAATACTCCATACGACTAAAGTATTATTTGTATACTTTGCGGGTTAGCAGTAATCGATATTCGTGGTACTTCTGATAGCCAAATCAAAAAAAGTTGCGTTCATTTTGGCCTTCATCTGAAGTAATAACGCTGAGTTTTCGGTTTGAGACTCAAAACAATTCTAAGGACGGATTGTATCAAGCTGATACAATCCGCCCTTTTTGTTTCGCTCAGTATGCGATATACCACCCTCACCGTTAATATATCATTTTACTCCCTTGAGACACGATCTACTATTCTAGTATTTCCGTACACACGGAACACATTTAACAAATCAATTAGATACAGTACCCAGAGGGGTAATCACGTAACGTTCCGAACGCGCATGGGTACAATTTAAGTGTCAATTTTCCATTTAAAAAGTGATTATAGACCTACCCGACGCGCGTACAATGCGTTACGTGATTGACCTGCTTGAAACATTATTTTACTATTTCATAGGTTGTGATATACAGCTCCCGTTTTCTATTTTACTTAGCTTTTTATATCCAGAGTACTACTTGCCAGTAGAACATAGGTAAAGAAATATAATATGTGTCTTACTCAGGGAAAAGGTACCTAATTGTCGCTCGCGTTTATGTAATTATTAACGATGAGCTAATTACAAAATGCTTAGATTCACGGCGTTAACCCTTAGAATGACAAATATATGCCATCATATCAGCCGAAAGACGTCCACTGCTGGACACAGGTGTCCCCCAAGGAGTGCCACTGTAACCGGTCTTACGCCACTCACATCTAGCGGACTCCGGCGACCTTTACCTGGTCATTAGTCCACCCATATTCCGCATTCTATTTATTTTGGTATACCTCCGCCTACCAATAGATAGGAAATCAAAAAATAAATTCAAGCCAATAAAATTGTAAGCACAATTTATTTTTCTCAAAAGGCCAGCATTACAGGTTGATTCCGTGCAGTTCTGTTTTAATTTATTTACGGCAAGTTATAAAACAGAGATAGGAGATTTTAGAATTTTCATTAGCATAGCAATTTTAACGTTTACGCTCAACAAATAAGGTACAGTTTCGATTTACCGCCAGTGTTTATTGTATGCAGTTTTTAATGCAGTCGTCTTCCGGTAAACGTCGGAAAATAAACGCCACTCCGACGGTTTAAATTCCTTTGATGTATAATAAAATTACTTGTATGCACAATTTGTTAATTATAAGTTACATTACACGTGAATTTACTGGAAACTCATTTAAACAAATAACCTCACCAGACTACTACACATACTACACATAATTTATTTCAGACTATGCTGTATGATTCAATAAGCAATTCTAGTAAGATTGCTTAAATGTAATAAGGAACAAGAAAAGAAGAAAACGGATATTATTAAACAAACAGAAGTTTGATCATGTTTTTTCAGTTGACGCTTATTTACAAGAAAATTAATTCTTAACAATCGTTTTTATAGTTTTTAGTTTAAGTGCTTATGCCACCTTTCTTCTCCAATATATTGAATTTTCATCCGGTTTACTTAATTTACTATGGGCAGATGGTCAAATGGAATACAAATTTTGAAACTAAGTAACTTAAAGAACATTTTTGCACAATAACAGTTAAAAAAAGCGGCCAAGTACGCGTCGGACCATGCACAACGAAGGGTTCCGTTCCTACTAAAGACTGTATCGTTTGTTATAAATACAAGTTAGCTCTGGCAGGAATAAGTTGTCTATTCATTTAAAAATATTCTGATACAAGACAATTGATTGACATTTGTCATAGAACCGATATCTGTATTCTTTTTTTGCTCAACTTGTTCCAATAAAAAAATGAGGGGTCTTACACCGCAAAAGCGAAAATCTATTGTGGATAAATGGTGTTCGGTTAAAGGTATTACGTACCGAAAACTTGCACAAATGGAAGGTGTTAGTGTTGGAGCCGTCCAAACTGCTATCCGTAAGTACGGGGAGGATTATACCTTCGAGGACCAACAACGGCCAGGCCAAAAACCAGGTCCGTCCAATCCAAAACTGGACCAAAAGATAGTAAAATTATTCGCATCTAATAGAGAGCTATCTGTCCGAGAAGTCGCGAAAAAAGTTGGTACGAGTATCATGATGGTACAACGTGCAAAGAAGAGGAATAATTTAAAGACATTAAAAAAACAGAAACAGCCGAAAAGAAGTCAAAAACAAAAAGCATCTGTTAGACACGAGTCCGAAAATTATATGACTCGATTTTATCGAAAAAACACAGCTGTGTAATAATGGACGACGAAACGTATGTAAAACTGGACTACAAGTCTTTGCCAGGCCCCCAGTATTACACTATTCGTGAGGGAACAGAAATCACAGAGGCTGAAAAATCCATTTGCGTTGAGAAGTTCGGCAAGAAAGTCATGGTGTGGCAGGCCATTTGTGAATGCGGAATGAAGTCAACTACTTTTTTCACTACCTCGTCGATGAATGCCGATATTTATATGAAAGAGTGCCTTCAGAAACGAGTATTGCCGATGGTCAAAAAGCACAACTCCGAAACTGTATTTTGGTCTGACTAAGCGTCTTGCCATTACGCGGCTAAGGTAGTAAAATGATATAAAGACAATAATGTAAATTTTGTGGCCAAAAAGTTAAATCCACCGAATTGTCCAGAGCTTCGCCCGATTGAACACTACTGGGCTATAATGAAAGCTAAACTACGTAAAACAGCCCGTAGTGCCGATACAGAGCAACAGTTTCGGTCAGATTGGAATAAGGTGGCTCGAACTTTTGACAAAGTCTCTGTCCGGTCATTAATGGGCACCATGAGGCAAAAAATTAGAAAACTGGCCAGAAATAAATAATTTGAGCTTTTTATGGTACTATTCGAGTTGTCCATATTATTTTGTACATAGTTGATTGATTTTAGTATGTCAATAAATAATTTAAAAAAAGTTGTCGCATTTAAAACCTCGTTTAGAACATTACTAAACGAGCGAGTGAAGTCCTCCGAGTCTACAGGAACAGCCCGACATTTGTACGAATGTATGTATGTATAGGTACATATTTCTTTGCTGATACTCGGTTCGGTACGAAATCTGTTAGGCGAATGAATAGGATAACAATATTTTATCAAATTAGTCAAGACGTTCACAGTTTGGGGAGATCCACTCGTCGTAATACTCGTAATGTAGTAGTGTATAGTAGTAGGCACGGAACCCTTCGTTGTGCGTGGTTCGACACGCACTTGGCCGCTTTTGATTAGTAATTTCATTGCATAACTATATAGCGGTTATCAAAATACACCTTCACTCCACATTTCATTCAAATACAACTTATAGTTTTCGAGTAAAATGCCTGAGACATACCGACAAACGGACAGACGGACATGACGAAACTATAAGGGTTCCGTTTTTGCCATTTTGGCTACGGAACCCTAAAAATGCTTGTAAAAAGCTAAAACATTCTGTATTTCGTACTCAAGTGACCTATTTAAACACAAACCTAGCATGATCACTTCCGATTTACTAGCTCAATCTAACCACAACTACTCAATTTCATTCTTACCTCAATTTTCTTTTGAAATTACATCACATCTACTTTTCGTGTGTTTTTGTAAAATGCACTTTATTTAATACATGGTATAATGTATTTTAGAATAACACCTAAACTTCATCAGTACAAAAAAGTACTCCATTGAGTCAACTTGTAATAATCACACATTCACGAGCGTAATCGTTTACTTCCAAACAGTCATAAGTGCCGTTAATTTTTCAGTAAATTGAGCCTTTTTATATACAAGCCCAGTATTTTAGTGGAAATGTTTCTCAAATTGGCGGTTCGCTCGGTCGCGGGTAGTTTATTCGACTGCAATCAGGAAATACGGCACGACCGCAGTTGACTTCATTAGTGACTTTGGGTTTTAACATTCCGTATAAATTAATATAGGGAATTCAGAACTGTTTTAAGATATTCCTGAAATTGCAATTTTCATTATCATCGCATATTATAGAAGAGTAATCTCAATTATGACGTGGGTATTGTTATTGTCGAACACCAAACATTAATGAACAAAAAAAAACCGATACGACTAATTCGTTCGACCTGTAGAAATAATATTATATAAAAGTTAAAAGGTGAATCTCTAAACCAAACTAATACGTCTTTATTTGTAATACACTTAGAATAATAACGCCTAGAAACGCAGTTCACGCGCAACGGTGAGGCCACTAAAACTCGGCCATAAATGGCCCAGTACGCCGATCGGTGGAACAAAATTGGTGCGTTTGTGTGCGTATTGGCGCGTGTGAATACGAGTTGATCACAACTACATGAATCCATTTTATGCCTCACGCTTCGCGCGTCGGCCGTCCTTCTATGCGTTATTATTCTAAGGTAATAAGTAGGTTGGTAAGTATTGACTTACCAACATTTTTCCTTATAAGCCTCTAATAGGTACTAAAAGAATATTAAGGTACTCTACTCCAAGATTTTGACTTGACATTTAAGGTGTGCCTCAGGGTCGTATGTTATACACACAAACTTACCAGTAAACTTGGCCTGTCCCTTCAGTGTGACAGTTTCAATAGTCGAAACATCGCTTCGTCCCTTCGCGTTGACGGCGTACAAGTCGATGCGATAACTGACGCCGGGTGGCAGTCCTTTGATCTCGAAGTAAGGTGGAGTGCGGTTGGTTGAGACATTGTAGCGGACCTGTTGGGAAAAGAGAGTTTTAAACAGATGTTATAAATCCTATCCAGATTATTACCTGTACAACAACTGTAGGGTAGAAAAAAAGGTAAAATATAATGATATTAAATAAAAGTATGTACATTACTAACCTAGGGCTATAAAACCAAAAAATACTCAGATCGCAGGTATTTGACGCCCGAACCGAAGGCAAGGGCCATTAATATGCGATTAGAGGCTTTCATTATTACCGCCCTTGGTGAGCACACAATTTTACGGGAAATACTCCCGCTTCGGCTCGGGCGTTAAATACCTGTGGACTGTGATATTTTTTGTTTTACCGCCCTAGGTAATATACTATTGTCATTCGATTTATTATGCTCTAACAGTAATTGATTCTTAATAAGTAGGTAGCATGTAACATTATAATTATAACCCACCAAAAACATAAATGTCAAAATGGGAGCC
Organism: Epinotia brunnichana; assembly: GCA_963854355.1. Classification (NCBI taxonomy): domain Eukaryota; kingdom Metazoa; phylum Arthropoda; class Insecta; order Lepidoptera; family Tortricidae; genus Epinotia; species Epinotia brunnichana. Next base: position 24,073,708 of record OY977952.1, read on the forward strand.
AAGTTCAGTAGATAATCTTAAAAAAAAATATTTTCTTAAGGACCTACAATTTCTTATTTTTTCTACTTCAACAATGTTTGCTATCTAAAAGTACAACTTCTTCAATTTGAACACTCGAATTATTTACACAAAGGATAAGGATAAATTGATGCTCAAGATTTCATTGTTTGGGTTTATAAAAATGAAATACATCATGTCAATAAAAAAATCGTACATTTTTGTGCTCATATTTTATCAACAGCAGTCTAGCGCAGAGCTAGCGTTGAAGCTATGATTAAATTTTAAAGACGTAGTAAAAGCAAAGTTTTGATACATGCAAAACTAATTTAATCTTCACTAGGTACAGCGGGTGTGTTATATTAGCTATATTAAAATAGAACAGAAACAAATTTTAGATTTTGATATTACTCGCGTTGTAAATTGAGTTCTGGACAGCAATCTAGTGTTAATGTTAGTGCAATTGTGTTTTTTCTTTTATTTTTATATTATAGCAATAAAGATGATTATTGTTATTATTATAAAGACTAAAACACAAGCATTGATAGAAAAAATTACGATGTAAGACAATAATATTTTATGGTCTCTTTCATTTTAGATTCCTGCCAACAGGTATAAAGTCGCATACTTTGTGAAAATAAATAAGTGTTATGTAATGTTTTAATTATATTTAAGCTTCATCCGCATGATATCCTAAAAGTTATCTGCTTATGTTTATTTTTTTTATCAGCCTACGTGCGTGTCCCACTTAAAATAAATAAAAAAGGAGTTTTGAAACATTAAAATTTGTCAATCATGTACCTTCTATTTATATAAATATAGTATTTCCATATTCAAGAACAATGTCAATTGCAATGCATGGCTGGCATAAGTTTCACATAAAAAACAATACTAACACTTGTAACTTTAAAATATTGTGGTTTATACCTACTCGAGCGAAATGAACGGAAAAGTAGTTTTGCATAAACAGGATTACCGATGGGAAAACACGAAGCCGATAACCCGGCTGTTCATGTTGTATCGCTCCGATCAAATCAACGCGATGCCTTTTGGGCTGAATATTGTACCATTGCAAAATTTTTACTGAGCGGTATCAAATGATTGTGACACGTTTCGTTGCATTGTTTGTCCAGCATTTGGAGAGTTTTTGCGAATTTTGCATTCAGTTAGATATTTTTTCTGTGGTGTTTTTAGAATTCATGTTTTAACAGTAGCAGTGTTTTTATTTTACGTTAGAACTACAGTTACAGAATTTAGATTTTAAACAATAGTCGTTTTTTTTAGGATAAATCTTTATGCAGGTAACTTTATGTACATACTATTTGCTAATCAATTCAAATATTTAATATCAGAAAGGGTAATCCCTAATAGTAGGGTAGTTAATACTGAACCGTAGCATTTTTAAGTAATTCTATGTAAGTAAAAGATCTTCTCAATCATGAACATTTCTGAGTAGATAATGATTTGAGACAAGTTACCCCCGGATTACAATTGAGTATAATAGAGATTCAAACCTCATAAATAATGCTTTTTGTTATTCTGACTGAGTATTACGAACGATTAAAGTATTTCTCGAACTAATCTCTAATCGTTACCTCTATACGTAAACGTTATCTCTAGTCGTGCTTTAGACGGCACGTTATATTGATCCCGGTTAGAAAGTGGCAGAATTACAAGATGACGATTAGAAGACACTTATTATTGATATAAGATAGCAAGGGATTCTGTTTATTGACGATGATCAGTCCTAGCGGTACCTCAGAGGTACAAAGAGTCTTCATAAGCTCGCGCCATGCCTTTCCGTCCTTAGCCTCGCTCCAGTTCAGACTCACTTTCTATTTTCGCCACCATGTGTGCAAAGAACCTCAATAGTTCGGAAAGAATACTCACGATCAATGATGGCAACTCCAGCAGCTCCATAAGGAAGGTTTGGGGAAGACCGCCGTCAAAGTTTTCGACGCACTCAACGTATAAGGAGTCGATGCTTTGGTTCGCCACCGTGCAGTTCTGGAGGTGGAACGGGCGACCTGGGATGTGGACATTAATTTCTTAAAATCGAAAGTCTTTGAACAAATGCATTTTTCAACCCAATTGCGCAGATATGAACCAATCATCTACGAGCAATTTCGGCTGCAAAGCGGAAAAAATGCTGCTCTATGGTGTAACACATGAAGCATTGCTTGGCCTTGAATAGGTTTAGCAGTACTAGACAACTAAACAGTTAATAATCATGGACAAAGTCAAGGTGCTACGCTCTTCATTATCAATTTACGTATAAAGCTCGAAACGCACTGACAGCGGTGGCGGCGCGGTGCGGTGCGGCGCGGAGGCGGTGCCGGTTGTAATGTTCGAGCTAATATGAAAGGATCCACACAGAACGGCGCGGCGCGGTGCGGTATTCTGTGCGGACCCTTTCGTATTAGCTCGAACATTACTACCGGTACCGCCTCCGCACCGCGCCGCTCCGCCACCGCTGTCAGTGCGTTTCGGTCTTTATGAATTATTGATTAGAAAAAGTAGAGCACGTATAATCCTGAAGAATCTCTTACGTTCCTCTATAAATAATTAATGTGACTCACCAGCTGCCACCAACTGGAATGAACATGGAACCTTCTGTTGGCCCACCGAGTTCTTGCCGTAACACATCAATGTGCCATACTCCATGTCAGTCGTCGGTGTGTAGTTTAATGTTGACTTGTGCCCGTTACTGGTAAAGAATCTACAAAAAAGACAAATTAACATCGAACAGACATCAACTGGACATTCATGCTAGATTCTCACGAGTGTTTTTTTGTTTATCAACATTTAATGAGGACGAAAGTATTAATATATTCTCATATAAGTACAGTAAGGGTACAGACGGGGTGTATTCACGTAACACCGTGGAACCCTGTCGCAAGACAGGCCGCCGTCACTCAAACTCGAGTGATATGTCACCTTATTGCGATGGGTTCTACAGTGGTACGTAAATACGTACTTTCTGTACATTGTAATATTATAATGTCTATTTTTGAAAAAAGTCCCAAACTTATAACTTACAACACCGCCGCCGGGAAGTTAGTCAATTATATTTGTATGATTTAATCCACACACATTATATAGGTACCTGATGACCCAATGAACACTATTGCTAAACCCCACAAATTTACGAATCAATGCAATGCATGTTTTTTACGCTGTTTGCGTATCAATGCAAAGGATATTATATACGTTTGGCTCTGTAGCATTCGAAACCGCGATAGTACACAGTAACGTAAGTTTTGAAATGTCATACTCAGGCACATACTTAGGTGCTAAATCAGTCTGCTCTCCCGAATTATTGAAGGTCCAGTGGAACGAAGTCACCGCTGGATTGGCGTCGACAGAACAGTGTAGGGACACGGTTTCATGCTTCAGGGCTCCGAAGAGTTCTCCATCGCGCTGTTGGGCACATACTGGAGCATCTGTTGACAAAACAAATGTGTTAGATATATTGAACGATGTTTAATGTATAATAAATGACGACTGAGCGGTAATAAGATAGTTTTCTCTTCTAAGGGAAAATGCCCGGTCACGGTCGGTCACCCTAGATATCGATGGGCACCAGTAGATAGAGCGGACTTTCAGTATTGACAAAGGTTATATTTTATCCCACAATTGCGACTGGGTCGCGTGGGTTCTATGTCGCGGGCGTAGCCGCACAGGCAGCTAGTTGATTATCAATTTAATCCTAACAACCATCAATAATTGTTCTCTGCCCACGCTTCATTTTCCAGTTTTGCATGAAAAAGAATCACCAACAAAAGACAAAAGCGATAAAAAGAAATCCTGGAAATTTTCTTCTCAAGGATTTCCTACAATCCGAGAGCACTTTAAAAATCGTGAAAGCTTTAGTTTATCGTCAATAACTTCCGCTAACGCAAAACTCGACGATTTTAACTTCTATTAAGTTTTGCCACGACATTATTACTTCCACGAACCACGAAGTTATATTCATCCCGTTTCACGACTCCAAAATATAACAAGTCTTTGTACTTACTCATAATGAAGAAGGTAAGAATAACGAGAAAACTATTAAAGTTGAATATTTAATCTAGATTGATAGCGCACAAAGTTTGTCGAGATACCTACCTAGTAACCAGAGGATTTTAATGAGAAAATTAATATCTGAAGAGAAGTGTGTCCCTTATCCCGTTACCTGGTAAATTACATTCACCTCGGGCCTTTGGGCTGCATTCCACAAAAGATTGCATCACTTGGGAATTCCAAGCATTTTGCAAGGAAAATGCAAGTTTTAAGACCTTATTATGGGTGGAAAATGCAGGTAAGTAAGCATATTGTATTACGTGTAGCGCAAGGCGAAGGTGTCTTTTAGACGACGTGGAATATGAGTGCCTACTTTAGCAAGATAAAGTAAAGATATAAGATAATCACCCACTATTTTATTTCTTAGGTTTCCACAGGAAAACTTAATATACCTCTCATAAGATCCTTATTTTCACGGTTACTCAATACTGAATTTTTGCAGAAGCAGTAACATTTTTTGTAAGCCCTATTAGAATATAATATAATATAATCTTTATCGCTTACTTTCTTAACCTAGATACATGTAGGACTCAGAATGGATGTATTCCTTTTATAAAAATAAGAATTTGAGTTAAACCTATTTATGTCACAGTAGTAATTTGATTTTCTTTGATCAATCAATAAATCCAATGCAGCATTTCTCTCGACTTTACAACTTTACAAATAATTTCAAAGCAGGCAAAGAGAAATGGATAACCAACGCAACGTCAATCAAGCAACTACCCCTCATGCCACACTCGCCAAAATCTTAAGCCAACACGAACGATTCTCATATATCTGACACTCGTTGTCAGGGTTTAAGCGTTTAGGGAGGATCCAATCTAGTATCTGGGGGACCAGCCGGCCGCTTCACCCAACCGACCCGAGGGATCACAAATCGGCCAACTGGCGGATCTGTCGACTTATACTGTCAGCTTGCGAGGTAGTCTAATTTAAAACTGCACGGCAATTTGGATTTGCGGTCGGTGTGAGGATATTGGAAGATTTGATTTTGAAGAAGATTTTATGGAAATTTGCCACGAAATGTTTTTCAATGACGTAAAACTAGTTAGACAAAATATGATATCCACGACTACAACACCAGAAGTAAACACAAGATCGCAGTGCAGTACAGTCGTCTTCGCAAGGTTAGCACGTCGTTAGTGGGGAACTGTATACGTTTTTACAATAAAATACCTACCGAAATTATTAATTTGCCGTTAAGTAAACGATTTCATAAACGACAAAAATGCCAGTAGCAGTCAAATTCTATTAGAATTAATATACCTTCGAGTATGATTGTCTTGGCGTATTACCTTTGTAATTATTATAAGTACCGGTGTAAAGGACTTCTGATGGACTGTATAGCTGGAGTGATTATTTATAGGAAATATATTAAAACCAAGCCGACTCAATCTGTTTTCGACAGCAATATATTGACAACTGATAAAACAAAATAAAACATTCCAAAAGTATAAAAATAATAGACAAAAAAAGGTACAAAATAGGTTGCATCCGCAACATCCCACCCCCTAGTGTGCGAAAGCACACGAAGCTAGCCGGGCCAGCCAATAAGGAGCCCTACGCGTCTAGCCTGACCAACTTTTTGGAGGGCCGACGAAGAAGGCCTCCCTGTGTGGCTACGTCCACCACCCTGACTACGCCATCTCGGCCAGGGAAGGTTGCAGTGATGCGGCCTCTTGGCCAAGTTCCTCTTGGAAGATTTTCGTCCACGATGAGTACCAGGTCACCGATGTTTAAGTCGCGTTCCCTGTTTTCGCCTGTCTGTCGTGGTTGCATTGTAGGTAGAATCTCTTTCACCCAACGGTTCCAAAAATGGTCGGCTAACCTCAAGGCCTTCCTCCAGTCTGCTCTACGAAGAAGGTCTCGGTCGTCAAGGGTTGCAGGTAGGACTTGATTCGAGGATGTGCCAATTAGAAAGTGGAAAGGTGTCAGCGTCTCCTGGTCATCTTGACTCACAGAAACGTGACTTAGGGGCCGGGAGTTGACAATGGCCTCAGCTTCCATCAGGAGGGTCACGAGTACTTCTGCGTTAGGTGCCCTTTCGCGTAGGGTGGCGTTCAGTGCAACTTTGACGGTGCGAACTAGCCGTTCCCAGCATCCACCAAAGAAAGGAGCAGCGGGAGGAATAAAGCTCCAATTGATTCCTCGGCTGGCAGCAAAATCGTTGACATCTGTCTGATAAAAACTCCCGTAATATTCGGTCACCACCAACAAAACAAGTTCCGTTGTCAGAGAATATTGTTTCGGGAGCACCTCTCCTTGCAATAAATCGACGCAAACTCATTATCGCTGAATCAGCCGTCAGGGAGTGCACAAGTTCCAAATGGACGGCTCTGGAAGTCAAGCAGGTAAATAGGGCTACGTATCGTTTTTCCTGTTTGCGTCCGATTGTGGAGTTAATCGGGCCAAAATAATCAAGTCCAGTGAAATTAAATGGGCGGCGATGGTGGGCAAGCCGCTGCGGAGGAAGGTTTCCAGTCATTGGATTCATCGGTTTTGACTTCCTGATCCGACAATACAAACATTTGCTGGCGACGCTTCGTATGGTGCTGCGCAAGGGAAGAAGCCAGTATCTCTGTCTCAGCTCATTGACGACCATCTCATTATTCGCATGTCCAGCCTTGCGATGGTAAAAGAGAACCAAAAGGCGCACGACTGGGTGATGACCATCTAACAGTATGGGCGATTTGACTTCGGTACCGACGTCTTCTACAGCCTCAATTCTGCCGACCAAACGTAGCAAATTGTCCGTTCCCATCTTGGGTGATAACTTTGCTAAGCGACTGCTCTTGGGCAATAACTCTCCTCGTTCAATCCGCAGAATTTCTTCTCCAAATGTCTCGGACTGTACTTTCTGCAGGACGTGCCTTTCTGCGGCTTGCATCAATTCCGCTGTCAGGGGTAATAGAGCGGTGGACGTAGGCGCGTTTGTACGTTGACGAACCCTAAAATCGGTGCTAGGATCAGTGTGATCAATGTGTCTAACGCGGTCCAAAAGTGAGCGAAATTTAGAAGCCGCCTGCAAAACGCGAGCAGTGGCGCGCAGTAAGCGCAACCAGTCACTAAAATGACTGAAATCCGCGGTGATAACCAGATGCCCAACCACAAGTGTAGGAGTATGCTTAAACTCTTCATGAACTGGAGGCTGGCCAGCTGGTTCCACAGGCCAATTTTCCGGAGAAGCCAGAAGAAATGAGGGGCCGGTGAACCATCGGTGGTTAGGGTTGATATGGAGAGGTTTGATTCGCGTGGCATCGTCCGCGACGTTCAAGTCAGTTGGGACCCATCTCCAGTCTTGAACGCATGAATTTTCAGTTATTTCGCCGATCCGATGGGCCACAAAGGGCTTGAACGTTCGTGCGTCACTTCTTAGCCAGCTAAGGACAGTTCTCGAATCTGTCCAAAAAAACGTCCGAATAGGCTTTTTCTTGTGAAATTCCTTGATGGTCATAGCAAGGCGTGAAGCTATTAAAGCACCCTGCAATTCTAGGCGTGGAATTGAAGTGGGCTTCAATGGCGATACTCTTGCTTTACTGGATATGAGAGCAAGCTTGACTGTACCGTCTGCGTACAAAAAACGCCAATAAGCGACAGTCGCATAGGCAAGCTCGCTCGCATCCGCAAAAACGTGTAGCTCCCTGTGCAGAGGCTCGCCGTTTACCTTAGCGTACCAACGTGGAACTCTAATATTAGATATATCTGACAGTTCTTTAAACCATTCGTTCCACCTTAATACCTGTGAAGGTGGAAAAACCGTGTCCCAGTCAATGTTGGATCTCCATGCCTCCTGAAGGAGTATACGGCCCTTGACCACTATAGGGCCAAGCAATCCTAGTGGGTCGTACACTTTCATGAGGTGGGACAAAACTTTACGCTTAGTAAAAACACCATGTAACTTGAGCCCTTCTAAACCAGTCCTAAAACCAATGGTATCCGATATAGGATCCCAAGAGACACCTAAGGCTCTGACGTTAGTTGATTCACTACCAAGAGACACTTCAGTAGGCTGTGCAGCGTGCAATTCAGTTGGAACAAGACGCAACGCTTCCTGGCTGTTAGAAATCCAACTACACATTTCAAAACAGGCGTTACGGTGGATAGTCACCACATCGGATGCCAGCTGCGCAGCTTCAGTTACCTCATCAAGACTGTCCAAAAAATCATCCATATAGGAACTGTGAATGCTTGCATTGGCTGCGTTGGGATACAAATCCTGATGTGACATTGCATTTTTATTTTTGATATACAGCGCAGTAAATGGACTGGATGACGCCCCGAAAACAACAGCTGTCATTCGATACTCTTTTATGGGAGTTGTGTTCTTTGACCTAACGTCGCGCCATAAAAAACGTAATGCGTCCCTATCTTGATCACGGATCCGTATTTGGGGAAACATCTCCTTAATATCCGCTGTCATTGCGACAGCGCCCTCTCTAAAACGCCAAAGTATGCCTAATAAGTTTTCTAAGAGATCTGGTCCTTGAAGAAGCAACGAATTTAAGGAAACGCCTTGATTCATTGCGGCTGCATCATGGACGACACGGAGTTTACGCTTTTGTGGGTGATACACCCCAAAATGAGGCAAATACCACCTTATTTCGGTATTGGTTTCACTTTGAGTTGTATCAGAAGATTCAGAAGTCGTTTTTAAGTTTATTTTATCCATGTCTGTGGTTGACATGTAGTCATGACATTTTGGTTGCACTTTATTCGGACTGACTGTACCATATTGAATGTAACCTGACGAAGTGTTATTTTTATTTGGACATTCCACTAAATTGTGTTTACTGTTGATAACATTGGTACCGTTCCTATTACTGACAGAATGACCATAATAAGTGACAGGATCACATTCTTCAGCATAACCTTTGGCAATCATATTGTCAATAAACCTTTTGTACGCTTCAGCAAAATCGGACTCTCGAAACATACGTCTTTCTAAACTTAAGAAGCGAGATAGGGCTTGCGGATAACTGTCGGGAACGCACTGAATATTATCCCGCCATGGAAGTCCTACCTCATACCTACCAGTTGGCAAACGTGTGGTAGTATTGTGTAAGATCTCAACAGCTCGAGCATCCAGTTTACTATGAAGTTTCTCATGTTTGGTAATACCCAGTGAGTCCAATTTGTACTGCTCCTTTATTAGCAGTTCTAAACGTTCATGTTCAGTAAGCTCAATACGGTCTAGGTGACAGTGGTTGACAAACTCAACCGGTTTCGTTTTACTAGAAGCCACTCCATACAATGTCCAACCAAGCCAGGTGTGACAAGCTACCGGCTCATTACGACTACCAGCGCGGATATCACGAGATATTGACAGATGCCAGTGCTCGGCACCAATCAGCACGGTTGGCATAGCGTCAGTGTACGTCAAATAATCGGTTAAATCACTCAAATAATCGTAAGACTGTGCGGTGTGTTTGGACAATGTTTGCGTGCTCAAGCTGAGTAAGGGCATGGCCCTGGCACGATTGACTAAAAACCTGTCAGATTCGTGTTTACCCTGTATGTAAAAGTCCACATAAGAAATCTTAGTAGTTTTGTGTAAGCCACCTACAGCATTGACAGTAATAACCTCCTCTGGCCCTGACACCCCGATACGGGCAGCCACTTTAGAATCAATTAACGACGCTGTACTGCCATCGTCTAGGAGTGCGAAGGTTTCGTAACTGCCAGCTGGTCCAGACACAATAACTGGTACCACTTTTAATAATGCGCTGTGTGGTTGTGTTTTGGTTGTCGTTCCAACATGTTGACTTAAAATACCTGTATTAGAAACCATGACGTTTTCTTTTGACAACTCCTGTGTAGTCTTGGAACAGCACGGCGTGTGTTTGGCATCCCTTTCAGACAAATTCGCATACCCAATATTATTGAACGCAGTACACTCAGTTTTGTTTAGCGGTGCCGTACACCCCGTATTGTTCATATTGTTTAGTTCTGTTTCACACTCATGGTTGAGCGCAGCTGTACACACTGTATTATGGAACGCCTGTGTATGGTGTGTTTGCGGTGATGTAAATGTATCCTGCCTGCCGTGTAAAAGTGGATGGTGTCGGAAAGTACAACCGTCGACACCACAAGGGTTCACTTTACATAACTTCCACTGATGTGATTTACTCTTTAGACATTTGTAGCATATTTTGTGTTCACGCAACCAACACCACCTGTTTTCAACTGATAACCTTGTGAATTCGGAACAGTTTTTTATATCATGGCACTTTTTACAATAAATGCATTCGGTTTTGTCACCTGTTTTAATATTGTCATGTGTCACAGCGTGAATATTTTCACGTTTGAATTGTTTATTGACAGGCACAATGATGTTTTGTTGTGTAGCAATAAAACCTATTTCAGGAGATAATGCGAATTTAATATAACGCTCGTGTTCACGAGTTAGAAAATCAGACAAAAGTTCTAACTTTGACATGAGAGGGTTTGACATTTCTGACGCATAGTCAGACCACCTCATCTTCATTAAAGGGGTAAATTTGCCCAAAATACTATGAAATAGCTCAGGTGAATGTAAATATTCTCGTAGACCGAGTAATTTCATAGTAGAAAGGCTGTTTCGTACCTTGTTGGCAAAAATACCAATCTCCTTAAGCTCGGCGCCAAGCCGCGGCAGCGTTTTCAACACTTGTACCTCACCAAAGACGACCATTTCCGGGCACGCAAATGTTCGCTCGAGTGCGTGCATGATCTCCTCGGGGGCAGCTGCCGTGTGGAGCAGCGAAGCGACCGCCTCACGCGCGGGTCCGCGAAGCGCGTTCTGTAAACGCGCAACGTTCTCTGCGGGGGAATGAGAAGACTCAGTACTACTAAATTGACGTTTAAATTGTAGCCATTGGGAACCATTCCCGAAGAATGTAGGGAGTTCTATGTTGGCTCTACGACCTGAAGCCAAAGCTTTTGCTGCAGCTGCAGTGTCAGCAATCGCTTTGAGTATAATTCCATCGTTTCCTGTATTGCGATGCAATTCGACAGTTGGCTCATTCGTCATGCGTAGGCAGCTACCCTGGTTTATATCGCGAACCCAAGATGCCGTCCGGGAATGAACATTACTGGCCGACTTTGCGGAACGTTCTTCGGCTTCTTGAGCGGCCAGAGCAGCTTCCATTTCTAATTGTTCTACTTGTTTTACCTGCTCAAGTAGTTTTCTTTGTCGAGCAATCTCAATTTCTTGCTCACGAATCATCAATTCTTGCTCTCGCTCCATACTTCTGCGGGCCAACTCGGCCTCCGCAGAAAGCCTCCGTGCTTTTATAGTAGCTGATGACCGCGAAGACCCTGATACGTGCGACCTGCAACTAGGAGAAACGTCAAAATGTTCGGCTGCAACAGCGGAGCCGCAGCCGCCGGTGGTGGTAGTTGCGGGACACGCGCGAACAATATTGAGAGCTGCGGGTGTTTCTGTGGCATCAGTCTTCGTGAGGCCCTGACTTTTGGACCGACCGACCCCACCCACAGCGGGTGCACCTGGTTCTGAACGTGTCGCCTTACGACTTTTAGCCGGCGTTGCCAGCTGCTTGGTTCTACTTCGCATATTCATTATAAGACGGGAGAAGGATCAAATGTAAAGGACTTCTGATGGACTGTATAGCTGGAGTGATTATTTATAGGAAATATATTAAAACCAAGCCGACTCAATCTGTTTTCGACAGCAATATATTGACAACTGATAAAACAAAATAAAACATTCCAAAAGTATAAAAATAATAGACAAAAAAAGGTACAAAATAGGTTGCATCCGCAACATCCCACCCCCTAGTGTGCGAAAGCACACGAAGCTAGCCGGGCCAGCCAATAAGGAGCCCTACGCGTCTAGCCTGACCAACTTTTTGGAGGGCCGACGAAGAAGGCCTCCCTGTGTGGCTACGTCCACCACCCTGACTACGCCATCTCGGCCAGGGAAGGTTGCAGTGATGCGGCCTCTTGGCCAAGTTCCTCTTGGAAGATTTTCGTCCACGATGAGTACCAGGTCACCGATGTTTAAGTCGCGTTCCCTGTTTTCGCCTGTCTGTCGTGGTTGCATTGTAGGTAGAATCTCTTTCACCCAACGGTTCCAAAAATGGTCGGCTAACCTCAAGGCCTTCCTCCAGTCTGCTCTACGAAGAAGGTCTCGGTCGTCAAGGGTTGCAGGTAGGACTTGATTCGAGGATGTGCCAATTAGAAAGTGGAAAGGTGTCAGCGTCTCCTGGTCATCTTGACTCACAGAAACGTGACTTAGGGGCCGGGAGTTGACAATGGCCTCAGCTTCCATCAGGAGGGTCACGAGTACTTCTGCGTTAGGTGCCCTTTCGCGTAGGGTGGCGTTCAGTGCAACTTTGACGGTGCGAACTAGCCGTTCCCAGCATCCACCAAAGAAAGGAGCAGCGGGAGGAATAAAGCTCCAATTGATTCCTCGGCTGGCAGCAAAATCGTTGACATCTGTCTGATAAAACTCCCGTAATATTCGGTCACCACCAACAAAACAAGTTCCGTTGTCAGAGAATATTGTTTCGGGAGCACCTCTTCTTGCAATAAATCGACGTAAACTCATTATCGCTGAATCAGCCGTCAGGGAGTGCACAAGTTCCAAATGGACGGCTCTGGAAGTCAAGCAGGTAAATAGGGCTACGTATCGTTTTTCCTGTTTGCGTCCGATTGTGGAGTTAATCGGGCCAAAATAATCAAGTCCAGTGAAATTAAATGGGCGGCGATGGTGGGCAAGCCGCTGCGGAGGAAGGTTTCCAGTCATTGGATTCATCGGTTTTGACTTCCTGATCCGACAATACAAACATTTGCTGGCGACGCTTCGTATGGTGCTGCGCAAGGGAAGAAGCCAGTATCTCTGTCTCAGCTCATTGACGACCATCTCATTATTCGCATGTCCAGCCTTGCGATGGTAAAAGAGAACCAAAAGGCGCACGACTGGGTGATGACCATCTAACAGTATGGGCGATTTGACTTCGGTACCGACGTCTTCTACAGCCTCAATTCTGCCGACCAAACGTAGCAAATTGTCCGTTCCCATCTTGGGTGATAACTTTGCTAAGCGACTGCTCTTGGGCAATAACTCTCCTCGTTCAATCCGCAGAATTTCTTCTCCAAATGTCTCGGACTGTACTTTCTGCAGGACGTGCCTTTCTGCGGCTTGCATCAATTCCGCTGTCAGGGGTAATAGAGCGGTGGACGTAGGCGCGTTTGTACGTTGACGAACCCTAAAATCGGTGCTAGGATCAGTGTGATCAATGTGTCTAACGCGGTCCAAAAGTGAGCGAAATTTAGAAGCCGCCTGCAAAACGCGAGCAGTGGCGCGCAGTAAGCGCAACCAGTCACTAAAATGACTGAAATCCGCGGTGATAACCAGATGCCCAACCACAAGTGTAGGAGTATGCTTAAACTCTTCATGAACTGGAGGCTGGCCAGCTGGTTCCACAGGCCAATTTTCCGGAGAAGCCAGAAGAAATGAGGGGCCGGTGAACCATCGGTGGTTAGGGTTGATATGGAGAGGTTTGATTCGCGTGGCATCGTCCGCGACGTTCAAGTCAGTTGGGACCCATCTCCAGTCTTGAACGCATGAATTTTCAGTTATTTCGCCGATCCGATGGGCCACAAAGGGCTTGAACGTTCGTGCGTCACTTCTTAGCCAGCTAAGGACAGTTCTCGAATCTGTCCAAAAAAACGTCCGAATAGGCTTTTTCTTGTGAAATTCCTTGATGGTCATAGCAAGGCGTGAAGCTATTAAAGCACCCTGCAATTCTAGGCGTGGAATTGAAGTGGGCTTCAATGGCGATACTCTTGCTTTACTGGATATGAGAGCAAGCTTGACTGTACCGTCTGCGTACAAAAAACGCCAATAAGCGACAGTCGCATAGGCAAGCTCGCTCGCATCCGCAAAAACGTGTAGCTCCCTGTGCAGAGGCTCGCCGTTTACCTTAGCGTACCAACGTGGAACTCTAATATTAGATATATCTGACAGTTCTTTAAACCATTCGTTCCACCTTAATACCTGTGAAGGTGGAAAAACCGTGTCCCAGTCAATGTTGGATCTCCATGCCTCCTGAAGGAGTATACGGCCCTTGACCACTATAGGGCCAAGCAATCCTAGTGGGTCGTACACTTTCATGAGGTGGGACAAAACTTTACGCTTAGTAAAAACACCATGTAACTTGAGCCCTTCTAAACCAGTCCTAAAACCAATGGTATCCGATATAGGATCCCAAGAGACACCTAAGGCTCTGACGTTAGTTGATTCACTACCAAGAGACACTTCAGTAGGCTGTGCAGCGTGCAATTCAGTTGGAACAAGACGCAACGCTTCCTGGCTGTTAGAAATCCAACTACACATTTCAAAACAGGCGTTACGGTGGATAGTCACCACATCGGATGCCAGCTGCGCAGCTTCAGTTACCTCATCAAGACTGTCCAAAAAATCATCCATATAGGAACTGTGAATGCTTGCATTGGCTGCGTTGGGATACAAATCCTGATGTGACATTGCATTTTTATTTTTGATATACAGCGCAGTAAATGGACTGGATGACGCCCCGAAAACAACAGCTGTCATTCGATACTCTTTTATGGGAGTTGTGTTCTTTGACCTAACGTCGCGCCATAAAAAACGTAATGCGTCCCTATCTTGATCACGGATCCGTATTTGGGGAAACATCTCCTTAATATCCGCTGTCATTGCGACAGCGCCCTCTCTAAAACGCCAAAGTATGCCTAATAAGTTTTCTAAGAGATCTGGTCCTTGAAGAAGCAACGAATTTAAGGAAACGCCTTGATTCATTGCGGCTGCATCATGGACGACACGGAGTTTACGCTTTTGTGGGTGATACACCCCAAAATGAGGCAAATACCACCTTATTTCGGTATTGGTTTCACTTTGAGTTGTATCAGAAGATTCAGAAGTCGTTTTTAAGTTTATTTTATCCATGTCTGTGGTTGACATGTAGTCATGACATTTTGGTTGCACTTTATTCGGACTGACTGTACCATATTGAATGTAACCTGACGAAGTGTTATTTTTATTTGGACATTCCACTAAATTGTGTTTACTGTTGATAACATTGGTACCGTTCCTATTACTGACAGAATGACCATAATAAGTGACAGGATCACATTCTTCAGCATAACCTTTGGCAATCATATTGTCAATAAACCTTTTGTACGCTTCAGCAAAATCGGACTCTCGAAACATACGTCTTTCTAAACTTAAGAAGCGAGATAGGGCTTGCGGATAACTGTCGGGAACGCACTGAATATTATCCCGCCATGGAAGTCCTACCTCATACCTACCAGTTGGCAAACGTGTGGTAGTATTGTGTAAGATCTCAACAGCTCGAGCATCCAGTTTACTATGAAGTTTCTCATGTTTGGTAATACCCAGTGAGTCCAATTTGTACTGCTCCTTTATTAGCAGTTCTAAACGTTCATGTTCAGTAAGCTCAATACGGTCTAGGTGACAGTGGTTGACAAACTCAACCGGTTTCGTTTTACTAGAAGCCACTCCATACAATGTCCAACCAAGCCAGGTGTGACAAGCTACCGGCTCATTACGACTACCAGCGCGGATATCACGAGATATTGACAGATGCCAGTGCTCGGCACCAATCAGCACGGTTGGCATAGCGTCAGTGTACGTCAAATAATCGGTTAAATCACTCAAATAATCGTAAGACTGTGCGGTGTGTTTGGACAATGTTTGCGTGCTCAAGCTGAGTAAGGGCATGGCCCTGGCACGATTGACTAAAAACCTGTCAGATTCGTGTTTACCCTGTATGTAAAAGTCCACATAAGAAATCTTAGTAGTTTTGTGTAAGCCACCTACAGCATTGACAGTAATAACCTCCTCTGGCCCTGACACCCCGATACGGGCAGCCACTTTAGAATCAATTAACGACGCTGTACTGCCATCGTCTAGGAGTGCGAAGGTTTCGTAACTGCCAGCTGGTCCAGACACAATAACTGGTACCACTTTTAATAATGCGCTGTGTGGTTGTGTTTTGGTTGTCGTTCCAACATGTTGACTTAAAATACCTGTATTAGAAACCATGACGTTTTCTTTTGACAACTCCTGTGTAGTCTTGGAACAGCACGGCGTGTGTTTGGCATCCCTTTCAGACAAATTCGCATACCCAATATTATTGAACGCAGTACACTCAGTTTTGTTTAGCGGTGCCGTACACCCCGTATTGTTCATATTGTTTAGTTCTGTTTCACACTCATGGTTGAGCGCAGCTGTACACACTGTATTATGGAACGCCTGTGTATGGTGTGTTTGCGGTGATGTAAATGTATCCTGCCTGCCGTGTAAAAGTGGATGGTGTCGGAAAGTACAACCGTCGACACCACAAGGGTTCACTTTACATAACTTCCACTGATGTGATTTACTCTTTAGACATTTGTAGCATATTTTGTGTTCACGCAACCAACACCACCTGTTTTCAACTGATAACCTTGTGAATTCGGAACAGTTTTTTATATCATGGCACTTTTTACAATAAATGCATTCGGTTTTGTCACCTGTTTTAATATTGTCATGTGTCACAGCGTGAATATTTTCACGTTTGAATTGTTTATTGACAGGCACAATGATGTTTTGTTGTGTAGCAATAAAACCTATTTCAGGAGATAATGCGAATTTAATATAACGCTCGTGTTCACGAGTTAGAAAATCAGACAAAAGTTCTAACTTTGACATGAGAGGGTTTGACATTTCTGACGCATAGTCAGACCACCTCATCTTCATTAAAGGGGTAAATTTGCCCAAAATACTATGAAATAGCTCAGGTGAATGTAAATATTCTCGTAGACCGAGTAATTTCATAGTAGAAAGGCTGTTTCGTACCTTGTTGGCAAAAATACCAATCTCCTTAAGCTCGGCGCCAAGCCGCGGCAGCGTTTTCAACACTTGTACCTCACCAAAGACGACCATTTCCGGGCACGCAAATGTTCGCTCGAGTGCGTGCATGATCTCCTCGGGGGCAGCTGCCGTGTGGAGCAGCGAAGCGACCGCCTCACGCGCGGGTCCGCGAAGCGCGTTCTGTAAACGCGCAACGTTCTCTGCGGGGGAATGAGAAGACTCAGTACTACTAAATTGACGTTTAAATTGTAGCCATTGGGAACCATTCCCGAAGAATGTAGGGAGTTCTATGTTGGCTCTACGACCTGAAGCCAAAGCTTTTGCTGCAGCTGCAGTGTCAGCAATCGCTTTGAGTATAATTCCATCGTTTCCTGTATTGCGATGCAATTCGACAGTTGGCTCATTCGTCATGCGTAGGCAGCTACCCTGGTTTATATCGCGAACCCAAGATGCCGTCCGGGAATGAACATTACTGGCCGACTTTGCGGAACGTTCTTCGGCTTCTTGAGCGGCCAGAGCAGCTTCCATTTCTAATTGTTCTACTTGTTTTACCTGCTCAAGTAGTTTTCTTTGTCGAGCAATCTCAATTTCTTGCTCACGAATCATCAATTCTTGCTCTCGCTCCATACTTCTGCGGGCCAACTCGGCCTCCGCAGAAAGCCTCCGTGCTTTTATAGTAGCTGATGACCGCGAAGACCCTGATACGTGCGACCTGCAACTAGGAGAAACGTCAAAATGTTCGGCTGCAACAGCGGAGCCGCAGCCGCCGGTGGTGGTAGTTGCGGGACACGCGCGAACAATATTGAGAGCTGCGGGTGTTTCTGTGGCATCAGTCTTCGTGAGGCCCTGACTTTTGGACCGACCGACCCCACCCACAGCGGGTGCACCTGGTTCTGAACGTGTCGCCTTACGACTTTTAGCCGGCGTTGCCAGCTGCTTGGTTCTACTTCGCATATTCATTATAAGACGGGAGAAGGATCAAATGTAAAGGACTTCTGATGGACTGTATAGCTGGAGTGATTATTTATAGGAAATATATTAAAACCAAGCCGACTCAATCTGTTTTCGACAGCAATATATTGACAACTGATAAAACAAAATAAAACATTCCAAAAGTATAAAAATAATAGACAAAAAAAGGTACAAAATAGGTTGCATCCGCAACATCCCACCCCCTAGTGTGCGAAAGCACACGAAGCTAGCCGGGCCAGCCAATAAGGAGCCCTACGCGTCTAGCCTGACCAACTTTTTGGAGGGCCGACGAAGAAGGCCTCCCTGTGTGGCTACGTCCACCACCCTGACTACGCCATCTCGGCCAGGGAAGGTTGCAGTGATGCGGCCTCTTGGCCAAGTTCCTCTTGGAAGATTTTCGTCCACGATGAGTACCAGGTCACCGATGTTTAAGTCGCGTTCCCTGTTTTCGCCTGTCTGTCGTGGTTGCATTGTAGGTAGAATCTCTTTCACCCAACGGTTCCAAAAATGGTCGGCTAACCTCAAGGCCTTCCTCCAGTCTGCTCTACGAAGAAGGTCTCGGTCGTCAAGGGTTGCAGGTAGGACTTGATTCGAGGATGTGCCAATTAGAAAGTGGAAAGGTGTCAGCGTCTCCTGGTCATCTTGACTCACAGAAACGTGACTTAGGGGCCGGGAGTTGACAATGGCCTCAGCTTCCATCAGGAGGGTCACGAGTACTTCTGCGTTAGGTGCCCTTTCGCGTAGGGTGGCGTTCAGTGCAACTTTGACGGTGCGAACTAGCCGTTCCCAGCATCCACCAAAGAAAGGAGCAGCGGGAGGAATAAAGCTCCAATTGATTCCTCGGCTGGCAGCAAAATCGTTGACATCTGTCTGATAAAACTCCCGTAATATTCGGTCACCACCAACAAAACAAGTTCCGTTGTCAGAGAATATTGTTTCGGGAGCACCTCTTCTTGCAATAAATCGACGTAAACTCATTATCGCTGAATCAGCCGTCAGGGAGTGCACAAGTTCCAAATGGACGGCTCTGGAAGTCAAGCAGGTAAATAGGGCTACGTATCGTTTTTCCTGTTTGCGTCCGATTGTGGAGTTAATCGGGCCAAAATAATCAAGTCCAGTGAAATTAAATGGGCGGCGATGGTGGGCAAGCCGCTGCGGAGGAAGGTTTCCAGTCATTGGATTCATCGGTTTTGACTTCCTGATCCGACAATACAAACATTTGCTGGCGACGCTTCGTATGGTGCTGCGCAAGGGAAGAAGCCAGTATCTCTGTCTCAGCTCATTGACGACCATCTCATTATTCGCATGTCCAGCCTTGCGATGGTAAAAGAGAACCAAAAGGCGCACGACTGGGTGATGACCATCTAACAGTATGGGCGATTTGACTTCGGTACCGACGTCTTCTACAGCCTCAATTCTGCCGACCAAACGTAGCAAATTGTCCGTTCCCATCTTGGGTGATAACTTTGCTAAGCGACTGCTCTTGGGCAATAACTCTCCTCGTTCAATCCGCAGAATTTCTTCTCCAAATGTCTCGGACTGTACTTTCTGCAGGACGTGCCTTTCTGCGGCTTGCATCAATTCCGCTGTCAGGGGTAATAGAGCGGTGGACGTAGGCGCGTTTGTACGTTGACGAACCCTAAAATCGGTGCTAGGATCAGTGTGATCAATGTGTCTAACGCGGTCCAAAAGTGAGCGAAATTTAGAAGCCGCCTGCAAAACGCGAGCAGTGGCGCGCAGTAAGCGCAACCAGTCACTAAAATGACTGAAATCCGCGGTGATAACCAGATGCCCAACCACAAGTGTAGGAGTATGCTTAAACTCTTCATGAACTGGAGGCTGGCCAGCTGGTTCCACAGGCCAATTTTCCGGAGAAGCCAGAAGAAATGAGGGGCCGGTGAACCATCGGTGGTTAGGGTTGATATGGAGAGGTTTGATTCGCGTGGCATCGTCCGCGACGTTCAAGTCAGTTGGGACCCATCTCCAGTCTTGAACGCATGAATTTTCAGTTATTTCGCCGATCCGATGGGCCACAAAGGGCTTGAACGTTCGTGCGTCACTTCTTAGCCAGCTAAGGACAGTTCTCGAATCTGTCCAAAAAAACGTCCGAATAGGCTTTTTCTTGTGAAATTCCTTGATGGTCATAGCAAGGCGTGAAGCTATTAAAGCACCCTGCAATTCTAGGCGTGGAATTGAAGTGGGCTTCAATGGCGATACTCTTGCTTTACTGGATATGAGAGCAAGCTTGACTGTACCGTCTGCGTACAAAAAACGCCAATAAGCGACAGTCGCATAGGCAAGCTCGCTCGCATCCGCAAAAACGTGTAGCTCCCTGTGCAGAGGCTCGCCGTTTACCTTAGCGTACCAACGTGGAACTCTAATATTAGATATATCTGACAGTTCTTTAAACCATTCGTTCCACCTTAATACCTGTGAAGGTGGAAAAACCGTGTCCCAGTCAATGTTGGATCTCCATGCCTCCTGAAGGAGTATACGGCCCTTGACCACTATAGGGCCAAGCAATCCTAGTGGGTCGTACACTTTCATGAGGTGGGACAAAACTTTACGCTTAGTAAAAACACCATGTAACTTGAGCCCTTCTAAACCAGTCCTAAAACCAATGGTATCCGATATAGGATCCCAAGAGACACCTAAGGCTCTGACGTTAGTTGATTCACTACCAAGAGACACTTCAGTAGGCTGTGCAGCGTGCAATTCAGTTGGAACAAGACGCAACGCTTCCTGGCTGTTAGAAATCCAACTACACATTTCAAAACAGGCGTTACGGTGGATAGTCACCACATCGGATGCCAGCTGCGCAGCTTCAGTTACCTCATCAAGACTGTCCAAAAAATCATCCATATAGGAACTGTGAATGCTTGCATTGGCTGCGTTGGGATACAAATCCTGATGTGACATTGCATTTTTATTTTTGATATACAGCGCAGTAAATGGACTGGATGACGCCCCGAAAACAACAGCTGTCATTCGATACTCTTTTATGGGAGTTGTGTTCTTTGACCTAACGTCGCGCCATAAAAAACGTAATGCGTCCCTATCTTGATCACGGATCCGTATTTGGGGAAACATCTCCTTAATATCCGCTGTCATTGCGACAGCGCCCTCTCTAAAACGCCAAAGTATGCCTAATAAGTTTTCTAAGAGATCTGGTCCTTGAAGAAGCAACGAATTTAAGGAAACGCCTTGATTCATTGCGGCTGCATCATGGACGACACGGAGTTTACGCTTTTGTGGGTGATACACCCCAAAATGAGGCAAATACCACCTTATTTCGGTATTGGTTTCACTTTGAGTTGTATCAGAAGATTCAGAAGTCGTTTTTAAGTTTATTTTATCCATGTCTGTGGTTGACATGTAGTCATGACATTTTGGTTGCACTTTATTCGGACTGACTGTACCATATTGAATGTAACCTGACGAAGTGTTATTTTTATTTGGACATTCCACTAAATTGTGTTTACTGTTGATAACATTGGTACCGTTCCTATTACTGACAGAATGACCATAATAAGTGACAGGATCACATTCTTCAGCATAACCTTTGGCAATCATATTGTCAATAAACCTTTTGTACGCTTCAGCAAAATCGGACTCTCGAAACATACGTCTTTCTAAACTTAAGAAGCGAGATAGGGCTTGCGGATAACTGTCGGGAACGCACTGAATATTATCCCGCCATGGAAGTCCTACCTCATACCTACCAGTTGGCAAACGTGTGGTAGTATTGTGTAAGATCTCAACAGCTCGAGCATCCAGTTTACTATGAAGTTTCTCATGTTTGGTAATACCCAGTGAGTCCAATTTGTACTGCTCCTTTATTAGCAGTTCTAAACGTTCATGTTCAGTAAGCTCAATACGGTCTAGGTGACAGTGGTTGACAAACTCAACCGGTTTCGTTTTACTAGAAGCCACTCCATACAATGTCCAACCAAGCCAGGTGTGACAAGCTACCGGCTCATTACGACTACCAGCGCGGATATCACGAGATATTGACAGATGCCAGTGCTCGGCACCAATCAGCACGGTTGGCATAGCGTCAGTGTACGTCAAATAATCGGTTAAATCACTCAAATAATCGTAAGACTGTGCGGTGTGTTTGGACAATGTTTGCGTGCTCAAGCTGAGTAAGGGCATGGCCCTGGCACGATTGACTAAAAACCTGTCAGATTCGTGTTTACCCTGTATGTAAAAGTCCACATAAGAAATCTTAGTAGTTTTGTGTAAGCCACCTACAGCATTGACAGTAATAACCTCCTCTGGCCCTGACACCCCGATACGGGCAGCCACTTTAGAATCAATTAACGACGCTGTACTGCCATCGTCTAGGAGTGCGAAGGTTTCGTAACTGCCAGCTGGTCCAGACACAATAACTGGTACCACTTTTAATAATGCGCTGTGTGGTTGTGTTTTGGTTGTCGTTCCAACATGTTGACTTAAAATACCTGTATTAGAAACCATGACGTTTTCTTTTGACAACTCCTGTGTAGTCTTGGAACAGCACGGCGTGTGTTTGGCATCCCTTTCAGACAAATTCGCATACCCAATATTATTGAACGCAGTACACTCAGTTTTGTTTAGCGGTGCCGTACACCCCGTATTGTTCATATTGTTTAGTTCTGTTTCACACTCATGGTTGAGCGCAGCTGTACACACTGTATTATGGAACGCCTGTGTATGGTGTGTTTGCGGTGATGTAAATGTATCCTGCCTGCCGTGTAAAAGTGGATGGTGTCGGAAAGTACAACCGTCGACACCACAAGGGTTCACTTTACATAACTTCCACTGATGTGATTTACTCTTTAGACATTTGTAGCATATTTTGTGTTCACGCAACCAACACCACCTGTTTTCAACTGATAACCTTGTGAATTCGGAACAGTTTTTTATATCATGGCACTTTTTACAATAAATGCATTCGGTTTTGTCACCTGTTTTAATATTGTCATGTGTCACAGCGTGAATATTTTCACGTTTGAATTGTTTATTGACAGGCACAATGATGTTTTGTTGTGTAGCAATAAAACCTATTTCAGGAGATAATGCGAATTTAATATAACGCTCGTGTTCACGAGTTAGAAAATCAGATAAAAGTTCTAACTTTGACATGAGAGGGTTTGACATTTCTGACGCATAGTCAGACCACCTCATCTTCATTAAAGGGTTAAATTTGCCCAAAATACTATGAAATAGCTCAGGTGAATGTAAATATTCTCGTAGACCGAGTAATTTCATAGTAGAAAGGCTGTTTCGTACCTTGTTGGCAAAAATACCAATCTCCTTAAGCTCGGCGCCAAGCCGCGGCAGCGTTTTCAACACTTGTACCTCACCAAAGACGACCATTTCCGGGCACGCAAATGTTCGCTCGAGTGCGTGCATGATCTCCTCGGGGGCAGCTGCCGTGTGGAGCAGCGAAGCGACCGCCTCACGCGCGGGTCCGCGAAGCGCGTTCTGTAAACGCGCAACGTTCTCTGCGGGGGAATGAGAAGACTCAGTACTACTAAACTACTAAATTGACGTTTAAATTGTAGCCATTGGGAACCATTCCCGAAGAATGTAGGGAGTTCTATGTTGGCTCTACGACCTGAAGCCAAAGCTTTTGCTGCAGCTGCAGTGTCAGCAATCGCTTTGAGTATAATTCCATCGTTTCCTGTATTGCGATGCAATTCGACAGTTGGCTCATTCGTCATGCGTAGACCCTGGTTTATATCGCGAACCCAAGATGCCGTCCGGGAATGAACATTACTGGCCGACTTTGCGGAACGTTCTTCGGCTTCTTGAGCGGCCAGAGCAGCTTCCATTTCTAATTGTTCTACTTGTTTTACCTGCTCAAGTAGTTTTCTTTGTCGAGCAATCTCAATTTCTTGCTCACGAATCATCAATTCTTGCTCTCGCTCCATACTTCTGCGGGCCAACTCGGCCTCCGCAGAAAGCCTCCGTGCTTTTATAGTAGCTGATGACCGCGAAGACCCTGATACGTGCGACCTGCAACTAGGAGAAACGTCAAAATGTTCGGCTGCAACAGCGGAGCCGCAGCCGCCGGTGGTGGTAGTTGCGGGACACGCGCGAACAATATCGAGAGCTGCGGGTGTTTCTGTGGCATCAGTCTTCGTGAGGCCCTGACTTTTGGACCGACCGACCCCACCCACAGCGGGTGCACCTGGTTCTGAACGTGTCGCCTTACGACTTTTAGCCGGCGTTGCCAGCTGCTTGGTTCTACTTCGCATATTCATTATAAGACGGGAGAAGGATCAAATATAAAGGACTTCTGATGGACTGTATAGCTGGAGTGATTATTTATAGGAAATATATTAAAACCAAGCCGACTCAATCTGTTTTCGACAGCAATATATTGACAACTGATAAAACAAAATAAAACATTCCAAAAGTATAAAAATAATAGACAAAAAAAGGTACAAAATAGGTTGCATCCGCAACAACCGGAAATAGCTGTTCCGTTTTATGTAACATGAGAGCATGTTATGCTTTTTCTCGCCGAACAAGTCGCTTTAATCTTTGCTATTAGCAATGTCCAGTGGCTTGAATATGTCATGCTCGCTTAAAGGGCTTTGCTTACGGTAGCGTCGTTGATCGGGTCGCCACCTTCCCTAACATATGGTCTAGGGAGGCGATGGCTGAGATATTCGTCATACTCGTGATCAGGTGCTGTTTGTGGAGTCCGGTCTGTTCATGCTTGCAAGGGCATAGTAACTACCTAAATACTAGTGTTATTATCATTATTTTGACGAGAGACATCATTCTGTTCTTTACACGTTTTATTGTTATTGACCCTGTACATCTCTGACAATATTACATTAATGATCCTTTTTTTCTTTTTTAACGCTTAGAGACACATTTACATCTCTATAAGAACATTAGAATAATTATTAATTGTATTTGGATGCTCAGAGACCTTATACATCTCTGGGGTACTAAATTAATATCATAAACTTATTATTAATTCTGATACAGACCTTATATCGAATATATTTGATAATATTTTACAATTTTGGATTTTTTTAGTTTTCATTTAGTGACATTTAGTTTGTTAACCGTTTAGTTACTAATTGGTTAAAATCTGCAATTTTAAAATGATTATCGTGTAAGATTAATAATATTATATTGTAGAATACCATTTGAAAATGAAAAAATAATGAAAATAAAAATTTATTTGAGAAAAAACATGTCACAAAATGATAACAAGGTTGGGGCTTCCTAGTAGGTAATAAACCTGTGTTTCTTTTTTTTAGATTAAGTTCTTATCATTAGTTTCTTACTTGCTACTTAGATCAGAAAGGCTGCACGTATTTGACATGGAAAAGTGCCCTTGTGGCCTATTTGCAGAATAAATAATTGATTTTGAATTGATTTTGATTTTGAATTGATGAATTATTTTGTATTCTGTTTCCTGCTTACAATGGTTGATTGAGCTAGCAAAGGATTGACTGTTTCTATTTAAGTTTTTTCAGTCGTATCATTAATTATATTATTACTCAATGCATAATCTACAGGACCCCCATTATTAACAAAACAGAAATTTCAAAAAATTGCGCGTTAACACGCAAGTCTCTCAAACACACACTATGAAAATTTGAGAAACGAACGAAAGACCGGTAGAGCATACCTCAAAAAAGTAGTTCGATGTCATCATCGAAATCGCATGGATTTTGCGTTTCAGCTTATTAAAAAATTTAAAAGTGTACGTGGCACTAAATCTTTCTGCACCTTTTGCTGATTTTTGTTTATATATAAAAAAAACCTAAATATACCATGACGGTGGCAAACAAGCAAACGTCCTGCCTAATTTAATTGAATTGAAATATTTTTACAATGCACTTGCTCTGAATGTGCCCCTTTATATGGTTACATAAACACGGGAAGTGGTCGATGCCAGCACGGTGTCGCCGGGCGGGACCTGCCCGTGCGGGAATGGATTTCAGGCCAATATTCCCGCATACTTTTCGATAATTAAATTTCGTGACAATTAAAATTTCACCTTTTATGCATATTTTTTTATTTCCTCGCATGATGCATTGTAAAATGTTGTATGATACACGTGCAGATAGGTAATTCTCAACTCGTGTCAATCAAAAACACTCCCTGACGGTCGTGTTTTGGTCATCGCCACTCGATGGCAATTACCTACTTTCCGCACTTGTATCATATATAACTAATTTCAGGCAGAGCCCTTAAAAGTGTTAGTAGTGGTACGCAGACATCATAACCTGTTTACGCTTGTGGTTCTGGCGACCTTACTCACTCAGGAACAACACCGATCTACAGATCACATACACTCGTGCAAATAGTGTTGGTCATAGCTGCAGTCTGTAAGGAGATGATACTACCCCAGTTTGGTAGTTCCAAACCTCTCTTTTAATACTATGAATTAAAGGAGAAAATGGGACTGGGCTGGGCACGTCTGCCGCCAGAAGCGTTATGGCCTACAATGTCCACCAAGTGGGTCCGACAGAACCGAATACGGCGTCGCGGTAGACCACGTAGGAGACGGCGAGACGAGCTTTGGTCTTTAACCAATACTAGTGGGAGGCTGCCCAGGACGGGTATGTGGAAGAAACAGAGTTTTTGCCCAGTAGTGGCGTAAGGGTTAAGGCTCTTTATAATAATAAGGGGAAGCATTATAAACTTACATCTGACCAGCAAAGACACGGGATTGCTCGTGCCTTTTCCTTCGCTGTTGGCAGCCATACAGGTGTAGTCCCCTGCCGCTGCTCTGGTCACCCTCTGCAGAACCAGACTTTGGGCGCTGAGGATGATACCGTCGGCTTCATTGTGAAGGATTTCCGTGTTCTGAATTTAAAAACAAACTTATATACAGTCTGTCTTTGGTTATATTGAAGAAAACATTGATTAAATTAAATATTCTATGTAATTGGCTACTTTCCTAAAAAATACTATTATGACTCGGAACTTTAACGGCTATAATATATATTCATCATTTTGTTTGATTGACGAAACAAAAAAAGTGTCAAATAATTTTGGATAATCTAATCTAACAGACGGACTAAATAGAATTATATTTTTTTACCCAGGAAAGTACGTAATTTGTTAAAACAATGTCATTGTTTCGTTTAGTTAACACTTTCACTGTCAGGAACCCGCCTTCCGGCTCTACGCAGCAGGCACTTTCCGCTACTTAGTGGAAAAATTACAAGATCGGCTACGAGCGTAGCGCGTAGCACTTCTTGGCAGTGAACGTGTTAATTGCAAATGCCGTTTTGCAGTATCGAACGATGAAATGTTCCATTATTTTGTACCTATAAAAAATATAGTTAAGAAATATTTAATTATTTTCAAAAACTAAAATAATAATAATATTGAACCGTTTATTTATTTTTAAAATATATACATTTATTACATACCGATGAGGCTTAATCTTATTATTTAACTAAATTGTAATAAAGATAAACTTTAGTCGAAACACTGATTTATATCTAAGATGAGTTTCGAGAGGAATTTGATGACTAATATAACCTCAGATACGTATTGAAAATATAGCATTACTTGCTGTTGCCCGCGACTTCGTCCGCGTAGAACATATTATCGTCTAAATGTTTGTTTAAGGAATTAATTTTTAAAATCATTGTAATTAGCTTTGTAGTCTTGTAGTAAACAGTCTAAAACTGAAGTTACAAATCCCTTACTTTAAAAATGTTTTGCTCTCCATACAAACTTTGAACACCTTTATAATACCTTTTAGGGGATGAATTTCAAAAAACGCTGAAATGAGTTTTGTAGTCTTTTAACAAACATACTAAGATCGAAGTTACAATTCTCATACTTAAAAATTTTCTTGCTCTGATAGTCTGCATACAAACTTTGAACCTTTGAATTAACGCTTTTCGGGGAAAAATTTAAAAGAAAACACTAAGTTTTTTTATTGTAATAAGTATTTTTTCTACAAAATATCAAGTCTCTAGCTCAAAAAATGGGTTTCCCATACGAACCTTGCACCCCTTTTTATTCTCATTAGGGGTCGAAATTTTCAAAACGCTAAAAGTACTTGATTTTTATTGTAATAAGTAATCTTTCAACAAAGTTTTAAGTCCCTCGCTAAAAAAAATTTTTCTTCATTCAAACGTTCTTATAAACCCCTAAAGATCGAAGTTTCTAAAATGCTGAAAGTATTTAATTTTATTTTTAACTAGCTGTTGCCCGCGACTTCGTCCGCGTAGAACATGTTATCGTCTAAATGTTTGTTTAAGGAATTAATTTTTAAAATCATTGTAATTAGCTTTGTAGTCTTGTAGTAAACAGTCTAAAACTGAAGTTACAAATCCCTTACTTTAAAAATGTTTTGCTCTCCATACAAACTTTGAACACCTTTATAATACCTTTTAGGGGATGAATTTCAAAAAACGCTGAAATGAGTTTTGTAGTCTTTTAACAAACATACTAAGATCGAAGTTACAATTCTCATACTTAAAAATTTTCTTGCTCTGATAGTCTGCATACAAACTTTGAACCTTTGAATTAACGCTTTTCGGGGAAAAATTTAAAAGAAAACACTAAGTTTTTTTATTGTAATAAGTATTTTTTCTACAAAATATCAAGTCTCTAGCTCAAAAAATGGGTTTCCCATACGAACCTTGCACCCCTTTTTATTCTCATTAGGGGTCGAAATTTTCAAAACGCTAAAAGTACTTGATTTTTATTGTAATAAGTAATCTTTCAACAAAGTTTTAAGTCCCTCGCTAAAAAATTTTTTTCTTCATTCAAACGTTCTTATAAACCCCTAAAGATCGAAGTTTCTAAAATGCTGAAAGTATTTAATTTTATTTTTAATTAGTAAGCATTCTACAAAATTGTAAATCGGGTAAAAAAATGTTTCCTCCACACAAATGTTGCACCCACTTTTAACCCCCTTAGGAGTGGAATTTACTAAAACGCTGAATATCCTTTTTTTGTATTTCAATAACTAATCGTCCTACAAACTGTTAAGCTCCTATCCCAAAAAGAGTTTCCCCATATAAACTTTGCAGCCCTTTTTAACCCTCTTAGGGGTGGAATTTTCCAAAACGCTGAAAGCACTTTGTTTGTACTCAAATAAGTAATGTTTCTACAAAGTTTTAAGAACCCCCTCAGGAGATGATTTTCGGGATAAAAACTATGCATCTTCCCTGGGACTCTTACTATCTCTATACCAAATTTCATCTAAATGGGTTTTATCCAAATTTTCACCCCCTATTTCATTACCTTGGGAACTATTTTCGGGATAAAAACTATCCGCTTTCATTCTCCAAGACTTAAACTATCTCTATACCAAATTTCATCTAAACGGGTTCCATCAAAAGTTTCATCCTCCATTTCACTCCCTTAGGGGGTGATTTCCGGAATTGAAACTATCCTATGCCCTTTCCCAGGACTTAAACTATCTCTAAACTAAATTTCATCTACATGAGTTCATCCAAATTTTCACCCCCATTTCACCCGCTTAGGGGATGATTTCCGAAATAAAAAAATATTCTATTTCCTTCCCTAGGACTCTAACTATCTCTTTACCAAATTTCATCTAAATGGGTTCCTTCAACATTTTCACGCCTAATGTCACCCCCTCAGGAGCTGATTTTCGGGATAAAAACTATGCATTGTGCTTCCCTGGGACTCCTACTATACCAAATTTCATCTCCATGGGATTTATCCAAATTTTCAAAACTATCTAATGTCATTCTCCGGGAATCAAACTATCTCTATACCAAATTTTATCTAAACGGGTTCCATCCACAGTTCAACCCCCCATTTCACCCCCTTAGGGGTGATTTCCGGAGTTAAAACAGTCCTATGTTTCATCCAAATCGGTGCAGCGGTTAAGTAGCACCATACAAATTTTCAACCCCAGTTTCATCCCCTTAGGGGTGGATTTCCGGGATAAAAACTACCCTTTATGTCCTTTCCCAGGACTCAAACTATATCTATACCAAATTGTATTTATATAGGTTCAATCCGAATTTTCACCCCTAATTTTACCCCCTTAGGGGATGATTTCCGGGATAAAAATTATCCTATGTCCTTTCCCAGGACCTAAACTATCTCTAAACCAAATTTTATCAAAATTGCTTACTTCTAAATTTTCACCCTCTCATTTAACCCCTTTAAGGGATGATTTCCGGATTCAAACTCAAACTATTTATGAACCAAATTACATCCAAATCAGTGCCGCGGTTTAAGAAACTCGATATAAATGTTCACCCTCAATTTCACCCCCTTAGGGGTAGATTTCCGGGATAAAAACTACCCTATGTCCTTCCCCGGGACTCAAACTATCTCTTTACCAAATTGTATTGAAATGGGTTTCATCCGAATTTTCACCCCTGATTTCAATCCCTTAGGGGATGATTTTCGGGATAAGAACTATCCTATGTCCTTTCTCAGGATTTAAACTATCTCTGATACAAATTTCGTCAAAATTGGTTACGTCCAAATTTTCACCTCCTCATTTTACCCTCTATTTTACCCCCTTAGGGGATGATTTCCGGGATCAAACCTATCCTTTGTCCATCCCTAAGACTCAAACTATTTAAATACCAAATTTCATCCAAATCAGTGCAGCGGTTTAAGTAGCTCCATACAAATTTTCACCCCCAATTTCATCCCCTTAGGGGTGGATTTCCGGGATAAAAACTACTCTATGTCCTTTCCTAGGACTCAAACTATATCTAAACCAAATTGTATTCAAATGGGTTCCATCCGAATTTTCACCCCTTATTTCACCCCCTTAGGGGATGACTTCCGAAATAAATACTATCCTATGTCCTTTCCTAGGATTTAAACTATCTCCAAACCAAATTTCATCAAAATTGGTTACCTCCAATTTTTCACCCCCTCATTTCACCCCCTTAGGGGATGATTTACGGGATCAAACCTATCCTTTGTCCTTCCCCGGGACTCAAACTATTTAAATGCCAAATTTCATCCAAATCGGTGCAGCGGTTTAAGTAGCTCCATACAAATTTTCACCCCCAATTTTATCCCCTTAGGGGTAGATTTCCGGGATAAAAACTACCCTATGTCCTTTTCCCGGGACTCAAACTATCTCTATACCAAATTTCATCTAAATCGGTTCAGCGGTTTAGGCGTGAAGAGGTAACAGACAGACAGACAGACAGACAGACAGACAGACAGACAGACACACTTTCGCATTTATAATATTAGTATGGATTAGTAAGCATTCTACAAAATTGTAAATCGGGTAAAAAAATGTTTCCTCCACACAAATGTTGCACCCACTTTTAACCCCCTTAGGAGTGGAATTTACTAAAACGCTGAATATCCTTTTTTTGTATTTCAATAACTAATCGTCCTACAAACTGTTAAGCTCCTATCCCAAAAAGAGTTTCCCCATATAAACTTTGCAGCCCTTTTTAACCCTCTTAGGGGTGGAATTTTCCAAAACGATGAAAGCACTTTGTTTGTACTCAAATAAGTAATGTTTCTACAAAGTTTTAAGAACCCCCTCAGGAGATGATTTTCGGGATAAAAACTATGCATCTTCCCTGGGACTCTTACTATCTCTATACCAAATTTCATCTAAATGGGTTTTATCAAAATTTTCACCCCCTATTTCATTACCTTGGGAACTATTTTCGGGATAAAAACTATCCGCTTTCATTCTCCGAGACTTAAACTATCTCTATACCAAATTTCATCTAAACGGGTTCCATCAAAAGTTGCATCCTCCATTTCACTCCCTTAGGGGGTGATTTCCGGAATTGAAACTATCCTATGCCCTTTCCCAGGACTTAAACTATCTCTAAACTAAATTTCATCTACATGAGTTCATCCAAATTTTCACCCCCATTTCACCCGCTTAGGGGATGATTTCCGAAATAAAAAAATATTCTATTTCCTTCCCTAGGACTCTAACTATCTCTTTACCAAATTTCATCTAAATGGGTTCCTTCAACATTTTCACGCCTAATGTCACCCCCTCAGGAGCTGATTTTCGGGATAAAAACTATGCATTGTGCTTCCCTGGGACTCCTACTATACCAAATTTCATCTCCATGGGATTTATCCAAATTTTCAAAACTATCTAATGTCATTCTCCGGGAATCAAACTATCTCTATACCAAATTTTATCTAAACGGGTTCCATCCACAGTTCAACCCCCCATTTCACCCCCTTAGGGGTGATTTCCGGAGTTAAAACAGTCCTATGTTTCATCCAAATCGGTGCAGCGGTTAAGTAGCACCATACAAATTTTCAACCCCAGTTTCATCCCCTTAGGGGTGGATTTCCGGGATAAAAACTACCCTTTATGTCCTTTCCCAGGACTCAAACTATATCTATACCAAATTGTATTTATATAGGTTCAATCCGAATTTTCACCCCTAATTTCACCCCCTTAGGGGATGATTTCCGGGATAAAAATTATCCTATGTCCTTTCCCAGGACCTAAACTATCTCTAAACCAAATTTTATCAAAATTGCTTACTTCTAAATTTTCACCCTCTCATTTAACCCCTTTAAGGGATGATTTCCGGATTCAAACTCAAACTATTTATGAACCAAATTACATCCAAATCAGTGCCGCGGTTTAAGAAACTCGATATAAATGTTCACCCTCAATTTCACCCCCTTAGGGGTAGATTTCCGTTATAAAAACTACCCTATGTCCTTCCCCGGGACTCAAACTATCTCTTTACCAAATTGTATTGAAATGGGTTTCATCCGAATTTTCACCCCTGATTTCAACCCCTTAGGGGATGATTTTCGGGATAAGAACTATCCTATGTCCTTTCTCAGGATTTAAACTATCTCTGATACAAATTTCGTCAAAATTGGTTACGTCCAAATTTTCACCTCCTCATTTTACCCTCTATTTTACCCCCTTAGGGGATGATTTCCGGGATCAAACCTATCCTTTGTCCTTCCCTAAGACTCAAACTATTTAAATACCAAATTTCATCCAAATCAGTGCAGCGGTTTAAGTAGCTCCATACAAATTTTCACCCCCAATTTCATCCCCTTAGGGGTGGATTTCCGGGATAAAAACTACTCTATGTCCTTTCCTAGGACTCAAACTATATCTAAACCAAATTGTATTCAAATGGGTTCCATCCGAATTTTCACCCCTTATTTCACCCCCTTAGGGGATGACTTCCGAAATAAATTTTATCCTATGTCCTTTCCTAGGATTTAAACTATCTCCAAACCAAATTTCATCAAAATTGGTTACCTCCAAATTTTCACCCCCTCATTTCACCCCCTTAGGGGATGATTTACGGGATCAAACCTATCCTTTGTCCTTCCCCGGGACTCAAACTATTTAAATGCCAAATTTCATCCAAATCGGTGCAGCGGTTTAAGTAGCTCCATACAAATTTTCACCCCCAATTTTATCCCCTTAGGGGTAGATTTCCGGGATAAAAACTACCCTATGTCCTTTTCCCGGGACTCAAACTATCTCTATACCAAATTTCATCTAAATCGGTTCAGCGGTTTAGGCGTGAAGAGGTAACAGACAGACAGACAGACAGACAGACAGACAGACACACTTTCGCATTTATAATATTAGTATGGATTAGTAAGCATTCTACAAAATTGTAAATCGGGTAAAAAAATGTTTCCTCCACACAAATGTTGCACCCACTTTTAACCCCCCCTTAGGAGTGGAATTTACTAAAACGCTGAATATCCTTTTTTTGTATTTCAATAACTAATCGTCCTACAAACTGTTAAGCTCCTATCCCAAAAAGAGTTTCCCCATATAAACTTTGCAGCCCTTTTTAACCCTCTTAGGGGTGGAATTTTCCAAAACGCTGAAAGCACTTTGTTTGTACTCAAATAAGTAATGTTTCTACAAAGTTTTAAGAACCCCCTCAGGAGATGATTTTCGGGATAAAAACTATGCATCTTCCCTGGGACTCTTACTATCTCTATACCAAATTTCATCTAAATGGGTTTTATCCAAATTTTCACCCCCTATTTCATTACCTTGGGAACTATTTTCGGGATAAAAACTATCCGCTTTCATTCTCCGAGACTTAAACTATCTCTATACCAAATTTCATCTAAACGGGTTCCATCAAAAGTTTCATCCTCCATTTCACTCCCTTAGGGGGTGATTTCCGGAATTGAAACTATCCTATGCCCTTTCCCAGGACTTAAACTATCTCTAAACTAAATTTCATCTACATGAGTTCATCCAAATTTTCACCCCCATTTCACCCGCTTAGGGGATGATTTCCGAAATAAAAAAATATTCTATTTCCTTCCCTAGGACTCTAACTATCTCTTTACCAAATTTCATCTAAATGGGTTCCTTCAACATTTTCACGCCTAATGTCACCCCCTCAGGAGCTGATTTTCGGGATAAAAACTATGCATTGTGCTTCCCTGGGACTCCTACTATACCAAATTTCATCTCCATGGGATTTATCCAAATTTTCAAAACTATCTAATGTCATTCTCCGGGAATCAAACTATCTCTATACCAAATTTTATCTAAACGGGTTCCATCCACAGTTCAACCCCCCATTTCACCCCCTTAGGGGTGATTTCCGGAGTTAAAACAGTCCTATGTTTCATCCAAATCGGTGCAGCGGTTAAGTAGCACCATACAAATTTTCAACCCCAGTTTCATCCCCTTAGGGGTGGATTTCCGGGATAAAAACTACCCTTTATGTCCTTTCCCAGGACTCAAACTATATCTATACCAAATTGTATTTATATAGGTTCAATCCGAATTTTCACCCCTAATTTCACCCCCTTAGGGGATGATTTCCGGGATAAAAATTATCCTATGTCCTTTCCCAGGACCTAAACTATCTCTAAACCAAATTTTATCAAAATTGCTTACTTCTAAATTTTCACCCTCTCATTTAACCCCTTTAAGGGATGATTTCCGGATTCAAACTCAAACTATTTATGAACCAAATTACATCCAAATCAGTGCCGCGGTTTAAGAAACTCGATATAAATGTTCACCCTCAATTTCACCCCCTTAGGGGTAGATTTCCGGGATAAAAACTACCCTATGTCCTTCCCCGGGACTCAAACTATCTCTTTACCAAATTGTATTGAAATGGGTTTCATCCGAATTTTCACCCCTGATTTCAACCCCTTAGGGGATGATTTTCGGGATAAGAACTATCCTATGTCCTTTCTCAGGATTTAAACTATCTCTGATACAAATTTCGTCAAAATTGGTTACGTCCAAATTTTCACCTCCTCATTTTACCCTCTATTTTACCCCCTTAGGGGATGATTTCCGGGATCAAACCTATCCTTTGTCCTTCCCTAAGACTCAAACTATTTAAATACCAAATTTCATCCAAATCAGTGCAGCGGTTTAAGTAGCTCCATACAAATTTTCACCCCCAATTTCATCCCCTTAGGGGTGGATTTCCGGGATAAAAACTACTCTATGTCCTTTCCTAGGACTCAAACTATATCTAAACCAAATTGTATTCAAATGGGTTCCATCCGAATTTTCACCCCTTATTTCACCCCCTTAGGGGATGACTTCCGAAATAAATACTATCCTATGTCCTTTCCTAGGATTTAAACTATCTCCAAACCAAATTTCATCAAAATTGGTTACCTCCAAATTTTCACCCCCTCATTTCACCCCCTTAGGGGATGATTTACGGGATCAAACCTATCCTTTGTCCTTCCCCGGGACTCAAACTATTTAAATGCCAAATTTCATCCAAATCGGTGCAGCGGTTTAAGTAGCTCCATACAAATTTTCACCCCCAATTTTATCCCCTTAGGGGTAGATTTCCGGGATAAAAACTACCCTATGTCCTTTTCCCGGGACTCAAACTATCTCTATACCAAATTTCATCTAAATCGGTTCAGCGGTTTAGGCGTGAAGAGGTAACAGACAGACAGACAGACAGACAGACAGACAGACAGACAGACAGACAGACACACTTTCGCATTTATAATATTAGTATGGATTTAAGCAAAATAATGAGATGATTGCCAAAAAGATCACAAGCACATCTAAAAACAACACGGAAACAAGTTGACGTAACTTCCGTCAGCGGGCATCAAAAGGAGCAACATTAATTTGGCAAAAAAATCCCCTTTGAGTTTCATAGAAGGCAACTCTTTGCAGACTTGCAGGAATTTATGGCCCTCAAAAGGCCGTGCGGAAAGTGTCATTTTTTTTCTAGAATAAATAGATAATGCTTGTGACGAAGTTGGGTGAAATAGTTTTCATAAAGCCGGCTGTACACATTGGGCCAACGTTGGCGCGTGAGCAGGATGCAGGTATGCGTTAGAGGGAGATGGCTATAATTCGATCTCATTGGTTTACATAGCTGCATCCTGCTCACGCACCAACGTTGGCCCAATGTGTACAGCCGGTTTTACGTTGAAATATTTGCGCTTAAATTTACGCAGTCTCGTAAAACAAATACTGGAATATTTTTGTTCTAGGAATAAAACCTTGTAAGGTTTAAACGTCCGGGTTGTTCACCTCTATTACAATTAAATAAAAGTGATAAGTAAAGGTCAGTGTCAAACACCTCCAAAAGTTCATTACAGGATACCTATGTAGTTAATGAAAGCCTACAATATTGAATAGGATTTTATCATCAGTCATGTTTCGTTTTTCATTTCGAATAATTCAAATTTGAGTCTCTAATCCTTTATGAAAGTATCTAATATGAAACCAAAAATAGCTTGCAAACTAATATTGAGTGGAGGCGGGGAAACCCTTTGACAGAGCATCCAATCACTGAAACTTTTGCAATAAAATCTGGAAATAGACGAATATGTTAATCAACTAACTTTATAACTATCACAGTTAAACAGAATAAGACAAGAGCTCACTATTATATATTTTCAATGAATCAAAATTAACCTTGGGAATAATTAAACGACAAAGCTGTTTTCCGAGTTAAAATTATAACAATGATAGTTATAAATTTAGTTGATTAAAATATTCGTCTATTTCCTTATCCTTTCTTTAATGTCCTTTTGGAAAAGTTTTATTCTTCTTCTTAATTTGAGATAAGGACATTCAATATTATGCCTTTAAATAAAAAGATCGCTGTGTTGTTAACAACTAAATAAAAAACAAACCGTACATACACAAGAAATAGTAGATTGTGTCTCAAGAGTATATTGGATACTGAATTAAGTGGAAGATTACAATAGAATGCTGAGCGCAGCGGGGTGTATGAAAGTAGAATCTAAAGATTCTAAAGCGTAACGAGGTATTCAATTGTTTACGCTCAAGATGGAAATTATTTTGTTACCGATTGGCCATACACACATTGAGGAAAATCTCTCATTTAATGGCAACAATTGCACTATTCTTAATAGCAAAAACAGGGAAGAAAAGTTCAACCTTGAGCCCTTATGTTAAGGCAATAATGACTATTTTATATAGATTTTATTATCCACAAAGGAAAAAAAAGTCAAACTAGTATTTTAAATATATCATGTATTTGTAGAAATTCAAATGGATTGAAGCCGTTTTACGACAACATTTCTAATTTTACACAATGCATTCTGACTCACTCACATTTGAGTTTTGACTAACTAACAGAATCATTTTAAGGAGACCATCATATAGGTCTGAATGTTCTGCCATTCAACATTCATTAGGATCAATCCAACTCCAATAAAAACGGTCTAAATACGGTCCAGACATTCGTCCAGCGCTCAACCGCTTTTCCATCGGACAACTCAGACAAACGGCTTTTGTTCACAATTCCGAATATCTACTGCTAATACTGCTATTCCAATTAGTGTTTTATCTACAACTGTACACAGTTTCTATTCCTTTGTCATCTTGGGTGCCGTTGGGACTTTTTGACACTTGACTGAGAAGATGACTAGTGCTGAGTTAAAGTTGACAAATTAACTTGCATTGATTGTCGTTTTTGTCGACAGTTTCTGAAGTATTTTACGTGTCAGATCGACCAAACAAGATAACAGTTTATAATTATCAAGATTAGTCTAAGTTTCGATCACAGGAACCCGCGACCTGTGGAATTCGTCCATTGCTCTTATCCAACTGAGCTACCGTGGATCCCGCCAGTGGCAACGAATCTTTCAATCCTTTCACTCTTCTAATTTTATTAATAAGTTGGATAAGAGCAATGGACGGATTCCAGAGGTCGCGGGTTCAAATGCCGCTGGTGGCGAATCATTTTTAAATTTTCCTGTGATCGTAACTTAGAATTTCGTTAGCGGACGTTTCTGCATTATATAGTATAAATTTAGGATTAGTCTATACAATTTCCCTGCGGTCCATACATTATTCTTGGATCTAATCCAGCCCAAGTTATACAAATTAGAAGCGATTCGATTGTTTGCATAATGCTCCAAATTGTAATGATAATTTACTTAAGTTTGTCTATCGACGTAATTTTTTTTCTCTACTTATTTACTCAAAAGGTTAGCTGGAAGAAATCCCTTAAAGGGATTAGTTCGTCTTTGCACATTCATTCTGTTTTTTTGTACCGAATGTTTTTCACCTGTTTATGTAACATTTGCCATCACATACATCGGAGCAAACAAGCAGCTCACAAACATCGGAACACACCTCTATTTTCAAGGCATTAGGGTGCATGTGTCGATATTTTTGAACACCTATAGTGTACCGATGTATGTGATGGCGACTGTACAATAAAAAAATAAATAAAAATAAAAATAAAAATTACTTTATTTAGCCTTCATACAGGTCATACACTGCTTACATAATAAGTAATAGGTACCAGTGGCGGAGCGCCCATACAAGCCAATTCCCACCGGCATGCCTAACATTCAAGAAAAAAAAAAAAATTATTGTTTGGCAAGGCCATTAGGTATATACTCTAAACTCTTTCATAACTTTTTAGTTCCGGGTTGCCCATCGATAATTTTCACGCACCGCCACTGATAGGTACACAATATCTAGTAACAATCAGTGAGTAAGCGTCCTCTGTTCCCCGTACTAGTAAAAAACTGTGTCACGGTGGAACAGGATTCCCCGCCCCTCGTTGTTGTTTATAATAAGTACTTAATGATAATTCAAAATTGCTAAGGCCATCACAAAATATGTGGGTAGGTAAATTTAAACATAGAAAAGAAAAATATCAACGCGGTTGGCAATAAAGCTTAATTTCATGATTTAAAGAAAAACTACATAATAAATGGTATATTTAGTTCTTATTGGTCCAAATATGTTGAGAATCGCTATTAACACTATCACTGCCAGGAACCGCATGCTTTCCGCTACATATGGAGAAAACTATGGGATCGGCTTCGAGCGAAATAAATGAGTCTTTCACCGCCAAGCTACGCTCATAGCGCTACGCCGTGGCCCGTAATTTCCATTTGTAGCAAAAAACGGTTGTAGCACTCTGGCGAAAGAAGGCGTGCACATAGGTGTATCGTGGTTAGCGCTGAATAAGTTAAACTGGTCACACATTAGTCTATCGTTTTCGTAGAAGTACATATAGGTATTTCGCATACTTACGTCATGGAACCAAACAAGGCGATGCACTTTGGGGTTGGCACGAACGGTACACTCGAAATACACGTCATCTCCTTCCTTTATCTCGTCAGGGTTAAGACTGGAGCCCATCCTGAGATCCACTATCGGTACGTCTGTGGAAGATAATAGGACTTAACGGATCGTTGCGCCTTTTGCTAAAAGCAAGTCCTATCAAAAACGGCGTGAACGCCCTGGTTTTCTTGGGACGATAAGCCTTTTATGTTGCGTTGTCTTAAATCGTGTATTTAAAGAACGACTTAAGCGACTTGGGACTCTGGGTATGTAACGCTCTTTTGTTTTGAAATGTTTGTAGTCTTCGTGAAACAATGAATACTATGAGGCTCGTAGCCAGACAGATACGGTAGCAGTGTTTAACAATGAATAGCAACTGAAGCTTGGTTCGATTCGATGAAGACAAGCTACTGTTGTATAATCGCTTGTAACAGATACGGTATTGGTAGTTTAGCGAATGTTATCAAGACAACTTAATATGAAGTAGTTGTAATGTATATTTTATTCGATCCTATATTATTAATAAATATATGATTCGTATTATTTTCGTTGTTATAATGTTACCACGATCGTGCACAACCATATTTAAACTATACAGATAATAAGTTTAAAATTAAATGAAAACATTGAAAAACTTATCGTTCCGAGCAGCTTCGATATTCAGGCCTACAAGGCCCGCCAAAATTATATCAAGTCGGTAGAAAGAAATCCTACATTAACAAAGTCGATGCTTCTTTTACTCCAGTCTAGTACATACATTAAGACCGCCCGAAAGGAATCCGGGACAATGAGATAAACGCGCATTTAGTGCACAAGAACTTACAATGCACGTTTAGCCTCCATTTGTCTTCGATGGCCGAGTCGGGAATGTGCTTGTTTTCCGCGCGACACATCAGGAACTTCCCGTCGTCTTCTACAGCCGGCACTAGACTGAGAACGCTTAATGTTTCGTTGTTTTCAGAGAACTGAAACAAAATATATCATTAACATTCGAAGAAGCCGAATACATTGTACACTAATTCAATTAGCAGCCTAATTGGCAAATTTCAATCGCCTTAGTTCTTTTTGTAATACTTATGCATTTTTACTTCCTTATTATTTAGTTTAGTTTTATTTTCTTGTTATTCTTGTTTTTTAATATTTGTTACCAAATTATTGTGATATGTTTAGTTAGTTTAAACTTTGATCTTACTATCAGTATGAGACTTTTTCTCAATCAAAATACAGGCATTGGGTATAATTTTTAATAATAAAGCGGAAATAGACTTGACTATAAAATTGTCAAGACAATTATTTTAACAAAATTACTATCACCAACTGTTGCTGATGGCCTACATACACGTATAGGTAACCCATGGGGAAGGATAACAGAAACACATGTATCTTTTTTGAAAAAAATATTTCGGGTTTTTGCCACGTGAAAGTATATTGCAGTCCTTACTTTGAATGCATTAGTCTCTAGAAATATTTTCTTGATATATAAAACTAATTTACTACCGTCGCTTTCCTATATTTTCCATATTTGCGGAAAACTAGCATAGCTCGGCTATGGCAATTTATATCAACACCATGCTGCAATAATATTAAACCCAGATAAATGGCTTATTCAGCAATGATTTAGCTAATTTATTTTTTTACACGATCCAGAGTAAAAAAATGCGAATACTCCACACTTTCCCCTAATGAGATACTTGAGAAAAGATATTACCTACTTATTCTGAGGTAATAATTTTCAGATTCTAAGACCATAATTTGCAATCTATTCGGTGACGTTTCGTATACTTTTAACTTTTCACCACACCGTTGTTAAGACTAATCTAAAGACTTCACTAAAGTATAAAAGCAAAACAGGAAACTCCGAGAGATAAAACAGAAGTATAGATATCAGGCTCTGTGACAGACAGACAAAGAAAGCGTTTTTGCCTTTTGAGATGCGATCTAAAAAGAATCAATTAATTAAAACACAAAGGGAGCTCGTGAAAGGGAGAGACAAGGACAGCTCACTTGGACTTGGTTTTGCATCAATTTGTTCTCATTGGGACAAATTAGGCACATAGTCATTTAACTTGGAATATCGAGACGAAATTTGTAGTTTACTTTGGGTTTTGCACCGGGACTGACTAGAGGAGCACTAATGAAAATAAATTAAAACCAACAGAGGACTTACGTGAAATAACCTACAGTCCGTGTTCTAAGAACAGTAATTTGATTGTGGTTATGGTGAAATAATTTATCTGACATAAAAACGTATTATCTTTAAGCGAGAGAAATGTAGACCCGAATCCTATTCTGTATGATAATAATCCATTTTATAATTGAAACCCAAAATACTTACGTTTTTGGCCATCCTTTTGAGCTGTCTATTGTTTTTCCACCACGACACCGCCGCCTCAGGCCGGGAGCCTGTCGTCTTGCATTCGATCTCATACCTCTTGTCTGCCGAGACTTGCTTGTCTTTTGTTATTATGGTCACTGTTATTGGTTTCACTGTAACAAAAGCAGTGAATAATTAAATGACTGTGACTAAATTTCACTTGTTTTTATTTACAACACGCTTATTTAAACGGAGTGAACGCGTAGGAACCATTGGGATTTCAAACTTTTAATTAAAATGTATTAATTGCTTATGAGTCCCTGTTCAGAGTCTTTGCTACGAAAATACACAGCCCCGACTGAAGGCATAATATTATAGTCTTCATACATAATATAAAAAAAAACTAGTTATCTAGGTAGTACCTAAGCCATTTACGGCGATCATTCAATTTACAGAGTGAACTGCAAGTAGATATAGTAGGTAAAATCTTAAGTAATGTAGTTGACTGTGACCTACAAAGTAGGGAACAGTTAAAGTTATCTTTTGGCTTGGAATATTGGGGATTTTGAAATGAAACTGGGTGTCGAGAATTCGGGTGTAACTATAGCAGCGATCGTCGCTCCCGAATATTATACGGTGCCTAAAAAAAAACACGCTGCTTTGGCTTGTTTTATTTTTAAGCCTGACAGTAATAGTGATATAAAAACTTGATACGTGCTGACTTGAAAAAAGCGTCAAGACTGTTTTAAATAGTTATCGTTAACTATATTATGAAGACGAATTCTGATTTATTAACAAACACACAAATAAGTTCCGAATGAAAAATAATTTTACGCTTCCTTGTGTATTAAACGATCCATAACAAACATAATTTTAAGAACAAAACTGCTTTTTGCTCCAGTAAACTATGGTCACATAAACTCCATTGCTCAGTTGTAGACTGAATTGATGTTATTACTCAAGCGTCGCGTGACCCAGTTCGGTGAGTAGTTTGAATTGTGCCTTTAGCGTTTCAAAATATCTGCCTCTTTTCCTTACAATTTACTTAGAACTATGAGTTCTTTTTACAGCACGCATTTATTCAACTGTAAAATTGATGATATTATTCGGGTAACGGGTCAGAAACGGCAAGCTGCTGGTTAACCCCGAAAAATAATCCATAATATCGGCGACTTGTCCAGCTGCGCCATTAGGCAGAATACAGGCTCAACATTTGAAGCGGATTTAGTGTTTCTTTTAAACTGTTATTAACTTTATGCGTATTTTTATTTGCATTTAATCAACACACGGTTACCGTCAAAAACTTATTAATTACAAATCCTCTAGCCAATGGCCAAATAGTCTGAAAGGCGTTTAGAAGTGACTGACCAGTATTATTTCGGTCTAAGGTATATTCAAAGAATGGAATGTATTTTGACAATTTTGAGAACTTTGGTCAGCGACCATGCACACTGTCCGAACGTAAGGGGTAATAAGAAGTATTCAGGTGCCTCACAGTTGATGTCTAGTAAGAAAACTTTAGTCCATATTATTGTAAGGCGGCCTATCAGCTGAAGACGCCAAACGTTTAAAAGCCTAGCCAACTATGATTTAAACTCACAGTTGATATCCAGTATGAGTACTTTAGTCTGCGGCGGCGCCAGGTTGGTGTTGGCGGCCTGGCAGACCAGCCGAGCGTTCAGATGCTGACGGCCCACGTTCGGGAACGTCAGGGTGTTGATGGTCACGCCGTCCGCTCGCTGCTCGAACGAGTCGTCAATCACCATGTTCTCGAGGTACCAGGTTACCCATGGTTTCGGCCGACCTGTGACAAACAGAGTTGAGAGTAGTGCTTGACGAGGTCAGTGTTAGTAATAGTAGTGACTTTGCTTACGAAGCTTCTTTTCTTTTCTATTTTACGTACCTAAACCGTACCTACTTTAATATTTGTAGCTATATAATTAGGTATCTTAGTAATCGCCTAGCCTTAAAACCAACCTATAGTAAGTGAATGTAACGGGACAAGGGGCGTCCAAGCTATATTTCGTCGAATGCCAGGACAGCAGTGGGCCATAACAAGCTAAAACTGATGGTAATGATAGAGCTCTTAGGTAGGCTTTCCCTTTTTTTTTAAGTCACATTGCACCCTCAGATGTTTTGGCGTCCAATGATACTGAACTTTTGTTTTCCTAACAATAGAATTAATCACAATTGAGTAAAATAAAACAAAAACCTTCATAAGTGCGTTAATATAACATTGAGGTTTCCATGAAACTAATAATGAATAGGAGGTAAAACTTGAAACGACATTTTAGGAGAAAAAATGTAGTTTTTTTGGAGAAAAAAAGGTAGTTTTTTTGGAAAAAAAATCGCTACTTATTTCTAGAAAATTAAGAAGATTGTGAACCTGTAAATTTTCATACAAAAAGCGATAACGTTTTTCACCCCGTAAACATCGTTCGATTTTTATAATTTTTGGACATGTTATATAGATATAGTGAAATACTAGGTCTGTACGTTTTGATTTTTAAGAAAAATTGCTTACTTTAAAAGTAATTTGCATCTAAAAATCTATATTTTTGACTTAAAAACTTTGACTACCTTTTAATTTTTTTTAATTAATCTAAACTGATTTACTAAAAAAGGAAAACGTACAGACATAGATTAAAGTGTACTTAATCCGATTATACCAAAATTATTTAATTTCATTAAGGTTTAGGGGGGTAAAAACGTTATCACCCGAAACCATATTTCAACAAGAAAATGTAGGCAATTACCTCCAGGACTTGCAATTCTCTCTATCACACGATACGGGTCGGGAGGCAGAGCGGTGTGAGACAGATAGATTTTTTTAAATACCTACTCGCGCCGCGTATCGACACTTCACAATCCTCTTAAGAG
Organism: Epinotia brunnichana; assembly: GCA_963854355.1. Taxonomy (NCBI): domain Eukaryota; kingdom Metazoa; phylum Arthropoda; class Insecta; order Lepidoptera; family Tortricidae; genus Epinotia; species Epinotia brunnichana. The sequence goes on from OY977952.1 coordinate 24,118,285, forward strand.
AGATAGGTTAAGGTTAGGCAAAATGAAAAATACAGGGTTTTAAATGGTAAGAAATGGTGAAAAAAAATATTTACATGCAGAACCAAAAGAACTCTGAAATAAACTAGTGTTGCTTAACGGAAGTTACCACTAAAAAACTTTGAATACACGTTGATGTAACACTGTGTGTTTAATTGTAGTCACTTGAACGATGCCTGAATTAATACATAATTACCCAGAAAATAATTATTAATGCATTTTTATTCATTCATTATATCTGTTGGTAACAAGAGGAAATAATTACGGCACACGATTACTCACAAACCGATTTATTGTAATTATTATTAATTCATTTATTTATTCAACCAACTTGGATCATACATTTAAATACTATACACAAACCATAAAAAATACAAATACATGTCAGGGTTAGTAGGTAAATTTCATCTTACATCTAAAGTGTTAGTAGACATTATTTCCCATTACATGATGAGTTATGTTTTCAATATTCGATAACGAATAAAGGAAATGATATAAGGCAGATATCATTCAACGACACTGCACTCGATGTGGTTGAGTAGTTTAATTATAGAGTTATTTTCTCCGTCATTAGACCAGCTGTATGATATCTTTTCCTCGTTCGATTTACGTATGAATTCAGCGCACTCCGAAACAAAGGTACTTAGTTAACTATGATTTAATATTAATCATACCAACCAATCGGTACTGGTAAAAGCTTTCCTTACTAACCTCATTCCATTTCACTAAGCAACTCAGAAATAGGATCTAAATCGAAACTATTACTCCAATTCAGTCTGGCTATATACAAAGTTTAGCGATGTTTGCTTATCAACGAGAACTAATGCGAATCAATCAGTCTAGCTGTCTATTACCTGGGTTTAGGGTATGTTAGTAACTTAGCCGGAATTGCTGAGAGCCAATCTAGATTTGGATTTACTTTAACTGTAAAGTTGACCTGACAAATAAATTAATAGTTTGATTGAACTAATTTCAATACGTTGACAGGGTTCAAATATATGTGTTGTTGGCAAGTGTAAATAAATAAATAAATAAAGATAAATATTACGGGATAATCTTACACAAATCAACCTAGGCCCACGGTAAGCTCAGTAAGGCTTGTGTTGTGGGTACTAGGCGATGATATATATAATAGATACATACATATAGATACTTATATACATACATAACATCCATAATTCAGGAACAAATATTCGTGATAAATACACAAATAAATGCCCTGACCGGGATTCGAACCCGGGGCCTCCAGCTTCGTAGGCAGAGTCACTACCCACTGGGCTACGGAGGCCGTTAAAGTGTGTATTGTTACAACAAGATTTAAATAAAAAAAAATATAAATTGATTATCATCAACACCATCATCCTGGACGACTGGAGAAAAGTAAATCTGACTATGGAGAGTGTTATTCGTGAAGTCTCTGGTGACTGACCTCATAATAATAACCATTTATTTCAGGCGTCTAAAGCCCATAGTTAAATAGTCGTTTATGTGACTGTACATAATGAAGGGCACTAAACACGAATTGGTTAATAAAACGAGCCGAAGGCCGTGTTTTAATGCTTAATTATGTACAGTTACATACACTACTTTATTTAAATATCCACATATCAAAAGCCTCCATGATGCATTCAGGAGCCGCATATTATGACCGGCATCGCGGCTTGTTGCTGTCATAGCTTTTTTTTTTTTAATTCAGAGACAAACTAGAGTCGGATCCAACTATCATATCGTTTGATATCTTACTTACGTGCGACATTTGTCAAATTTGTATGCAAATTGACAATTCATTTCGAACTAAACGTCATCTCTACTGATATTAGAATAGAGGTCAAATCAAATTTCTTTGTTTTTCAGAGATGTTCGAAATTTGAATGAAATAATATTATCGAAATCGATGTTACTATTTAGCAATCATAACATTTTCACAGATAAGAAATTTGTTCTAACAAAACAGTTTTTTTTTTATGGTGGTCATAATGTACGGTTCTTGAACGCATCATGGAGGGTTTATGATATTTGGATAGATAAAATATTTTAAAGACAAACAAAACAACCATAAAATTAAAACACAAATTATTATTTAGGCTTAACCTACATTAGCGAAGAATGTACCACGATTCAGCACTTCTTCAAAATTGACATTATTAAATTAATGAAGGGAATTTTTTAGGCTTTCGTACCCAAAGAACAAAACGTGACCCTATTACTAAGACTCCGCTGTCCGTCCGTCTGTCACCAGGCTGTATCTCATGAACCGTGATAGTTAGACAGTTGAAATTTTCACAGATAATGTATTTCTGTTGCCGCTAACTATAACAATGAATACCTACTAAAAAACAGAATAAAATAAATATTAAAGGGGGCTCCCATACAACAAACGTGATTTATTTGCCGTTTTTTTAGATGGCCGGGTTTTTTAAAAACAAACTTTCACATATGGCTTCAATACGTCAAAAACGTGTTCCAGAATTGGGCCTCAGGTGAAATCGGAACAAATTTAGGTATACTGAAGGATATTACAGGTAACTTTGCGTGTTACGCCGCAGTAACATTATCTCAAATACAGCTGGTTAAGGGCCGTACGCGTTAGTTTGCAGTGCTTGCTGGATTAATACAGGGAAAAGTTTTCAGATATGTTTTGTTAATGTTATTGGCGTTGATTGAAACGCAGCAGTAAAGCTTCGTAGGCAGCATATGAACTAAATTCATCACCATTATTATCACCACCAAATATAATCATCATAACTATCATTATTAGTCTGTAATCGCCCACTGCTTAACATAAAAGTCTGTCTTCCGTATTTATATTTAGTTTAACATCATCATCAGCCTATTTATTTTGTAATGCTTGACACTTTTAATCTTATATCAAATCAATAGAGGTGAACAACAACAGTCATGCATTGGTACGTTTACCTTATGCAGATTTCCTCGCGATATTTTCTAAGGTCATTCTTTTTCTATTCTCACTCTTACAATCATTTATAACTCAGTATCTACCTACATTTGTTCCTGTTGTTGTATATGTACAAGTATTGACGTACCTCCATCGACTTCGCACGTGAGCAGCACGTTGGAACCTTCGTTGTATGGCTCCACCAGTTTCGTACGGTCTCTTCTTTTGGAGTCGAATATCGTTGGCCGATTTGGAGGGACTGTTAACAAAACATGTCATAAATATTTTAATAGTTTGTAAAATCTTCTATACCTATAAATAATGATGTGCATGTTTAAAAATATGGCAATTTCAGTCGTTAGAACACGCAAATGCGAAATATTTTATAAGTTTAAAGAAACGAAAGAGAATCAATGTTTAAAAGCATTTACTTGATTTTAATATGTAATTCATATGACTTGACACTAAAATTGGGCGAAATTTCTGCTCCGTATTTCGTTTCCATAACTAATTCATATTATAAGCATATCGTAACTAACGGACTACATTTTGAAATAGGTAAGATGACACAGAATAATTTATTTATTTATTTAAATTTTATTGCACAAAACAAAATAATGTACAAATGGCGGACTTAATGCCAAATAGCATTCGGTAGCAGTCAACAAAACAGAGAAACTTAAAATTGGTGCAGAGTACATGATCAACGTTTAGCGCGTAGTACAGACTAAAATGAAGAACAGACTTACTTATAACAGTAAAATTGACTTTCAGATTCCTTGTCGGCGAATTCTTAAAGTCGACCCTGCACCTATAGACACCTGCGTCAACCGCCATGACGTTGTCAACCATCAGGACTGCAGGGGCAGCACCGGCCCTGAAGTAAGCACGGTTGCCGAAGACTGAGGGCGAAGACCAGAGCTTGGGCTGGTTCGCTGTGCGACCACGGATGTCGTAGCTGTGGGCAACACGAAATATTATAGTAGAAGTTTTAGGGTCACAATGTGCTTGACTGGGTGATAACAGTATCGGTAATATGATAATGCATAAAAACATGTTTATTCAGGTAACACATCATAAGTAACAAGGAACAAAACACATTAACAAATACATCGAAGACCTACATCGGGATGTGAACCAGAAATGGCCTCCACTCAGCAATACAGTTGGCACGGCTATCGTGATCAACGGCGCTGGTTTTCTGTGGAGCCAGCGGGGTGTGTGGGACAGCGTAAAAAAAAATATATTTGCGGACAATCTTACACAAATCGACCTAGTCCCAAACTAAGCAAAGCTTGTACTATGGGTACTAGACGAAGATACACATACTTATATAGATAAATACATGCTTAAATACTTAGAAAACATCCATGACTCAGGAACAATTATTTGTGCTCATCACACAAATAAATGCCCTTACCGAGATTCGAACCAGCGTTGGTACTGTGCGACTTGTGTCAGATGATAAAAGAATGTTATTAATATGAAATATAATTATATTTATAATCTACATGTTACAACGATAAAAGTATCTTTATTATACATAGAGAGAGAGGGAGAGGGGGGCACCTTTGAACACTTTTTAAATAAAATATTATATTTGTCGTATTGTGCTACATATCAAGGTATATTATTTTTTTATGAATAGATATGCTATTTGTGCTACAATATAAAAAATTAATTTACTTGTTTTTTCTTATTAAAGTAACACTATATATATTTTTTTAAACCCATTTTTGTTCAAATGTGCCCCTGGGAAGGGGCACTTAGGGGCAGTTTTGAAATAACATGATAACAAGAAAACAATGTAATTTAGAATATTATTTAAGACATACAGATCTTATATTATAATTGTGTATTGCCACTAACTTCGTACACTCAAAATTAAATAACATTTATAAAACAATTAACAGCCTGGGGCAGTCTTGAACAAGTGTTTTTCAAATCTGCCCCAATACCATCCTTCAGAAACAAAATTATGTAGACGACCAAGAAACTTGTATTTAATTAACTTATATTGGTTTAATATACTTGCTATAATATACACAACACTATGAAATAGTCAGAAATCAAAAATAATACTTACGTTTTCAGTAATCCGCTTACAATAAAAAATAAAAATGTTTGGTTTTGTCTCCGTAAAGTAACCGACACATTTTATTCTGTTTGACACTGACATTGACGTAAATTGGCAACTGACAGACGTGTAGTTCGGTGTTACCAGTATTAAAAATGTATTGGAGGTTAGAAAAAACAAATGGTACGTTCATAGATCCAGTAATACAAAACTGCCTCTGTTCTAAACTGCCCCCCTCTCCCTCATACTCATTTAATCATATATTTTTATTATTTTTTTTTCATATAATTTTATTATTTAGCGGTTAACTAAATTGGGGCTAATAATTTTTAGGAATTGGAGCTAGAATGGTGTTTTGGATGTCCTACCCTCAGGCAACAATACCTTGTTGAGCCATTAAGTGTTTTTTTCAGTTTGGACTTGAACCCACTAACAGTAATGTTATCCTTGATTGGTGGTGGAATGTTATTCCAGCATTTCGTGGTGATACATTCGGATGAGTCACTCATCTACCAGTAAAACATCGAGCTTCGTTCTGTCGTGTGTGGTGTTGTTTCTTATGCAATAAACGGGAGCATAATCATACGCACGTGGTGCATGTGTTCCTGTTGGTGAGTAAGGTCGCCAGAGCGCTGTGTTGGGAGTGAGGGACCTGCATGTATCTATCTGCCAGCACAGCGAATCCTCAAGTGAATAAAGGGTCGGCGACGCGCTTGTTATTCTTCTGGAGTCACAAGTGTCTATAGGCTACGGTACCAGCTTAACATCAGGCAGGCCGTAAGCTTGTTTGCCACCGTCGTTGTATAAAAAATAATCTATCTGGTCTGTAAAATATCAGTCATGTAGTCACGAACAGGTCTACGATCTTTTCCGAAAAGTGACTAAAGGGGTCGTCAGGGCCGAGGATGTTCTTTGTGGCGCACTCGCCTAACGACCCCAAGGCAGGCGGAGGAGCTGGATGAGCTAGAAATAGCGAGATGCAAGGAGGACTTCAGTGTGTTCAGTTTGAGATCCTGGAGTCCTCCACATGTAAGCGCAGACGGCCGACGCTGCTGTGTTTAGTGGTAGAAATACCACGTTTAACCCAGTCATCCTCCGAGGACTTGGTACCTGGATCGCAGGGCTACTCTTATTAAAAAACTGGTTTACAAAACATGGTAAACGACGATACGCGAACAAACACACTGTGTTAATGTTTTTTCATCACACTCAAAACTGGTGTTATTCCTTGCCTGTATACAGAAGGACAATGGCCTAATCGTTCCCGCGGGAAATAAAGGTCCCAAGGGAGTAATGAGCTTGTGTGTGGTCTGATTGGTTAAGCAAATCTGGACGGCAAGAATTCTGCTCTGTGATTGGTTGGAAAATAAAATCGAGCAGGCCATGCCCTGCAAGAACCACATGCTCCATGCTCTGCGATTGGTTGACATATTGAAGCAACGCCCTCCACTCGCACTGATCTAGAAGTGAAGTTGTCAATTTCGTCAACATTTGATTGATGCGCTTGTATAAAACATAGGTTTTTATGTCTTTTGTGGTTATTTATTTCCTCGCAAATGTGATGAAAAACATTGTGTATGACACGGGCGTAAGAATATTGCAAACTCGAGTCATCAAAAGCCCTCCGCCTTACGGCGTCGGGCTTCTGATAGACTGTCATTTGCAATATTCCTCATACGCCCCTTGTTAACCAATGTACTAATACATCGTCAGTCGTCAAAGAAATATTAACTAAGTGTCAGTTTTTTGACGAAATGGGTCATTTTCAAATAGTTAACGTCACTTGACACAACCATTTGCAAAAGGTAAGAATTTCCCAGCAGTTCAATAATAATATAATAACTGACGCAGCTGAAAAGTCTGCAACTTTTTTCTGGTGCTAAGGAAGGTTATTCCTATCACCCAAAAAAATATCAGGCACTTCTAAATATTTCATCCATTTCCCATTACGGAAGGCATAACTGTACGATTTGTACCATCCCTTCTGTATGGCGTGCTTTCAGGTATGAATAGAGCCAGACTGAATTTCCTTTCCGAGCAGATGTTCTTCACAATTCGATCTGCAAGACTTGAGATGCAAATTGTAACGTCGGTACAGTGGAAAACATTAACATATGTACAAATAATATAACATATGTATATGGAAAGGTTGTCTGTTTTCGTGCGAAGATTTATAATTAAAATACCTACCAGCTTTGTAAGTTCCCAATACGGTGATTGACAACAGTAAATTTTACATTACCAACAAATTCTTACGACATCTGGCAATTTTTACTTATTTTTACTTTTTAAAGACTTTTTACTTTTTAAAGAAACCAAAAAAAGTACGTGGTGTGACTATAAAAAACTGTGACAGTATTTTCCTACAAACTGCATAACTTACAGAGCGAATGAGGAACCAAATAAGTTTCTGATATGATTATTAGTCAAATGCCATATTCTTATAGCCGCCTTTAAGCTCCATCGTCAGACCATCTTAATGATGCCACACACACATTACCTATTTCTAATTTCTCCCTAATTAAAAACCGAAAACAGGAAAATCTTTAACGAAACTAAATAACCCACATTTGTTACTATATAAAAGGATGTAGAGGTTGAAATGGGATCTGGGATGACATTTCAAATCCATCAAATTGCTTCAAAAACTATTTCCATATTTGTAAGGTACCAACGAACAGAAAAGCGTTTTCCTTTTCCTGTACAACATTATTTCATTTATAACATAACATCTCCTTTGGTGTGTTTGAGACGAATTCCTGTTATTCAGAAAGGTTGTATCGTTTATTATGGACTAAAAATAAACTACATTGATAGGGAAGGTTGGGAGTTTCCGCACTAGTGCGGAAACCCCACCTTTGAGTGACAGCTTATACCCGGGACTTATGTTAACGTCAAAACATATTGGGATATTCCTGCTCCTTATATTTGATGTATGCATTTGTTTGATGTAAATAGGAGTGTATTGGAAGTATAATAAAAAAATAACAAATAATGCTGGTTTGGTTCAGATACAATCATGGCACGTAGATGGAATTAAATAAGTGATTGTTTTTTAGGGTTCCGTACTCAAAGAGTTTCTGTCTGTCTGTTTGTCTGTCACCAGGCTGTATCTCATGAACCGTGATAGTTAGACAGTTGAAATTCTCACAGATGATGTATTTCTGTTGCCGCTATAACAACATATACTAAAAAAATACATAATACGTTATTTCTTCTTTTTATTTTACAATTTTACACAAATAGACCTAGTCCCAAACTAAGCAAAGCTTGTACTATGGGCACTAGACGACGATAAATATACTTGTTTTTTAATATTCCTAATAGTCAAATATTAGGAGTACAAAATATTAAAATTGAGAGCGCGATATGCGTACCTAGGCATAATAAGTACTATACCTACATTCAAGAGCAAAAAAACGATACGAATCTGGTTCAAGTATTATCATATGCACTAACCTATCTAAGGTTCCAAATATGAAAAAATACGCGTATTTTTGACGTGTCTGTGTGTCTGTGTATGTGTCAGTCTGTGGCATCGTAGCTCCTAAACGAATGGACCGATTTGAATGCGGGTTATTTTATCCGAAAGCTAACGTGATCGAGGTGGTTCTTAGCTACGTTTCAACAAAATCGGTTCAGCCGTTTATGAAATATTGAACTTTAAAATGAAAATGTCGGGGGTTTTTCAACTTTTCTAGGTTGTATTTACTACGGGTTTATAATTCGATTGAATTACCTATATAATGGTTCCCCGTCGCTCTCCTTAAACCATAAAACCATGACGACCTCGTCGTTTTGCTGAAGGGGCGCGATGTCGCAGGGAAGGGACGCTTTCTTCCCTAGGACTCCTTGCACGTCTGATGTTGGCACTGCGAAATAAAAAATATTGTTTAGAGCGTACACACAAAAAGTTGGTATTCTAGTTAACGTAAGGATTTTTCAAACACCATATTTTTGTTCAAAATAATGCTTATATTGTTAAAGTAAACACTGTTTTGTATAGATAAACTCTTATTCTAGACCATAGCATTGCTATAATTCTATTTCTATAAACGGTTATTCAAAACAACCAGGTTTTCGTCGGAAAGTTTTCCAAAAATACGCGTCAGAACTATCTTTTAGGTAGAATATATCCATTCTAAACTTACGTTAGGTGACCAAGCTGAGAGCTATTTAAGAAAAAAAAATATTTTGTAACACAGAATAGTGCATCAGTTTCGTTAGTAAACAGGAGACAAAACTGTTAGCCATTATGTTATATGTTGTTGTTTGTTTTGCATAGTGACTGGAAAAATCACCTATTTCCTGTCAATTTTTTTTCATACTTTCGTTATGCAGACTGGTTAGAAAATATGTAGGTTCTTAACATGATTTAGGTAAAACAGCCTCATTCAAAAAACTCTAATAAAATCGTGTTTTTCTCTGATAAACAACTAAATCAGTCCTAGCTGAATTAAGAAAAAAACATGTCAAATAAAAGCGTCCATTGATATACAGGCTGTTCTTTTAATCACCTCCAAAGACGCTTTAATGTTGTGTACAATCAATATCAATTTCCAACTACATAAATTCGCTAGTCCAGTGGCATACATTATACATCTTTTTGGAGATAGTAACGATTGAAATCCTCTTTTAAGGTCCCTAACGAGGCTTCATAGGGTGATTGCTGATGATTACTTTTGGTAATTGCGGTGAGGTTTCTGAGCTTTCATTTTAGGCCTAAATGATCTGGGCTAATACTGATGAAGAGATGTACTGTATCGTATTCGGTAAGGTTTATGCCTCAGAGCATAGAATACTAGAGAGACGACAAGCCGCCGGCGGCCGTGTCGCAGCTGTATGCTCAATGGGCATACACTGCCATACTGTGCACGCGTCCTGATCGCAGAGAATATTACGTTTTTTCCCAAAATGCCTGATATGATGCGCGTTTATTGTCAAATAAGCGTGTAGTTATACAAGAGTGTGTGTTTTAGATGTGTGCGTGCTTTGTCTTGTCAATTACTTGGGCGTTGTGTGGGTTAATGTACTTGCGACAGGCTCACTCTATACAAATCGGCCGACATGTCCGATCTCCTTATATTCATACATCTGTGGTTTATGCGAAGGCTTGAATTTGAGCGGTTTTCAAAAAGTGTACAAAACTTTTTCTTCAGAATTCGTTTTTTTTGTTTTTCTTACTCAGAATCATTGATACTATCTATCCTCTTACAAGAATATAAGTGTCCCAGATTTTACTAAGTATATAAGTTTTTTTCCAGTGCGTCACGACCAATATACTTAAATAAAAAAAGACTGCATACAAAAATATGACGATCTGGAATGGAATATTTAGGACACTTTTTAGGGTTCCGTACTCAAAGAGTAAAACGGGACCCTATTACTAAGACTCCGCTGTCCGTCCGTCCGTCCGTCCGTCCGTCTGTATGTCACCAGGCTGTATCTCACTGATACCGTGATAGTTCCAGCTGAAATTTTCACAGATGATGTATCCGCTATAACAACAAATACTAAAAACACAGAATAAAATTGTTTTTTTTGATAATGGTACGGAACCCTTCGTGCGCGAGTCCGACTCGCACTTGGCCGGTTTTCGTGTATGAGGATCGATAGTATCAAATATTCTGAATTAGATAAACCAAAAAAAAACAATTCTGAAAAAAATAAGTTTTGTACACGGTTTTTGAAAAACGCCAGTCTAGACATAATAGCAAACTAATGGAATGATATTGTATCATTGTCGTGGTTTCGCCGCAAAATGGAATAGAAACTGTTATCACAATGTTAATTAAGGTCAACAGTAATATTGGCAACTTAAATGAAATAATTAACTAAGGACGAAATTGATCGAATATATAAATAGTGTTCATATTTTTGCCCTAATTGGTAATGATTGTAATGATTGTATTTAATACCTATCTTCATTTTTATTTGACTTTTCCTTGTCATTTTAACTCTTTCTGGGTTACTTAAATCTAACAGTCTGTTTTCATAATTTATGCATTGCAATTTATATGACTAAAAATAAATATAATGACTAAAACTTTTATAATAACATTATGGTTAAAAAAATTGCAAATGAGTGATGGTTGTTAATTATGACAATGAAAGTATTATGCGCAGAATCATTATTTGCTATTTAAAAGTCTTTTATGAACAACAATTTTATGCGTAGATTAGTTGTATGACAATTAAAATTATGACAATATTCATTATGCGACTAGATGGACACATTTGTATGCTTGTTAGTCACTGCCGTAGTCAGTATAAAAATACAATGGGCTTGTGACCTTAAATTTGTTTACAATGCCATTCGAACCAGTTTTTGTATATGAACAAATGTTTGTATGGAAGCAACTACATTTAAAGGACATTAATACCCCAAAAATCGAGTTAAAGACGGACCTCGCTGACAGCAGCCGAAACGCTTCATACTGATTGGCTTTAAAGTATGACGTCACACCGTGCAATTTGTACTAACCGTTGCATGGCAAATGAAGTAAATTGCTGTTTCGGTCGCGAAATACTGCGTTTAGGTCCATAGTTGTCATACAAATTTGTTTCTATAAAAACGTAAGGATTCTATTGGTACCTTTAAATTTACTCTTGGGCAATAAATAATAAAACTTTTTTTTCTAAACTTTCAAGGTTCATATCTTTTTACGATTTGAATTCTATTTCGTAATTTATACTTTATTACCATCATTTGATGGTTTACTATCCATTTAGCAACACGACGTTATCAATTTTAACACCACGCAACAAGCCTATTGTGACTTTAAGGTGGTTCGATTGCCATACAAAGCGTTATTTGACATTCGCAGGCTAACGGCGTGATATTTTAAGAAATTTATGTAACAAACTTTCATAGAATTTTATATTTTGAGAAAAATTGTTTTCCCAAAATATTACGTCCCAAACCAATTTCTCAAATTAATCTAGTTTATACAAGTTTATTCTAGGTTTATGCCCCCTGCATTTGGCGCAAATGGGAAGCCAATTTATGAAAGTTTGTTACATAAGTTTCTTAAAATATCACGCCGTTGGCTTGCGAATGTCAAATAACGTTTTGTATGGCAATCGAACCACCTTAATTCTATATTCTTTAACATCTTCATCTCATTGCAACATTTTATAGCATAAGTATTTTTAAAATATTCAATCTTGTATCTGGTATCTACCAACCGGTCACACAACAACAATGACCGCAAGGTCAGCAGATTGATGACGATCATCTGATTCACTGTAACCATTCCGTCATCATTGATCCCACGATATTGTTCAGCGGTATTGTTGTAGTTCATCGTACTGATGTAACTGTATTCGGTTTTAAGTGAACCGACTTATTTCTACATTGTCATTTCTTTGCACTTTTTAACCAACCAAAAAAGGAGCAAGTTCTTAATTCGTCGGAATCTTAATTTTTTTTTACCATTTATGTACTCGAAGACGCCTGGACCAATTTGGAAAATTCTTTTTTTGTTTGAAAGGGTATTAATTGGACAATATTTTTTTCCAATTCTAGAAAAACACACTAATAAAATTTTCATTTTAATATGGAGCATTTTGTTGCTGTTGACTAAATGTATTATGGTCCCTATTAAAAATAGAATTCTAATTAAAAATTCTCAATAAGCATAAAATGCCAATTACACATTTCCAAGAACTAGACACACATTGAAACCAAGTAATCATTGCAACATTATCGTAAAAAAGAACATAAGCATCTCCGTATAAGAAACCTGTTTATTACCAACTTAACTTTACCGTTGACCAAATAGGTAAATATCATCACTAGTACAAAATTCACGGAGACAACAAAGCTCCGAACCGCACTGATAGCTTTGTACGGTAAACACATTTTGACCTGAGATACAGTGGCATTTCCGTTCTATAAAAAAACAACATTATTATTTTAAATAACACGTTTTTAGACTACTGAATTGTTTGAATCTGAGAAATTTGTGATTGGTAGAAACCATTCGAGTTCTTTAGTTTAGGTAGATAGAATGTCGCATATTTGTGCAAGTTTCTTTACAAATCTATCCCGCTTAACGGCATCGCTCGATTAAATGTGAACCACGCTCCAATTCTTGTACAAGATATGTTTATGTCAAGGGACTAAATTCTTTTTAAAGCGCCGTAGGTTCAGCAAAGTTAAGCGAACAGAGTTTTTGAAACAATATAATGCGTCTCTTTATAATAATGTGGTTTAAAAAAAATACGTATTAGTAATCTTGAGGCTTTTCTGCAGGGATATCAGTGATTCGAAACATGACTAAGCAATTTTCGTTCTATAGAAATAAATCACGTACATATGCAAAATTGGTTCTAAACTCGGATATATCATGTTTGAGGGAACTTAGTGATTACTTTTTAGGGTTCCGTATTCGACTAGGAACCCTTATAGTTTCGCTTTGTCTGTCCGTCCGTCCGCGGATAATCTCAGTAATCGTTAGCACTAGAAAGCTGAAATTTAGTACTAATATGTATATCATAAGTAATCGGATTTCCCGGTGCAACACCGTGGGATACCAAGTAGAAAACAAAATGTGGATATAACCAAAATTCCGGGATTTCGTTTGAGAAAAATTATATCGATATGATAGGTATACTTAAATAGGCAGCTCAAATTACGAACATAAACGAAATCTTTACCAATGCATTGAATATTCTTTAGTTTAATTTAATGTAAACCTGTACAGTTGGTACCTACAAAATCCTTCAAGTTTGTTATTGTTATCACACATAACGCGGTTTATCAATACTTCAATAGTTTGTATATCATTCGATATCTAATACCCAAAGACTATTTGGTAGGTCAGTTTTAAACAGTTTTACAACCTATCTTTTAAAATTGTTTTAAAAATACATATATCGAAATTGCAAAATAATAAACGCCTTGGCGGGGTCCTAGGTTAGGTTTTTTATAATGTGTTTGTATGTATTTTTTATTGTTTTTTATGTGTTTTTGTATTTTATTTGTATATGCATATCATAAAAAACCTATTCCTAAGAGTTAACATGAATAAAGAAAATACTAACGTTTATTATATGCACATGCACTTATTTTGCGAAAATATTTATTTTACGCGACAAAATGTTGCAAAAATTTACTGAATAACCAGAAACTTATTCAACAATATAAGTTGTGGAATCCCGGGGTAGGTATATCCATATTAGTATAATGTTTGAGGTCATTCACACCGTGTTGCACCGGGAAATCCGATCACTGTACGAGTATATCAATCACGCCGACAAAGTGGTAAAATAAAAGGTGTTTTTTTTTTATTAGGGTACCTTCCCTATACGTAACGTGGGGAGTGTTTTTTTTTCATTTCAACCCTAACGTGTGATATATTGTTAGATAGGTATTTAAAAATGAATACGGGTTTGCTATAATCATTTTTTTATAATGTTAATATTTTCGGAGATAATCGCTCCAGAAGTAAAAAGAAAATGTGTCCCTCCCCTCTAACTTTTGAACCATAAGTTTCAAAAAAATTAAAAAAATCTCAAAAGTAGAACTTTATAAAAAACTTTCTAGGAAAATTATTTTGAAATTGATAGGTTGAATAGTTTTTGAAAAAAATTACAAAATAATTTCACACACTTACTGTGACGGACGAAAAACTACGGAACCCCACACTGAGCGTGGCCCGACACGCTCTTGGCCGGTTTTTATTTATCACAAACACGCACACGCACTTCCATCTCGATATCGCTTATGCTCAGCGAGAGGGAGAGAATACCATGAACCTACGGCGCCTTAATAAGTTAATGGACAGTGGGCGTAGCATGGTTGCCATTTTATCACTTATCATTGTCGATAAGACATCCGTCACTCTCGCACTCGCATATGTAGGTACTTGTCAGAACCTGACGGATGTCTTGTCCACAGCGATAGTGTTAAAACCGCGGTAGACGCATATATGCATTATTCTATTTATTTATTTCTATTGTGTCTGGAGCAGTGTCCATCAACGTGTTAAATAGCCAAGCCACTGAAATTAAGGTTGTCCGGACGCTGTGCCATTACCAGAAACTCCAAGTTAAACCGTAGCTGAACTAGCTTAATATTCCACAGCTGTTGTAAAGGCCAGCTTTCCGTGGCGCAGACCATAAATCAACGCCCTTCGTTACTAACATGTAACAAAAATATCGGGCCGTGGCAATTTTCAGCAATGTTCATTTCCTCTCCTGGGTCACACTATGCGATTTCTGCTTTCATTTATTTTTGCTGGTTGTAGTTTGCGAAAAGCAGGGCTATTTAAGTTTTAGATGACATTTTTAAACGAGCGAGCGAAGCGAACGTTTCAGCGTAGGCCAAAATTCTTTCGTATGTACGGATGGCCGGCTGTCCAACTGTTATCCTCTACAGGTTGCATGTCTCATCTGATTTTCATGAAATATTGTTAGCAGGTTCAATAATTATTTATAAGTTAAATACGCTCAGGATTGAATTGTAGAATCTTTAGCTTCACTCAGGATTCAATATACCGCCCTCGCCGTAAATATATAATTTAACATTTTCATCTGACTATACAGGTTGTCTCATTTAAATCGGTCAGTATGGGAAAGTCTGAAACTATAAGACATACGAAGATCTGTTCTTAGGAACCATGTCATCGATTTTAGTGACAAGAAAAACTGCTTTCATACATAAAAAAAAAACTTGTACTCAGCTCGGGAATCGAACCCGGACGTTTTAAAAAATAAAACTAACACTAGTATTTCTATTTAGATAACGATTGTGTAGGTCTTAAGCAGTAAATGTTACTATGAAACATGACATATACTTTAATTTATTTTAGTTAGTTCAAAACAAAATGTTGTACTTATTGAAAAAATGGTGGTCTGATTAGGTACAAGTTTTTTTTTTTAAATGTATGAATGTAGTTTTTCTTGTTACTAAAATCGATGACATGGTTCCTAAGAACGGATCTTTGTATGGCTTATACATAGTTTCAGACTTTCCCATACTGACCGATTTAAATGAGACACCCTGTATATTTACATTACTTTTCATAAAATAGCATGACCTGAAATATAGAATAAGGTTACTTATAATACCATTTGTGTGCCCTAACTGGGTGTCATGGAAGCCTTTCTGTATAATCTTAAGATCTCATGCACCTACATGACTTTACAAACAAACATCTATCTATCTATACTCTCCAACTGCTGGGAACTTCATCAACAATGGGCTTGTGACCTTAAATTTGTTTACGATGCCATTCGAACCAGTTTTTGTAGATGAACAAATGTTTGTATGGAAGCAACTACATTTAAAGGACATAATTAGATAATTACCCAAAAATTCGAGTTAAAGACGGACCTCGCTGACAGCAGCCGAAACGCTTCATACTGATTGGCTTTAAAGTATGACGTCACACCGTGCAATTTGTACTAACCGTTGCATGGAAAATTAAGTAAATTGCTGTTTCGGTCGCGAAATACTGCATTTAGGTCCATAGTTGTCATACTTTGTTTATATAAAAGCTTAAGGATTCTATTGGTACCTTTAAATTTACTCTTGGACAACCGCTTTAGCCTAGTTGGTAGTGACCCTGCTTACGAAGCAAGAGGTCCTGGGTTCGAATCCCGGTAAGGGCATTTATTTGTGTGATGAGCACGAATATTTGTTCCTGAGTCATGGATGTTTTCTATGTATTTAAGTATATATTTCTCTATATAAGTATCTATATCGTCGTCTAGTACCCATAGTACAAGCTTTGCTTAGTTTGGGACTAGGTTGATTTGTGTAAGATTGTCCGCAAATATTATTATTATATATTATTATAAATAAAAAATATTTTTTTTTCTAAACTTACAAGGGTCATATCTTTTTATGATTTGAATTATATTTCGTAATTTATACTTTAATACAATCATTTGATGGTTTACTATCCATTTAGCAACACGGCGTTACCAATTTTAACACCACGCAACAAGCCTATTACGATCAACAATCATTTAACAGCAAACTGTTTCTATAAGTACACGTTTTGCTTCAATGTCGTGTAGTGTGTATCGATTCCGTACGAAAACGCGTACAATACAATGGTTATGTATGAATAAAATAGGCATGCGATGTAGGTCAACGATACGGTATAACAAGTTGTCCAATAGGCACAGGAACACCTAAATCAACATTGATTCTGTGTTACCTACAGCTGTAGTATGAAGAACTTAAGGCACTCTAAGCTCTTCATAGAAGGAGTGGACTCGGGCTGGACCAGAAAACTCTGGAAATCCAGTAGGAAGCAACTCAGAATTATATCTGGGGTGTTCACTTGTCACTTCGGGGTCAAGGATCTCTTGGCCAAGATGGGACTATCTGATAGTTTAGACTGTAGAATGTGTGGCGAGGAGGATGAGACTATGGAACACTTATTGTGTGAATGTCATGCCCTTGCCAGACAAATAATGAACTACTTTGGTAACGGTTACCCGCAACCAAAGGAATTCAAGGTGCTCCCGGCGAACTGCATCATCCGCTTTGTGGAAATGATGGAGCAAGCCTGGGAGCAGGTATAAAGGAGAGGGCAAATGCACAAAAGATTCCACTGGGTCGAAGTGCATCCGAAAGGGCCCTCACCTAGATAAGATAAGATAAGATACCTACAGCTGTAGGTAAGTTGAACGTTTTTCACTTTTGGCGTTGTGGAAATAATATGTAGGTATTTTGCATCACGCTTGTTACTTCTCGTTAGTTACTAAACGCCTTGACAACAGTTTCCAATAATATTCCTTCTAAGGCCACTTTGGTCATTGGCGGCGCGGAATCGATTAATGGTATTTTCTAATTTATCGAGAGCTTGCTGATGTCACCCATATCCTTACTTGTAGTTTTTAGTATTAAATTTTCCGCCGTAGTTGAAATTCATTCGTACCTTATGTCCGGCGACTGTGCAGCTTTACCATTACCACGGGTCGCATTTATCAACCGATTCGATTCTCGTGAAATTTTGTTAGCAGGTCAGGTAATAATTATAGGTACTTATAGATCGTCGTTCCAGTTTTAATGAAAAAGAGAGCTCACAGATTGACTAGTATTATATTTCACAGCAGGAAAGTATCTGTATCGCCGCGCTTTCGAGCATTCCGCACTAATTAGCTCGTTGATTGCTTTACGATTTGAACCAACGTACAAAAGAGGGGTAATCAGTTAATCACGTAACGTTTCGATCGCGCGTTAGGACAATGCAACTGTCATTTTTCCATATAAAAATGAACATTTAGATCCACCTAACGTACAGACAAGGGCACTGATATTTGTTTTCACTCAAAGTTTCATAAGTATTGTATCATCATCATCATATCAGCCGAAAGACGTCCACTGCTGGACATAGGCCTCCTCCAAAGAGTTCCAAAGTGAGCGGTCCTGTGCCTCCCGCATCCAGCGGACTCCCGCGACCTTTGCCAGGTCATCAGTCCACCTTGTGGGAGGCCTACCAACGCCGCGCCTTCCGGTACGTGGTCGCCTACTACCTTTCCACGTGCAATGTGCCCCGCCCACTGCCACTTAAGTTTAGCGATTCGGCGGGCTATATCGGTTATAAGGGCAATGGAGAGGGCTATGTTGCTGGGAGTTTCTCTGCGTGATCGCATCAGAAATGAGGCTATCCGCAGCAGAACCAAGGTAACCGATAAGTATGTATGCTACAAACTTATTGTTGCAGAAATAAGGTCTGTGTTCATATTTTTGAGACTTTGTCGTGTATACATATTTGCCTTGAGTGTACTTACAATGCGTTACGTGAGGTAGACCTAAATGTCATTTTTGTATTGGAAAATTAGATTTGATTTGCACTAACGTACGTTCATAAAGTCACGTAATCACCCCTCTGAGTAATCATTGACATGAAGATGCATAGTAAAGAATCGCGTGGGTAGACCCCCCCCCCCCCCCCGCCCCCCTCCCACAAAGTGGACTGATGACCTGGGAAAAGTCGCGGGAGTCTGCTGGATGCGGGTGGCGCAGGACCGATCTTTGGTGGCAGTTTTTGGGGAAAGCCGATGCCCAGCTAGCAGTTGGACGTCTTTCGGCTGATATGATGATGATGAATAAAAATCTGGACTGGACACTGACAGCTGATACCAGCGCACAAATTCGCACCGCCCAATACGGAAGCGGCCTTAGCTGACTTATTATAACGACATAAAATGCCTTTTCACGTTCTAAGAATAAGTATTATAAAGGCAATCATACATGGCACGGAGTCTCGTAGGTAATACCATATAAATGGGGAAAAGTTCTTATAACACGCATATTGGTTGTTAGCACGCCAACTGAGCAAATATTGTCATTTGTAGGGAGTTGCAAATTGTGTAGGTTAAGTTATAAAGTAAAGAAACGAGTGTTATTTTTATAATACTTGATAAGGGTAAATAGGGTATTTTCATATCTCAAAATTAAATTATCGAAGTATTTTGTTTATACTTTTACTGCCGTCATGTTAAGTTGGTTTGGTACCTCTTGGCCTGGTCTACCTCCAGTGTCACTATGACGTGTCCTTTATGGGACACCCTGTATAGTTTTTACCATAAGTAACACTATTTTGTTAAAAACCGGCCACAAAGGTTTCCATACCATTATCTATAAAAAAACTATTTTAGTCTTTGTTTTTAGTATTTGTTGTTCTAGCGGCAACAGAAATACATCATCTGTGAAAATTTCAGCTGGAACTATCACGGTATCAGTGAGATACAGCCTGGTGACAGACAGACGGACGGACGGACGGACGGACGGACGGACGGACGGACGGACGGACGGACGGACGGACGGACGGACGGACGGACGGACGGACGGACGGACGGACGGACGGACTGACGGACGGACGGACGGACAGCGGAGTCTTAGTAATAGGGTAACCCTAAAAAAAATCTATGTTTAATTTGTAATTAAAATCTTAGTTTTATTATCTGTATGATAAGTGACCGAAAACATACACATAGGCTCATTAAAAAATGTATTCAAAACGTGGAGTACATAAATCTTAATGAAGTTTGTCAATGTTAAATTATTAAAAGCATAGACAGTTTACCTTATCTATTTCGTAAATCCTGAGAAACAATATAACTCTTAAATCTTTCGGCTAAACTCAAGCCTAGATAGGTACCTCGTTTATCTCGTGCTATATCGTTTAATACATGTTTTTTGTAATTAATAATGAAAACTATAGGTCTAGAGTTAAGAGAACAAATTGTAATACAATGCTTTCTGTTTCGTTAGTGATTGCGATAGGTTACCTTTTAATTTACATGGCTGATACATCTGTTTGAGTTCGTGTACAACTGGTGATTCTCTCTGTTTCGCCATTTTCGTTCATTGCTCAGTTTCCCTAATTCATTAATGCTATCAAAATGTTTAATTCGTCAATTTGTAAATTTTTTACATTAGGTAAACATATATTTGAAAACGAATAATATTATCTTTGACTAACACTTTTTCGAGAAAACTTTACCTACTTAGATGAACGTTTGGGCGAAATATATCCTATTCCGTGATATTACTTATAGTTACTTTACGAAACATACGAACGCATTCGTTTCCTCATAACTTTGAATAACGGTACGAATATTTCTAACACCCTTACCTTTCCTAACAGAATTGAGAATAGGTCCACTCCAAATTTTTCAAAAAAAATCACTTCCATTTCCCACTTGTCCAATTTCAGGGTCCTATTCTCGCTTGTTTCAATTTGTCTGTCATATTTCATATCACATGCGACAATTTGTCACCTGTACGAGTTTCGGGGGTGATCGATAAAGAATCCCAAATAGGTGCGTGAGTTAGGACGGAGCGAGGAATGGAATTGAAATGTACGGAGCGAAAAATATTCGTTTACCGCTCGCGCGACGCATAAAATGTTTGTTGACAAGCATGTGTGTACACACGTTATAACATGGCTGAGTTAAGTTTGCGCCTTGCAGGATTAGAATTATCGAGGTTAGGTGCAAACTCAACCCAAGTTGTCATCAATAATTAATTCATTCAGTTGAGATTTGTGCAAGGTAAGTATCAATTATCTTTCATTCCAAAGAGATGCAAAGTTGACTCAATTTCGACACTAATTAAAATTTGATTCGTTTAATTGCAGTCACATTTAGGTGACCAATTAAATCAATACAACCAATTGCAAGAAAGTTGATAAACCTGTGGTCTTTTTGTATATCTTTGTTGGTAGAAAATCGTCACCTAAAAACTATCGAATTGAAAATCTACTTATTAAAAAAGATTTATTCGTCTAGTGTCGTATTTCATTGCTCTTATACACCTTTAAAAACTATGCAAAAAACATTTAAGGGCAAAATAATATCAGTTTACGAAGCACTAAAATATGGTGTCAATTACAATACCTCTATTTAACACCCACTAAATTCATACGGCGATTTATGTTCAAGATGTTCTTGCTAGCGTGTGTAACGGGCCAGTGTTTGTAGTGGTCATATTTTAATGTGTTACGGTAGAGTACAACATTAAAATGTGCCCACTACAAACATGTGCCAATGATTGAACTGATTTTAACGGCCTCCGTAGCCCAGTGGGTAGTGACTCTGCCTACGAAGCTGGAGGTCCCGGGTTCGAATCCCGGTCAGGGCATTTATTTGTGTGTTTATCACGAATATTTGTTCCTGAGTTATGGATGTCATATATGTATATAAGTATCTATATGTTATGTATCTATTATATATATCATCGCCTAGTACCCACAACACAAGCCTTATTGAGCTTACCGTGGGCCTAGGTTGATTTGTGTAAAATTGTCCCGTAATATTTATTTATTATTTATTATTATTATTTAATTTCTTTCTTAGGTTAGGTTTTTACAATAACTATATAAAAAGTAAAATATAAAACTATACATACAAAACATAAAATCATTATAAAAACCTAACCTAGGGTGCCGCCGGCAGCGAGGCGGGGCCTAAGCTACCGGTGGTCAGGGCGACAGAGACAGGAACCTCCTGACTATCCTCGCAGTATCCAGGAGTACCGCCTTCTGTATCTGGCCCTTGATCCAGCCATCTAGCGAGAGTCTCTTGAGGTGATGGTCGAGACTCTTCGCTATTAAACCGTTCGCCGAAACGACTATCGGGACGATGATCGTCGAATCAACATCCCACATAGCAGTTACCTCGTGTGCCAGGTCTAGGTACTTGCTGGCTTTGTCCTTCTCGGCTTTCACGAGGTTCCCGTCATGGGGGATGGTGATGTCGACGAGCACTGCCTGGCGTTTCGATCGATCTGTCAGCACGATATCAGGCCTATTGGCAAGAATAGTCCTGTCCGTGATGACAGATCGATCCCAATAGAGCGTGGCACGATCATTTTCGAGAACTGGCGCAGGTGTGTACTTATAATAAGGCACCTCAGAGACCACAAGACCGTATAGCAGAGCAAGTTGCTGGTGAATAATTCTGGCTACAAGGTTATGTCTGTGCAAATACTCGCCGTTAGCAAGATGACCACAACCGGAGATAATATGCCTGAGTGACTCCCCGGGACGGCGGCATGCCCGACAAATGTCGACCGTACCGTCCTTCAGGATATACCTCCGGTAATTGTTCGTCATGATAACTTCGTCCGCAATTGCACAGACAAAACCTTCGGTTTCCCCGAAGAGATCCCCGAAACGTAGCCAGTTCACCGACGCGAGCAGATCTACATCGGGCCCTGTGAGGGCCTTGTAGAACCGCCCGTGAAGCTCCTTGCTCCTCCACACCGCCCTGCGGTCATCGGCGCTCATTACTTTAAGTCTGCGCCAGTTCTCGTTTGCCAAGGAGAGCGGGGTGAAGTTTCCGTCTACTGCTACTACGTCGCGATGCATCCCCCACTCGTTGCTTAGGAAATAATCCCTGAGACTGCACACCTCGCGGTTGTGGAGGTCTTTGGCATTTAAAAAACCGCGACCTCCACACTTCCGCGAGATGTACAGTCTCATAACAGACGAGCGTGGGTGTAGCATGCGATGCGCAGTAAGCAGTACACGAACTCTTCGGTCCAGGGCATCCAGCTCAGTCTGAGTCCATCTTAGTACGCCAAAGGAGTAAGTGAGCAAGGGCATCACCCAGGCGTTGAAGGCGCGCACCTTGTTGCCGCCCGACAAAAGACTATTAAGTACTTTTGTCAGGCGACAAAAGAAGCGCTCCTTCACCGCCCGCTTTACGGCCTCACCCTCAATACCCAATGACTGTGACATACCAAGATACTTATAGGTTTCTGTTTCGGAGATAGACTTGAGGGACATTGTCTCAGAAAGTTGTAAATTTGTTGAATTTACAACTCTACCCCGCTGTACATGCATAACAGCACACTTATCGACACCAAATTCCATTTTGATGGCGCTACTGAAGACTTCTGTTGTTTTCAGTAGTTCCAACAGGTCATGTCTATTCGGTGCAAACAGCTTGAGGTCATCCATATAGAGCAGATGAGAAATGACCTCACCCTCTCTCCGAAGCCGGCAACCTAGCCCCGAATCCTTCAGCAGGGTGCTGAGTGGATTCAGCGCTAGGCAGAACCACAGAGGACTCAGACTGTCGCCCTGGAAGATCCCACGTTTAATCCTTATAGAGTCCTGCGGGCCAGAGGGGCCATCTCCTCCCCCCGGTTGACGAAAAACTGTGGTCCACTGCCCCATGCAAGCGCCTAAGAAGGATCTCAGAACTGCATCAACTTTATACAGCTCTAAGATCCTCCTCAGCCATGAATGAGGCACCGAATCATAGGCCTTCTTGTAGTCAATCCAAGCGGCCGAGAGGGCCCCTCTGTTCCGCCGGACTCGTTGGCAAATGGTCATGTCTATGAGGAGGAGCTCTTTAGTACCACGAGACCCAACCCTACATCCATTTTGAGCAGAGGCCAAAACGTTGTTCGCAACGATGTGTGCGTTAATTTTTGCTCTCAAAATGGATGTAAGGAGCTTGTACAGCGTAGGCAAGCACGTGATGGGTCTATAGTTTTTCGCTTCCGTGGTACTACCGGACTTATAGAGCAGGGAGGTGATACCAGTTGTAAAGAAAGATGGCAGGGAACCGAGCTCAAGGGCTTGCTGGAACTGCGTTGCCAAACGCAGGTGTGAGCATCGAAACCATTTCACCCAGAAATTGTGCAATCCATCCGGCCCAGGACTTTTCCAGTTCGGGGTCAAACGGATGGCACAACTAACGTCTTCGAGGCTGATGGTAACAGTCCCCATGGGTTCGATGAACTCACACTCACGTTCGACAACACTTATCCACTCGCCTTCGGTGTGTTCAACTGGCACCGACCAGATACTACGCCAGAAGTCAACCATGGCAGCAGCGTCCGGTCGCTGCCCGTCAGACACACGAAGATCAGTTCCCTCCCACTTCCGGTATACCTTCCTTTGGTCGCTCTGGAAAAGGCGATTCTGCTGGTATCGATCCACACGCTCTCTGTAGCGGCGAATACGGCTTGCCCATGCATAGACTTTCTGCTTCAGAAAGTCAATGCGCTCCGTGACACAGGCCATGTATTCGCAGGACCTGATACCAGTCCCCGCGAAGGCCTGGTTCACAAAGCGCATGACTCGGGGGCGGTTGTTGCCCCCCCCTGAAGCAGATCAGTTTTGCAATGAGAGTCCTAAACGTATTGATACGCCGCTCAATCCGTACTTGCCAGGCAGGGACATCCCCGGCGGTCCTAGGTGCACGGTCAGCGTCCGGAAACTTGACGCGAGCAACACGGCACGCCGCAACGGCCCCGCAGTACATGATTGAGTGTGTATCCACTAAGTCTTCACTAGCCCGTATATACGGGTCTAGCAGACCGTTCAGGGCTCCCATTAGCGCTAGATTGCGTCTATTCACAGGCAAGCGTGGTAATCGTGGCCTAGAGTTGTTTGTGGAGCGATACTGCGTAATCGCTTCTTCCAGAGCCCTCCTCAGTTGCTCATGGGCCTGACTGCTTACATTCTGATTCGCACAGTCCTCCTCGTCAGCACTGGGATCAACCCACGGTGCCCCCGGTGCCAGGTCGGGTACAGGCACTGGAGCCGGCAACAAGGCGGGCGGATCCCGCGCCGAGGTAGAGGCCGCACGAGCAGAGAGTGCTTCCAGGCGTAGCCGATCAAGCGTGGCGTCATCCAACCGCTTGTGCCGCTGGATGACGCGCACTTGATCCGATAGACGCTGTGCAGATACGATGATGGATGGTTCAAGCACCTGGAACAGAGGCAGCATCCGGACACGGTACGCGGACAGATTAGTTCCTCCCTCTGTCGCCCCATAGTAGGCGCGCATGCAGTTTTCGTTAATGGATTGCGTCCACTGCATACGGCGCACTATACCACCGGTAGCGGGAGCCGAAGGCGGAGCAGGATGCCCCGCAGGCCCCAAGCGTGCCGGCAGCGGTGGCCGGCCGCGCCGCGCAGGTGGACGTGGCGGCGGCGGCGGCGGCCCACACTCGTCGCTTGAACTGCTGCTGGTGTCGGCTGCGGTTTCAAACTCGTCGCCCGACGATGGTGTGCTGGATGACGGGGACGGCGGCGAGGTGGGCGATGATGGAGGGTGTGCTTGTGTTTCCGCTTCTTGTGTTGTTCGTGCTCTTGATCTTGTAATCATAGGTGCTTGTCATTTATGTCAAATCCGTGGTGAAATCAAAATCGTCTACAATTGTATCCAAAATTGGGCTAAAACATGATTTTCCAATTAGCCCTTCGTTTTAATGCTTCGGCGGTGTAAAATTGAGCCATTTTCGTACGGATAAACATAAAAATATGAATTTGTAAAATAGAATATCAAAAAGCACGACTGACGTGACAGCGGTCAATTTTTTTATTTTTTATTTATTATATTATTATTATTATTCTGTTGAAATGTGACTTTATTTTAAGCAAAGCTGTGTTTTTGGAGCTGTGTTTGTTGTTTGCTTTTCAATTCTTGATGCTTTCGTATTTTATAGTTATTGTTGAGTAAAATATACGCAATATTATATTTATTCATAGTTTTTGGCTTGTAAATTGGTCAACATAAGATGTGAAATCACGTGAAAATTATAAGAAGCAGACAGGCAAAGGAAAGGTTACTTTCCTTTGCATTAATACATTTTATCCATGACTATTTATATTATACGATGTATAAGTTCCCTATAAACTGTGCCCCATTTCTGATACAATCATGTTATAGCGTAATGATTGATGTATATTACTGCCGCTTCGAATTCATAACGTAATCACTACGTAGGAGTCACAATTTCTTGAATATTCCATAATTAAACTCCTACACAGGCAGCTCAATTTTTATAATGCGGCTATAGAACCTAACCACTCTACGGTGCCGAATAAAATCATATCAACGTGATCTTTGATATGATTGTGACAAGGAGTCACAGTAAACCTACGTGTTAAGGCGCTATAGTATCATGGTCTTCTCTCCCTCTCTCTGAGCATAAGCGTGAGCGAGATGGAAGTGCGTGTTTGGAAGCGCGGATATCATGTTTTTTAATTTTAATTTTTTGTGCGTTTAAATAAATAAAAAAGTAATCACTAAGTTACCTAAACATGATATTGCCGATTTTTAGAACCAATGTTAATATGTTTAGCTATTGTGCATAATTTGCTACGAATGTTTTAAGTGAATTTTAATATGTTTTAGACCTATGTTCGTGATTTTTTTCTATCTAGCGCAAATTGCTTAATCGTGTTTCGAATCACTGATTTCCCTGCAGAAAAGCCTCAAGATTACTATTCGTATTTTTTTGAAACCATATTATTATAAACAGACGCATTATATTGTTTCAAAAACTATGTTCGCTTCACTTCGCTGCACCTTTAGCGCCTTAATATATAATTGCAAGTGAACGTAGGAGTATGAGAGTCTTTGAAGCAGATGTGAATTGATACTATCTAAATCGTATTGGATGCAATACGAATATCTCCAGATTTTATTATGAGAGCAATTTTACACAAATTCATCTAGTCCCCGAGAAACTTTAAACAGACTAGTGACGCCGGCATATATACCTATTGATATAAAGAAAATATCCTATATTATCTTATTAGTTTGAGGGCCCTTTGTGCAAATATCCCCTCTTTTGTACCTACCTCAACGCTCGCTCCATCATTTCCACAAACCTGATGAAAGAATTCAGCAGGAGTACCTACTCGTACGCTGAATTCGTTTTGTTCTTAGTAACCATTATCAATGTCATAAATTTTTTGTCTGGTCAGATCATGAAATTTACAGAACATCATATCATATTTCTCGCCACACATTGTACAATCTGTACTTGAGATCATTTGAGACCAATTTAAAAAGCAACTCTACCGTTCAAGGTAGCAGATTCCAATTCTACTTAATGAATGTTGACAAAAAAAAAGTCGGGTACATTCAATAATCTCAACCATAAGTAAGTATCCCATCTGGGCCAGAAATCATTTGACTACTCAACCGAAGTGACCAGTAAACACCACAATTATGATCCAAAGCTGCTTTATCAGCCGCAATTGAAAGCCGTTATTTATTAGTGACAATTTTTTAAATATTTGTTGCCTGCGGGGTTTAAAACAATTTAATGATCTACAGCGATACTGAAGAGCCTTTGAAATCGAAACGCCGCATCAGCAAATTCGATGTCAAAACCCCGTAACTGATTTCGTGTAATTATTTTAAAATCTCCCCTTTGCCTAATTTAATTTACCAAACTCCTCTGACGACAAAAGTTTGAAGTCAGTCGTTCTGATCGAGTTAGGGATTATACATTTTAAATAAGGGTTTGAGTTTGAGGACCGATGTACAAACGGAGATGCTGGATGGCTCAATTTACAACGTCAGAGGTTGACACAAAATGTGACGTGTTTTACCGTAGACGGCATGTTAGAAAACCACACTCAAGCATACATATTATCACTGGCGCGTTATCTCCCTCTCTATGATAATCAAGGCAGTATGTGTCTGAATAATTGATAGGATTATCATAGTATACAACTGGCCGACACCGCAGGCCACGCTAGTCTGTAAGAGGCTTTAATGCACCTGTCTTTCAAAATCAGCTGGTCGCTTGCGTAACGTTTTGTACATACCGACGCTAGATCAAAATGTCGACATGATAAAAACTTTAATTAAAGCTTTAATTTCTAAACAATATTGTTAACTTACAGATAGGACAAAAAGGAGAAGTTCGACGTTTCTGCATCGTAAAACATTCAGTCACCAGAAATAAACAAAGAAAACCTCAAAAACTTCCCTCAGTCCCAATTTTAGAGATCAAAGATCTAATCAGCACTGTTTTAAAGACAAATGTCGCATAAACATAAAGACTTAACGTCTCTTAAGTCTTTTGGGATTAACTTGGCAAGTTTTCGTATAAATTGAAGCACAAACTAAATTAGGATAGGCATTTGAAGAGGAAGTTTAGCCGCTTCGTTGAATGTCAATACGGTAACGCTGACCTAGTAACTAATCAATGATTAGTTTGAAGAATCTTTGGAGGAACTGGTTTCGGTAGGGCGACTTCCTGCTAAGATTCGGATTAAAAATCTTTAGAACGGTATTGCTAGTAGACATCGGTTACACGCTAATTCTGGCTTCATTTCAGTCCATCATTCTGATCAGACTGACGAGAGAATTATCGCGTAAAGTAGACCGCAGACGTTCAAATAATTTGTCAAATTTAACGTGCTTGGCAAATTATTTGAACGTCTGCGGTCATGTTTGACGTGTTTGTCAAACAAACTACGTGTTTGGCTGTTTGTTTGAGAGATTTGATTGACGGCGTGTTTGGCATAATGTTTGAAGGTGTACGGTCATGTTTGTCAAACAAACTCGCCATTGTCGCGCGATCGCCGCTTTGAAACTGGACTATGACCACGAACTTCGAAATTCGGGTATGTCGATCTCTATCGCACTTACACTACTCGAGTGACAGGTATGCATGTATATGAATTTCGAGTTTCGATTTTCGTGGTAGCGCTGCAGAAGTCTTTTTTGACAAACTTGTTTCTACGTGTGCGCTGATGTTTGATGAAAACGCACAAACAAAACGTAAAGTTTGTCAAATATACTCACCGGCAGAAATTTGGCCCAACTAAGAAAAAATATTTTTTATTTTAAAATCATTATTTAATTTACTCCATTTAGAGTTTGAAATCAAAGAAAAATTTGGGCCAAATTTTCTGCCGGTGAGTGTATGTTTCATCTTTAACGGGCTAATTAACCCTTGGCCTTGTGAATGACAGAAAACTGACAGGAGACTGATCATCAGTCCGTCAGACCGAGGGTTACACGATCATTCTCTCGTCAATCTGACCAGAATGATGGACTGAACTTAAACCAGGATTAGCGTGTAGCCGATGTCTTAGAAGCTAATTTAGATAATCTCGTGTTAGTTGTGATCCAGAATCTAAATTAAAAGCTTGGATGGAGTAGATGTCATTCCTTCATTAGCCGATATTATTATAATCATTATATTAGTGAGAATCACTTTTCTAGACCGGATCTTATCTTAAGACCCATCGATCCAACAAAGCCCGTTGTAGCCATGTGTCACAAATACTTCGAAATGAAAAGCCAATGTTCGTGGTTCAGGTTCATGTCTAATAAATACTTCACTCGAATAGTGACTCTATTGTTAAAGTAGCAAGGTTCAAATTTAAACGAAAGGTAGGTATTATACCATATCGGTATTAATAACTTTTTATTAGTAGGTAGTTGACGCTAGGGAACTTGCATGTTTTTATTTTATTACGAAAATCAAAAGTATAATCCAGCATTAAAACAATTGTAGCATTAAAACTTTCTTATGATTAATGTTTCTGATGTTATATGCATTTGAAATCTGCACGCGCAGGCACCCCCCGAAAACGCTCTTTACTAAACTGGCTTATGCTAGGACGTCACAGCATATATTCTCGGCGCGTTTACTATGGAGTAAGTCATTAATTTGCAATTATCTCCCCAAAATGTGCGTTTAAGTCTACACTTGTTATATAATATATCATTTCTAATTCAATATTCTGTGTAACTGTTATGTTATTTTATCGAAAAAATTATAATTATTTTTTCGTCATTTTAACGTGAGATAAAACTAATACAATAGTTTTTTTTTATTTTGTTTTGTATGATATCACTACGTATATCCGCATCGATTGAGTGCAATTTATTCGAAATTTAAGTTCCATGCAAGTTCCCCATTTAGCGGTTATACTTAGGGATTTGCCACACTGGGTGCGGTCTGCGGTATGGTCACCTGAACAAATTAAACAATGAAAGACAATGTTACAAGCTATATTTCTGTGTAAATTGATGTATTTATAATAATTGTATATAAGTTAATTGAAGTATTGATTTATTGTTAACTGTGTACAAAGGTGTTAAATAAGTTGACAGAACCAACATTCGCCCATTTCGAGCATGCAGTTTTTACCTTCACACTATATTAGTACAAGTCCATTTTATCCTAATACATAAAATACCCATTTAAGTTGTAAAAAACATGTTCTTTGAGCCACAATTTAACGTACCTACACCTAAATCCATAACTATCTACAAAATTTAATTTCACCTGGTAAAAGAAAGACACGTATACATATATAGCGGTATGGAAAGCGCTTTTGTAATAGGGTCATTTCGCCGGTTATGCGACCACCTTCGGTTAGCGACCACTTGAAGAACATGGTTTTTTCAATTGAAGATAACATCAATTCTACAGAGCCTATTGAAACAGTCAGCCGTATGCCGTATTGTTTGTAGTTATGGAATAGAAATTTACAAAAAAAACGAGAAAATATGCTTTCAGTTCACCAAGTCAACTAAGTGGTCGCTAACCGGCACATGAAATTAGGTGGTCGCCAACCGGCGAAATGACCCTACATTGAGTTTTTGGCTCTTGGACACAGCAGATCGATCGTATTTGTATTTTGTTCTAAGGTTGTTTTTAGGGTTCCGTAGCCAAATGGCAAAAAACGGAACCCTTATAGATTCGTCATGTCCGTCCGTCTGTCTGTCCGTCCGTATGTCACAGCCATTTTTTTCCGAAACCATAAGAGCTATACTTTTGAAACTTAGTATGTAGATGTATTTTGTAAACCGCATTAAGATTTTTACACAAAAATCGAAAAAAAACATTAAGTTTTAGGGGTCCCCATACACAAAACTGAAACTCAAAAAATTTTTTTTCATAAAACCCATACATGACGGGTATCATTGGATAGGTCTTCAAAAATTACATTAAGGTTTCTAAGATCATTTTTTTCTAAACTGAATAGTTGCACGAGAGACACTTCCAAAGTGGTAAAATGTGTGTCCCCCCCCCCTGTAACTTCTAAAATAAGAGAATGATAAAACCTAAAAAAATATATGATGTACATTACCATGCAAACTTCCACCGAAAATTGGTTTAAACGAGATCTGGTAAGTAGTTTTTTTTTAATACGGCATAAATCGTAAACTGCAATTTATTTAACGGAACCCTTCATGTGCGAGTCCGACTCGCACTTGGCCGCTTTTTTTGTGTAGATTTTTTACTGAAATACCATATAATATATATTCCGTGCGTTATCCTTGTTTTTTTTAATTTGAGTTATTAATATAAACTGTACATAGTTTCTTACGTGTATTTTTTCACCATAAGTCATTTTTTATTTACGTTCCTAAGCGAACATCAACGTTGTCAGCATAATGATACACTGTTATATCGTATTCTAAGTGCCACAATAACCCTCTCAAGTGCTAATAACGAAGGCTGCCGTGCCGAGCATCAGCGCTTATTAAATTACAGCTCCACTCAAGACTATGTTACATAGGAAGTACATGCAAGGCGAGTCAAATGTTTGGCACATTATGTACCTATTAAGTGGGCGGAAGTTGAGAATGTTATCCATAATTTGCAGTTTTCACCCTGTTCCATATAAGATTAGAAAAATTTCTAGGAAAATCATGGTGAAAAGTAACTAAATGATCAAAATAAGTAAAATTTAAAATATTTTTACAATGCACTTGCTCTAAAAGTGCGCCTTTATATGGCTCAACATAAACACGGAAAGTCGTCTGAGGTCACACGGCCGGGTGGAGCCAGCACGTGCGGGAATGGATTTCAGGCCAATATTCTCGGACGAACGGCCTCCGTAGCCCAGTGGGTAGTGACTCTGCCTACGAAGCTGGAGGTCCCGGGTTCGAATCCCGGTCAGGGCATTTATTTGTGTGTTTATCACGAATATTTGTTCCTGAGTTATGGATGTTATATATGTATGTAAGTATCTATATGTATGTATCTATTATATATATCGTCGCCTAGTACCCACAACACAAGCCTTACTGAGCTTACCGTGGGCCTAGGTTGATTTGTGTAAGATTGTCCCGTAATATTTATTTATTATTTATTTATTTATTTATTCCCACACACGTGCTAGAATGAGATTTTATGACAATTAAAATTTCACCTTTTATGCATTTTTTTTTATTTCCTCGCATGATGCATTGTAAAATGTTGTATAATACACGTGCGGAAAGGTAACTCCTAACTTTTACCTACTTTCCGCACTTGTATCATAAATAACTATTCTTTGATATCTTAGATAAACGAAGAAACGCAGAAGAATTTTTGGCTTAAAAATCGAATGTTACCTGGAATGAGGTATCTGCATGTTTGTATCCCACTTTTGTGGGACACCTATCCCATCTCAGCATGAAGCTGGCTTGGCCGCAAGCGCTGGTCTTCCGCTGGGTCCACTCGTGACGACACAGTCACAAAACAAAAAAAAAATAATCTTTCCAACCTTCCGCATTCATAACTAATAGGTAACCTAGTCACATGGCTCCCATAAGATATGGACAAAAATCCCCTCATTAGCTTATGCATATTTATAAAACTAAGGTGCTTCAAACGCAACCTCTCAGCGAACGACGGTAAGGAGATTACAGAAAAAGGTTGTTAATCCTAATGACATTAATCTTGGCATTAACTTAAAAATAGCAGCGAGAAACTTCCAAGAAAGCGAATTAAGGCCAGTCGGGGAGATTCAGAGTCAGTTCTGAAGAAAGTTTAGTGTAGATTTTATGTGTGACAGGCATTTTGTCATGTTGAAGTGGAATATTTATCTATACTAATATTAGGTTTATAGAGGAAAAGTCCGTGAGATTGTTGTAAGATTGCATGTTTTGGGAAATCTTCGGAATCTTTTAAAATTCTTTCATCTTCGCGTCGAAAGGATTTTCTGGATGGTTATAAGCTATATTTTATCCCACGGGTTCGCCTGCGTTCTTTGCAATACGTGGCTGCGTGGACAGCTAGTCTACATATAATAAGACTAAATATTCTGGCGGTTTCACTTGGTCAAATCAAAACTATATCTCTTTTAAAAACTCCGACCTCTGTGGGATGATTTTTGTGACAAATCATACGTATTTATCTTTAATTCATCGTTCTCTTTTACCTCATATATCATCATCATATCTAAAGATGTCCACTACTGGACATAGGCCTACCCCAAAGAGTGCCACAATGACCGGTCCTGCGCCACTCGCATTTGGATTCCCGCGACCTTTACCAGGTCATCAGCACCTCACACACCGCCACAGTATGCTTGGAACGCCACGCCGTACAAAGCAGCTGAAAGGCCATAATGTAGCGAAAAGTGCTCGTAGCGTTCCGACGCATGCATGTATGATTAGTGCTGAACGGGTTAACACGTTCACTGCCAAGAATCGCTACGCTCGTAGCTGCTCCCATGGTTTTCCCGCTAGACGGGTTCCTGGCAGTGAAGGTTTTCATCCATTTTTGACTAGTTTTGAATTGATACGAATACTTTTGCACTACAGATATAATTAGAAGGCAAGCGGCTATCGATTTTTCAATCTTTAGTCTCCAATTTTGTCTACCATATTTTGAAAGAAATGAATAGTTATATTTTTATGATTTTTTTAGACATTGTCAAAAAAAACACCTTTTTCGTTATAAGATTGCTGTGAAATATCTAACATATACGAAATCTACATCTTTGGGTTCGTCTCTGATGTCTCTATAAACGTGTGTAGGGTTAAGATTTTAAACTAATTAACACAAAAGTTATGGCCAGAAAACCAGTTTTTTGGTCTAAAATTGTTCAACTTTGATGCCAAATGTCTCGAAGACAGTGATGTTTGAAGTAACTATGGGATACTATATTGCTTGAGGCTGTTGTTGTTAATATGATTAGCTACAGAAAACATTAAAAAACTAAGGGATTCAGATCGAAGGTCATTGGCGTATGGGATCCCCTTAAGTAATTTACTAACGTATGTACATGCGTAGCAGAGATCAGCATTTCCAAAAAAAATGCCGCGAGTACATTATGTATATTTCGATTACACGAAGATTTTCTCGTTCGTTAGCAGACGCTTCAGAGCAAAATAAAAATTTCATAAGGCGTTTTCCCTAACAATTTTCTGAAATCCTGAAAAGCCTCGGCTTCGCTTATAATCCCTGTTCTTACTGCTACCTGAAAGTCGCGGGAAATAGGAAACGTAATAAAATCAAGTAGGATCAGAAGGATTTAAGTGACAAATTTTGAGAAAGAAGGCTTCTAGTTTAGTATCCTTGTGACATGTTGAAAGTTTTGCGTCGGGTTGAAATTCAGTTTTGCGGACATTTGTATTTAAAACCTTTCTTTTACACGGCAATTTCTTTCTATTGTAAAGAAGCTTACTAAAATACGTTGACCTGTTTAACGATTCGCACTGTTAATGTTTTGATGTCCTCAGACGGTTCGACATCATAGACACACTGTAACTTGACCAAAAACTTTAAAGTAAATAAAGAATATGTTAGCCTTGTAGAGTAAAACCTCGCCTCCACAAATCGTTATGTTTCAATGTGTGAGAGAAGATATTAATTGCACTACTTTAGAATTGCATACACTTTTCTTAGTGTTGTATTAAATATTGTCTTGAAGCGATGTCCTCAAACTTGTTATGAGGGCGACCCCCGAGAACTCTATAATTTGACACCAGAAGCTGTGGATTGCTTGTGCAATCTGGATGTGGATATATAAGCTACTTTTTCTATATCTTATATTATAATGTATATTCCTACTTAATGAGACGCCATACGATTAAACATATTCAAAAGCAAAAATCTATTGTAGAACTCGCATACTGTCTTATGTCAACATTCACGAAAATGACTTTATCATTTTATCTATACATATAAATGCCTATGTCCTGACTGACTTATTCACTCACTCACTCACTCACTCGCTCATCAACGCACAGCTGAAACTACTAATCTTAGAGAGTTGATTTTTGCACAGTATGTTGCTTTTATAACGTGGGCTAGGGATAAGAATGGATTTTTGAAAATTCCACCCCTAAGGGGGTAAAATAGGGGTGCTAAGTTTGTATGAGGAAAACTCTTTTTTGAGATAGCTTAAGAATTTGCAAAAACATTACTTTTTTTTTTTTTTTTAGGAGCTTAGTCGTTAAACGAGAATGTCGCTCCATACGTCCGCTAGTGGAGATACTGCTATCTAATGCCTAACTTGTAGGTCTTATAAAATGATTTCGCTTACTTATTAACCCTAAAATTGACATTGTATCTAATAATGCACACATTTTTTGGTCATCTTTTTCCATTTTTTTCTAGAACAATTTTTTGCGCTCTATACGGCGCAAACGAGACTTGAACGCACGTTTTTGTTTTATTTTGCCAAGTTTAGGGTTAAAATACAAATAAAGTACTTTCAGCGTTATGGAAAATTCCACCCCTAAGGGGGTAATATAGGGGTGCAAAGTTTGTATGAGGGAAACAATATTTTTTTAAATAGAGTCATTTTGTAGAAATATTATTCATTAAAATACAAATAAAGTACTTTCAGGGTTTTAGAAAATTCTACCCCTAAAGGGGTAAATAGGGGTGCATAATTTGTGTGTGGTAAACTATTTTTTTGAGCTAGAGACCTAAAACTTTGTACAAAATATTAGTTATTAGAATACAAAGAAAATAATTTCACCGTATTGGAAAATTTCACCTCTAAGGGGGTAAAATAGGGTGCAACGTTTGTATGGGAAAAACTACTTTATTTGGAATAGAGACTTAAAACTTTGTAAAGAAATTAGTCATTAGAATACGAATAAAGTTCTTTCAGTGTTTTAGAAAATTCTACCCCTAAGGGGGTAAAATAGGGGTGCAAACTTTGTATAGGGGAAACAATTTTTTTTTTTAAAGAGACTTAAAACTTTGTAAAAAGATTAGTCATTAGAATACAAATGAAGTACTTTCAGTGTTTTAGAAAATTCTACCCCTAAAAATAGGGGGATAAAAAGGGGTGCAAAGTTTTTATCAGGGAAAGTTTATGTTTTTGAGTTAGAGACTTGAAACGTTGTAGAAAGATTACTTATTAAAATACAAAAAAAGGACACAAATCGTTTTAGAAAATTCCACCCCTAAAAGGGTTAAAAAGGAGAGCAAGCACTTTTTTTTGAGTTAGAGACTTAAAACTTTGCAAAAAGATTACTTATTAGAATACTAAAAAAGAACTTTCAGCGTTTTAGAAAACTCCGTCCCTAAGGGGGGTTAAGAACGGGAGCCAGTGTTGTGTGGGAAACACTTTTTTTTGAACTAGACTTAAAACTATTAGAAATATTACTTATTAAAATAAAAAAATAAAGTACTTTCAGAGTTTTAGAAAATTCCACCCCTAAGGGGGTTAAGAAGGGAGCAAGCTTTGTCTGAGCAACACTTTTTTTGAGCTAGAGACTTAAACGTTTAAGAAAAAAGTTCTTTCAGCGATTAGAAAAATTGAAACCCTAAGGGGGTTTAAAAGGGGGTTCAAATTTTAAATGTCGAGCAATAAAATTCTAAATTGTGAAGAGATTTGTAACTTCGGCCTTATCCTGTACGTTAAAAGACTACAAAACTAATTTCAGAGTTTTTCCAAATTCATCCCCTAAGAGAGTTAAAATTGGTTCAAAGTTTGTGTATTTCAAGACATTTTTAAAGTACCTATGAGATTTTTAACTTTGGTTTTAGACTGTTTGTTCACAAACTAGAAAATGAACATCATCGTTTTTTTTAATTATGAGATGGTTCAAATTTTATATTGAGAGAAATCATTTTCTAAGACGATAAAAAGTTCTACGCGGACGAAGTCGCGGGCAACAGCTAGTTCCATATAAGATTAGAATAATCGTGCGTTACTCGTCAGACGATTTTAAGCAAAACCATTGTGAAACACAAAAACATTAACATTGTTATGTTTGAAAAGCACTTAGTGATGGAAATAAGTAAAACTAGTACAATATTTCCCTTTGATAATATTCTAGATAAACGAACAAATGTAAGTAGATGATATTGTCCGTAAATAAAAAAAAAATATATGTTATGGTATGGGGTAAAGTACTTAGGCACGTGATTCAAATTGATTATTTAAAAGCACTGGTAGTATCTGAACATATTTTTTAAAACACTAGTAGATTTCGGTCGGGTCGATCTTGAATTAGCAATCGGGGTCCAAGAATACAGCTTTAAAACCGCTGTGCCAAAATCTGCACAAGCTCACCGTGGGCACGGATTATTTTTCTCATCCATGAGAGGAGCCTGTACCAAAAGTGAGACTTATATAGGCAAATTAAAACGAGATATGATCATGCCAAAAATTGGTAGAAATCTAGAACTCGAAAATACATTAGATTGCTACATTACCTACAAATCACCATTGCTTAAAAACATTTCACAAAAACATAATAATGAATCTGTACATCCACGCCTGTAACTACATTATACCAAAATTATACAAATTTGAACTGTTCCTTTGTTACAATAAGTCTCAAATTGGCTTGGACAATAGCACAATAGGTTGTTGTCGTATTGTCAGGTCAGTCTTGGATGTGGGTGATGATTGATCGATGCGGTCAACAACGCAATTGATATCAAACGTTTCACTATTATAACCCTCAATTGCCGTGTTCTGAAAATAACCTTCTCACCTGTTATTAAAGTTTGAATTCCAAATAGGCAAATTAAGTTCTTAAGATATTTTGAAAAAAGATTTAACCAACAAGCAATTTCTATTGCCGTACGTCAGTTTTAAATAAAAATCACTACTTTGTTAATATATATATCTAAAATAAGAAGTTTTTACCAAGTTTTTGTTTCAAAAACGGCAATATGCATATATTTTAAATGACTGACAGCTCAGTTGTATTTTTAATAAATTGATCAAGCTACTGCTGCTGATTTAGAAGTCTATAAATATTCGTCTCAGTTATAATCATTAATATGCCAGTTTTATCTTCAAGAATGAAATATATAAAAGCTGTCGACCAAATAACTTATTGTTAATGATTAATGGGTTTATTATCGCTAAAAGGAACTATATTGTCGTTTTCATTATGTCCATGCTGAGAGTTCTCATTTTCGTCATGTAACTTTAATTGTATTATTATTACCATCTAATGAAGTCTTCCCAAATAATAACCATCATAGTTTATTATTTTTATTACATATTATTCAGTCTTAAGATAATTTACTTTAAAAACAAAGTTTTAACCGACTTCAAATCAGTAGCCGAATTGCTTCAAGTTTGCCTATATAATTTGAAGAGTTCTCTCGATTTCTCCAGGATCCTATCATCGGATCTGGATTTTGGTGACAACGGGATATGCTTACAAACAAAAGAATATTTTTTCAAATCGGTTCATAAATTACCGAGTTATCGCGTAACAAACACCCACAAAAAACAGTCGAATTGAGAACCTCCTCCTTTTTTGAAGTCAGTTAAAAAAAGTGTTTTGACAATTTTAGTCTCTGATTCGCGAGTAAAGCTTGATATCACACTTTTTTGAAGGATTAAAGTATCGAGGCGATAGCAAAATTCTCTTCTTCACGTGTCTCTGATCTCCTTATTACTGCTCTGGTACCAAGTTACCATAAAATCAACATCGGTTATAACACTTACAACCGACGCAAAATACCCTGGAAAGTGGCCAACAACGGAATTTACACGCAGCAGGTGCGTAGAGCGACCGACCGGGCCGGGTCACGGGGTAACAATACAACATTAGTGCGCATATGTTATGCATATTGTTAAGTGGAGTAGTTTCGTGGCTGGTCACATGGAGCGTATGTGCTTATGTGTGATACAATACACTGTATTTAATACACTGTGGGACCTAATAGCTACTACATAATATTATTATAATACATTATTGTATTTTTTTTACAAGTAGACTATTAGTTTATTACGTTAAATAATACAATATATATATAATAACATCATTAAAAAGAAAAGGAATCTATGGTGTTAATGTTCTATGGTGGGTATTCCACAGTCGTCTTCGCATCCAAATCTTCCTATTCTTCTTCTCGTTCCTCTAATTCTCATAGAGACCGCTCTGATGATTGATATTTGTATTTTGACTTTGATCCAGCTTATTATTTGTGAGTATGGTTTGGACCATTTTTCACATAGCTTTAGAGATGTTTTCTTTATAAAGGATTCATATTCCATTCCGACGATGCCATCACAGAAGACCACAAGGGGAGTAAATGAGGCTCTAAGATCTTCTGCAGCCAGGTCGTATTTGCGATGTTTTTCGCGAGCGTGGTTTTGGGCGATTGTGGGCCATGTGAGTATTATACGAAGCGGCGTCGGCATTTACGATGCGAATGTCAAAAAACGCCTTGTATTGTATTGCTCGCTAAAAAAACAACTGGGACATTAAGCTTAACAGAGATCTATTTACTCGTAAACTGTGGTAGAAAATGGGCGGTCTTATGGCTGAAGAGGGATCTCTTCCACACAACCTTCTTATCTGATCTTATCTAGATGAGGGCCCTTTCGGATGCACTTGAACCCAGTGGGATCTTTTGTGCATTTGCCCTCTCATTTATACCTGCTCCCAGGCTTGCTCCATCATTTCCACAAACCGGATGATGCAGTTCGCCGGGAGCATCTTGAATTCCTTTGGTTGCGGGTAACCGTTACCAAAGTAGTTCATTCTTTGTCTGGCAAGACAACCTTACGTACTTACGATGTCGAAGCGGCTTTGGGAACCCCTTTAAAAACCACTTATTTATTATTGTAGAATAGAATACAGTATATTTTTATAAAGTATACACTACAAACAGAACAAAGTTGAGGCTTAAATTATCAGCTGTTTGTGTCATATTTATCACAATCTACTTCAATTTTGACAGGTCGGTGGTTAGTAGGTAATCGTATATTTTTACGGACGTTGCCATAACAAGAGTTATACATGAAACAACTTAGCTTAGTTTACTAAGCTGTAATGTAGGTAAAAATAAGTTTGATAATAATCCAACAATAGTCTGATTACAAAACAAAGAAAATAATAATTCTGGAAAAGAATACTTTCTTTTAATTGAGAATGTCCAATCTCTTTTGTTACATAGGTACTTGTGTAATAGTCAAATTTATATTGCCGAAACATACTGTAACGATTCAACCTCATAAATTGGCTTGCTTTTTATGTTTTTGTATTCTGAACTTAAATTAACCCCTAGCTGAAAGCTGAAGCTCCTGAGAAGCTTCTAGTCGTCTGAAAATGGAATCCTACCTGAAGGAAAAGCTATTGAATAAAATTAAACAGATAGTAAGCGAGAAAATAAATCATTTATTTACCATAGAAATATCAAATTAATTTTGTTTGTTTTGAAGCTAAAGAACCTTTGATTAATTAATCCAGTAAAATCAAGACTCGATTGTACTAGATATCCACTTTGATCCTATAAATACTAACTCGTACCAAAGCGAATAGAAAAACCGAGTTAGTTCCGGCCGATCCTACTAGAAAGGTTGGGTTTTATTCTAGTCTAGGTAAATCTATCCTACAGCTACAGAATATCTCGTTATTTATGTTAAAGTAATCGAGCTTGAGTACTTTAACAGACCAAATCATCTCCTAGGATATTGCCGGACGGAAAGAGATTCGGTCAAATAAAAAACCGTCCGACTCCAGGCCTACAATGCCGTAATCTAACCTAGAATTTATTATCTCTGGAACCTAACCTCGAAGACCTATTTAGACCTAAGCTATACGTGATTCGCGCTGGTGAAGTGGCTTGGCGTGTGATTTCGTCTAGTGGTTAGGCTCTGCGTTGTGCGAATAGACCCAGGCCCTTTTCGAGAAGTATGAAGTTTGTATTTCTATAAAGGGAAAAAGTTACACGTTAATTGAAGTTGTACATTAACCCCATTTTAGTAGAACCTATAACTTAAGTAAGACAATTATACTAGTTCCTTAGAATTAATTTACAATTCAGTAGTCTCATTAAGTGATGCACAATTATGGAGGCTAAAGTGGGCATAAATTCCTTATTATACTAAGTTGTGGGAAGTGATAAATTACGCTATGTGGTAGGTGACGCCCTTTAAACAGACTCGCAATACAATAGTGGTCAACTTGTGTTGGCCATGATGGGGTCTCTATTGATGATGATGCGATGATATAATAATGAAAATAATCATGAAGAAGTCAAGATATTGATGATGATGCGATGATATTATAATGAAAATAATCGTAAGTCAAGATATTGATGATGATGCGATGATATAATAATGAAAATAATCGTAAGTCAAGATATTGATGATGATGCGATGATAGTCTATTGAAATAGAATATTAGTACATGTTTTACTTACAGGTACATGAATGGCGTAATGTCTAGTGTAATATCGATTCTCCCTAACGATGAATCTTAGAGTTGTTAGCGAACTGTAGCGCTCGCCTCTCGCTCGCTCGCGGCTGCTCGTACTCGCTAGTAATCCCACCTCATCTGTTGATTCCGCCTACCCTATCGTTATTTCTATCAAATCTAATACCAATTAGTACTGACTTTTCCTAAGCAATTTATAATACAATTCATCCCCAAAATATCTCAATGGATGTAACACAATGTCTTAGCAACCAATCTCACCCAATCAACTCAAAGGCACTTTATAGTCGGAACAATGTTAAATATACGACAATGCACAGTTGAACTGACGAATGATAATTAATTACCAACCCACTGCGATACTTTTGTTGAGATCCCGATAATAACGACCCCACCTAAGAAGATACCTACTTAATTATTGACGTTACTAAAGCGAAAGTGTTGGATTCCCTTGTAAAATCAACATAGCTAGCTTCACGGTAAGAAGCTTCGGTTAAAGCAAAACGACGGCTTGGCCAGCGAAACTCTTCAGTTTGCAAGACTGAAAGGTCTCACCAACCTTACCTTCGTTGACACATCCGTGACGGAGGCCTAAGCGCGATCATCATCTCTACTGACTAAGAAACCCCTTAACGGGCGAATTCTCGTATTGGTCAGGGTCGTCAATGTGCTCTTTGGATATGGTTGTCCACAACGCTAAGCTCTCGGCCACAGGTGTACATAACTAATTTACTACGCTAGATTCATTCATTCAAGGAATTCCACACAATATATCTATAAGTACATCTGATTACTTCATAAACCAACACAACCGTAACCCTTGTTAAGAGGGTTGTTAGAACTAAGACAGCAGCTCGACCAGTGAGGTCCCTCAATTTGCAAGATTGAAGACTCTCAGCCACTCACTCTGTCTACACATCTATGACTGGCGCTCTAGTGCGGGCACATCTCTGCTGACTAAGAAGCCCCTTTCGGGAGAATTCTCGTGTGGCCAGGGTCCTCAATGTGCCCTGTGGATATGGTTGTCTCGACACCGAGCACACAGCCACGAGTGTATATAACTACTTTATTCAGTTGCGTTAATCTAGTAAAGTAACCACCCATCAGCACCTATACTAACCACCGGATATTAATATGAACTTGTGGTAATATTTGTCGCTTATCCGCATCTTAACAATCTATCCTCATAGTGTAACGCGTACCACGGACCGAGTCAATTGCTATAGCTAGGTTGTCGTATAATAATTGATCACTTTATCTCGTGGGGGCGCACGGAACCCAATCATATCGCAGTGACAAATCAACTAGTAATATATATGTAGAACAAAACAACATTCCTGTAATATCATCAGTTATTTAACCAATGACCTAGATCCGTTCATAGCCTATACATAAACCGCTCGTACTTTATCTAGCATATTCCCCAAACTATATACAGTAGAACTAGATTTCGATACACAAATTCAAGTATGATAACGTTGAAATGGTTAGATAATAGCCCAAAAACAAATTAATAAGTTTCAGAATCATTCAATACAGTGATTATAAAGGTCACTCACCAGATTTTAATTTCTTAATAGTGGGACACGTACCCAACGCCTCTCTGGTTCCCAGGGCTCCTGCCCTTCTGATCTCCCTCGACGCTCGTAACAAGCCAGCTCCTCCGCCATAAATAAATTACAACATAATATTAGCACATATTTTAATAAAGATTTCCCTCATTTGTACCTACAACTAACCACTAGATACTGGTATACAATTAGGAATTATTTACCATTGGACCGTTCCTTAGCGAACATTCATGTACTATAAATAGTCGTGTTCACTTCACTTCATGGGAGTATACGGAATTCTAATATGATGATGTCTTAAGCGCATTTATTAGGTGATAAACCTATTAGACCGCCACATATTCAAAATACACACGTGATCATATAAGATCATATCAGTTCACGAGCAGAAAGATATTGCCTAAATATTAATCACTCAATTCAAGACAATGTGCGCACAAGATAATTACTCCCTAAGAAATTCCAGAATTCACTATGATTAGTCACACTTTAAAATAAAATATTCAATCTCACCAGACGATCGCAAAGGCATTTGCGACCTTACCAAACTCTAATTCCTCTCAGCAACAGCCGTAATGCAGCCCAGCGGTGACCAGCCTTGCTCCGCCTCGAAGTAGTACGCGCCCAGAGGTCAGCCTAGCCTGGCCGCCCTCGTATTCTGCAGCGTGATCTCGCTTCGACGTCCCATAGAAAAGTGACACGCTCCTCGGCCCGCCGGGGTATTTATAGCCAATACTAACACGATCACGCCACTAATCCGACTCCTCATCTGAAAATATACCTTAACTAAAGGGTATAAGGCCCGTTTTCCAGGGAGCCTCCATCGCCTGTCCGCTCCGATCGATAATCACTTTTCTCGACTTCGCGGGTAGAATATCCCTGCAGCCCGCGCGCCCGTCCACGCGTTTTCTTGCTGGCCAGCGATCCATTCCTGCAATTAACCTAACTAGTCTAATTTATGAATCCATAAATCTAGATCTAGCACACATTAAATGATACACTAATCCAACAATACTGAATTAGTATGCTGAAGCATGTTTTAAACCAATTATTTTGGACGAAACGCGAGTTTTCTACGCTTTTAATTGTAGTCTTGATTTTAGCCTAGAATAGCATCTAACGCAATTTATATCTAACTTATTTACATACATAATTAACAGGATGATAACGAATGAAAGCTTCAATCCCTTCATATTTGGACCTGAAACCCACAACGCTAACATCTATCAATTTAAAAGAGTAATTCCGCCCTTAGATACTACTGAGTCTGAGAGCGAAGCTCTCGGATCGTCTCAATCTGCCCCATGATCATGCACAGCGAGAAATCTACGATTTTGAGCGAAGCATTATCACAATCTTAAACATACCTAAGCAATAAACAAGGAATTGCGACCTATTAATGGTGAATTTTTAAATAACTTTGAGTAGATAATTCCGTTAACCTACTGTCTTTATACCAAATTTAAATATAATATTAC
Organism: Epinotia brunnichana; assembly: GCA_963854355.1. Classification (NCBI taxonomy): domain Eukaryota; kingdom Metazoa; phylum Arthropoda; class Insecta; order Lepidoptera; family Tortricidae; genus Epinotia; species Epinotia brunnichana. The sequence continues at coordinate 24,162,949 of OY977952.1, forward strand.
TCTAACTGAAGGCTAGATTTGTTAGCTGTGTCTATTTACATAAATCTCCCAATTAATTCCGACCAATAATCTATGATTATAATTTTGCAAAAATTGCCAACCCCATAACTCGGGAAGTTTCAATTCGTTGATATATCGATCTCTCCAACAAGTGTATTTTAGGTGTGTGAATGTTTAACCACTACGTTTGCTTGGTGATGGACGTTGAAGAATAGCCCCTGTATCACCTTGTGCCTCCAGTCACCTTCTGGCTTCCGTCAGCACAAGTTTAGCCACATATCTCGGCTGATGACACACATACCCATCCCTACGGTACCACCTTGAGTCCACAGATGCCCCCTGGCCACCACAAACTCAAGTTTAGCCACATATCTCGGCTGGCAATACAAACCCCTATACTGCATCACCTTGCACCTCCAGTTGCCTTCTGGCTTCCGTCAGTACAAGTTAGGCCACATATCTCGGCCGATGACACAATATAATTATCTTCTAGCTTCACCTTGAGCCCACAGATGCCCCCTGGCCACTACAAACTCAAGTTAGACCACATATCTCGGTCGGCGCCGCTAGAAAACTTCCCCAGAATACTCCCATTCGCACAAAGTACTAGGTTGTGAGCCCAATAGATCCTAATGACCACGATGTTGCACTAACACCCCGAACCCTCAGATACCTTCTGGCTACCAAGGATCCAGGTTCGACCACATATCTCGGTTTATGTTATTACAATAACTCCCCATGCGAACAGCAGAACACTGAGTACACAGATAACCACCAAGCAAACCCAGTGGAGAATGTTTCTTCTTGACTAGGATATCCGACTTCAGACTGTATTCCACACTAGAGGCAAACTGTTCATAAACTACTGGGTTAATTTTGCATTAATCCCTTCAATGTCCTGACAGCACCATCAAACCATTAACGATAGTGATAATACTGACAAAACATCAAACAAACTTTAACTTTAATCGTCGTTCGCGATGATACTCTATCTCTATACCGAACGTGACCCAGTCGCACACAGTAACATTCATCAACCCCGTGGGGTCTCTAGGAAGTGCCTTGACATCCTATAGAGAATCCGACTACATGCGTCCAAGCCCCACCCAGCTTTACTGTAGAAATGTCGTAACTACTATAAAATACGTTTGCATTACTCAAATACAAAATGCAACACTTCACCATCGTGTAAGAATAACAGCCTTACTAAATTTAATTTCAACAAACCATGTTCATTGAACCCTTGCAAGATTGTAATCTTGACATTGCAAATTACTTAACATATAATAGGAAATTCCTGATAAATTCCCAGTAATGGAAGTTAAAATATTATTACTTAAGTTTCAGAATGAATGTTCGTTGACAAATCATCCCGAAGAATATGGTGTCGGAAGTATCCTTGCCACGAAGAGATGTGTAGGACGAAGATAAGACTAGCTTAGCCTTTCAGCTTAGCTTCTGTAGAGTATAGTGTCGCCACAGTTAGTCACACAAGGACCTTGTCATTTTATGACTTTAACCTAACCAAACTATAACTGCGGAAACACCGGTGTAAAATGGTTTGGAGAGATCAATCAGTACCAACAAACCTAGGTTGCACTGCGAACTCCGACCAGTCGGTAAAAGCCCATTGTTATCATACAATCATACTTTCAGCACTACCTCTCACGTGGACTCGTACATCTCTTAACTCAACGAACACACACATATACCCTCCCAACCTAATTAATCCCCTTGCCCTAAACACGACTTAGACCAACTAAACGGAATCCGACAGTACAACCACATTAATGATATATAATGTTCTTCCCAAGTTATATGCTATGAGAATTTACATTTACTTTATAAGACGAGAAAATTATGATATGAAGAGTAGAACAAAGTGATAATATAATATTACTACTTTACTTATTTTGCAAAACAAAATTTTACTGCTTTAATTGATCCGCACAGCCCTATTCGCACACAGCCAACTAACCTGCCCTTCATATGTTTGAAGATTATAAAAGACAGCAAGTCAAACTTAATTAACCCTCCTAGCGTAACCCGTAAATATCAAAATTTTAAGCCATATCCCATTTACCATTTACCTATCAGTCATTAATTAAATAACTGCCCCCCATTCTCACAACTTAAATAATTTTATAGTTGGATCTCAAATTTTCGTAATACTATAATTTATGTAGTAAATACCAGATAAATTGCAATACATAATTCATAAGTTTAAAATTAGTCTTACGCCAATACCATATATTGTGCAAACGTAAGATTCGCCGGTTACTAAATGAAGATTACACCCACGCCCTATTAGGACCCACATAAATTTAACGCCTGATGTCAATATTGTATTGACAAACGCATCATACATCTTAAGATATACCTGTAATAAATGGATTATTTCATGTAAATATTTAACGTTGTTTATGCACTACCTAGCGCATAACATGTGGACAAAATATATAACCATATTCCATGCTTGAGATAAATTTAAGCCGGAATAATTATAACTGCGTAAGGTCCTAACCACTAGACGATCACGGCCCCATATCCTTCCCTTTATTATGAACTCCATCTCTTCGTTCTCATAAGATACCTGTAAGTTTCAATAATTAGTATTCAATCGATGCTTGAAATTCCGCTCCCGCAACTGCAACTGCCGTCACGCTGTCATAACACCGTCGCCTTTACCCCACATCTGTATCGTAATTCAAAATATACAATCACAAGCTAATCGAATACGGTAGCCGCGACCTCTTCTTCTCCAAAGCCGACTCTGCCCTATTGAACTCCAAATTTAGCCCCAAAATTCGAAATCTGCATCCGTGCATTACTCGAAAATGATACTCGCGCCGATTTTTTCTTTCAAAAATTTTATCAGCCATCCTGGATTCCAAACTTATCTTAAATCTAGAACCTGCATTCCCGTATAACTTGAAAATGATACCCGTCAGGAATCCCTTAAAACCAAGATGAGCCGCGATCTAAAATTTCAACTTAAGTATCTAAAATTTGACACGCACGACAACAGGTTATCTGATTCCCCCTTTATACCTATGAGACGTCAATCCGCCGTATACCTACTTTCTCCGAAAGGAAGGGATGACAAGAACAAAATTAAAATTTCCCGCCAACTCAAAAAAAAGAATTATAAATTTATACCATCTAGTACTTAATTTATCAGTCATTCCTGTCCCGTTATCCTGTAACTTATTTTACGTCATCCTAAAAGGTCACGTACAAATATCTCTAGACTCCGCAATTCGTAACAACTAAATATTGGGATATAACCGCTAGTACTCTTTGGGGGAGTCCTGTCTAACAGTAGCTGTCTACCGGCTGATATGATGACGATGGTAACGATGACTCAGCGCTGCGGTTATAGATCTACTTTCGCTAGTGGTGAAAGGTGAGGTGAGGTGAGGTGCTTCCCTAGTACGCCCAGAATAACAGCCCAACTGATAGCGAGACAATCCCGCGGTCATTGCGCCAACCTTGATATTCGCCAATGCAGATCGACTCGACTCAAATCGATTTATTGCTTACAGCCAGTATAACTTGGTCTCTAACCTCTCAATATCAATAAAAGACCAGGGGTCAGTGCTAATTTTGCCACCCCCAACGCGGCGATCTCGAATCTACCTTAATAGCTACCGGTATAATCTATCGTGAACTACATCTTTGACAATTTATTGACTTAGGAATATTTCTGACGACAAATATTACGCATTAAAAATACCTAAATTCCCATACTACAACCAACCATTTTGTTAATATTTTATAACAAGTACCTAATTTGTTGTTGAACAACCTATATAGGCGCCTTTAATTAACGTCCAAACTGATTTAAAGAAGTAAAATACAACCCATCTGAGAGCCCTCCCCTTTTTGAAAGTCGGTTAACCTTATCGACGCACGACCTCCCGCGAGCGCACACTATTGATACGCCTTACGATCTCGACTACATAATATCTTATTTACAAACTTACAAGTTGCCTATTCTATTCTAGTTTTAAGCACGGAATCAAGCATAAAGTACTAAATTTCCCCTTTTTTTTTATATCTAGTGTGAAACGAACAACGCGAAGTACTTACGGTTTCATTCGCGCGATTTGAACCAGCGGTGAGTGGATCGCGTAACTATTCTTAACACAGACTATAACTTTTCTTATTCTACTTATCATTATTTTTTTGATATTTATCGTCTAAAATGCTAAATAAAATTGTGGTAGTACCCTCGCAAAAGCTATCATACCGAATGGATTAAAGACAACCGACTACGCTAACCCTCCCGCGATACAAGCGATAATGGCCCTACAAACGATAATGTACACCCAACATAATGCGCGACTCAATTTCAATGGGATGTCTACAAATTTTGGTATGAATACAAACACTTACTAGGATTTCTCATTTGGATATAATGTAGTATCAGAGTATTTTATAATCACAATGCTAACCCCAATTACAAAAGGCCCCTTATAAATCGACGCGAATTCTGACATTGGTAGGACCTGTTAATCACATTTATAGTTTAATAACTTTAAGCGCAGGGAAATTAATCATTAGATTTATCAACTAGACACAACGTACTGGCAAGGTCTATCTAATAAAAGGTCCTAGTTTAATGTTAGTAGGCAAGGAAAATCCGTCTAAGTAAATATGAACTCTCTTGTCAAAAAAATTTAACATAATTCCCAATACCTCACTTGCCTGATACACAGTTTATAAATGTAAGATGCTCTTGTAACGCGTAAATGATTTGACTCGAAACCGAATTAACCCCTTCATTCCGCCACCGTATTCCACATGACAAAACCCCATTAGAATTAAATTACCACCTCTAAGTAAGCTCAGGCTTTATATATTCACAACTCCTAATTTTCCCTAAACCGTAACAACCGTTTAAACACGCCACTTGGCCGTACATTAAAGCCTCACCACAGATCTTAACCCAAATCAGCAAATGTCAAATTCCCGCGGCCTCGCTAGACAAATTTTGTAAACAACATTCGTCGTAATTAATCAAATAATTTAATAACTAGTGTCTAGATTGCTATTATTTGAAGGAATAAATTGCTCCAGTTACGCCTGACTGGTATAGTGCAACAACGAGTGTTTTGCCTCCTATTTTGGCCTTTTCCAACGTATCATAATACGAGCATTATTCAGTGTTGTGCATTAGAATGTATACTTAGTTAGTTTTAAGGTGAAGCTAGTGAAACCATGAATTCTGCTACTGGGAACTCAACTAGTGGGTGTCATGTCAATCAACCGTAAGTAATTTATACCTTCTTCCTTTAAAATCTTCCCATTTTAAACCATAAGGCCTATTTTAATCCAGCACTGAATTCAGTAAAGGTACTAAACTCTTTTAAACGGTTACGAAAGAACGGAAAGCAACCGCGATCTTACTCATGCGACAGTTAATCCATCGGCCGACTACTTATTTCTTACATGGATGAGAGAAATATCACTTGCGTTCGTCGCTAGTATCAAAATATCCCCGCCACGGGTCGGATTAATTTTCCTACGTGACCAATATCTGACCTATTTTGCGCTAGTTTTGTAACCGAACTTGGAAATATGCCCTAATACGAATATCGTTTATAAACAACCATACGTTCTGTTCAATAAACCTACGCGAGTGCCTCGATGATAATTTTATGCATCCGTAAAATTATACCGCAGACCCTTAAATAATACCTAATTACAACCTCTTACATTAACTGATAAGTCATTTTTGTCATAGGTACTTCATGGAAAAAAAATAGACGGACCCTATGTCGTAGACAAATACACAATTTGATGAATACCTAAATCGCATAATGTTAAAACTATAAACGCCTAAATATATAAGTATCCCCAATTACCCTTAACTTACTCCAAACATTGTAAAATTCGTTCAATTTAATAACCAAAGGTTTAAAAGGTAGTAGCCCACAATATTGTTAGTAAAGCAAAAATAAAAAAACACAAAAAGATTTTTCCGTACCGGGGATCGAACCCGGACGCTCGCGATTCATAGCCCGCCGGACAAACCGCCCGTCCAGTGCGCCGTTAAAATAACTTGCGAAATTAACGACCTATTTCGAAATTCACATTACCTCAACAATGACTAGAGAGGTGGAACAGTTAGTTTACATACTCCAGTATCACATACTATGGTAACCAATTAAAGTGCCATGCGATATATACGACTCCTGCCTTAAAGTACATAATAATAATAACACGTGCACAACTTGGTATTACTAATATAATTTCTCCGAATTGCCCTGTTACCATATAATGTAAACATGGCGAATATCTTTCGTAACCTGACGTGAACCGGTACATATATGGTATTTGTCTGACAAGCTCTAATCTTTCGGTTTCAGACTGGGACAACTATCCATCTTATACTTGACAAATTCTGAAACCATTGTTTAAACTACGTAAGTAATAAATTTTACTATCAACGTAACTATCAATGAATTGATCCGTACTATATTTACTTACTATACCTACCTACATTTAAATTGCATTCAACCCTATTGATAGAACCCATGACTTTAACACTACCTTATTAATAATTAAGTGCGTTGCGGTTAATCAATTTCATGCCCTACACACATTGTCTTACGATTCTAAGCCTTCTGCCCCCCTTTCTTAGAGCTGAATCTCCCGTGAGATTCGGAAATCCCTATCAGCGAAGTCTTTCGCCTCAGAACCTGAGTATCAAAGTTATTCGCTAACTAATAATGTCGTACCGTAGATCACGCGTGCTTGGTTTTGCATATATATATGAAAACCTAACTTGACTGGAATTATAATTAATTATTTAAATTACTCTGAAACTTCACAAACCCCGCTCTATAATTATGACTCACGAAGTAACTAAACCAGACAGACGGATTTCGGAATATCCTTATTCAATGAATTCGTTTTATTTCATTCGCTTGCCAACACGTGTTACCCTTTTTTTTTTTTTTTTTTTTTTTTATTTATTTATTTCAGTACAGCAACTATTTTTACAGGTTGACCTAATACAATAGCGCCTTAATCTTATATCTATATATATATCTATTATTACTTACTTATTTTCTAATTCGAACGTTCGTAAGTACGTTAGCGTTAATTAAGCTACTGATTACAATGAAATTCGCTATACCTACAGTGTGTGATGGGTCTAAAACTTTATTTCGCTAAGTTTTGTAAGGCGCAAACTATCTATTATCTTTTTCATTACATTGTACCTACGTAAACCCGCGTGACGCTTAAAGGTACTTAACATACCTATTAGAATTGACCAATATAAAATATGTAGGCTCTAACTAGCTTATACTTAGCCCGCAACCTCCACAAAGCTAATTTTGTCGCATACTATTTCTATATATTTAATTCGCCGATATCAATTCCGGCCCGTGAGAAAAACCACCTTAAAAGTAAAGCAACTATATTATTACCTAGTTATTAGAAATAATTTACACTATGCCATTATCATAAAGTTACTATCAATATTAACGCATCTAACTGGCTACATTATTTTCCGTGTCAAAATATTTTACGTGCGACGCGCTTTATTTAAGACCGACCTTAATGCATTACATAAATATTTATCCTATGATCCTAAAATTGTTCACCCATTCCACTAAATTATTAGTGAACGCGACATATAGTTAATTAATATTACTCCTTTATTATCAAATTAAACAACAATTTCCCGCCAAAAATCTTTATGATTACTGGCGCCGCGACGTCGCTAGGTTCCAAAATGGCTGCCCGAACCTAAGTTCGATGTTTAAAATTGTTTTTAGTTTGCGCGCGGGCTTCAACGAGCCGAATTCTCGCATATTTAGGCCTATTATTTAATCAGTTTAAAGTGTTTTACTGTGGTTTAGTGTGTATTCAAACATAAATCAATGTAGTGATAATTGAACTAGTGCACATTATAAAGTGAATGTGATAGAGTGGCCGCGTATTTATGTGGAAATGTGTGAGTCCTACCATGTCAGGAATGTACCTCTATGGAGCTAGGCAGGTATTTAGGTGCCCTTTACTTGTTGCTTATCTTCAAACCTGTCACTATTTTAACCCTGCCAAAGTGGTTTTATGTACCTACGTAATTAAAAATTGAAATCTCACGCGTACATACAACCGGTTCACTGACTCACGATGACAACCATTTAAATACCTACACACAGCTTACCTTTTGACCTTAATGACCTAACAACAAAGTCCATTATAGTGTACCTTTGATCTTAGGTATTTGAATTTCTAGCCGGAACTAATCCGATTCGAATGCGCATTTTCTTGTAACAGATAACCGCTCCAGTTTCCTATCATTTTAACTGGTTAATGAATATAACTCGCGCGAATTACCTACTTATCTATTCTTATAATTACTTTCTTTACAAAGACGATTACGTAGAAAATATCCGCAAGGTTATAGGTACTTAAGATTTCGGACAATAGGTACTTAGTAGCGATCGATTTAACGTAAACGCCGAGAATTGGATTCAATTTGACTAGGTCAACTAACTAGGTATAACGCGTACCTACTTTTCTCCCCTAGCTTACGAAAGTTACCTATAACTCTAACCCCTATTATGTGATGAGTTCTTAAGTATGTTCCTAAGTCCTTGGTACTATAATCATCCACCGGTACTTTCCTAACCACTATTTAACGAATAATTGCCCAACCGCGGGACAGATGTCAATGACCTCAACACTATTCTTGCGAACTCAAATGCAACAATTGAATATGAAGGATGAAATAATCGTAGCTAAATACATAAGATGCTAATTTAACAAAATACTATCTTGAGGTTATCTAGATCCGTTTTATTTTATTTTTATTTTATTTTGGAATAAAAGCATTATACCTAAACTTTATTATAACTACTACCGCAACCGCCTGATGTATATGGAACCTACTTAATTGTGCTATGGCATTGGCAGATTGTAAGGCCATTCCGCATAACATTCCTGCCCCCCTTTTATACAAATTACGCGTAGGCACTACTTTGACACGACTGTCCGATGAAAAGAGTGTTTAGGTACTGTTACGTTTTTACTTAATTCTTAGATTAGACTCACTTCCTGACTTCCGTTCGGCCTAAAATTTCGCACATATGTATAAATCGCATGACAAATTAAAGTTATGATGACAAGGAACTAATCTGATGCTGGGGTTGGAAGATAGGCCTAGGAACTTCGTGATACAATGACACAAACCCATCGAGTTTGGGCTCGTTAGAATCGTCTCAATGAGCAGTTGGTAAACATATGTAGAAAAGTACAGTCGGGAATAAAAATGTGTACCCCCAAATGAATTTCTGTCAAAATAATATTAGCCCTTCGTCTACAACAAAATTATTTCTATGCATATTTTTCATAGTTTAGTGTGATATAACTTATTGATTAGTAATTCACCTACGTACCGCGCGTGAAAATCCCTTTGAAATTAAATAAAAGAAAGAAAGTCCTGAAAATAATACACAACACAATTCACGTACGTATCGCGCGTGAAAATCTCTTTGAAATAAAATAAAAGAAAGAAAGTCCTGAAAATAATACACAACACAACATTAAAAAATACAAACTCCATCTCTCTATCTACTCCACGGCAACAAAATGTGGGTTATTTGTATAACCCACACACAGAAAAATCAGTAAATAAATTTAATTAGCCCTTTCACCAAGCGAATCACGTAATAAAAAAATATTTTTCCTTTTATTATAATTTTTTTTTTATATATTTTTTTTTTAAATTGAAAATACTCTATTCTGTAGTAACCCGGGATACTTAAAAGTGAATTTAAACCTTATTTTCATCCTGGTCACGGCCTCACCAAAATGTAACGATTCAACCTCATAAATTGGCTTGCTTTTTATGTTTTTGTATTCTGAACTTAAATTAACCCCTAGCTGAAAGCTGAAGCTCCTGAGAAGCTTCTAGTCGTCTGAAAATGGAATCCTACCTGAAGGAAAAGCTATTGAATAAAATTAAACAGATAGTAAGCGAGAAAATAAATCATTTATTTACCATAGAAATATCAAATTAATTTTGTTTGTTTTGAAGCTAAAGAACCTTTGATTAATTAATCCAGTAAAATCAAGACTCGATTGTACTAGATATCCACTTTGATCCTATAAATACTAACTCGTACCAAAGCGAATAGAAAAACCGAGTTAGTTCCGGCCGATCCTACTAGAAAGGTTGGGTTTTATTCTAGTCTAGGTAAATCTATCCTACAGCTACAGAATATCTCGTTATTTATGTTAAAGTAATCGAGCTTGAGTACTTTAACAGACCAAATCATCTCCTAGGATATTGCCGGACGGAAAGAGATTCGGTCAAATAAAAAACCGTCCGACTCCAGGCCTACAATGCCGTAATCTAACCTAGAATTTATTATCTCTGGAACCTAACCTCGAAGACCTATTTAGACCTAAGCTATACGTGATTCGCGCTGGTGAAGTGGCTTGGCGTGTGATTTCGTCTAGTGGTTAGGCTCTGCGTTGTGCGAATAGACCCAGGCCCTTTTCGAGAAGTATGAAGTTTGTATTTCTATAAAGGGAAAAAGTTACACGTTAATTGAAGTTGTACATTAACCCCATTTTAGTAGAACCTATAACTTAAGTAAGACAATTATACTAGTTCCTTAGAATTAATTTACAATTCAGTAGTCTCATTAAGTGATGCACAATTATGGAGGCTAAAGTGGGCATAAATTCCTTATTATACTAAGTTGTGGGAAGTGATAAATTACGCTATGTGGTAGGTGACGCCCTTTAAACAGACTCGCAATACAATAGTGGTCAACTTGTGTTGGCCATGATGGGGTCTCTATTGATGATGATGCGATGATATAATAATGAAAATAATCATGAAGAAGTCAAGATATTGATGATGATGCGATGATATTATAATGAAAATAATCGTAAGTCAAGATATTGATGATGATGCGATGATATAATAATGAAAATAATCGTAAGTCAAGATATTGATGATGATGCGATGATAGTCTATTGAAATAGAATATTAGTACATGTTTTACTTACAGGTACATGAATGGCGTAATGTCTAGTGTAATATCGATTCTCCCTAACGATGAATCTTAGAGTTGTTAGCGAACTGTAGCGCTCGCCTCTCGCTCGCTCGCGGCTGCTCGTACTCGCTAGTAATCCCACCTCATCTGTTGATTCCGCCTACCCTATCGTTATTTCTATCAAATCTAATACCAATTAGTACTGACTTTTCCTAAGCAATTTATAATACAATTCATCCCCAAAATATCTCAATGGATGTAACACAATGTCTTAGCAACCAATCTCACCCAATCAACTCAAAGGCACTTTATAGTCGGAACAATGTTAAATATACGACAATGCACAGTTGAACTGACGAATGATAATTAATTACCAACCCACTGCGATACTTTTGTTGAGATCCCGATAATAACGACCCCACCTAAGAAGATACCTACTTAATTATTGACGTTACTAAAGCGAAAGTGTTGGATTCCCTTGTAAAATCAACATAGCTAGCTTCACGGTAAGAAGCTTCGGTTAAAGCAAAACGACGGCTTGGCCAGCGAAACTCTTCAGTTTGCAAGACTGAAAGGTCTCACCAACCTTACCTTCGTTGACACATCCGTGACGGAGGCCTAAGCGCGATCATCATCTCTACTGACTAAGAAACCCCTTAACGGGCGAATTCTCGTATTGGTCAGGGTCGTCAATGTGCTCTTTGGATATGGTTGTCCACAACGCTAAGCTCTCGGCCACAGGTGTACATAACTAATTTACTACGCTAGATTCATTCATTCAAGGAATTCCACACAATATATCTATAAGTACATCTGATTACTTCATAAACCAACACAACCGTAACCCTTGTTAAGAGGGTTGTTAGAACTAAGACAGCAGCTCGACCAGTGAGGTCCCTCAATTTGCAAGATTGAAGACTCTCAGCCACTCACTCTGTCTACACATCTATGACTGGCGCTCTAGTGCGGGCACATCTCTGCTGACTAAGAAGCCCCTTTCGGGAGAATTCTCGTGTGGCCAGGGTCCTCAATGTGCCCTGTGGATATGGTTGTCTCGACACCGAGCACACAGCCACGAGTGTATATAACTACTTTATTCAGTTGCGTTAATCTAGTAAAGTAACCACCCATCAGCACCTATACTAACCACCGGATATTAATATGAACTTGTGGTAATATTTGTCGCTTATCCGCATCTTAACAATCTATCCTCATAGTGTAACGCGTACCACGGACCGAGTCAATTGCTATAGCTAGGTTGTCGTATAATAATTGATCACTTTATCTCGTGGGGGCGCACGGAACCCAATCATATCGCAGTGACAAATCAACTAGTAATATATATGTAGAACAAAACAACATTCCTGTAATATCATCAGTTATTTAACCAATGACCTAGATCCGTTCATAGCCTATACATAAACCGCTCGTACTTTATCTAGCATATTCCCCAAACTATATACAGTAGAACTAGATTTCGATACACAAATTCAAGTATGATAACGTTGAAATGGTTAGATAATAGCCCAAAAACAAATTAATAAGTTTCAGAATCATTCAATACAGTGATTATAAAGGTCACTCACCAGATTTTAATTTCTTAATAGTGGGACACGTACCCAACGCCTCTCTGGTTCCCAGGGCTCCTGCCCTTCTGATCTCCCTCGACGCTCGTAACAAGCCAGCTCCTCCGCCATAAATAAATTACAACATAATATTAGCACATATTTTAATAAAGATTTCCCTCATTTGTACCTACAACTAACCACTAGATACTGGTATACAATTAGGAATTATTTACCATTGGACCGTTCCTTAGCGAACATTCATGTACTATAAATAGTCGTGTTCACTTCACTTCATGGGAGTATACGGAATTCTAATATGATGATGTCTTAAGCGCATTTATTAGGTGATAAACCTATTAGACCGCCACATATTCAAAATACACACGTGATCATATAAGATCATATCAGTTCACGAGCAGAAAGATATTGCCTAAATATTAATCACTCAATTCAAGACAATGTGCGCACAAGATAATTACTCCCTAAGAAATTCCAGAATTCACTATGATTAGTCACACTTTAAAATAAAATATTCAATCTCACCAGACGATCGCAAAGGCATTTGCGACCTTACCAAACTCTAATTCCTCTCAGCAACAGCCGTAATGCAGCCCAGCGGTGACCAGCCTTGCTCCGCCTCGAAGTAGTACGCGCCCAGAGGTCAGCCTAGCCTGGCCGCCCTCGTATTCTGCAGCGTGATCTCGCTTCGACGTCCCATAGAAAAGTGACACGCTCCTCGGCCCGCCGGGGTATTTATAGCCAATACTAACACGATCACGCCACTAATCCGACTCCTCATCTGAAAATATACCTTAACTAAAGGGTATAAGGCCCGTTTTCCAGGGAGCCTCCATCGCCTGTCCGCTCCGATCGATAATCACTTTTCTCGACTTCGCGGGTAGAATATCCCTGCAGCCCGCGCGCCCGTCCACGCGTTTTCTTGCTGGCCAGCGATCCATTCCTGCAATTAACCTAACTAGTCTAATTTATGAATCCATAAATCTAGATCTAGCACACATTAAATGATACACTAATCCAACAATACTGAATTAGTATGCTGAAGCATGTTTTAAACCAATTATTTTGGACGAAACGCGAGTTTTCTACGCTTTTAATTGTAGTCTTGATTTTAGCCTAGAATAGCATCTAACGCAATTTATATCTAACTTATTTACATACATAATTAACAGGATGATAACGAATGAAAGCTTCAATCCCTTCATATTTGGACCTGAAACCCACAACGCTAACATCTATCAATTTAAAAGAGTAATTCCGCCCTTAGATACTACTGAGTCTGAGAGCGAAGCTCTCGGATCGTCTCAATACATCATCAAACAAAAGAACTGGCAATATCAGTCCTACAAAATAGTGAACCAAAACAATATCTTGCATAAATTCTCTATCGTTCTTGAAACCATTGAACGATATTCAGACCAACAATCCCTAAAATCAATATCTAACATAATACAATCATTATAAGCCTTCATAGTTAACTAGGATATTACTATAAATTACATCTACCATCTGCCACGGGGTCCAATAATAAACGAAGGTAGGTACTTAGGCGGTTTCACGGTTATATCGACCCAGTCCCACGACAAATTCCCAAATATGGACCTTATTTACAATCCATTAAAGCAGATATTGCTTAGAATGATCTAGAAGAGATATTGCTCGCTACTCGCATGAAAGACATAAGTTTTTACGATTGAATAAATTTGGTCAGAAGTTAAATGAACGGATTTGGCTGTTAAATTTTACTAACAAAAGATATTGGTGCTTCATTTTCTAGATTTATCGTTATGAATAGAGAAGCTTGTGAATTATATACAATAAAAGGTATTGAAATGTCACTTGTATTTGACTTTACTAGGGTTATTTTGTGACTGAAGAGATCTAGTTCCCTCACCAATACTTAAACGTCTGCTAGACGGTCGCCAACACGCCCCACCGACCCAACGACCTTGGTCGGCACCGACCGCTGTAGTATGACATTTTGGTGCAAACAACTGTCTACACGGTTGGTGTGGACCAAAGTCGCTCGGTCGGAGGGGCGAGTTGGTGGCAGACACTTTAGGACCTCTTTTAAGCTGGATACTCACAAGCGAGCTGTAACTGTAACCGAATGGATACGGTAACCAGGGTGTACGTGGTTCACTTCCACAAGGCGGACTGATGGATGACCTGGTAAATGTCGCGGGGGTCCGTTGGATGCGGGTGGCATGGGACCGGGCATTGTGAAGGCCTTCGGTGGAGGCCCATGTCCAGCAGTAAACGACTTTCTTCAGATATGAGTAGTATGACGTGGTTCGTAACCGGCTCGCAATGGGCCGGCGAATGGCACAGGAACATATACCTGAGGGGTAATCATGTAACGTTTTGAAAGCGCGTTAGGTAGATCCAACTGTCATTTTTCCATATAAAAAGTGACGTTTAGATCTACCTGACGCGCGTACAATGCATTAGAAAGAAAGAAAGAAAGAAATAGATTTATTGCCACACATAAATAAAAAACTCATGCACATTAATTAAACACACATTTTTTTTTTAATATACAACTAGAAAGGAAAAAAAAACAACACAATGTGGCAATAGGGCTGGACTCAGCGTTTGCTGTGCCACCGATTTGATGTCTCAGCGCTAGGTTTCAGTCCACCCCCGACGATTACAAAAGAATTAAAAAAAAAAAAATTGCGGGTTTTACTAACAATAACTCCAGTAGGTAAGTATTCAAATAAATATACAATAAGTAAATAAAATAAAATAAAATATCTTTATTTTCAGACATCATGGTCCATACGTTGTTAGTAAGCAAAAGGAAAAAAAAAATACTTAATGACCTATGTTAGTACAGCAAAATTTTATTTTGTTTATAATTTAAAAGCCAGACTTGGCAGCCTCAACGAGGTGCACACGTACTAGGAGCGTGCAGCCCATTGAACCTGCCGAGCAAGGCGCTGTCCTGCCTTCCCGCCACGACCTGCAGGAGACTGTTGGGGCTTCCCCTCACTCGGCGTAATAACGAGGCGACTTTGTTACGCATCAACGCAAAAAAATCGTCTGTGTGCGCATCTGCAAACATGCCTGACGCACTGCAGTGTCGAGGAAGCCCCACCATCGCCCGGAACAGGTTGTTGTATAATATACGAAGGGCATGATACGCTTTTTGGGTGTAGCTGGTCCATAGACTGCTGGTGTAAAATGTTTGGCAAAACGCCTTGAAAAGTGTGACTTTGACGTCAAGTGTGCAACCAGCAAATCTACGAACGAGCATGTTCCCTCTTACAGCCAATGCCCTTCGCTCTCTTTCTATGTCGGCATCATCTTTCAACTCCTCATCGACAATGTGCCCCAGGTATCTAAATTGCGAGACTCTCTGCAATGGTGAACCATTGAGGTAAACTGGAGGGACAGACGCAGGCGGTCTGTTTTTGCCTTTAAATACAAGGAGCTCACTCTTTTTCGAGTTGTATTTCAATCCATGCTTGCCTGCATAGGCCTCACAAATCGCTACTAGTTTACGCAAACCACCGATCGTGGGACCCAACAGCACCATGTCATCTGCGTAACTTATATTGTTAAAACAAACGCCATCGACCTGACATCCGACATAGGTGCTGCTGAGTTCCACGATCAATTGATTTACATAAATATTAAAGAGCCTCGGAGAGGTTAGGCCTCCCTGCCTCACACCGCATTCAAGTCTATACTGATCAGATAGTGCGTTTGCCCATTTTACATGGTTGGTCTGATGTTGATACCAGTATGAAAATATGCTGACAAGCTCGACAGGGACACCCGCCCTTTCAAGCTTTTCCCACAACACATCATATGACACAAGGTCGAAAGCCTTAGACAAGTCCAGGAAACAAGCGTACACGGGTGTCTTACGGTCCAGGTAGTATTTGACAGTGTGCTTTAGAGCCAGTATAGCACCTTCAGTGGACAGCCCCGCACGGAAGCCAAACTGGGCATCATGTAATTTTGTATGTACACTGAGGTGCTGGTCAAGCACACTGTCAAACACTTTCGCTATCACTGTAGCAAGTGAGATAGGCCTGTAATTACCCCCGTCCGCTATATCCCTTGTTCTGTTCTTCACAATGGGTACCACCAGCGTCTTCATTAATTCCTGGGGTAAGTACGAGTGACCTAAACACAAGTTAAAAAGTAAAGTGAGTACACGTGGAAGGTGTGGGCCCGCATGCTGCAGGTGCTCGATGCTGAGCCCGTCGTGACCAGGTGACTTCCCTCTCTTCATGTTCTTAATTGCATCTTTGAGTTCTTTGCAAGTGAAGATGAGACGTTCACCCGGCCGCGCGGTTCCCCCCTCGCGCACCCGCCGCATCGGCCCAAGAGGCGATGTTACTCTAAAATGATTTTTAAAATGATTCGCTATTTCAGATGGTTCGACTATTCCATCTACACTACTTGGTAAACTTGTCTTTTTATTCAGCCTCTTGGTACCTTTCCAAAATTTTGAAAACTGCTTATCAGAATGGTGAGACACAAGTTTATCCATTTCAAACTGTTCTTGGTGCTTCATACACCATTTTAACTTAGATTTAAATATTTTGCGCATAGTTTTCATATTTTCGAAAACTGACCCTCTGTCAGGCTGCCCATACAAAACCCAAGTCTGAAAACTACTCCTAGCCTGCGCATGCGCCTCTTTGACGTGCTCGTTCCAACCCCTCACACCCCTCGGTTTGTTTTTGCGAGGCACAATATTCCTACTACGAATAGCACCCTTGCGTAGTGTACATACAATGTTTGTATACAAGTTCGTAATCATTTCTTTGTGTAAGGAATCGGTACAGCAATTATCCGCACATAATGAAAACTCGGGTAATAAATCAATACATTTTAATATACTATGACAATATTCAGTGTACATACCTATCTCCTGAGTACTCCGCGCACAATAACTAATTAGAATTTAAAACATTAAGTGATCGACCTGCTGGTGCCACTTAAACAGAGCGCCGGATGCCATATAAAGCGTATGTTTATACTTCTCTTAGGATTAGTATGCTGAGATAGAACGTTTTCGTGACAAAACGCTTTTTTTGTCTCCAACTAATGTTTCTTTCTTTCTTTCTAGTAGACGGTAAGCGGCGAAAACATCCACCAATAACATCGCTGGCCTCGCTCACGCATCGCTTCCAATTGGTGCATTTTTCCTCACCGCCTCGCAATCTCGCATAGTTATATTGGATACTCAGTATCTATCCGTCCGTTCGTTTAAGGGTTGCCAGGACGCGCCACTCTCGATACAAGAGTATTTTGGGTCTCATTTTAAAACGACACGCTAAAATAACGTTAATCTTTATATACACAATGGAATCTGTCATATCTAGGTCGGAAACTATTTTGTTGATAGAAATATAAATGGAAAAAAATAGAGCGATTAGATCATTTTTCATACATAGTCTAATCTTTTTTTTTTTATAATTAACAGCAAATAGCAACTAGTTCCTGACCAAACTACGTTTTGTGGAGAGTTGGCTTGAGTCGACGTGCTGGGGGCTCTAAGGTTACAGTTCGCTTGTGAGTACCCGGATTTATGGACCTTGCGTTAATATAAGAATGGTTCCTGAAAGAAACTTGTTGACTTAAGAAAGCTATTGAGTTAGCAAACATGTCGCCACGCCGTGTGTAAACGAGCGTGTCTTGGAGCAATTACACACGGCGACTTTTTACATCGCTAGTCTATGACCAATTTCGCGCGACAGTAGCGCGTTTGTATAGAACGGCATAAAGTCACCGCGTGTATAGTGCGGATTCTTTTTCTAGACTGGATCTTATCTTAAGACCCATAGGTCCACCAAAGCAATTTTTTAACCAGCCACGTGCCACAAATGCTTTGAAATAAAAAGGCCATCTTTAATAAATACTTAACTCGAATAGCGACTCTATTGTTGAAGTAGTATATTGTTTTAAATACAAAATGGTCAACATTGCTAAGTAGTATTTTTTTATGTAGACCTCCTTTCTATAGCCATAAAGCCGCCTATTGCTTGAAAAGGTGTTAATGTTTACTACGTTTATTTTACAGTATCAATGAACAGTTACACATTACATTACAAGACAATCGCTTTGTTTAACCACTTAACAATGAAAGACAATCGCATTGTTTATTCGGCACAAAGAGAAGTGAATTCGGTCTAGAAAAACAATCCGCACTATAAACGCTCTTAGAATCGCGGAAGAGCAAAAAAATTATTGCTCTTATAATAAATAGGCTTTTAAACGGTGACATGAACTTTAATGGTGTTCATGAAAAGTATTTAATGTGCTATTTTCCAACAAGAGATATGAGTGTTCTACTAAGAGCATAGCCTTCGCAATTTCCTACCCCAAAATTTATGGGGCCATTGAGTAAATTTAATACCGGCAATTTGGTAATTTAAACAGGACACTATTGTAGAACATAATGAGCTATCTATATAACGACATCATGATATAGATACACCGAGGTAATGAGATGTCTATATGATGGTACCAATTATATTGTAACTTCGTGTGTTACGCAAAATACTTGGTCAAATCAATAGAAGCATTTTTATAATATTTAGAATATTTATCTACTTTAAGTCTGAAAGCTCCACTCCTGATTATTATTAATATTTTAAGCTTTATAACTATACGCCTGTACTTGTGAACAGATGAATATAACAAAATATATGTATATTTATATGTTAATATATGTAACGGCCTCCGTAGCCCAGTGGGTAGTGACTCTGCCTACGAAGCTGGAGGTCCCGGGTTCGAATCCCGGTCAGGGCATTTATTTACATGTGTATCTATCACGAATATTTGTTCCTGAGTTATGGATGTTATATATGTATATAAGTATCCGTACTTTCTCTGGACACTCTTACACTTTTAGGAGCCCCCATTTTCGACGAATCAATTCCAATGTCCATAAATGCCAAAATTGACCATTTTCATAGTTGCTCAGAAATTCTTTTCCAGATTAACCCTCACATGGCTATTTACATTTTGCGACTTTGCTTATTTTCACCCAAGTTTATGCATATACTCCGATGCTCCCCAGTTTGGAAATTTCCCTCACTCACGGCAAATATAGACCAAATTCTAAAAGACACAATTTGCAAAATTATTAATATAACACTTTGTTCTCGCAGTTGGTCACAAGCAATTCTCCCTATAAAACTTGGCGGCCTCGGTATCCGCTCGACGGGCAGTCTGGCTCTCCCGGCATTTCTTGCGTCTGTCAACAGCACGCTCACCCTCATTGGTGGTATTCTTAACGTACCTTCAACCATCAATGTCCCGGTGACGTGTCTGACAGACGCAGAATGTGCTTGGAGAGCTGAAAATCCTGACGAGCGAATGCCGAACGAAAGATCTAACCAGGCTGCTTGGGATTCTTTAAAAATTAAAAACACCTTCCAGTCCCTACTCGACGATTTCGTCAATAACTACGAACGAGCCAGACTAATGGCGGTTTCAGAAAAAGAATCGGGGCACGGGTTGCACGCGCTTCCGTCACGTAACCTTGGTTCTGTTCTAGACCCCTCTGCACTGCGAATAGCAGTGTGCCTTCGCCTGGGCCTCAAATTATGTGAGCCTCACGCTTGCAGCCGCTGTTCCCAACCCGTAGACTCACTGGGTCGCCATGGCTTGCACTGCTCTAAGAGCGCCGGTCGTTTATTCAGGCACGCCACCATAAACGACCTCATTCGCCGTTCACTAAGCACTGCAGCTCTCCCTGCAACTCTGGAACCAACGGGCCTTTCTGCTACTGACGGGAAGAGACCCGACGGTTGCACTCTCGTACCCTGGAGCCTAGGCCGCCCTTTAGCGTGGGACGCTACCTGTGTCGACACGCTGGCTCCGTCCCACGTCGAAGGGTCGGCTCGGAAGCCTGGAACTGCCGCAGACCAAGCCCAAATGTCCAAACGCCGCAAGTACGCATTTCTCACCAATGAATATGAATTCGCGGCACTTGCGGTGGAGACTCTGGGCCCTTGGTCGTCCGACACCAAAAAATTTATGAAAGAGGTGTCGGTCCGACTCATTGGCGTTTCAGGCGACCACAGGGCTGGTTCTTTCTTTGCCCAGCGTCTAAGCCTAGCAGTGCAAAGGGGCAATTCAGCCAGCGTCCTAGGGACCATGCCTCAAGCGGGTGAACTGGGTGGGGTATTTTATATTTAGTTTATTTATAAGTCTAGTACGTAGTCCTTTTTTTTTAACATTTAACATGATAACAGATTCTGTATCTAGAGCATGTTACTCTAAGTCAGTTTTCTACTCTGTACTTTGTATGCAGTATCTATATGTATGTATCTATTATATATATCATCGCCTAGTACCCACAACACAAGCCTTACTGAGCTTACCGTGGGTCTAGGTTGATTTGTGTAAGGTTGTCCCGCAATATTTTATTTTTATTTTTTTATTTACATCATTACTAAAATTAAAACTATTCACTGGAAAATGGGCCGTGTGTTGGTGTGGGACGCCACTTGCGCCGACACACTATACAATCCTCAAACCAAATAGACGACTGGGATCGTATTGGCTCGTATTGGCTCAGTCGTCCGATTGGTTTGAGGATACTATAGCGATAGCGGCGTCCTACCTCCCATCGACCAGCATGCGTGCTGGCGCGGCGGCGGACGCTCGGGAGCGTCAAAAGGTTGCCAAATACAGCTGTCTCGACGCCCAATACGAATTCTTCGCGTTTGGCGTCGAAACACTAAGAAGAATTGTTTTCGCGAGCCGGTGGGAATCGGCTTGTATTGACGTTCTGCCACTGGCCACATCTATAAAAACGAATTGAAAATAAATCTTTTTTCTGTTCGCCTTTCTTGACAAATCACTAAATTCCAACGTATTTTGATTCAGTCCCACAATCGTGATACCTAATTATTCAGTATCAAACGTCAAGATATAACAAATGAACCTCATTACAGCTCAGGCATTCATAGATCCATCACGGGTGACCCTGGCCGAGGAATTAATTATGTTTTTACTAATGAACAGTATGAGGTCGGGACAAACTTTGTGAACAACATATTATTATGGTGAAGAAGCAAGACGTATGCCGTTCTTAATAGCAATAAGTTTCTATGAAAATTTTCACTTTTGGTACAAGCTTTTATTGTCGCCTGTACTTTTCTCCTCCGCCTCCGTAGCCCAGTGGGTAGTGACTCTGCCTACGAAGCTGGAGGTCCCGGGTTCGAATCCCGGTCAGGGCATTTATTTGTGAGTTTATTATCATGAATATATTTGTTCCTGAGTTATGGATGTTATATATGTATATAAGTATCTATATGTATTTATCTATTATAAATATCATCGCCTAGTACCCACAACACAAGCCTCACTGAGCTTACCGTGGGCCTAGGTTGATTTGTGTAAGATTGTCCCTTAATATATTTTTTTTTTTTTTCTGTACACTACTAATTGAGACGATTCTAACGTGCCCAAACTCAACCGGCTGGTCGATCACGTAACGCATTGTACGCACGTTAGGTAGAACTAAATGTCAAATTTTATATGGAAATATGACGGTTAAATTGTTTTAACGCGCGTTCGACACGTTACGTGATTACCCCTCTAGTTACGTTGGTTAAGTACTGAATTGACAACATTTCAAACTATGTAATGATGCCTAATTCGAAAACCATTTCGCTAATTATGTTACCTGAACGTAATAAAGTAGTTTTCAGATTTCATTTCTCAACCCGTTTTTAAGAAAATCGCGAAATTGTTTAAATGTGGTTAAGCCGTGTGTGACGTCAATACTACGACTGTCATATGAAAGGTGTGCAAGCTGCCATACAGAGCCGTAACTTTGACGTCATAATTCAGTTACGATCGTCTGAAATTCGCTACTTTTCAATTGGATATTTCAGAATGAATATTACAATTTAGGGAGAAATAAAAAACACGTGCCGCTTAAAAAAACATTTTCTAGCGAAATAAATCATAAAATGGCCCACTTGAAAAAATTTAATGTTGTCAATTCCCATGGCCACCTTCTGTCTCCATCATCAGATCAGCTCGATGGTACCAATTTAGAATAGCATAGAATATAATAATTTATTGAAAAAACCTTATTGCTAATGTTACATTGTGCCTGAAACTGTTACATGTTAGGGAAATTTATTAAATGCGCCAGAACTAGGAGTATCCTGTATCTCAGGCAAAGAGATACATATATACTAATTGAAAAGCAATTATACAAATTAAAATCATACACATCAAAGACCTGAAGAAGAATGGGCCTCATAAGAAAGCTCAAAGTTACTCAAAGGGCAATGGAGAGGGCTATGCTGGGAGTTTTTCTGCGCGATCGCATCAGAAATGAGGCTATCCGCAGCAGAACCAAGGTACCCGATATAGCCCTCCGAATTGCTAAACTTAAGTGGCAGTTGGCGGGGCACATTGCACTTAGAACCGATGGCCGTTGGGGCGGAAAGGTTCTCGAGTGGCGACCACGTACCGGAAGGCACGGCGTGGGTAGGCCCCCCGCAAGGTGGACTGATGACCTGGTAAAGGTCGCGGGAGTCCGCTGGATGCGGGTGGCCCAGGACCGGTCATTGTGATACTCTTAGGGGGAGGCCTATGTCCAGCAGTGGCCGTCTTTCGGCTGATATGATGATGATGATGATGATGACATCAAATACATAAATAACTAATTATCTTTCAACATATTTAATTTACGTATGGTATTGCAGTGTCAGCGAGTACAAGTACAAGTAATGACGAGTACAAGTATATATGAGTATAAGTAAGGTAAACGTATTAGTCACCGACGGTGCACTAGTATATGACATGGGCACTTAATGTTAAAGCAATATGGGTTAAATTCGAACTAAGAAGATTTTTCTTTATTCGAATTTAATGTCACCTGGATGTCATACTCGAGGACTGGGACGTTTACTTTAGTAAAATTGGCGACTTTTCTTACATACGAAAGCTTGTCTCAGGTCCACAACGAGGTAATATCCCCATAACAGTAAGTATACAGTAAGTAATACAGCAGTATTAAAACAGTAAATGGTTATAGACGAAGGAACGTGCCTTGGTTAACTAATCGATAGTGGTGGGATGTGCATCGATAATATCGACACGATTCGATAGTCCGTCGTAATTGGATTTTTGACGGGATAACGTCTTATAAATCGATGACCACTGGTAGCACGCACGAAAAAGTATGACTCTTCGTCCCGTTACGCCTGAGCCGAGTGTTCGGGTTTATGACGTTACCTATCACGTAAAATGTATTGTCTGTAAACCGACTTTATAGACAACCAATTTCTTCCTCATGTTAAAGTTTATAACGCGGTGTTGCTATAGTGATAGTAAACCACCAAAATCAACATATAATTTAAATCGTAAAAAGATACATAGATAGAGACTTGAAAGTTTCAAGTGTACCCTGAGAAAATTACGGGTTTTTTGGAAATAATTCGAATCTGACTAATTATTTGTATACGGCTTTTATATGTTATTTTAAACAACTTTTACTATTAAAATCAATAATTCTATAGACCGGAAGTTAGGAAAAAAAATTAACCCGCAAGCAAAAATGCTATCAGTATTTTTATAATGAAAACTTGTATGAGTACACAAATTCGGAGACTTACTACCTGAATCCAAAAATATATGCATCAGGAAATAACGGCATTTTAATTCAATATTTACGACCTTGAGATAATATTGAATTTCATCTGGCCTATAGAAAGGTTTATTCATTAAGAAAAAATAAGTGGATTATGCGCGTATGCCAAAGAATATATAGACGTAGTCAATTATAAGTTATAAAGTAAAGAAAGTTATACCATTTGCGCCTGATTTTTACGGAATTTATGAAGATTACTTTTTATAATTTTTTAACGTATCGGTAATAAATTTAGGTGGATTATTAATGAATATTTAGTCAAATTACCCAACCTATTTTTTGGTGTAAAAATTTGTCTGATATCGATATATTGTTGTGTTTTCATAGAGCGAAACCGTAAAGTTCTCAGGGTAATAGGTATATATTGTATTTAATCGGCCAAGAACAACATATATTTTTTTTAATTTATTTAATTTTTTTTTAACATATTTACTGTGTTGCACATAAAGCCACTATTTAAAACCTGGAGGGTTTTGGCAATAGATGGTGAGATCGCGCGGTATATCCCGCGTTCTTTAAGTTAGTTATAATAACAAATTGCTATTATTGACTACAATATTCATATTCTCACTTGTTATTTAAATGTACCAATAGAATCCTTACACTTTAATCGTAGGAAAATTATGTACTTCAACGTAGTATTTCATGACCAAAATAGCAATTTACGTGATTTGCCATGTAAATGGTAGAACGAAGTGACCGTCATAATACTATGTTCATTTGTAGGGATCGCCTTTGACCCTCTGTTTGTCTTTTTACGTCATACCTGGCCATAAAGTAGGAATTACCGCACGCTATGCGTGCGGAAAAACTTCCTGGCCAGATAGAGACGTAAAATGCTGTACTCACCACGGGCGGTAATAAAGAAAGCCTCAGAGCGCATATTTATCGCCCTTGCCTTCGGCTCGGGCGTCAAATACCTGCGATCTGTGACATTCTTTGTTTAACCGCCCTAGGTAAGTAATGTACTATTACGTGCTCTAAATTGTAGATACTCCCATACAAACATTTGATCCGCTCAAAAAACATTTTAACCTTTTTCATTAAACCTTCTCTAATTTGATTACAAAAACAATTATGTTTCAATCAAATTAGACTAAGATAAATTTTAGGGACCACGCCGGTCAAAAAATAGCGTTCGGAATGCCTGATGGGATGCGGTTACGGCCTATGGACGCTTGCAACTCCAAGGGTATCAAATGCGTTTTACTGACCCTTTCAAAATGTTTATACTACTTTTTTTTTTATACAACGACGCATCCTTAGGGAGCTCTGGCGACCTTATTCACCACCACCACCATGCTTCATAGCATGCAATAATACTATCTTGTTAAACACCATACTGTAGTGAGTACTGTATTTTGGAAATTGGTATCAAAATCCCCCTCACAAACTCCATGAAGGTGCCTCGATGGAACTTCAAGAAGGCGAACTGGGAATCCTTCCAAAGTAGGCTTGATCACGACCTGGAATGCGAACATCTCGAACCAAATCCATCAAACTACGGAAAGTTCGCAAAAATCGTAATTACAGCGGCTAAAGCTACAATACCCAGAGGCTTTAGAAAAGAATACATCCCTGGCTGGAACGACGAGAGCGAGGACCTTTTCAGGGATTACCAAGCCTCTGGCAATGCCGACACTGGTGCACAGCTACTTAAGACTCTGGATGAAAACAGGAGGGCCAGGTGGACGGAAACGGTCGAGAGTATGGATTTTAAGACCTCAAGCAGGAAAGCCTGGCGCGTCTTGAACCGTCTCACGGGCAAAAAGAGCTGCCAAAAGTCATTTACCCAGGTCCATCCAGACGCCATAGCAAACAGAATGGTGGACCTAACTAGAGCAAAAAGAGACCCGTGCACCACGAGACGCATCCGCAAGCAGCTAACTCAACTCAAACGCAGCACGCCGGATAACGCTCATCTAGTTAGACCCTTTTCCGTCCATGAAACTGTCACTGCCATTAAACAACTAAAACCTAGCAAAGCGGCCGGCCGTGACGCAATTTATAATGAATTCCTCAAGAACATGGGCCCTCTAGCTGTGAGCTGGCTCGCGGCGCTTTTCTCCTGTATCTTGCTGAAAGGCCAATTACCTACCGAATTCAAGACATCTAAAGTCATTGCATTGTTGAAACCGGGAAAAAACGAACAGCTTCCAGAAAACTATCGCCCGATCGCTCTACTGAGTTGCGCATACAAGTTGCTGGAACGACTACTGCACACACGAATAACCCCATTCATCGATGCTGTGACTCCTCAAAAACAGGCAGGATTTCGACAAGGGCGTAGCTGTGCCGACCAGGTGTTAGCTCTTACCACTCACATAGAAGATGGGTTCCAGAAAAAACTTAAATCCACTGCGGTATTTATTGACCTCACAGCCGCCTATGACACAGTATGGAGACATGGACTCATCTTCAAACTCTTGTCAGTAGTACCCAGCAAGGAGATAGCAGGTCTTGTAGCAAATATGCTGAGTGAGAGGCACTTCGAGGTTTGTTTGGGAGAAGCCAAAAGCAAGCGAAGGAAACTCAACAACGGCCTGCCACAGGGATCAGTTCTCGCACCTCTCCTCTTCAACCTGTATATCCATGACCTGCCCGAAACTTCAGCTAGAAAGTTTATATACGCTGACGACATCGCGCTGGTCGCCCGTTGTCGGGGATTTGTGGATGCGGAGGAAGTCCTGACATCGGACCTTAAAATCATGTCGAGTTTCTTTTCATCTTGGAGGCTCATACCTAGTGCCAATAAAACAGAGGTTGCATGTTTCCACCTCCATAACAGTCAAGCCACATACCAACCTGCTGTTGAATTTCAAGGATCAAACCTCAAATATAATCCCCACCCTAAATATCTTGGGGTTACTTTGGACCGGTCCCTGACTTATAAGGAGCACATCACCAAAACGTCCCTCAAACTGGGCACACGCAACAACATCTTGCACAAACTCAGAGGCACGTCATGGGGTGCGTCTGCCGATGTACTTCGTTCCTCGGCGCTCGGTCTCGTGTACTCTGCAGCAGAATACTGCGCGCCTGTTTGGTGCGAAAGCGCGCACGTGCAAAAAGTCGACACGAGACTGAACGACGCGATGAGGTGTGTGTCCGGCACAATAAAATCCACGCCGACCCACTGGCTGCCAGTACTTAGCCACATAGCGCCGCCCCACTTACGTAGAAAACATGCGCTCTTGAGGGAAGCCGGAAAAATAACAGCTCGTCCGGACCTGCCATGCCACCGCGAATTCACGGATCCACCACCGCAACGACTCAAATCGCGCCGCCCTACGAGCGATGCTGCAAGGAAGCTGAGAGCTGACGGGTTTCAGCTAGAACAAGCGTGGAAGAAAGAGTGGGTGGAAGCGACTGGCGATCAGCGTTGCCCACGTATCGGAAACCCAACTCAGAAGCCGAAGGGCTTCTCGCTTCAGAGGAAATACTGGTGCCGCCTCAACAGAATCCGTACGGGTCACGGCAGGTGCAATTACATGTTGCACAAATGGGGATGGAGCAAAAGTCCGATGTGTGACTGTGGCCTTGAAGACCAAACCACTCAGCACATCGTGGAGCGCTGCCCAAAGCGACGCTATAAAGGCGACCCGGAGGACCTCTACACTAACCTGACATCTGACGCGATCGACTGGCTGTGCGACCTGGATGTTGATTTATAATTAAATAATAAAGCCTACAATATAGAATACGCCATACGATTAAATAAATAAGCCTAGTTGGTAGTGACCCTGCCTACGAAGCAAGAGGTCCTGGGTTCGAATCCCGGTAAGGGCATTTATTTGTGTGATGCGCACGAATATATTTGTTCCTGAGTCATGGATTTTTTCTATGTATTTAAGTATTTATTTCTCTATATAAGTATCTATATCGTCGTCTAGTACCCATAGTACAAGCTTTGCTTAGTTTGGGACTAGGTTGATTTGTGTAAGATTGTCCGCAAAATATTTTTTTATTTTTATTTTATTTAATTACGGGTTGAAAAATCCTTGGTCCGTGGGGCCCTGGAGCCCTAAGCCTCTTAAAAGAGATGTCGAAGAGGCTTACAGATGCCACCGGTGACCGAAGGGCTGTCAGCTACCTCGCACAAAGAATTAGTAGTAGTAGTAACACTTTATTGCACACAAAAAAACAAGTACCTACATAGCAAAAGAAACAATAAATTTAAAAAAAATTACAATGGCGAACTTATTTCTTTAAGCTTAATAACTTTTAATTTGCTTAGTTATTCAGCGAGGGAATGCTGCCAGCATCTTTGGCTGCCAATGCCGCAGGGGCCATTTTGAGATTTAGTTTAGTTATATTTTATTTTTAATTTGGTTTTTAATTTTTAGATTTAGTTTAGTACTATTTTATTTTTAATTTAGTTTTTAATAATGCCTTTAGGTAATACATATTATTTGATATCCTATTGTTTGTGGGCGAATATTCAGCGTTTTTAGGGCGTTTTTTTCCCGATAGCAAATACTATTAAAAGAGACGAATATCAGAGTCCACTTTTGATGAAGACGTAAGCTAATACCGGCACCGAGTCTTCGTTGATTAAAGTTTCCGCGGTATGTTTTACCCCTGCTGAAATGATCTTGAGATGACATTGACGTTAGAACCGAGCGGTTCAAACGCTAGGAGATTCGGCCGAGTATCATAAATAAATAAATATATTATCGTTGAAAACCACCACAATACCTAAATCCTAACAATTGCTCTGCGCTACCACAAGTCGCTATCTTTGATCGTGCTCTAAGCTTTTACAGGAGCGACGTAGAGGAGCAAAATGCACTTTGTTCCTGATAGAAGTCGCGAAAACTTTGTGTTGCCCCGCTGAGATTATCGTTGAAATTTGTTGGCAAGTAATCTAGTACGTTTGTTTTAGCGTCGCAATTTTAAAGAAACAAGTAATATGTGTATGTGTACGTTGTAGTAAAAAAATATACGAACACTTTTGGAAAAGGTTACTTGACGTTGTAATTATATTTTGCGAATAACATTAAATTACTAAATTTGAAACTTGACAGACATAGTTTTTTATAACATGATCCGATAATTGAAATTCATATCGCCAAGGACTTTTAACTCTCCTTTTTTGTCATCTAATTTTCTAGTTATGACGAAATCAATACATATGTCACCGATTAATTGTGAACTTTGTCAGTTTATAATAAAACGCTATAGATTGTTAACTAACCTAACATATCCTACTCACTACCACACTAGGTAGATTATCAAATAACAGTTCTTACAATCTTACGGGATATATAATCCTTTTTTTGAACTAGTTACAAATGAATACTCATTCTTATTCCAATAACTTTGAACTATTGATTATTACGCACATCACTAGCAGGAGAAATTATTGAAGAGAAACGTTACATCGTTACGATTATTAACGGTCTAAGGAGGAACCACGACTAAATGCGTAATAAGCCTATTAGATTCATTTCTGCGACTCGACGTTTCGTAGAACTACTTATTGATTAACTTTGTTACGAGTATTTGCTACTTAGGTGGTACTTGTAACAAATTAAGTTTAGATATAACTCTTTTTCTGCATGAAATTAACAAATACGTAGCTAAAATAGAATCTTCGAACTATTTCCTTTTGAGGAAACTAGATTTCAATACTACCTATATATACCACTGATAGTGGGTATATATTTCAATGTAAAGGTGGATTATATTAATGGTTCTGTCGTGTATATCTAAATTAAGCTTCCAGATTGATTGGTAATTTACGATAACCTATAAATTCGGGATATTAATTATCGTTCGCTATTAGGCGAAACCAGTTAAGGGGATCCCATACGCCAATGACCTTCAATCTGAATCCCTTAGTTTTCTAATGTTTTTTGTAGCTTATCATATTAACATCAACAGTTTAAAGCAATATATTATCCCATATTTACTTCAAACATCACTGTCTTCGAGATATTTGGCATCAAAGTAGAACAATTTTAGACCAAAAAACAGGTTTTCTGGCCATAACTTTTGTCTTAATTAGTTTAAAGTCAAAACCCTACACACGTTTATAGAGACACCAGAGACGAACTCAAATATGTTGATTTCGTATATGTTAGATCTTTCACAGCAATCTTATAACAAAGAAGGTGTTTTTTTAGACAATGTTTAAAAAAATCATAAAAAAATAACTATTTATTACTTTCAAAATATAGTACACAAAAATGGAGATTAAAGATTGAAGAATCGATAACCGTTTACTTTATAATTATATCTGTAGTGCAAAAGTATTTGTATCGATTCAAAACTAGTCAAAAATCGATGAAACCCTCGGGTAGCCCCTTAATCTTATCAATTGTCAATCTTCAATTCTTCATACTAGCTGTTCTTCCGAAAGATGGGTTTTCACAAGATCATTAAATTTTTATAATATGTGAGATTTTAATTTCACATATTTTGTATGAATCTGATATCTTTCTCTGTATAAGCTGTCATTAACTACGAATACCTATGGTAGTTTCAATTATCAATCAGGCTCTTTCACTTGTTAATAAATAATGGCCGTAGAGAATAACCATATAAGCTCACAATTATAATCACCCAAAAACTGAACAGAATAATATAACAATCAATCGCCTACATTTAAATTATTTAGCATTTTTATACAGTTATCCAAATTCAAATTATTGTCAACGGAAACAATTTCTCAGCTCATTCTCCCGAAATATCGTTTGTTCATTACAAATCCGTGTCATCTGGGACATAATGAACTCTCAAAAGTGTAAGGTTAATTAAACTTCGACGATGGCCTCGGAACAATTAATGGCAGCGGGAAAATTTATATAAAGCGATTCTTCACTAGTAACGAAGATGAGACAGGAGCGATGAGCGAGTAGATAACAAAGAAAATAAAATCAAATAATGCAGTATGAGAGTTTCGTTGGGCAATAATAGCCTACAAATGTTTATAACTACGAAAGTAACTCTGTCTGTCTGTGACCTGTACACGCCTAATACAATGATCTGATTTCAATGAAATCTAGTGTGGAGATAGTTTGAGACCCTAGAAAGGAATGATATTTTTTTCACCCGGAAATCGTCCAGTGAAAAAGGGAGAATATGATGTATGCTGCTCCTAAACGAAATTATCAAACATGCTGTTCGGCTTATAGACGGTGTCATACTAATCCTAAGGGATTAGTATGACGCCTACGTACGAGTTCTAAGCGGACGCTTGTAATAAAACATTACAATTTGAAGACATCTGAATTAACAAAAACGACATAAATTGACCGGACTGAAGTAATAGAGGCACGCTCGGAGACGAGAATACTTAAAGAAACGAAATAATTCAAATGTGTTTTATACTTAGGCAGAGAAATAGACGGATAATTATCTTATAATTTAGGACAATGAGTGAAAAGTAGCATGCAAGTGAAAAGAACAACCTCAATTCGATTTATTGAAGTTATATCTGAAGAGAATAAATTCTACTATGAAAGTTTTGAAAATTCATCGATATATCGAAGAACGCCAAGAAATAAATGGACATAATTTTTCACAAAATTTAAGTGTAAGTAACAATCTTTCGAAACTTGTACCGTTTTCTTGAAATATTGGACGCCAAAACCTTCTGTCAGTGTTTCGATAAAGACTTGAGAATAATGGCCTGATGAGTTAAGGGGCGATACTGAGCTAGATTATGTAGTACGTATAAAATAGTATACAGCTATTTTTATAAAACAGGACGACATAAAAGAGTATAATGTTTCTTTTACTTTATAGGTAACAACAGGCCCGTCAGTGACTTAATAGAAAAAAGGCTATTGGTAAAACAACATTCCAAAACCACGATAACTATTATCAGCTTATACTGTATATTAGCAACTTGTCATTACACTCGTTCTTGTTCTTTATAAGTGGCTCTGAAAATATTTTTGTTAAAAGAAAGCTCGTCCTGGCGTGGGCACTGCCATGTCCCCAGATGAAAACAAAGTTCAAAACTTGTTTAAGACTAGATATTGATATTTACAATTCAATACAAATAATCTTTATCGTTCACGTAAAGAGACTACACTAAGAGAAAAACAACACTTAAGAATAAGAATAAAAATATATTTATTTGTAAAACACAGGTGTAAAAATAAGATCTTTTAAATTAAACATTAACACTATGATATTTGTCGAACTCCTAAATCTGCATTACCGTCTTGTATACGTGAAGACTTACTCTATAAACTCCTTACTTAACATCCATATCTCTATATTATCCAGTAAAATATGACAATATAAAAACGCACCAGGTAGTTATACTCATAAAACTCATGAACAGTTACAACACCACTAAACACAAATAACACCTAACAGCAAAAGCAAGTGAAATTTGATGGCAAAATCACTTGACTCGATTCAGTCTAATAAAAACGTCAAATCTATTTTTAGCTTTAACATTTTACAATTGAGTTTATACGTCGCTTCTATTGTGTAGTACAAATATAACCGGCCACCCGTGGGGATAGCAACAGAAAGGTCACTTGCTTGGAAACTGCTTTCAGGTTTGTTTGTAATTGAATCATATATTACTTTGAGAAGTTGACGGAGTGTTTGGATTTTTACTGTTGCTGGAGTTTTTAAAACACAATATTTGACACCGCAATGTTTGATGTTTGTGTCAACTTTCTTAGTCTTTTTAAGTCTTAGTATGATAATTAATAATCTACGGCTATTTGATATTTATATTATTATCTGACTCACGTATAACAGAGAACCCAGGCATAGCCGCAGGATAAAATATAGTTGCATTTTCTACTGAATGTTGTATACTGGTTATATATTTTTTGAAATCAATTGAGTGATGCCAGCTATTACCCCTTACACACAAACTTACAACGTCATAGACCTTATCTTTATAATATTAGTATAGGAGTTAAGAATAAACGGCAAAAGAAACCCAAAGGTCCATCTTCATCATCACTTTTTGATCTATGTTATCATTCAAAATCGAACTGCAACCAACAAAAGACTATAATACGTATCAGTATAATATTGAAGGTTGCTTTAAAAATCCAAAACTTATAAATCCTGATAAGTGGCGTTAAAAACCCAAGGATCCCCGAACACAGCGTTTATTCCCAAGTCTATGCTGACGCAAGCCACCGTCGAATATTTACGACACTGGGCAGACAGTTCAATTGTTAATAGATTCCGAGCCTGAAATATTGGCCTACGTCATGTTTGACGACGGAATTAAAGAAAGCGGCTCCCCGCAATTTATGGCCTAAGCTACTGAGGCAGCCATTTTTTATCTTGGTTTCCGGTTTGAACATAATTCGGTTAATTAGAACGATTTTTGTGGCCATGGATTGACGTGAGATTTTAAGGATGCCATTTGGATTATGAGGATGTCCTGAAAAAAAATTATATCCTAAAAACTGTTCCCAAGGATTGCTTGATCTAAAGTTTTTAGAGACTTAAAAAGTGTAGTCTAGTCTCTACTCTAGAGTTGGTCTTTTAAATACTATTATGTTAAGGTAAGTAAGTGAATATTATTACCTACTACACTTATAGATATACGCACTGCTACATCTATTTAATTACTAATTTATTTCTATTCTATTCTTCTATCCTAATTAAGAAAAAAGAAACATCCCTAGTCTTTGAACAGAATCGACTTCCTTCAATTAATGTTCCAAAATCCTGAGGTAACGATTTTATATCTTCATTTCCGTTCCTTCATTAAGGATAAATGAGACTTAATTAGTGAAATTTATTGGACAGATCCGATATTTAAATAATGACATCAAACGGTCGTTTTATCTGGTGGCGCGAAGATCAAACGCGGTTTGGGATAAACATGTCGTCTGGGTGTCGGTGTCGGCTAGACTTTGCGAACAAATAAATCAAGAACCTACTCACTTTTTGTTTCTCGATCTGTAATATCCGTTCGCACGATATTAGATACAAAACGTATTTGCTCAGTGAGAAGCAAATACGGTGTCGTTTTTGATGGATCAGTACTTATTATTGTGAATGTTAATACAGTAGGGATGGCGACACCAGATAAAATATTCAATGATGTGTAATTTTCTCGAAAAAGGATTAAAAATATAGTAACATAGCGAAAAAAGTTGCAATACAATAAATAATCACGAAGCTATGTGTCCAAAGTTTTAAGAGCGGTATATTCTTTCGTTTTTCCGCAAAACGCACCTTCGCATGAAACGATTGTCATAACGTTTTCTCTCTCTATCTCAAACATGCAATGAAATATTCTCTTTACGTCCCTTATAATAGACTCGGAAGTATCCTTTTTCGGGCGCAGCATCTCGAGGCGGCCTGAAATGGCATTTCATACAACTTTTCAGGCCTAGGCCTGCAAATTAACTTTTTAATTTTCATTCCACTATTTGTGGCACAGCATCACGGCATTCAGCCATAAAAATGAGTTTGATTTGAGGATTTTTATTTATTTATTTCATTGCATGTTTAAGAAAAGCACTATACATGCCTCGGCGTGAAAACGGATTCCCGGCCTCGTATCTCTATCCGTCTATATCTACTTGGCTGGAAATCAGTGTTTTCCCGGCCTCTGATGTAATTTACTGTTTCGTAACACAGTGATATGTTGATAACAACTATTACAAGGTAGGGGCTTCCTATTAAGTATGAAATACCTGTATCAGGAAGCCTCGCTCCTTTATGGCGATAATTTGTATATACTATTACAGAAATATAGACATTATTTAGAAAAAGAAACATGGTTTTAAAAAAGTTGCATCATCGTAATTTTTGAGATATTTGAATAGGACTTTCGTCATTAGGCATATTTACTTGGTTTCTTTCTTTAGGAGTTATAATAAAATTAAAGTCCCCAACCCTATTTTAACACTTACAGTTGAAGTCGATTTTACTTTCATGTCATCTTTTGTCGACTCATGCTTATTTGCAGTGTGTAACGTTACCCTAAGATTGACGGTCAGATCGTGTTACAGACAGATCCTGTGATGACAATTATGTCGAGTAGGTATGTGGCATACTCACTTCCGAGAATAGCAATTTATACCTACAGATTAATAATTATGCTGAGTAGCTGAGTTTCAACCTACCTAAATCACCTAATTTTATTGAACGAATACGTCTAAGATATTCACACGTACTTTTAGATATAAATTAAGGATATAGAAAATATCGAAGACAAAAACAAATTGACCAGAACAAGAGAAAATATTTCCACTGCCTTGGAAAACCGTCTTTTATCCTTTAAAGCCAGGGAGCAAAAACGCATTTTATCCACTAGTGGGCAAAGTAATTTGACCTTGGAGCGTAGGTATCTCATGTATCTCATGAACCGTGACAGTTAGACAGTAGAAATTTGCACAACTGATGTACTGTTGCCGCTATAACAACAAATATTAAAAAACAGAATAAAATAAATAGTTAAGGGGGCTCCCACACAAAAAAACTTTTCAAAATTACTTGTTGCCTTCATCAGGCGCTGGGTCTCAAAATGTATAGGAAAACTAAAATCCGACTATCACTTGACCAAAATTAAAAAAAAAAATTGGTAATTTTTTTTTTTATACAAGGATGCAGATTTATTATTTAAATTAAATAAAGTTGTTATGCATGTTGCACTTTCCTCCCTACAGTGAGGTGAAAAGTTTTGTGTTACACACGGGTGCAAATGTATTTTACTTCTCGTGTGTTGAAACACTAGCTACGCTCAGGATTCTATTTTCAACTATAAAATCTTTTCACTTGCTCGTGTTTCAATTCCACACTCGCCGGTAAAATACTACTTTGCAGTTATTTGTTATACAAGGGTGTATAACAAAAATAACTATTGTGCCAGCTACAAAAATGTTTTGCTTTTACCAGGATCTGAGCCACTTACCAACTAACTTATAGCTCCCACCAAAACCAGTAGGTACCTACCCCAACCGCGTGGACAAATACGTCTTTATTGCTACACCACTCCCAACCTCAAATGATATTTTACTTCTCGTGTGTTGAAACACTAGCTACGCTCAGGATTCTATTTTTAACTATAAAATATTTTCACTTGCTCGTGTTTCAATTCCACACTCGCGGGTAAAATACTACTTTGCAGTTATTTGTTATACAAGGGTGTATAACAAAAATAACTATTGTGCCAGCTACAAAAATGTTTTGCTTTTACCAGGATCTGAGCCACTTACCAACTAACTTATAGCTCCCACCAAAACCAGTAGGTACCTTACCCAACCGCGTGGACAAATACGTCTTTATTGCTACACCACTCCCAACCTCAAATGATATTTATCTTCTTCCACAATGGACTGGCATTCCTGAATTTTCCGCAAAAAATAATCATTGCCTCAGAACAAAAAAATTCCACGGCGTTGAACTAAATTGAAATACAGAGGCATTGTTCTGAATAAAAAGAAACATCGTATCAGCGTGTCGGACACAAGAACAAAAGGCTATTAGAAGGGCAGGAAGTTCTCTCCAGGAGGTATTTGCCTCTGACAGGGCGGAGATAGGAGGGTTGAGGCATGGGAGGTAGCGGAAGCGATAGCGGATAACAATAGGTGACAATAGGATTCAGAAAAATAATGAGAAATTAACATTTTAGATAAAGGAAACCGGTCTAATATCCCAATAAGGTCTAGTTTTCTCTCTGGGTTGGAAAGTCAGATGGCAGTCGCTTTCGTAAAACTAGTGCCTATGCCAAATCTTGGGATTAGGTGTCAAAGCGGACCCCAGGCTCCTTTAGGGCACAACCGGGAACACTGGGACGATGATGATAACTATAAAAAAATATATAAAATGTGCTTCGAGTTTAGATTGATTGTATTTTTTTTTCAGCCTTCTTTGTGTAACAGATGATGATGATGATGACGACGAAGGATGATGTTGAGCGGGTCTATTATTATCCTCCGAGCTGATCTGTTCTTGGCCAACATTAAGTGCTCTGTGCTTCTCCTAGCTTTTCGGTGATGAAAACCATCGTGAGGAAACCTGTTTATGTCTGCGAAGAAATTTAAAGGTGTATGTGAAGTGAGAGAAAGTGGACACGGGCGGGCCATGTCGATACATATTACTCGATAGATATACCGATGACGGGTGGACCTTGAGCGCCACGAAATCGAAGGGGCCGTATTGTTCTAGGAATCGAGGAAGACCTAACAATAGATGGCAACAAGCACCGTTGCTTGTATTATATTGTAAATTTTGCTTGTTAATTTGTTTCTATGATTTTTCTACCATATTTGTTTCACATATTTGCACTCCAGGGTCCAAAGATAATACAGAATCAGCCTAGTTTGGGGTCCGCCGGATATCTCTGTTTTTTTATACTTGTATGTTAAAATTAATAAATAATTTTGAATTTTGAAGACGAAATAGCCTCAGTCGCAGGCTAGAATAGGTTAAAAACCGCACGAGACTGACCAACTTGGCAAGCCTTGGAGGAGGCTTTTAGCAGCAATCCACCTAACGTATCTTTTAATTTCTTTACTTTTTTAGTCTTGCATGTTTAGTTTAGAAATACAATACATTCACACTTTATTAATGACTTACCTAATACACTGTAAAAAATGCTATAATTAAGTTAATAAAGCTTTTTTTTATGTGAAGTCACTGTGTTAGCGCGGGGTCTACTGCCTGTTCCCTCTCATACATGAAAGGAGGCCTGCGCTTGTGACTAGTGGGTCATTGATTCAAAAAAAAAATTTAAAAATTTGTCTACAAAAAAAATCACGAGAATCGACCGAGATATGCAACATGTAGAGGAGAACAGCTGGACATCTGGACATTCATATGAACGAATTTCGGCCCAAGCTGAAACAGAGAACATCCTTCGCTTCGCTCGCTCCTTCAATGATGATGACTGTGTCTCAATCCGTGCAGTATTTAAATCGAAAATGGCCTCGCAAAAAGCGCCATAAAGCGTAAAACATGATCACATAAGTTAAGAACCGGAACTCCAATAAAGCGGCCACTATATCGCAGATGGAAGCGTCCGTCCCTCTCGCTCCAGAGGTAGCTACATAAATCTTCCTCCGTCTACCAAATTTTTTATAAAAAAAAACAAGCAATTATCTCCTCTAACTTGCACCACATTAACTTATCCGGGCGTAAAAATATTGAACGCATAACTTCTCTTTACCAACGACGCAGGTGGCCGTGTCCAGGCTTCTTGAATTTGGTAGACGGAGGAAGATTTATGTAGCTTCCTCTGGAGCGAGAGGGACAGACGTTTCCATCTGAGATATAGTGGCGGCCTTATTGGAGTTCCGGTATTTAACTTACGTGATCATGTCTTACGCTTTATGGCGCTTTTTGCGAGGCCAATTCTATTTCTTTATTTTTGAAAGAGATTTTTGAAGATTTTTCAAGTTTGCAAGAATACGAAAGTACAAAGGTGTTACACTTAAAAAGGTTATAAAATGGAAAGGTTATGGTTATAAAGTTACCAATGGCTCTAGAAAAAACAACTCTAAGCAATGCGACTGTTCTAATTAGGTTTCATGTTTACTGTTAAACTTAGATTCGTCAACAACTGTAAGAGAGTTTTAAAATAAATCTTGTGTTTATCATCAATTTTTCATGCTTTATTAGGTTTCCCTTTGTTCTCATGCGCCATGTTTCTTTGTCCAAAAATAAACGTGCATCAATTCCACTCAATTCGAGATATTAATTTTCATTAATGCTCAATTTAGAAAATACATATTTAGCTTCAAACAGCGATATTATTGGCGGTAGTTTAGTAAGAGTATGCACGTTATATAAATAATTCCATTTCATTTATCTACCACTTATCAATCTAACCTATCTACTTAGGTACAATATACTTACCTTAACAATCCTATCCACTTTTATCTGAAACTCAAATTAAGATCAACGAACCTAAAGCATCTGCAAAAGACATCCTTTGTAAGGAAGAAAAATCCACCATCTACCCCGGAGATCTCCATTAGGTTCTATCAGAACCCTCAAAAAGGACTGACAAAATATCCCTCGAGCTAGACTTGCTTCAATACTCACCGTATCTTATTTGAAAATCAAAAAGCGACTTGAGACCGAGCTCGCAAAAAGAGTTGAGAGACACGTAAACAGGGCCGTACTATTGAAACGTTCGAGATTTTGGCAGTTTCACATCTCAAAACTTACATACATATCAATCTTACAAATATTCTTTATTGCTCACCAAAACATATAATAATTAAGCCTTGTATTTCTTGCAGATTAAAGTTAATATACATTACTAGATACTAGATAAATGTGTATGTAAGGGGAAGCCTAAAAGTAGCACCTATCGCGGATAAATTGAGGGCCAATCGCCTTGCGTGGTATGGGCACGTAATGCGGAGGGATGAAAGTCATGTGACCAAAAGAGTATTAGGTATGAATGTGGATGGATGTAAAAGACGAGGTAGGCCAAGAAAAGGTGGATGGACTGTGTGAGAGACGATATGAAGAGAAAAGAAGTGAATGATGATATGACGGCTGACAGAGAAGTATGGAAGAAAAAGACATGCTGCGCCGACCCCAAGTAAATGGGATAAGGGCAAGGAAATGATGATGACTTATTACTAGATACTCTAACTAATATTGTTAGTACAATTATTAATTAAACACAGTTTTTATGACAGTGTTAGTTAGTTATTATAAAAAAAAAATCTTATTGTTATCCTAAGAGTCTGCAAGAACCCCTCTACAGGTGAAGGCCTCCTTCAAAGTTAGCCAATCTTCTCTTGATTGGGCTGTTTGAAACCAGTGAGGACCTGCTGTTTTTTTTACTTTCGTCCTCCCATCTTGAGTAGGGTCTCCCTTGTTTCCGTTTCCCTTGTAGTCCTTTCCATGTCGTTATCTTTTTGGTCCACCGCTGGTCTTGAAGACGTGCTACATGGCAAGCCCATTTCCATTTTAAGGCTAGAGCGTGTGTTAGAGCGTCAATGGATTTACTAGTATTTCGTATCTTCGTATGTCGAATTTTTTGTATTCTTTTTATATTTTACATACTGCGCTCCAGTCCTCGTTGGCATGTGACTATTTTATTCTTTATTTTCTTGGTGAACTTCCAAGTTTGGCAAGCGTAGGTCAGGCTTGGTAAGAGACCAAAACATACATAATTGAAAACCAAAGTGAATTAAACATAAACAATGGTAGACAACAGGCAGTCTTAGTCGCTAAAAAGCGGAGACTATATAAAATAATTATATGATTAGAGTATGTGAAAAGACCGAGTATAAACAACTTAACTATGAGAAATACTATACACTTACATAAAAACATAGATAAAAAAAAACAATATACACAACAAATTAATATTACAATCAAATCGTTCTCATTGTCTTTAAACTTTCATGTCTCTCAACTTCTTTTTACATTCATACATGTAGATATATAAAAATATTTGTCATACATGCTGATAAATAAAATAAAAAAATCGTAATGTTAAATATCATAGTCTTCATGAACTCCAATTTATAAGTCCCGATAATAAGAATATAGTACAACACAAATACACTTTACTGCACGCCTTAAAAATAACATAAGACTTGGGAAAGGCGAAAGCGATCGCTTTCTTTGGGTAGCGTAAATAATACTGAGAGATTTCAAACGTGTTTCACTACACCCAAAAAAAAACTTTAGAGTGTACTAGCTTTGTCTGCGATAATGCGCACAACCCAACAGATGTATAATCCTATGCTCAGCCATTACTAATATTTGCCTAGAAAGCAATTTGCAATCTTGAAATATAAAAAAACATACAAGCACATCATCATCATCATATCAGCCGAAAGACGTCCACTGCTGGACATAAAATAACCAGCACATCATTTTTGTCAATTCAACCATCATGAGAAAATTCTCGAACGAAACTCGCTCGGCCGCAGCTTAAATGGTACTTCCCACCATTTTTCCACAGCCAGGTGTACTTCGGCTCTGTAAACACGTGCCTTAGACATGTTTGGCTCGCCATTGTGCGTTCCACTAAATAACAGGTGATTGCAGACGAAATGGAGGGATTGAAGAGACTGCTGTGCAAAGACTTGACGACCAGCCTTGCTTTGAGGATTTTAGTTACGGTTAAGTAGAAGTCTATTTGGTGTATGAGAAGCAAATAATCCTTTTGGTACAAGTAGATGTATTGACTTTTTGCGGGACTGCCAAAGACAAGAAGGTAATGTTTTTGAAATACAAATACAAATTATTTATTGTTCGAATGTGAGTGGTTATAAAAATGGTGTTAGGGTTAGTATTTTGGTTACATCACAATCAGCCAGAGTTTGGCGTACAATATTTTGATTCTCAATATGCATGTCATTGAAATTATGTAATTATTATTTATTGTTATATCAATATCGAATTAAATTAGTAAAAAAGTAAAAAAATAAATAAAAATAGAAGTCAAAGTGTAGCAATGTCAATATATTAATAATAAATCAATGTCATGCAAAAAGGAAAGTAGTCAGAGAAAATAATAAAATTCATTAGGCATTTGTGGTTACAAAGTGTGTATTAACAGTATAGAACATTCTTTGTAGACACCACTTAAATAATTTCGTTTTGAAACCTTGACAATCCAAGGATTCAATTAAAAGTTTGTGTATATCTCCCGCATGTTCTACAAACAAAATGACTTGATGGCTTAACTTATGGGTTGGTGGTAGGTCCGTCTTCCCATATTTATAGTTTACGGCCTTCGTCTGAAACGTTAAGGATGACTCACGCTAGGACGGGCCGTGTCCGGCACGGGCCGTTTTCTAAGAAAAACGTCGGCGTTTTTGCGCGGCCGAGCCATACCGAAGCCAGGACGAGCCACGGCCAAGGCTCGGAAGCGGCTCGGTGTCGGCACGGCCCGGTCGCGGGCTTGCGTATGGCTCGGCCGCGTAAAAACGCCAACGTTTTTCTTAGAAAACGGCCCGGGCCGGACACGGCCCGTCCTAGCGTGAGTCAACCTTAAGTAGATAACATAATTCCACGAATAACACAATTTTCGTTGCAATATTTCACATTATAGAATGTAAATAATGTAACATATTAGAATGTAAATCTCATTAAAAATTGTTGGATTTAAATAGGTTATTAAGTTATTATAGTATAAAACATGAGGGTTTCTCGCCATCAAACGTCACAGTTTGGCGAGTTTAATGAAACTTGTTAAATGTAATTACTTTTTTATGATAAAAAAAAAACATCATTATTTTCGAATGCAAACCTTGTCATTAGTTAGCAATAACGAATTGCATTACATAGCAAACTATCATTATCTCTACGTCTGACGTCTTTCAACATGGACGCAATTTTATCGTAAATAAACATATAATATCCAAAGATCAAAGCAAGTTTTTATGTCTTGTTATTGTTCTAACAAGAATACATGTTGCAATGTTTTGTAAAATATTCAGTGTTCGTTATACTTGTAGTTTATCATTTTTACATGAAACGATTTTGAAAGGTACAACGTTATACTAATAATGCAAAAGTATGTCAATTGGGTCTGCATATCAGTATTTGATATTTAAACCTGTTTCGATATAATTGGGTTAAGACAAAGTTGTTGATGATGACTTGACTTGACCGCTGGTCGTTTCTGGATGAAACTAGCATGGGACTGCGATAAGTGGCGTAGTCAAAGTCAAAGTGATTTATTATTCAATTTAGGCATATTACAATTTCCTATAAATGTCGATTAACTACCATCAGTTCGGAAAGAAAACCTCTGCATCGAAAAGAACCAGCGTAAAAAAACTCTGCAAGGTATATTTTTTTCAAAACAGTATACAATATATAATTTCAGTATCAGAGTATTATTAAATTTAATGACATTGCTACAGTAGAAAGACTATTTATTTATTTTGCGATAGATTTCTAGCGCAGGACTTTATCACTACCAAATATCCCTATCCATGATATAATCGTTTAGTTTAAAATATGCTTTTGAAATAAGTGTCTGTTTTACCACAGATTTGAATTTAGAGTCAGTAAGTTCGGTAAATTGTTTTGGACTTTTATTGTAGAGTTTTGTACAAGAGAGGATTATGCTCAGCAGTGGCTATAACAGGCTATTATCACTGATAATAGTTGCCTTCCATCTTTATGAGTTAAATGAAACTGACTCAATATTTAGCGCCTTCAATATTAAGTAACTCATAACGATAGAGGTGACAAATTGTGTGTCAACTATTCGAATTAGGGTATCAGATATAGGGGCGTTTACTTTCTACTTTGTAATTATAATTTCTTGATTCAGAGTATGACTTTACTTAGATAAATTATCACCATTTTTGAGATCATCATCAAGATTCAAGGTGTCTTCATAAATAATCACAAATCTTGTGCAAGTTCTTTAACATCAATTATTATGAGAAAGACAGCTTATAAATTAGCTGCCAATAAAATAACATTCATCATTAAACGTAGCCCACTTTTTGTTTCTATGTAGGCGGTTATCTAAAATATAAGCTTATCAATCAGTGTTGACAGTTTTTTTTTTACTTTTAAAAGCATTTTGCATAATCTGATAATCTCGCCAAGTGGTTTCACTTAAATGTCACATCATCTATATTTTATTTAATCATTCTCCTATTTCATCTTGAACGTGATTGCAAAAGCAACCATCCTTATTCATATATACAGTCTACATTTAAATGTTTCACTTAAAGGGAATGTCAGGTTTAGAAGATTAGCTGTCTTTCAATCTGCTTAAGTTAAACGCTCTCTACGGAAAGACGTAAGTGCTTGCTTATTAATATTAACCAATATGATTCCTTTTAAAAGGTGACATGCCATTTGCATTGAGATGCAAAGGGACTTAACTCTATTTAGTTTTACACGCGACTTTGGTGCTTGTTTGTGTTACAATAGCGTCGACTTATTTTATCCCTGGTACAAAATATTGAGTTTCTTAATAACTTGCGATCAAAACACGTTAAGATTATAATTTGTCAATCATGTTAGTATGCAAATTTGTTGATCATATTAATTTCTGATTGATTTCACCTTCGATCAAGCTTGAAAATACTGGTCATGCGCGTAGCGGACTGCGTACAGTCGCCATCACATATATACATAGGTACACTCTAGGTGTTCAAAAATATCGGCACATGCACTCTAATGCCTTGAAAATAGAGGTGTGTTC
Source organism: Epinotia brunnichana (assembly GCA_963854355.1). NCBI lineage: Eukaryota > Metazoa > Arthropoda > Insecta > Lepidoptera > Tortricidae > Epinotia > Epinotia brunnichana. The sequence goes on from OY977952.1 coordinate 24,207,310, forward strand.
CGATGTTTGTGACGTGCTTGTTAGCTCCGATGTATGTGATGGCGACTGTACAATAAAGGGTTCCGTAACAAAAACAGTGTTGAGACTGTTTACATATCCTGTTCTAAACAATTCTGGAGGTTGATATTAATTTTCTGATGTGCTAGCGAATCTAAGCTTTGCCAATTAGGTCTTGATCTCTTATTTCACAGCGATACTACTAGTCCTCAATATAATCGTACGTTAATGGTAATCGTCTTGGGTTACAAAATTAGTAACTAAGGCTATTCGGCTGTATCTTAAGGTGGTTCGATTGCCATACAAAACGTTATTTGACATTCGCAGGCTAACGGCGTGATATTTTAAGAAACTTATGTAACAAACTTTCATAAATTGGCTTCCCATTTGCGCCAAATTCCCCCTTTCCTAGAATAAACTTGTATAAACTAGATTAATTTGAGAAATTGGTTTGGGACGTGATATTTTGGGAAAACTATTTTTCTCAAATTAATCTAGTTTATACAAGTTTATTCTAGGAAAGTGGGAATTTGGCGCAAATGGGAAGCCAATTGATGAAAGTTTGTTACATACGTTTCTTAAAATACCACGCCGTTAGCCTGCGAATGTCAAATAATAATTTGTATGGCAATCGAACCACCTTAAGTAAAATAATTATAAGATTGGTGATCACGTTACTTTTCGAATGCACGTTAGGGCAACTCAACTGTAATCTTTCCATTCAAAAAGTGACATTTATATCTTGCTACCATACGTACAATGCGTTAAGTGATCGACCTACTGGTAAAAGTAAAGTAAAAAAGTCACTTATTTGAACAGAATGAGTTTTTCAAAATTCAAAATCTTTATTGTTGGTTATATGTCAGTAATACAGATGTTATATGATTGTACATAGTTTACCAGGGCTACGCCTGTATCGTGGAGAGCCACTTCATTTTTTAACATCAGAAATAAGTTACCACGGATATTTATTGCATTCAGAGGAATAATAAAAAATATTTTACATAGAGCATTTTAACTTACTAGAAAAAACTAACTTACTAAAAAAAAAAAAAAAAAAAAAACTTACTAGAATGCAAAATTGTATCGTAAAAACGGTTGCTTTAAAAAGATTGTAGAAGCTATAAAAGCTTGAGCTAACGCGAGTAGGTTAAACACAACAAACAACATCAACGTGCTGAACATGGTTCAACATGCTGAACATGGTTCAACATGCTGAACATGGTTCAACATGCTGAACATGGTTCAACATGCTGAACATGGTTCAACATGCTGAACATGGTTCAACATGCTAAACATGGTTCAACATGCTGAACATGGTTCAACATGCTGCTGAGAGATCACTTAAGGCGGGTTGCATCAAACATGCTTTACAGGCCGGTAAACGTTAAACATGTCGCCGGCGGCTGTCATCCCACATAAACCTGTCAAAGTTCCCACACAAACGGACGTAACTTAAGATTACCAACGATTTGAAACAACCAAGCTTTAGGTGACTTCCTGATTTGGCGGTGCGGAGGCGGGACAACATCAATAAACTGTCAGTGTCAAATTTTAAACGAGTCAGTAACGATTCTTTACTGCGCCTACATTTGAATGGAATGAGTGCTTCCTGATAAGCACGGACGCGGGGCGGCATGAATGTCCTGCCCTCAGAGCATAGAACACTAGAGAGAGGACAACCAGCGGCAGCCGCGTCGCAGTTGTTAGCTCAATGGGCATACTTTGCCGCTAGTTCACCGTCCGTTGTTACCGAGTGTGCACGCGTGCTGATCGCAGAGACTATTACGTTACTTCCCAAAATGCCTGATATGATGCGCGTGTATTGTCCAATAGGAGCGTAGGTATACAAGTGTGTGTGCTTTAGATGTGTGCGTGCTTTGTCTTGTCAATGACTTGTGCTTTGTTTGGGTTAATGAACTTGCGACAGACGTACTCAATACAAATCGGCCGGCATGTCCGATCTCCTTATATTCATACATTCATCTGTGGTCCTGCCGCATGCTTCCGCAAATGTAATACTGGCAGTCCTTATTGTTTCTTAATCTAGGCAAATTGGCGTTTCGAAGGACGCGATATTTTCCAATTCACGTCCTTAATAAAATTAACCCTTCTAATCAGTGCCATCGAAAATTTACTCTACGGCAGAAACGGAAAATGTACTTATAATCCTTCAAAGTTGTCACTGTCAAAGCATCCGCAAGGTCCATATGTAAGTAAAAGTACTTATTTTTCCATTTATCTTCTTCTTTATGTACCTATTAATATTATAACGAGGAAAAGTCTGTGAGATGGTAGCTTTGTACGTTTGCATGTAATGGGTAATCCCCGGAACCGATTATCCGATTTCAAAATTTTTTTCACCAGCGTGGAGAATGGACTTTGGGGTAGTTAAAGGCTTTTTTGTCCCGTGGGTTTACCTGCGTTCTCTGCAATACGCGGTCGAAGCGAAGTTAAGTATAAAGTCGTCACCGCTCTGGCTCAAGCAATCGTGCTCAATAAGCTCCCAGAATCGATCCCAATCACAGGTTTACCCGCCAATTTGCGAGGCGTGCAATCGCGTTAGTCACGGGATTGATCCTACGTCTCAAACAAGGTACACACGACTCTCCGGCATCAATACGGAACGTGTTTTTGGCATACTGTGTTGTGTATGTGAATAGGCATGATGCCTCATGTTAAAATTGATAACTTTGTGTTGCTAAATGTATAGTAAACCATCATATTATTGTGATAAGGTATAATTTATAAAATATAATTAAAATCATAAAAAGATGAACCTTGAAAGTTTAGAAAAATATCTATTTTTTTATTGTCCAAGAGTAAATTTAAAGCTACCAATAGAATATTTAAGCTTTTATAGAAACAAAATTGTATTACAACTATGGACCTACAAGTAAACGCAGTATTTCGCGAGCGAAACAGCAATTTAATTTATTTTCCATACAACAAAATAGCCGTGACGTCATACCTGTGTGTCAATTAGTATGAAGCGTTTATGGCTGCCGCCAGCGAGGTCAATTTCTCGAGGCGAGGTTGTCTCAATTTTTTGGTCCCATACAAACATTTTGTTCCTCTCCTAAAACTGGTACTAATGGCATCGTAAAAAAATCTTATTGAATATCCCTATTTAAGCTAAGAATTGCGCTTGTGATATTTTTTATTTTTTTATACAACGACGGTGGCAAACAAGCTTACGGCCTGCCTGATGTTAAGCAGGTACCGTAGCCTATGGACATTTGTGACTCCAGAAGAATCACAAGCGCGTTGCCAACCCTTCATTCACTTGAGGATTCGCTGTGTTGTGTAAATGAGAATGAGACTAATGAAATCCATTATTTTATCTGCCATAGTTGGAACGTTGGCCATAATCATCATTTGCCCAAGTAGTTTTTCTCAGAAACTATGTATTTCAGTATTGTTATACAAAACAAAGCTAACATAACCTACACGGCTCGATACAAAGTTTATTTAAATTAACCTGAAATAGTTACGGTTTTAGAGAAAAACAATGTTAAGGTGGTTCGATTGCCATACAAAGCGTTATTTGACATTCGCAGGCTAACGGCGTGATATTTTAAGAAACTTATGTAACAAACTCTCATCAATTGGCTTCCCATTTGCGCCAAATTCCTCCTTTCCTAGAATAAACTTGTATAAACTAGATTAATTTGAGAAAAATTGTTTTCCCAAAATATCACGTGACAAACCAATTTCTCAAATTAATATAGTTTATACAAGTTTATTATAGGAAAGGGGGAATTTGGCGCAAATGGGAAGCCAATTTATGAAAGTTTGTTACATAAGTTTCTTAAAATAGCACGCCGTTAGCCTACGAATGTCAAATAACGTTTTGTATGGCAATCGAACCACCTTAAGGTGAATGCCGATTAAAGGAAACACTAGTGTTATGATTATGATAAATTAAATTGCGACGCACTAATAATGATAAAGAGTTTGGTTCGATGCGATATTTTATCGTATTATAGGTACGTTGCCTTCCTTATTAAATAACTTGGAGTATTTCTTACTGTTTTTCCAGTTGATCATTCTAAGTCTTGAAATATTTACCTGAAACAAAAAAGTACTAATTAAATATCTCACTATGATGAGCGAAAATTAGAACTAGGATTTAATTGGAAGATCTAAATTAATTCTTAAATCTATGTTATTAGTAACGAAATTGGTAGCTTATGAACTATTATGTAGCACCTAGTAGACCTCTAGTAGTCATTTACCTAGTAGATTGCAAGTGCCTTATTTATTTTCAGTTAATGTACCGCCTACTCATAATCATTAGCTAAAATACCCACAAAAAAAATAAGATAATGAAATATACAAAATGATATTTGAATACTAGAAAACAAGATAGAAAAAGGTGTTTGAGAAAACAATCCAATATCCATCCGAAATCTCTTCAAAGAAACTTGAACACCTAAAGCGGCGACATTTTTACCCATTTAATGGATTTTAAAGTAAATAGAGATCGTTTCGCGATATTAATATTTATATTCGTTCTTCGTTTAATGGTGGGAAGATGCTGGATGAAATTTTTAAACGTAGAATCTGTGGGTAGCGACGCGGAGAATTCGCGGGGGTATTCATCGAGGAACATAATAGCGGGGAAAATGGAGAGCCAACCAACAACGATGTTAGTTGATTTAATTAACCTATTTCATATCTAAATGATTTCTTATGCTAATTAAATAATAAATAAATACTAGGGCGGCAATCTTACACAAATCGAACTAGTCCCATAGTAAACTTAATATGGCTTGTGTTATGGGTACCTACTAGGCGACGATATACATATTTAACCCTCTGCAACTGTGGTGAAAATTTTAGGAAGATTGGACTGACGTGAAGTCTGTCAGACCTCGTTTTTAATAATGCATTTAAAAAATATTAAGGCACACATAGTAAAAATTACTATTTAATATTATTAATATATTTATATTTGATCGAATAAATAATAATATAAAAGGTTTTGAAATAAATATACATGATTTATGTAATAATTTTTAAGAGATCCTTTTTTTACATATTTTGTACTAAGGTTCACAAAGAAATTAAAAAAAAAACTTAACAGTATCCATCTTGAATAAACTTATTTTTTTCTTCTTCTTGGTAACATTATTATTACTTTAAAAAATAATTAACAACTTCTAAAGATAGACTTAGGCACAAATCAGTCTCAAAGATAAGGCATAATAATCAACTTCAATGAGAATATGGTTATCTAAAATATGGTTATTTATGTGGTGAGGTCGCTGAGACACTATAGAAACATTAATATTTTTATGATGTGAAGTCTGATAGGCACTACAGAAATATTAATATTTTTATGTGGTGAGGTCTGACAGACACTAGAAATATTAATATTTTTAGTATGTGCGGTCTACCAGACTCAGTATTTGTTGCTGTACTCACGTCTGTGGGACCCCGGAAGCTCGTACCTCCTCGCGTGTGCACCGCGTCGCAGCTCGGGCGACACTGACCGACGCCGCGAGCCGTTTCAAGAAGGTACTGAGCGAGACAGAGCTATATCACGCCATACGGCAAAATGGCAATACCAAATTTATTTAGCGGGTCCTTAGAGACCGCACATCAGTCGCAGAGGGTTAATAGATATAAATACATAGAAAACATCCAAAACGCAGAAACAAATATTTATGCTCATCACACAAATATCTATGCCCTTACCGGGATTCGAACCCAGGACCTTCAGCTTCGTACTAAACATTTACACTTACTTGTCAATTTACTTTGCTGTCAGAATTTTAGTTGATTCATTAAATTAAGGTCATGTTTAAGTTGAAGAAATACGTTAATTTACCCCATTCAAAAAAGCCTACTTGCCGGCAACTGTATATTATATTTCACTGTTTTTCAGTGCCCCAGAAACTACTAGAAATCCAGTGGCGGTGCTTTACATCCTTAAAAACAGTATCTCAAGTTAAGACGCTAGTTAAGAAGAATGCACCCAGCAATCAAGATGCCCGCTTTGTTAAACTGCCGACACAGAAAACCAGAGACGGATCAGATTTTCTATTATCATTAGTCCTTTTATAAGATAGTGAGCCAGTGTAATTTAGAATCAATGATGAGCGGGCATTTAGTTGCAGAATTTGTAGAAGTAGTTATTTTTTCTCAAACATGCTATCAAATGGCGTCTTTATGTGCGCGGTTACAGCAGGCTTTAAAATAGCTCGTTTCGGGCGGAACAACTCAAGAGAACTGTAAAGGAATTTCATACGAAATTGAAGGCCTAGGCCAGGAAGTAATTTATTTTCAATTTTCATTTCACATTTTGTAGCACAGCATCACGGCGTTCAGCCATAAAAATTAGTTTGATTAGAGTTTTTATTTATTTATCTTATTGCATGTTTGAGAAAAGCACTATACATGCCTGGCCGTGAAAAGGGCTTGCCGGCTTCGTATCACTATACCTACTCACCCGGCAAGCCCTTTTTTCCCGGCGTCTGCAGTAATGTACTATTATTGACTCCATTGAACAAGCAGCGAACAAAAACCTAGGGACAAAATAAATGGTATGCCTGGTTTTTCTCCGTTACAGGCATTTAGGTATAATGTACTAACGTACTAGAGAAGACAACACGAACATTATATGTGCGCTGGCCGGCGGCGCGGGGCGCATGCGGGGGGAGGGTAACTTATCATAGAATACACTGAGACGATGCGGCCCATGGACCGCAACGCGTAGTGCAAACTTTTTGTTCGGCGTGTCATCTCTGGTACGTTAGTGAATGATTACAGGTAGCATTTTTAACCGATTCTCGTGAAAATTTCTGAGCAGGTTCAATTATAATTTAATATAATATTTTTTTGTGGACTCAGATGTTCAAAATTATAAAAAAAAAAGTTTAAAGCTCGCGGGTAAAAAGCCAATTATCTCGAAATCCCAAAAGCTTTTCAATATTTTTAACACTTATCGCGTAGAACCCGTTAGGTTAGGTAAGGTTTGTTTTATAATCATCATCATTTTATAATATCATTTTATAATCATTTATAACAACTATAATTACCCTTTCAAATTTTAAGTTTGTTATATAATACTAGTACTATCTATTACTTAATCTGTGATAATACTGTAAAAGTGTAAAAATACATTGAAGTACTAAATAATTGAAAATATACTTTGACCTCCAAATAGTGTTCTGTATGAATCTATGTACGGGTAGCACAGAGAGCCATGGAGCGCGCCATGCTCGGCATTAAGCTACAAGACCGAGTGAGGAATATTGAGATCCGACGTCGCACTAAGGTGCGTGACGTCGGCGAAGTCATAACCAAACTCAAATGGAGTTTGGCAGGACATATTGCCAGGCAGCGTGACGGTAGGTGGACCAAAACGTTAACGGATTGGTGGCCAATTGCAGGAAAAAGAAGCGTTGGTCGTCCACCAGCTCGATGGGTTGATGACATAAAAAAGATCGCGGGTCATTTCTGGATGAGACTAGCACGGGACCGGGATAAGTGGCGTACGCGAAGAGAGGCTTATGCTCAGCAGTGGGCGATTACAGGCTGAAAATGATGATGATGATGAATCTATTTTGAATAAAATATTTTGACTTTTGACATCCTGAAAATGTCATGGCTTCAAAATTGGACAAACGATACAGTTGGGAAACCATTTTTAGTGATTCAGATATAGATAACCGAGTATGTGAATACCTACTAAGTACTTAATTATTTATCTCAGCTTTTCTTATTCTTCTAAAATGTAGATTAAAACGTTTAGTTACTATCGAGGTAACTCACTCAACAACGGAAGCTCTAGTATAAGATTTATCGACACATATACGTTTTCGAACGCGTTTGCGTTTAGTTTCAATTTGTATGGTATAGTTGTTATTTTCTAAGCCGTCCGTTCCGCACTAAAGAACGCCGCACTGCAGAACGGACGGCTTAGAAAATAACAACTATAACGAGTAGTTCCTAATAGTTACCGCCAGAGGCGCTGTTCGCGTTGCAATACAAATTGAAACTAAACGCAAACGCGTTCGAAAACGTATTGTATCCATAAAAGTCCGCAGTGAAAAGGCTTTACCAGTAAACGCCATTGAGAATATTATAACTCCACTAACTAGCAATTTACATGCTTCGACATCCTTTGGAGCACGTTTGCTCGTTAGTGTGGGGATCCGTGGTCGAATCTTAATTTCACTTTAATGTAACCAGTCAACCAGCACAATAACTGGCAGTAAAATTGCACAACTTTAGAAGTCGGCAGTTGTTGCCAGTTAAAATTTTCAAATTAAAGGAAAAATTTAAAAATTTAGGCTCCGAGCCGGATTCGAACCGGCGACCACAGGCATACATGGCCCGTCGCTACTAACCAACTGAGCTATCGGAACAATAGTTAGTTAAAATTTTGTTTTGTTATGTATTTTCTTGTGTTTTGTCATTCGTAGTAGGTATTAAGGCTGGTACCCACGGAATAACAGTGCCGCGGCATCATGCTGAATGGATCCCTTTTAACGCCGTTATTTCTGTGTTTAATTGTAAGGTGAAGACGTTAATAAATGTATTTTTTTATTTCTTTAAAACAGGATTCAAAAATTCAATAACCCGAGTGTAATGACGCTGCAACAGAGCAAGATAGAGACAAATGGAAGAGACAAGGAGAACCGACCCCAGGTAGTGAGAAAAAGCTAAGGAGAATAAGAAAGAGTGTTATTCTTTTAAATGAGAATTAATAAAAAATCACGACCTGAGGGATGTTACTGCCAGAGCTGACCACTCTTATTTGAGGAACCTCGACACGAGGAAGAAGAAGTAGAATAAAAAATCTTGTACGGATTTGTGAACATGTGTGCTTGCTGAGCCAGAGGAGATGCCAATCGCATTGTCAACCCAATATTGAAGAATTCTTTGTGTAGACAGCTATGTAGATACAAAATAGGGAACTTGCATGGGACTTAAATTTTGAATAAATTGCATTCAATCGATGCGGATATACGTAGAAATATCATACAAAAGAAGAAAAAAAATATATAAAAAACGATTGTATTCGGTTTATCTCACGATAAAATGACAGAAAATTACATAACAGTTAGACAGAATATTGAATTACAAATTATATTCTGTAAGATAAGTATATACTTAAACGCAAATGTTGTGGAGATAATTGCAAATTAATTACTTACTCAACAGTGAACGCGCCGAGAATATGAGTTGTGACGTCATAGTAAAAGCCCGTTTAATAAAGAGCATATTCGGTGGGTGTCGGCGCGTGCAGATTTCAAATGCAAAGAACATCAGAAAAAGAAATCATAAGAAAGTTTTAATGCTACAGTTGATATTCCTCTCGATTTTACTGTTGATTTTCGTAATAAAATAACAAGATGCATGTTCCCTATTCAGGTCCCTTACTCAATCTTGACATAGCGCGTCGTCGGGAGCTCTAGGAACCTTAAGAGCGTAGTCGGTCTGCGACAAAATTGAGAAATAGGTATTTGTACAAACTATTGCCGTCGCGTTGTGCCCAAGCGACCGCGTGCGATGCGCGATAGGGACAACCGCAGCTCAGATCGATTTTCACTACAAAATCTTGACAAGATCGATGCTTTGTATTCCCCTGTTTTCTCCGCCAAACCTGCGCCGATTCAATTATGTTTGGTGTTGAAATTTAGAGGAAGAGTAGATCTATGTTTCTATTATTTTGTTTTAACGTAAAAACTTTTCATATTTGTCTGGTAGTCATCTGAACATGACAGTAAAAATGGGGCATTATTTAGGTTTTCGAAAATTCGTATCTGTTTTGGTAATTATTTTTTGGGAAAAAGTAAATGACAGGGGCATACATACAGTACACCTAGATTTTATAAAAAAAAACGAGTCCTCTAGAGGGATAAACCAGGAAGGAAATAGGGGAATACGTTTGTATGGAAAAATGCTGCTAGGATACCCTCTTAATCACCACCGGGAACACAACACTAACATATATGTACCTACACAAACTCTATCTTTTATGATTTCAGCTTTTCGCAATACTTACTCGAAATTGACTTTTCTTACTCTTAGGCTGGATTCGGCGAAACATAACGAAGGATTTCCTTCGTCCATTCGTCCCATCCCTAGTTGCAAACAAGCACTTAGCGACGCTATCGAGAATCGCACGTCCACCTTTGACACCAATTTAGCTAACCACTCGAGACTTCTGCGAAAGATTCTGTATACGATACGGATATTGTAAGTGTGTTATTTTATACGTATCTGATATTATGTAACTTATATGATTTGTAGGAACAATTATGGTGGTTCTGTACTTTAGAAATATTGAGGTTAGAGTAAGTATTATTGGTCTGATTTAGTATGCTTTTGTATTATGTAATTTTCATAGTAGACACATTGCACGTAGAACCAATAGCCCAATGGGACGGAAAGGTTCTCGAGTGGCGACCACGTGCCGGAAGGTGCAGCGTGGGTAGACCCCCACAAGGTGGACTGATGACCTGGTAAAGGTCGCGGGAGTCCGCTGGATGCGGGTGGCGCAATACCGGTCATTGTCGCACTCTTTGGGGGAGGCATATGTCCAGCAGTGGACGTCTTTCAGCTGATATGATGATGATAGATGAGCGAAGCCATCATAATCCAACATGACTACAACCGCTGCAACAAGGATGCAGTGAGTTCAATGGAAAAACTAAAATAAATAAAAACTGGCCGAATGTCAATAAACATACCAAAAATCAGAACAGAGGTGCAATAACAATTACTTCCAGAATTTATTGACCATGCAGCTGTCAAAACGCATTCCTGCCGAATTTGTGTATAATTTATTAGGATCGGCGATCGGCTTAAAACTAAGCCTATTAGAGGCTTATCCGGCAATATGCTAAGTAAACGTTTGAGACATAGCGCAAGTATTTAAAGCAGTATAGAGGCTGTATAAATGGGCTTCAGCTGGTAGAATATTGAAGATGCTACCCAGGATCAGAATAGATGAAAAACTCTTCTTAGAACCCAATATTATGGTATTAATTAAATTAGGGTATCATCATAATCATTATACTCCCGTACTCCTCTTCATAATAAAGTTAATGTATCTTTCTTTCTTTCTTTCTTGGTCTTAGTGCAAGACCGGTTGCATTTTGAAAGGTATACGTCGTCCGCTTTAATCTTTTTTTCAAGAATGGGCTAAGTTTGCTAGTTTTTGTGGGAACAACTGCCACGTGACCTTACTGAATGAAATAACAGTGTGATTGGCTGTACATACTCATATTAACTAACTGCTTAACTTTTTATCGTTTATCGAACCGTTTCGTGACAAACGCTGTGTGTTGTTAAAGAAGATTTTAAAAAAATATTCTCGTTATATGATTACGGTACACGTTAAATAAAATGTTAAAAGTTTAGCCCTGTCAGGTAAATAAAATGTGATGCAAACGTAACAACAACAATTAAAGCCAAAACTTGCCAATTTCACGGGAGCAGTGTCTTCACAGGCGAATTTTTGAAATGCTGGACTGATTGCTGAAATCTTTAACAAACGCTTGTAGAACAGTTTTTAGAAGTCAATTTACTGCCTTTGAGATCTAGATTGTGTAAGTAAGCTAGGTAAGTATTTAGAGACTTAAGCCTACACAAAGTAGTAGGTATTTATATGTTGTTAACCTTCCAACACTTAACCCTTTGACGCAAGACTTGTCGGCATTTAAATTAGTACACATATTTGTTTTAGTCTTAGTCTTAAACTTGAAGTCGTATTCGGGATTATTTTACACCTCGTTTTTTTTCCCCAAGTGTAGAACTAAGAATTCTTGTTGTTTTTTAACCATTTCATGGCCTCCGTTCCATCCTTAGTGGACCAGATCGATATGCGAAAGATTGTCCTCCATTAAAAAAACAAAAGCTGTCGAATTGGAAAGCTCCTTTGAAGTTAGTTAAAAAACCAACAATACTCCAACACAAAAAACAGTCCAGCATACAGCTTAATATCAAAGTGCGGAAAGCTTTCAAAAAACAATGGGCACATTAATTAAAAGGCAAAAGCTCTGGGCGTGATAAGTGATGCTTTTAGAGCTTCATCGGTGTGCAAATAAAAGCTCAAGGTTTATGACGGAAAGAATAGCTTTGTAAACAAAGCTTAGTGCTTGAACGGAAACGCGAGATTTATGCTTAAATACAGAATTATAGGATCCAGCAACTACTTAACTGTAGGCAAAGATAATTAAGACAATAATTATCTTTGCTGTAGGGTATTTATGTGCAGTCGGCGTCATAAGTTGCTGAACACCTAAGTACCTTGTCGTTTTCACTCGTTTGACAACGTCATATCGCAGTTTAACATGACGTATAATGCGACATGGCACAAAAGTGTTAAGTTCCTCCTCTATTAAATATTGTCTCTAATACAAGTAGGTACTCTTGAGGTATTCCTCTCTACACGCTTTATATCATTGCATCCTTTTGTTTTGTTTGTCAAAGAACACATTTTAACAACCAAACGCCAAACGTCAAAAGCAAACGAATTTTAAGGGTATTTTAACTGAAATAGGTTTGGTGGACGTCTATAAAAGCCATTAGATTAGTTACAGTTAAAGGTCTTCTACAAGATACATTCGCTATCTTTCAATGTCAAGTAACACGATATTAATTTGAAATGGCTGATATCAAATTCCACGATCAACTTTTAAAAATCGAATAACCTTCTCCAAAGTTACCAAAGACAATGATTAATATTCCCTTTGATGATATAAATTTGAAATAACGAAGACAAATGCGCGGAAGTGCAAGAGATTAAAAACATAATGGATAAAATATTGTCTTTGTATTGTTGATACTATTTTATTGGGTATATGCTTTGGTGTAGAACTTATCATTAAAAAAGTAAAACACAGGAAGTTATAGTTGCGTGTTTACGAATGTTTGTATCTGGCCCCGTAGCAAGGATGGCCTTATCACGCGATAAGTGACAAGATAGAGCATCCGTCACTGGCTGACACCGTTCGATAGAACAAGACAACGCTCTTATCTTGTCACTTATCGCGTGATAGGCCATCCATGCTACGGAACCAGGGCGTTTTTCAAAAAAAGTGTTTACAACTTATTTTTTTCAGAATTAGTTAATTTTTTGTTTTTTTTTATTCAGAATCTTTGATACTATCGATCCTCATACAAGAAAAAAAGTGTCCTAAATATTCCATTCCAGATCGTCACATTTTTGTATGCAGTCTTTTTTATGTAGGTACATGGTCGTGACCACAGATGTATGAATATAAGGAGATCGGACACGGCGGCCGATTTGTATAGAGTGAGCCTGTCGCAAGTACATAAACCCACACGACGCCCAAGTAATTGACAAGACAAAGCACGCACACATCTAAAACACACACACTTGTATACCTACACGCTTATTTGACAATAAACGAGCATCATATCAGGCATTTTGGGAAAAAACGTAATATTCTCTGCGATCAGCACGCGTGCACAGTATGGCAGTGTATGCCCATTGAGCATACAGCTGCGACACGGCCGCCGGCGGCTTGTCCTCTCTCTAGTATTCTATGCTCTGAGGTCGTGACGCACTGGAAGAAAAAAACTTACAAAGTAAAATCTGGGACACTTTTTTTCTTGTATGATGACCGATAGTATCAATGATTCTGAGTAAGAAACACATAAAAAAAACAAATTCTGATAAAAAAAAAGTTTTGTAAGTACACTTTTTTTGAAAAACGCTGATTTGCATAACTAGTCAGTTTTGTATAGCGTATGTATCAAATTACAAAACAACTTTCCAGAATTCACATTAAGGATACTTACAGTCAACTGGTGTCATCTTGTTCTTTCGAGTAGCACATTTAATAACGAAGAGAGGTCGCTCTGTAGATTTTCGCGCAGTAGGTACACTATGGAGTACATACGTACCGCCCCGCTTTCGCTCATCCCGCGCCGATCAGCTGGTCTACTGTGTAACGTTTCGTACTTACATACATTACGTAGATCTAAATGTCATTTTATGTTTGGGAAATTGACAGTTGTGTTGCCCTACTCTCGTTAGAAAAGCTACGAAATTAACCCTCAGGAAGTGAAATATAGGCGCACAGTATTAAATCTGCACTGACTTTAGCACACCGATTTCGCAACACCAAATGCAGAAGTGGGATTACTTCTTTGCTGGCTAGTCTGGCTTGTTTACTATCAACGTGGTACAGTCACCGGTATAAGTACTGATGGAACAAAGGCCGCAAAAATATCTGATGACAACTCTTTTCCTAGAGCCGTAAGTGCGTGTCAGATATTTTTGCGGCCTTTGATTCATCATATATTGATGCCGGTGACTGTACAAACCTTTTTTTTACAGTTACAATAGTTGAACCAAGGCGTGAGTTTGACATATCGCCATGCCAGCCAAAAAAACTAATGATGTGTCGCTTTGCGCAATCGCGTGTAGGCTGTATGTATGAGTACACACCTCACAATTACAAGAAAGATGTATATCCATCAAGCTACTGTAAATTGAAACTTACACCTAGGGGATAAGGTGCAATGTCACTACACAATCACAAGACAAGACGAAATATGTCTATTATTACTTTATTAGCCTGCACAGATGTATACTTGTGGAGCTCTAAGTCTGGGTAGTAAGGTTGAAAATATAGCATACATGTTTTTTGGAGTAACCGTTAACAATTGGTCTTGTCCGGGAACCCAATTTACGACGGTTGAACAAGAATCGAAGATAAGTTATTATTTTTTCTGGCATTCTAAGTATAAAGTAAGCAATAAAGATTATTATTATTATTATTATTTGTATGTCTGTGCCATATCACGGGACCATGGGGTCCCGGACTTTTGGAAGGCATGCGTGGGGCCAAAGCCAACAGCGCAGAGGCCCTTTAAGACAAAAATAATCTAAAGCGAGGGATGCACATGGCGGATACCATCTCCGAGCGCACAACATGATACAACCAGTGATGATCCCTGCCAGGTGCAAAGACTATTGCAGTGCAGCACTGTGACTGCGATGGAAATTAAGGTCATGGGCTATTGAGTAGAGTGTTGGATGGACTGGATAATGGGTTATGGAAGGAGACTAGCGGACACCTGCCGTGACAATCAGTCTCAAAATTGTATAAAGGCAGGCGGTGACTCGCCAACTCGCTAAGTGGGCCCCACAAAACAGTCGCACGTACAGTGCGACAATGGAGCAACACGTCTGAGCGGCTGTGAGGTTGTCGAGAGGTGAGTCTGCGGTGCGCCAGATCCCGGTGTTCCGTTCAAGGGCCGCCGGCGTTATGACATTTTACACTTCCAACCTGGAGCATAGGTTCCGCTCTTGCGACTCCACTCTGGCCGGCCGGTTAAGGCAAGCGCAGAGGCGAGGGCCAGATCAAATGGGCCCTCTGGAGATTAGGGGTCCGCGGTGTCGCCACTCACCGTCAGCTCGCCACAAGCTGCCCCCGCGGGTTTATTATTATTATTATTATTCTTGTGTGTCCAAGTAAGTTATTGGCAGTGTCCAACATTTGTTTAGTTTCCTGTGGGTGGTTATCTACGAAGTTATGAATAGTGAAAAAGAATTGTTAGTTATAGTTCGTGCTTCGTCAGTTGCCAATCGACACGTAGACACAGCGTAAAATAAAAAATAAAAAAGTAATGCCTATTTAATTGATCGTTTTGACATTTATAACACGATCGTTTTTTGCTTTGAATTAAATAATAATTTAAAAAAAATGTGATATACACCAAATCCCCCAAACGTTTTAATAGCTCACACAAATACCCTTCAAAAACTGTTATGACCTATCTAACAATATTTGTCCCTAAGTTCTTTGCACGTCGAACCGATGGCCTTTGGGGCGGAAAGGTTCTCGAGTGGCGACCACGTACCGGAAGGCGCGGCGTTGGTAGGCCTCCCACAAGGTGGACTGATGACCTGGTAAAGGTCGTGGGAGTCCGCTGGATGCGGGTGGCGCAAGACCGGTCACTTTGGCACTCTTTGGGGGAGGTCTATGTCCAGCAGTGGACGTCTTTCAGCTGATATAATGATGAAGATGATGAACATGTTTAATGTTCTTTATAAAATGTAACTATAATTATTGCGTTCGAGAAATTATATTGGGTTAAAATAAAGCTCAGTAGAGCACTGACAAATCGTATAAATGTAACAGAGTGTGCCTATTTTAATCCCGAAATACAGCAAAAAGCTTCATACAAATTGTCCCATCAATTAAAGCACGAAGGTCTGGCCTGGAAACTGACAGTGGCAGTCGGTGTTATTGTTCAACAAAATTTAGAGGAATAGAGTGAGGAACCTATTGATGGACAGTATCAATACAAGTATACATATTTTACATATGGTAATTTAGAAATAAATAAATAAATATTTGAAAACAATCTTAAACAAATAAACCTAGTCCCTAAAATACTCATATAATATATAGATAAATAAATACTTAAATACATAGAAAACATCCATGACTCCGGATCAAATGTAATATTCGTGCTCATTACAGAAATTTACTCATAATTCATTTAGTTGCTTTGTGGGTTTACAATAAATCTTAAATATAGGTACCATGTCCACCACAAACAATGTTAGTGTGCAGCATTATGCCCTTACCGGGATTCGAACCCAGGACATCTAGCTTCGTAGGCAATGCCATTACCAACCTAGGCTAGAACGGTCGTCGTTTTAATGCTATCCCTTAAATAGGCAGAGTATCTAAAAATGCACACATTTTTTGGTACCTTTTTGCATTTTTTGTTAACTATTTTTTGCGCTTTATACAGCGCAAACGAGACTTGAACGCACTATTTTTTTCTTACTTTGCAAAATAAATAAATAAATAATAAATATTTGCGGACAATCTTACACAAATCAACCTAGTCCCAAACTGAGCAAAGCTTGTACTATGGGTACTAGACGACGATATAGATACTTATATAGAGAAATACATACTTAAATACTTAGAAAACATCCATGACTCAGGAACAAATATTCATGCTCATCACACAAATAAATGCCCTTACCGGGATTCGAACCCAGGACCTCTTGCTTCGTAGGCAGGGTCACTACCAACTAGGCTAAAGCGGTCGTCCAATGTAGGGTTCTTTGCAGAATTGATAATTAAGAGTACCCAGCACAGTCTACTCAAGTCGACTCGTAGCTTGGTTCTCATTTTAAAACGACATTATAGAAAAACATTTTTTTTGAATACTACGACGGTGGCAAACAAGCTTACGGCCTGCCTGATGTTAAGCTGGTACCGTCGCCTATAGACTTGTGACTCCAGAAGAATCACAAGCGCGTTGCCGACCCTTTATTCACTTGAGGATTCGCTGTGTTGGCAGATAGAGACATGCAGGTCCCTCACTCCCAACACAGCGCACCCTAGGGAGCTCTGGCGACCATTAAACTTTGTATACACAATAGGGTACGCCATATCTAGGTCGGCAACCAGTTTTTGTTGCAATAAATTATAATAGAAATAAAATAGAAGAAAAATTAAGCGATCAGAGATTTTGTATAAAAACGTTCTTCTCGCTCTATTTTTATTCTTCTGTAATTTCTAGCAACAGAAACAAGTTTCCGACCTAGATATGGCGAATCACATTGTGTACACAAAGTTTCATGTTATTCTAGCATGTCGTTTTGAATAAAGAACCAAACTACGTTTATTTGGCGAGCCGAGCGTCCTGGCGACACTTAATACGTGAGTTTAACTATTATTATTAGTAGGTATACATAAGTATATTTTATCTACAGCCATATCATAAATCCTCTAGAATGTGTTAGGAAACCATAATTATACAGGGTGGAAATAGATTTTGGGTCAGTGAGGACAGCTACCAGATCCCGTGTTGCTAGGCGAAAATCGTCTTAGGAGACCTTCCTACGATTTCAAAGAAGATTGGCGTGTACAGATTTTGGAAAAAACATACAGGTTGCGAGAAAATGGTCATTTTTAGCAAACTTTTTTTTTGATGCCAATCGATCCTATTTCTGTCCAGGATCAAAAGCTTGTATGGGACCAAAAGTAAATTATTTACCCATTACGAGTATTGCAACCAGTAACGTAACATCAGCGTTTTATCTGTGCCAGTGTTTGTGTGGTATAAAATATGAAAAATCCTTAGAATAATAACGCATAGAAGGATAGTTTCATACGGCCGACGCGCCAAGCGTGAGGCATAAAATGAATTCATGTAGTTGTGATCAACTCGTATTCCCACGCGCCAATACGCACACAAACGCACCAATTTTGTTCCACCGATCGGCGTACTGGGCCATTTATGGCCGAGTTTTAGTGGCCTCACCGTTGCGCGTGAACTGCGTTTCAAGGCGTTATTATTCTAAGGAAAAATCATAATAACATCGATAATCGATGTTATTATGGAAATCTAGTGGGTCATGATTTTAAATCTAGTCGGCCATGGCGGTGCAATGGCGGTTATTCTAATGGTTCCCGAACAGTAGGTATTCAGGATTTATAAGAAGTGGGTAGATAAAGTAGTGTATGTAAATGTTCATAAGTAGGCATTAAAACATTCGTGTTTAATGCCCTTCATTATGTACAGTCACATAAACTACTATTAAACACGACTCTCTAAAGTTAAAATTCAATTCAATAGTATTTAGTGCACTCGCAGCAACCATTTATGTTTGCCCCTACTACAACATCCACCAAATCACCCTACTTTAAACCAAAAACGAACACTTGGAACAAACTACTTAGGCACTCGCTAAGTACCCGCGGCCGTTCAAGCGCCCGTCAAAGGTCGTAAAAACGGAACAAAATGGCCAATCGGAAAGTTTTCACAACACCGAATCTCTGTACACGAATTCAGAAGCTGTATCTTGCTGTGACCCAGAGAAAACAACAAGTTTATTTTATTTTAATATTAATATATTGATTTTGTTTTTTTTTTGCAACATTTTCATACGACTGCGTCAATGGACTACATAAACGTGGCAAATTAATGTATTTACTTAGCTAAATGTACGTAAATATGCAGTCGCTTTGTCCACGGTAAGTAAATACAGTTGCACATACATAATATATGTACAAACTTATTGTTACAGGAATAACGTCTGTGTACACATTTTTGAGACTTTATGGTGTATAAATATTGGTGCCCTTGACTGTACATGGGCCAATCTCCGACAGGGGCGGTTCACTCTGTGATTCCGTCGCGCCGCTACAAGTACATGCCGGCGGCCGCCAAATTGGCGGCCTATTAGTAGCTGCCGCGTGTTGGTACAGGACGCTCGCACGGGTCGCAGCGCGTTGCATGCGATAGAAAGGGATGGCCACATTTAGGCACGTTTGGCGCACCTAAACAGGGAATTTGTTAACAGAAAACCTTCTATACGTAGTACTATTACTTATTCTGTGTCTCCGAGCGTTTGAACCGCTCGGTTCTAATCTAACGTCATTGTCGGCTCAAGATTATTTCAGCAGAAGTAAAACATACCGCGGAAACTTAAATCAAAAAAAGCGGCCAAGTGCGAGTCGGACACGCACATGAAGGGTTCCGTTAAATAAATTGCGGTTTACGATTTATGACGTATTAAAAAAAACTTCTTACTAGATCTCGTTCAAACCAATTTTCGGTGGAAGTTTGCATGGTAATGTACATCATATATTTTTTTTAGTTTTATCATTCTCTTATTTTAGAAGTTACAGGGGGGGGGGATGACACACATTTTACCACTTTGGAAGTGTCTCTTGCGCAAACTATTCAGTTTAGATAAAAATGATGTTAAAAACTTTAATGTCATTTTTGAAGACCTATCCTAAACTTTTGAGTTTCAGTTCTAAGTATGGGGAACCCCAATTTTTTTTGTTTTTAGGGTTCCGTACTCTAAGAGTAAAACGGGACCCTATAACTAAGACTCCGCTGTCCGTCCGTCCGTCTCTCTGTCACCAGGCTGTATCTCACTGACCGTGATAGTTCCAGTTGAAATTTTCACAGATTATGTATTTCTGATGCCGCTATAACAACAAATACTAAAAACAGAATAAAATTAATATTTTTATTGATAACTAGCTTTTGCCCGCGACTTCGTCCGCGCGGAACTCGTTTATATTGTAACTTTCTCCCCCCTTTTCACCCCCTTAGGTGATGAATTTCCAGATAAAAACTATCTTTAGTAAGGACTCTTTGGGAAGGCCCCGGAATTCAAAGTATCTCTATACCAAATTTCATCTCAATCGGTTCAGCGGTTTAAGCATAAAAAGGTAACAGACAGACAGAGTTACTTTCGCATTTGTAATATTAGTATGGATTGTATGAAGGAAAGGGTCATTATGGCTGAGTTGCATGATTTGATAGATTACCTTACTCCGAACGCCTTTTTTTACAAAATAGACTCCGCCGCAAACTTGGTTTCTATGACCCGCCCCACCATAATAGATGCATGTAGGCTTTTTTCAGTATTATTTTGCATATTTTCATATCACACGGCCGTAAGGACCTTTTCTACTAAACCGTAGGACTAAATTAACTGACTTGTAATTTAAATATTTTATATTTAAAATAAAGATACGTCAACAAAATGTTGCATCGAATAGTTTTTAAAAATAGCTATAATAAAACGTCTTTTGTACCCCGTTTTAGAAAACATCTTCGAAACTACCGCCATAAGGTACCTTTACCCTTGGAACGTCACATGCATATATTTACCTATGTAATGTTCCTATTCCGCAGGACTCCCAACTACCGCTATACCGTAAATAGGTTCCATCCAATATTTCACCCCCTATTTCACCTCTTTAGAGGATGATTTTTGGGATAAAAACTATCCGTTGTCATTCTCCAGGACTCAAACTATCTCTATACAAAATTTCATCTAAATGGGCTACATCCAAATTTTCACCCCCATTTCACCCCCTTAGGGGATCATTTCCGGAATAGAAACTATCATATGTCCTTTTCCAGGACTCAAACTATCTTTCAACCAAATTTTATCAAAATTTGTCACAAACAAATTTCCACCCCCAATTACACCCCCTTAGGGGATGATTTTCGGGATAAAACTATCCTTTGTCCTTCCTTTACTATCGCTATACCGTAAATGGGTTCAATCCGAATTTTCATCCACCATTTCTCACCCCCTTAGGGGATGATTTCCTCCTTTCAAGTATTCCAGAATAAAAATTATTCTATGTTCTTTCCTTGGACTAAGACCTCTCTCTATACCAAATTTCATCTGAATGGGTTCTATCGTAATCTTCAAGCCTCATTTCACCACCTCAGGAAATGATTTTTCGGGATAAAAACTATGCATTGTCCTTCCCTGGGACTCATTCTATCTCTTTACCAAATTTCATCTAAATGGGTTTTATCCAAATTTTGACCCCCTATTTCATCCCTGAGGGGATGATTTTCGGAATTAAAACTATCCGTTGTCATACTCCGGGACTCAAACTATCGTTCAACCAAATTTTATCAAAATGGGTCACAAACAAATTTTCACCCCCAAATACACCCCCTTAGGGGGATGATTTTCGGGAGTAAACTATCCTATGTCCTTCTTCAAGACTCCAACTCGCTTTACCCGTAAATGGGTTCCATCCAAATTTTCATACCCCATTTCATCCCCTTAGGAGATGATTTCTGGACTAAAAAATATTTTAAGTCCTTCCCCAGGACTCTTAACTATCTCCATACCAAATTTCTTCTAAATCGGTTCCATCCAAATTTTCACCCCTCATTTCACCCCCTCAGGAGATGATTTTGCAGGATAAAAACTATGCATTGTCCTTCTTTTCTATCTCTATACCAAATTTTGACTAAATGGGATTTATCCACATTTTCATCCCTATTTCATCCCCTTGGGGGATGATTTTCGGGATTCAAACTATCCATTGTCATTCTCCGGGACTCAAACTATATCTATACCTACCAAATTTGGTCTAAGCGGAGTCCATCCAAAATTTCACCCCCCATTTCACCCCCTTAGGGGAAGATTTCCAGAATAAAAACTATCTTATGTCATTCCCCAGAACTTAAACTACCTCTAAACCAAATTTTATCAAAATGGGTTACATCCAAATTTTCACCCCTCCATTTTACCCCCTACAGGGAAGATTTTCGGGATAAAACCTATACTTTGACCTTCCTCGGGACTAAAACTAATTAAATACAAAATGTTATCCAAATCGGTGCAGCGGTTTAAGTAGCTCCATACAAATTTCCACCCCCCATTTCATCCCCTTAGGGGTTGATTTTTGGGATAAAAACTACCCTAAGTCCTTCCCCAGGACTTAAACTATCTCTATACCAAATTTCATCTTAATCGGTTCAGCTGTTTTCATGTGATGCGCGGTCACATAAACAGACAAACAGATAAACAGATAAACAGACAAACAGACAAACAGACAAAAATTCTAAAAACTGTTGGAACGTGTTCTGTTATCGATTTTAAGTATCCCTAGCCAAATTTTTTTCGAATATCTTTCATGTACAGACTTTCGACCCTCTTCAGCTTTATTATATGTATAGATGGTACGGAACCCTTCGTGCGCGAGTCCGTCTCGCACATAGCCGGTTTTTTTTTCTATTTTTGTGTGAAAATCTTAATGCTGTTTACAGAATACATCAAATTACCAGGTTTCAACAGTATAGCTCTTATAGTTTCGGAAAAAAGTGGCTGACATGCGGACGGACAGACAAGACAGACATGACGAATCTATAAGGGTTCCGTTTTTTGCCATTTGGCCGGTGCTGAGTCTTTTTACGGAACCCTAAAAAGACTCAGCACCGGGTATTGGCTTACGTCTTCATCAAAACTGGACTCTGATATTGGTCTCTTTTAATAGTATTTGCTGGCGACGACAATGACGATAAAAACGCCTTGAAAACGCTGAATATTCGCCCACCTACAGAAATTATGAATCGACGGCGAAGAAATCTAGATGTGAAGATGGTGCGTGATACGGTACATAGGCTATCGATAAATGACATATTTTTATGGAAATAAAAATCATAAATGAATACATTGATACATAAATATATGATGGAACAAAGGCCGCAAAAATATCTGATGACAATTCTATTCCTAGAGCCGTAAAAGCGTGTCAGATATTTTTGCGGCCTTTGATCCATCATATATATATTGATGCCGGTGACTGTACCTACCTATAATAAGTGCTAAATCGTGACAATAAAAACATTTACGGGTCAAAACGCTCTCACTCGCGATTAAGCGTAATGAAATATACAAGCTGAGCACTATCGGTCTATTAAAAATTTACTTAAGGTGGTTCGACGACCAAACAAAGAGTTATTTGACATTCGCAGGCTAGCGGCCATATTTTAAGAAACTTATGTAACACACTTTCATAAATTGGCTTTCCATTTGCGCGAAATTTCGTCTTTTCTAGAATAAACTAGAGTAATTTGAGAAATTAGTTTGTCACGTGATACTTTGGGAAAACGGTTATTCTCAAATTATTCAAGTTTATTCTAGGAAACGGGGAATTTCGCGCAAATGGAAAGCCAATTTATGAAAGATTGTTACAAAATTTTCTTAAAATATCACGCCGTTCGCCTGCGAATGTCAAACGACGTTTTGTATGGGCGTCGGTGAGAGTGTCAGTAAAGCCTACAAGACGTGTAAAGTGTGTCCGTCTTTGGTAGCATAGGGTCGTTGAAAACTTCTCAAAACGGCCACCAGGTGTCCGCCGAGTTCGGAATTAGAAGCCGAGCAAACAGTTTTATTGGCGCTCTTGACGAGTTTCCCTTTGAGAGACAGTTGGAAGGAATTCGTAAAGTTTAAATAATATATTGGATTAGTACATTGAAAAGGAAAGTTGACAAAGAATCTTTGATCTTTGGGCATCGTCATTATTACGTATCTTAGTAATATAAGGTTGGGCTCTGTCGGAATCCTTGCACTAAAGCGCAAAAAAGGTACTCCGTTGGATAGAAATTTTTCACAAAGTGTAGGTACCGTTTTATTTGCTCTTCAGTGATTCTGATTATGATTCAGCAAATGAATTCCATTATGTGTGAGGCAGGCCTAATTATGACTGATATAATTGTGCGTCTTGAGACATGAGCATCAAAATTTTGTACTTGAGTCTGGGATATTGTCTTTGCGTATGAGTATTCATATTTAAAATATCCTCTAGTAACCGTAACACAGGCCTTATTAAAACTTTTACTTACTACGCCTAGTTCGATTTGTACAATCAATATATGATGGATCAAAGGCCGCAAAAATATCTGACACGCTCTAACGGCTCTAGGAGTAGAGTTGTCATCAGATATGTTTGCGGACTTTGTTCCATCATATATTGATGCCCGTGACTGTATATCATCACAAATTTAAGAGTTAGACTCTTGTCTGTGTAGCTCCCTCCATCTGACTCTATGTAGGGCCGCCTCCTTGACTTCTTTATACGAAGTGACTGCTACTTATTCTTTTATTTGTTTCATGTAACTTATCCTTGGTCTTCCCCTTCTTCGCTTGCCTTCTGCGGTCTACCTTTCCTTCCATGATGTTATTAATAAAAGCGTCATGACGTATAAGGTGACCAATCATTTTCCCTCTCCTATTCTCTATTGTTTTTATTGTATAAACACACAGTAAAAAGTGTACATTGACTCAATACAACTTAATGTATCAATTTTATTCGCATTATAGGCTTGCTTCATATCCACTCATGCCTATCATATCATCCGAAAATTGTATTGCACCTTTTCTAACTGGATCAAATTAAAGTCTCAGTTTTGATTCGATAGCAAATTGAACAACGAACTACCCATAGGCCCAATATCGGAACGACGTTTTTGTATTGAATTAACATGTGAATAATCTTGATTCAAAACGCTCTCTTTTACGTTAACGCATACCTCAGTATGTTAGAGTGAAACGCACTGATATTATGATAGGATTAAGAATAAATGAGGGTTTCTAGAATGCGTTGTGACACCAGCTGGCCGCATTGTGGCGAGAGGTCTATGTGTCAAATTCGACCAATCATGTTTAATCATCATCAATTTGATTAGTCGAATTTGACACATATACCTCTAGCCACAATACTGCCAGTTAACACGTAACGTTACGATCGCGCGTCGGTACAATTTAACTGTCAATTTTCCATATAAAAAGTGACATTTAGACCTACCCGACGTTCGTACAATGCGTTACGTGATCGACCTACTACAAGGTGGGCCAAAAGAAGTCATCCGATGTTGTTTGGCTCTCATTTTTTTTTTTAATGAAAATCTTCGATTCTGTTTTTTTTATTATATGTATTTGAACCTTCAGAATTTTATTGGCCAAGTGGAGAAAATTATATCGGCCAATTGGGCGCCGCCACAATTGATTGTCATACGGGCTCGTTTTATGGCATTTTTCATCACTTCGGCGAGAACTTCGGGCGACAGATTCTCGCACTCGCGTCGAATGTTGTCCTCGAGGGCTTCCAGAGTCTCCGGCTTGTTCACGTAATCACGGAACTACAAAAAACCCCACAAAAAAAAGTCTGGAATGCTTAAATCGGGCGATCTTGCGGGCCAGTGCAAATCGCCAAAACGAGAGATGAGGCGACCCGGGAACGCCGCCTTCAGAATAGCGGTTGTGGCTCGCGCAGTGTGTGCCGTTGTTCCGTCCTGTTGGAACCGCATGTCCTTCAGTCCTAATTCGTCCAATTGCGGCAGAAAAAACTTGGTCAACATGGCCCTATAGCGCGCACCGTCCACTGTTGTCGTTTGGCCAGCGGCATTCTCGAAAAAAGCAGCCAAGTGCGAGTCGGACTCGCACATGAAGGGTTCCGTTACATAAATTGCTTTTTACGATATATGACGTATTAAAAAAAAACTACTTCATAGATCTCGTTCAAACCAATTTTCGTTGGTAGTTTGCATGGTAATGTACATCATATATTTTTTTCAGTTTTATCATTCCCTTATTTTAGAAGTTACAGGGGGGGGGGGGACACATTTTACCACTTTGGAAGTGTCTCTCGCGCAAACTATTAAGTTTAGAATAAAATGATGTTAAAAACCTCCATATCATTTTTGAAGACCTATCCATAGATACCCCACACGTATGGGTTTGATGAAAAAAAACTTTTTGAGTTTCAGTTCTGAGTATGGGGACCCCTAAAACTTAATGTTTTTTTTCGATTTTTGTGTGAAAATCTTAATGCAGTTCACAGAATACATCTACCTACCAAGTTTCAACAGTATAGCTCTTATAGTTTCGGAAAAAAGTGGCTGTGACATACGGACGGACAGACAGACAGACGGACGGACATGACGAATCTATAAGGGTTCCGTTTTTTGCCATTTGGCTACGGAACCCTCCAGCGTGAAAAGCGCACCATGCAGTCACTTTGAGCGGGTGTAATGGCTCCTCGTGCATCACTCGATGATTTTCGGTGCCCCAGAAGCGATAGTTTTGCTTGTTCACGTACCCGCTGAGGTAGAAATGAGCCTCATCGCTCATTATGATTTTGGTCGAAAAATCGTCCACTTCTTCCTCGAGATTGAGGATGGCTTGGGCGTAGGTTACGCGCGTTTGGCGGTCGGTAGGCTGCAGCTGATGCACGGACTTTGTATTCTGCATCTGTCTAGTCCACAAATGTCAAAACAGATTTGACATTGGCGACCATATGCAAAAATGAGAGCATTCTCCAATAGGATGATTTCTTTTGGCCCACCTTGTAGTGTCACAACCTCAGAGCATAGAATACTAGAGAGAGGACAAGCCGCCGGCGGCCGTGTCGCAGCTGTATGCTCAATGGCCATACACTGCCATACTGTGCACGCGTGCTGATCGCAGAGAATATTACGTTTTTTCCCAAAATGCCTGATATGATGCGCGTTTATTGTCAAATAAGCGTGTAGGTATACAAGTGTGTGTGTTTTAGATGAGTGCGTGCTTTGTCTTGTCAATTACTTGGGCGTTGTGTGGTTTAATGTACTTGCGACAGGCTCACTCTATACAAATCGGCCGCCATGTCCGATCTCCTTATATTCATACATCTGTGGTCACAACGCATTCTAGAAACCCTGATAGAATGAAATTTTAGTTTCAAAATAGAGGCTCAAAGCGAATCACTGGCCAGTGACAAAAATAGGTTAGGTTCTCGGATTGGGTTTGAAAAAAGAATTCGGATCGTTGCGGTGTCGTTGATTTTTGAATTTCTGATAGGTATGACTCCAGAATTTTAAACGATATATAGGTACGTGTATGGGTACCTACATATCCGCAGTCATATTCACCTGACATACACTACAACTTAGAAAAGTTGAAAAAATCCCCGATATTTTCATTTCAATATCTCAAAAACGGCTGAACTGATTTATTTAAAAGCTGATAAGAAAAGAACCATTTCGATCATGTCAGCTTTCGGATAAAAAAATTCGGATTCAAATCGGTCCATTCGTTTAGGAGCTACGATGCCACAGACAGACAGACACACACACACACACACAGAGACAGACAGACACACAGACAGACAGACACGTCAAACTTATAACACCCCTCTTTTTCCGTTGGGGGTTAAAAAGAGAAAATTGATTGAATTATGTCGTAGTCTGCACGCTTTCTAAAAGTCTCTCTCTCAATTACTTCGCTAGTACACTATTTTAGATATACAGATTATACTTCCTCAGCTATTTCAAGTAATGATAATACAATGAATAAGTTTATGGAAATGAACCAAGCAAACAACTTTATGATAAGCAAATCCAAATTCTCTGAAAATCACCAGGAAACAGGAGTGGTATACATACCTACATATTAATTTATTATATTACCATAAGTAATAGGATTAAAAATGTGTCCTAAATCCTAAGTAATGAATAGGAGAAGGAATCATACCATCAAGAAAACAATTAAAATTTTTGGACAAATGGTATGTATAAGAATTACTACCACAGGTTAAAAAAATATAAAAAGTGGTCAAGGAAATAGAAGACAAAGTAATTTAAAACGTTTATCAAACAAACCTTCTTAAGAAAATCAACGTTTATCTAAAGATTGCATGATATACACTCCATTGAACACAAAATCTTACCATTGACCTGTATTTACATACTAGAAAGAAATATGTTTTGTCAGAAATTATCCACATTTTTATACAAAGCACTCAGATGCTAGACGTTATGCTAGTAAATTTTAACATAAACTAGTACCATTAAAAACTTCCAAATTAAAATTACACAGCAACATTACAGTCCAAATTCAGTAGGTATACATATTTAATTAAAATAGTGACAACATCAAAAACAGCCGGTCGCATAACTAATTCACGAAAGAATAAAAGGAATTCTTAATAAATAAAGCCTACCTACTACTCTTTAATGACTAGATATAAGTAATAGTAATAAGTTTAATTAATTATTTTAATAACGAAATAAAGATCTTGATCTCTTCTCCAACATTGATTTTGCTGAACCCTACATGGTATCATTATTGCGATCCTTTTCAGTAATAGGTTAAGAAACAAATGTGATAATAAAATAAACGAATATGAATATGAATAAATATGTATGTAATTATTATTAGCCAGAAATAGTTTTATTTTAAATACCTACGTCCTTAGAATAATAACGCATAGAAGGATAGTTTCATACGGCCGACGCGCCAAGCGTGAGGCATAAAATGGATTCATGTAGTTGTGATCAACTCGTATTCACACGCGCCAATACGCACACAAACGCACCAATTTTGTTCCACCGATCGGCGTACTGGGCCATTTATGGCCGAGTTTTATTGGCCTCACCGTTGCGCGTGAACTGCGTTTCTATGCGTTATTATTCTAAGCCTACGTCTAACCTAAAGATTAACCGCAAATACAAGGAAACATTGAACCAAAGTTTACACAATGTTTGTTTAGGCTTTAGCGGGAAGACAGACAGACAGTCACCAGCTGCTGGAATGTTCCCCTTGTGACCGGTTTCTCAAAAACAATTAAATTCTTTAGAACAAAACAGTTCTATGAAATAACAGAATCAACAGAGTTCTTCCGTAGAAGGGAGACAGGGAGATTTCCCGTGAAATTGGTTTTAAGACTGCATTTATCTAGAATCTTGATGTCTTCTGTAGCACGAGAATCAACAGAGTTCGAACAACAAACGACTTTGAAGTTGATTTATACAGTTTTTGTTGCGATACAATCATGTATTTTAGTTGTAATCATAGTTGCGTAACTTATTTTTAATTTTAGTTTGTATTTACGTTTTTATGCAAAATGTTTACGTTTTTACGCAATATGATTGATCTCTCACGCAACGCAACTATCGCAAAAGCACCTTTTCTTTTTACGAATTTTATAACTAGTTAGAATTGTAAAACAGGTTTAAACTCTTAAAATCCAAGTGGATCATAACAAACACCATGTGATACGATAAACAGATCATTGTTCAAATCCTGCGCATCTGTTTATGCTTGTTTTTTGTCTTTCCTTTTCTTTCCGGCGGCGCCGAGTATCATGCTGAGATTAACCATTATTTATAAAACGGCGTAACCGACTCGTCCTTTTTAAAAAGCTGGACCATTTTGTGTGAGTTGTTTTTTTTGTAAGATGCCTCTTGGAAATTGGTTTATTTTGGTCGCTTTTGAAGTTTTTGAGCGATTAAAGTTGTTTATTAGACTATTTGGGTTGTTTAAGTGTTTTTTTGTTTTAATTACGGTGGTATTCTAATCTTACTTACAGGTATTGTATATGTTGTGAGTACAATCAGAAAGTAAAAGAGACAAACTCAATTATTTTTTACCACGACGGTGTTAAACAAGCATGCGAACATTACGAACTGCCTGAAGATGGTGTAGGTACTATATTTAGGGCATCAAAGAGAAATTGCTATTACATAATAGGTAATAATTATGTTTAGTATTATTTATTACTGTCCTCGATAGACAATAAGTCAATTCATACACCTGTCATTTCAGCACGAAATGCAATAATTTCGTCAATAAAAAAACCACGCGAAAAGATCGACTTCGTATCTGTCTTGGACTATAGTTTAATACACCAACACAAGATGGTTTGCTTCTACATAATACAAACATTAAGTACCTAGTTTGTAAACTTTCCTATAATTATGTTTACCTAGTTACTTGTCTATATCTTACCACACACGTTCGCGTTGTTCGAAGAAGTTGTTTCGTAGTTTAAGTCAGACAACAAAGTTATAGATAACATACACAGAACAGCAAATTTAAACGTTGGCTGAACATTTACTTTGCGGGGAAGTAAAAGAATGTACAGTCGCGGAATGAAAAGGTTGACAACCTTAACATCTGTTTTTGCTTGCTCAGTATATGTTATCGACCAAGTATGACACAATCCGTCATAATGAGTTTCATTTCACTGCATGGCCCACATCACAGGTCACAGATACGTCCACTGTGACAATTGACCTCTTTGCGTTTTGAAAAGGTGAGTAAAAAACGTATATGTCTTATAGTACATTACTTACCTAGGGCGGTTAAACAAAGAATGTCTCAGATCGCAGGTATTTGACGCCTGAGCCGAAGGCAAGGGCGATAAATATGCGCTCTGAGGCTTTCTTTATTACCGCCCGTGGTGAATACAAAATTTTACGTCTCTATCTGGCCAGGAAGTGGGGTTTTCCGCACGCATAGCGTGCGGTAATTCCTACTTTATGACCAGGTATGACGTAAAAATATTTATATTGTACCTTGGTTAGGAGCATTTTAGAGTACCTATGGATCTGTAATATGGGCAGCTTACTTTAATATAATCGAAAAAGTTCAAAAAAAGTTTCTCAATATCCTCAGCTACAGGATTCGGCTTGGTCGCAGCCTTAGATCATCCCATCAAAAACATTACATGTAAAGTGATTGCCAAGACTACCTAGCTCATATAGCTTTCAGCGTTAAAAAGATATCAGATCATAAGTAGCGCCAAGCTTCCTACACCAGATGGCGTAACTCTACCACTACCAGCCACGCTCTAAAAAATCTAAATCTTCGCTAAAAAGTATAGCTTTGTTGGGCACATCCCGGTCGCCGTATAGATTCTTGCGCCGAATTAGTTTATGATGATATTAATAAGCGACGGGTCTATACTTTTTAGGGTTCCGTAGCCAAATGGCAAAAAACGGAAACCTTATAGATTCGTCATGTCTGTCTGTCTGTCTGTCTGTCTGTATGTCACAGCCACTTTTTTCCGAAACTATAAGAGCTGTTCTCCTCTACACAGGTCGCGTCTCCTAACCAATTCTCGTTTGTGAGCAGGTTCGATAATTTTTTATAAAGTTTTTTTAAAAGTTTTCCATATTAAAAAAACACGCGCGATTGTATAGCAGACCCAGAATAAGATGAAAACATTGAAAGTGCAAGGTAGGTATGGAAACAGAAAATAATGAAGATCTGCCAATATGTGAGATATAGCTAGAAAGAGAGGGAGTACGTATAATGAACAGTCATGCTATAAATTTCGTGTATTTATTAATGTAAAATAAAATAAATAAATATTTAATAAATATTTGCGGACACTCTTACACAAATCAACCTAGTCCCAAACTAAGCAAAGTACTACTATGGGTACTAGGCGACGATATATATACTTATATAGAAAAATAAATACAATACATAGAATACATCCATGACTCAGGAACAAATATTCGTGCTCATCATACAAATAAATGCCCTTACCGGGATTCGAACCCAGGACCTCTTGCTTCGTAGGCAGCTTCACTACCAACTAGGCTAAAGCGGTCGTCATTCAAAAGAATTCAATGTTTTACATCTCAATAGCAAGCAAAGACCTCGCATTAAACCACAAACAAAACAAGTAACCCAAAACAGGGGTAATTAGAAAACATCCGATATCACCCCGATTTACATAAATACGAGAAACCATCGCGTTCAATTAAAAAAAATCCTTTTTCAAAGGGAACTCGGGCTAACGCCAACAAAGGGAAAACGATAAATTACAATTTTGGGGCCGGCTATAGATGTATGTAGATATAGATGTGTCTATATAGGCGCGTCCACGCAAATAATTGAAGTGTTGGTATTTGAAGCATTAATTAGACAGCGAAAATTATATACCTTCTCTCAATTAAAGACTTTGTAACTGTTATAATGTGTAATAATTGTTTCAATAAACAAATAATTAACAGAGTCTGGCTAATGAAAGATGAGCATAGCAAAGAGCAGCATATTTGAAAAAAAAAACAGCGGCAGCGTGTAGTAACAGTACACTGTAGAGAAACCGAGTATAACGCGATAAATAATACCACAATGCAACTGATCAAGCAAAAGGAAGTAAAGTTGTATGGAACAAAACTCTATAGCTTAATTTTACTTTATATTTTAGAAGAATCATCAAAACCACTCTCCAAATTTTAATTGATTTATTTATGATATTCTTCGATGTGAACAAAATTAGCTGTAAGCCACTCTTTAATTATCGTAAAAAGCAAAACCTCGTCCAATTCACTGTGGAACAGTTTTCTTAGTTAGCATATTAAGTATCAAGATTAGGACATCTTCAACTTATAACACGGTTGACAATGATGTTACTAACGATTTGATACAGATAACAAATATAATGGAAGAATAAACCATCCTCGTCTGCACGGCTATCATAAGACGGCGCGCGAGCTCTCTCGATTTTTCTCGCACTATAAATCTCTTTTTAAATAAGTTTTCTAACAAGAGAGAGAGTAGTGCAAGAAAAAGCAAGAGAGCTCACGCGTCTTCTTATGATAGCAGTGCTGAAGCCCAAGACATGACTCGAACCTGTGACCTCTGTACTTGTCTGTACCATTTGATCGTGGTAACTTCCACATTAAATTAACACGAATCAATAATGTTTTCTCAAACATGCAATGAAATGTCGTCATTACGTGCGTTATAACAGGCTACACAGGTATCACGTTTCGGGCGGAACAACTCGAGAAAACCGTAAAGGAATTTCGTACAAAATTGAAGGCCTAGGCCGGGAAGTATTTTTATTTTTATTTTCATTCCTCAATTTGTGGCACAGCATCACGGCGTTCAGCCATGGAAATTTGTTTGATTTCTTGGAGTTTTATTTATTTATTTCATTGTATGTTTGAGAAAAGCACTATATACATGCCTTGCCGTGAAAAGGGTTTGCCGGCTTCGTATCGCTACTTCTATATCTACCCACCCGGCAAGCCATTCTTTCCCGGCGTCTGCAGTAATGTATCATCTATTATTAATTAAATAGTTGGTTTCGTTAAGAGGTGTAAAACAGGGCTGTATAGCCGACATGCTAGCAGCAAACGCTGAGCCCCGAGCCTATTGTCGCATTCATTTATTTCCTATTGTGTTATTTTATATAAGTATCTACATCAGTGTTCGATTTTGTGTTTTTTGTGTTTTTTTGCGACACTAAATCTTTTTTTTTATTTTTTATTTAATTATATTACTGTTGCCATTGGCTCGGCTCATATAATAAGTTTTAAATAAATCTCAGGCTCTCCTTGGAAGAACTCATCCTTTTGAGGTCCGCATGTGTACACGGCTCGGCCCTCGAACTAAATCCATCCATCTTTCTACAACAATTTTCAAAATCAAATCAAATCAAAAATCAAAAATATTTATTGGTAGGTATCATACTAAAGTACGTAAAAGTACATTCGTGGCTGGCGTCTCCCGGTAAGTATAACAATACTTCTGTACAATTTTCTGCTGCAAGTGAGTATGTTTGTGGTTTAAAATCGGCCAAAATAATTTAGTTCCCGGTAACCTACTTTTAAATCTCCGTACTCCCAATCCCAAAAACCAAATAAATGGACTCGACTTTAAAATATGGCGTAAAATGGACTCGCCAGGATTATCATGCACCCTCATCCGAGGATGAAATGTAAATTTTAATTATTATTTAACTAGCTACGGGTCTGCGTGGATTAGAATAAATTCCGTTTTTGTTGTCTTTTTAAATTTTCATTAGATTTGGTTATCATAACCGATTTAATTTTATATGAAAAATACGGAAAATATTGTAATAAGTCTGAATTTTTCAAAAATTTATGACTATTTTATTGCAATGGTAAAATAAAAACAAAGATACGCTCAAACCTTTATTTGATAGGTAGTATTTAATTGTGGGAACGAACATAATTTTATTGACCAATTTCTTTTTATTGATTTTATTTGTAGATTAAATACATACCCTTGAATATTTGCATGATTGTTTGCAAGCAAAGTATTTATTGTGCGAGCCCAGCAAAGTAAATAATTATTGTACAAACCCAATTTGTAATATGCTATTCCTGTATTTTTGCTAGTAAATATGATTGATTGAGTGTTATAACTATACAATTTCCAGGCTAACGCTTGATTTAATTACCGTAGTGAATCTAAGTACCTACGAGTAAGTACCAAATGAAAACTAACACACACTGAAATTTTATAAAATATAAATACTTAGGCTTAATTAAACAGATTGTAATTCCAGCTGACATGTCAACTATAAGGCAAATGACTAATTTTTTGCAAAGCAATGTGTCATCGATAAACACATTTTTCTGTTTGAAGGCCAAGTCGATCCATCCTACCAAAAACTTTCATCCACTCCAAACATAAGGGTATGCTCCAAACTAATAAAGTAAAATAACCTTTAGTTCAAAGCAACAATCAACTTACGAATTCTTAACGGAATTCCTAACTAAAGGAGATCTGAATCTACCTACAAAGTTTGGAAACTTGAGCCGGCAAACTTTGTACCCTTTTTCTTGTACTTAAACAAGGAGGACCTATTGATCTTTGAAGTAATAAGCAACATGACATTTTCTACCGATTCCTAAAATGTACGAGCTTTTTTCCTTTTATACTTGTGACGTTCTTGTATGTTTTTAAAAGTTCTTATTTAACTTAACTCTTCGTATGTAGTCCTCCTCGTCGATTTCAATGACGGCGACCCTAGCAATATACCATTCTACGATTCTTAGGGTTCTGTACCTAAAGGGTACAACGGGACCCTATTACTAAGGCTCCGCTGTCCATATGTCTGACTGTCCGTCTGTCACCAGGCTGTATCTCATGAACCGTGATAGTTAGACAGTTGAAATTTTCACAGATGATATATTTCTGTGGCGGCTATAACAACAAATACTAAAAAACAGAATAAAATAAATATTTAAGGGGGTCCCATACAACAAACGTGATTTTTTTCAGTTTTTATAGATAACTAACGACCCGCCCCGGCTTCGCACGGGTTTATATGTCTTTATAATACATGCATGTATTATCCAACTAATACCTAGGATGGAAGGTATTAGTTGGACAGAAAGAAGAACAAACGAAGAGGTTTTAAATCTGACAGGAGAAAGGAGATGTCTACTAAAAACTATTGAAAACAGAAGGGGAAAAATGTTGGGGCACCTGATACGACATGACAATTACATAAAAACTATAATTGAAGGAAACATAGGAGGAAGGAGAGGCAGGGGAAGACCAAGACGTGCGTTTATGGACCAAGCTAAAGAGAAAGTTAATGCAAGGTCGTATCAAGAGCTCATAACAGTTGCAGAGAAAAGAACAGAATGGCGATTACACCACCGACAAGAGCCCCGCTCTTAAGTTTATGATGATGCATGTATTATACAAAAAAAAACCTTCCTCTTGAAGCACTCTATCTATTAAAAAAAATAGCATCAAAACCCGTTGCGTAGGTAGTTTTAAAGATCTAAGCACATGTTAATATAGGGACAGACAGACAGCGGGAAGCGACTTTGTTTTATACTATGTAGAATGTTACGGAACCCTTCGTGCGCGATTCGGACTCGCACTTGGCCGGGGTTTTTTTAAATATTTTTTAAAATATTTGTATAGATTCGATAGTCAACTGGTATTTTTATTTCCTCAAAATAATATCGCTTTATGCAAATAAATAATGGTTGTGAACGTTATACATATTTGCGCCAAAAAGGCGGCCGCCATTTTCGTGACGTGATAACTGTAACACCAAACCACAGACTACAGAGATACAAGTACAGTCAGTAGTTAAAAGTGTCAACTAGTTATGAAGTGTCCAGTATAAAGTGAGCTCTAAATGGCCTATCAATTAAATTCCGTGACCGTACCTACTATTTATGTGCAGAAACATATAAACGTCAACTATGCATGTCCTTCTTATCTTCACCTTCTAAGTTTTGCATTTGCTGTTCTGACGTCACAGAAGACAAAATGACGGTCGGCGTTTTGTGTGACGTAACATACAGATAATAAAACTACACTTTTAATTTTCAAATAAACAAAAAATCTTATGTTTGTGTAACCAAAATAACCAAATAGTGTTATATTCGTATTTCTTATGGTAAAAACTAAATAAACTAAATGCTTTGATAATATCTTCTATACATATAATAAAGCTGAAGAGGGTCGAAAGTCTGTACATGGAAGATATTCGAAAAAAAATTGGCTATGGATACTTAAAATCGATAACAGAACACGTTCCAACAGTTTTTAGAATTTTTGTCTGTTTATCTGTTTGTCTGTTTATCTGTTTATCTGTTTGTCTGTTTATGTGACCGCGCATCACGTGAAAACGGCTGTACCGATTAAGATGAAATTTGGTATAGAGATAGTTTGAGTCCTGGGGAAGTACTTAGGGTAGTTTTTATCCTGGAAATCAACCCCTAAGGGGATGAAATGGGGGGTGGAAATTTGTATTGAGCTACTTAAACCGCTGCACCGATTTAGATAAAATTTGGTATATAATTAGATTGAGTCCCGGGGAAGGTCAAAGGATAGTTTTTATCCCGAAAATCTTCCCTTTAGTGGGTAAAATGGAGGGGTGAAAATTTGGATGTAATCCATTTTGATAAAATTTGGTTTAGAGGTAGTTTAAGTTCTGGAGAAGGACATTGGATAGTTTTTATTCTGGAAATCTTCCCCTAAGGGAGTGAAATGGGGGGTGAAATTAGGGATGGACTCCGTTTAGACCAAATTTGGTATAGATATAGTTTGAGTTCCAGAGAATGACAAGAGATAGTTTGAATACCGAAATTCATCCCCCAAGGGGATGAAATAGGGATGAAAATGTGGATAAATTCCATTTAGTTAAAATTTGGTATAGAGATAGAATGAGTCGCAGGGAAGGACAATGCATAGTTTTTATCCTGAAAAATCATCTCCTGAGGGGGTGAAATGAGGGGTGAAAAATTGGATAAAACCGATTTAGATGAAATTTGGTATGGAGATAGTTAGTAGTCCTGGGGAAGGGCTTAAAATAATTGTTAGTCCAGAAATCATCTCCTGAGGGGGTCAAATGGGGTATAAAAATTTGGATGGATCCCATTTACGGTATAGCGAGTTGGAGTCTTGGGGAAGGACATAGGATAGTTAACTCTTGAAAATCATCCCCTAAGGGGGTGTAATTGGGGATGAAAATTTGTTTGTGACCCATTTTGATGAAATTTGGTTGAACAATAGTTTGAGTCCCGGAGTATGACAACGGATAATTTTAATCCCGAAAATCATCCCCTCAGGGATGAAATAGGGGGCGAAAATTTGGATAAAACCCATTTAGATGAAATTTGGTAAAGATATAGAAGGAGTCCTAGGGAAGGACAATGCATAGTTTTTATCCCGAAAAATCATTTCCTGAGGTGGTGAAATGAGGGTTTAAGATTTCGATAGAACCCATTGAGATGAAATTTGGTATAGAGAGAGGTCTCAGTCCAAGGAAAGAACATAGAATATTTTTTATTCCGGAACACATGAAATGAGGAAATAAGGGAATCACATAAGGGGGTGAGAAATGGTGGATGAAAATTTGGATTGAACCCATTTATGGTATAACGATAGTTAAGGAAGGACATAGGATAGTTTTATCCCGAAAATCATCCCCTAAGAGGGTGTAATTGGGGGTGGAAATTTGTTTGTGACACATTTTGATAAAATTTGGTTGAAAGATAGTTTGAGTCCTGGAAAAGGACAAATAATAGTTTCTATTCCGGAAATCATCCCCTAAGGGGGTGAAATGGGGGTGAAAATTTGGATGTAGCCCATTTAGATGAAATGTGGTATAGAGATAGCTGGAGTCCTGGAGCATTCTCCATGATTTTCGGGATAAAAACTACCCGTTGTCATAACAACGGATAGTTTTTATCCCGAAAATCATCCTCTAAGGAGGTGAAATAGGGGGTGAAAAATTGGATGGAACCCATTTACGGTATATAGCGGTAGTTGGGAGTCCTGGGGAATAGGAACATTATATAGGTAAATATATGTATGTGACGTTCCATTCCAAGGGTAAAGGTACCTTATGGCGGTAGTTTCGAAGATGTTTTCTAAAACGGGGTAAAAAATACGTTTTATTATGGCGGCTATTTTGAAAACTATTAGATGTAACATTTTGTTGACGTATCTTTATTTTTAATATAAAATATTTAAATTACAAGTCAGTTAATTTAGTCCTACGGTTTAGTAGAAAAGGTCCTTACGGCCGTGTGATATGAAAATATGCAAAATAATAATGAAAAAAGCCTACATGCATCTATTATGGTGAGGCGGGTCATAGAAACCAAGTTTGCGGCGGAGTCTATTTTGTAAAAAAAGGCGTTCGGAGTAAGCTAATCTATAAAATCATGCAACTCAGCCATAATGACCCTTTCCTTCATACAATCCATACTAATATTACAAATGCGAAAGTAACTCTGACTGTCTGTTAACTTTTCATGCTTAATTTGGTTGAAATGAAATTTGGTGTAGAGATACTTTGAATTCCGGGGCCTTCCCAAAGAATCCTTACTAAAGATAGTTTTTATCTAGAAATTCATCACCTAAGGGGGTGAAAAGGGGGGAGAAAGTTACGATATAAACGAGTTCCGCGCGGACGAAGTCGCGGGCAAAAGCTAGTAATTATGATAAATGAAAATACCCTATTACGGATTTGCACTATTGTGAACTCTGAGCTCTGATGTAGCTGGCTAGGTCAGTGTGGTGTACTCATAGGAAGGTTTAAGCCCCTCTTTTTGGCAATTGGCGTTTTGTGTCTAAGGTTGTTAAACGGTTGGAGGCTCTGTTAATGCACCGTCTTCGTATGTAAGTTATCCTTATCATCCTTCTAGCATTATACCCGGTTGTGCTCTATAGGCCCGGGGTCCAATTTGGCACCTAATCCCAAAATTTGAGAAGCACTAGTTTTACGAAAGCGAATGCAAGCTTACCTTCCAACCAAGGGAAACCATTTGGACCTTATGAGATTAGTCCGGTTTCCTCACGATATTTCCTTCACCCAAAAGCCGCTGTTTAATAGGTAGGTATTCCTTCAAAATTTGCCAACTATTTTTCAGCCACATACCGACCATCAATAACGTTCTTTCTCTAAGCAGTCGCCTACTAAGAACACACGGCAGTCGTTCCCAAAAGAAAGAAAGAAAGAAAGAAAGAATATATTTATTTGTAAAAAAAAAGAACTAGACTTTATTGAGATTAACCTAGTTAAACTATTACGAGAGTAACTAAACGAGTCTAGAAGTCCTTCTTTTTGGGAGAAAAAGATAGCAGCTGCTTTCAAAAATCTAGTACCTATGCCATTTTCGAGACTAGAAACGGAACTTAGCAGTTTTCGTCAGCTTGAATTAAAATTATTTTTCTATTAAAACTGCGACACAAACGTCATAAACGTTTCAAACTTCACCTGCCCAACTTTCCCTGGAAACAGTCAACGAAAGTAATATTGTATGCGGCGACAGTATACATGCCGAGTACATAAACCTCTTTTAACTAAACTTTGTTGCCGCAACTTTGTTGTAAATTGTTTTAGCATTAATTTTGTTTGTGTGTGTGGCTTGTCAACTTGGCTTGTTAGAGACTCGGTTAATTTGAAAGATGGGTTTTTTACGACATATTAATTGAAACTAGACCTCAATTTCAATCGCGACCTAACATGCCAAAACAAGCGCGCGAAAAATAAGGTATTAAAATGCGATCGAATATAAGGTACTATATGGAAGGTTCGGTGGTGCAAGGGAAAATCGCGGGCAAAAGATCTCGTGGGCGCTCTCCAACACGATGGACAGCCCTCATCAAAGCGGCCACAGAAGACACAATCAATGATTGCTCCCACCCCGCCAAAAACAGAGCAACATAGCGACGCATTGCA
Organism: Epinotia brunnichana; assembly: GCA_963854355.1. Lineage (NCBI taxonomy): Eukaryota > Metazoa > Arthropoda > Insecta > Lepidoptera > Tortricidae > Epinotia > Epinotia brunnichana. The sequence goes on from OY977952.1 coordinate 24,247,359, forward strand.
AGAGCTGCGGTGATGCAAAAATTGACCGTGACTTGACCACGACCATTCTGTCAAAAGTGCAATACTAAGAAGTGTAGGTACTACCTAATGTACGATTCCCACTGAACAGGGCGGAGGGCCTGGTCGTGTGGCACCGCATTGCAACGGATGTGCGAGCACCTGAGATAGAGTGCACTAGGCAAAAGCCGGACGAGCTGGTCAGATGCGATGACAGCCAAGAACAGCCGTTCACGTCCGCAGGGAGCCGGCCAGCCGCAAATCCATTCAAATATGAAAATCAAAAAATCAAAACCAGTCAGGTCGGTGAGAATCATAAATACAATTGAGGCTATATGCGGGTTCTGCGATTGCGAAAATGAAGCAAACTTGTCTGAAATTGTAGGTGAGTGACGGCTTTGAGTGTTCACACTGTTCACTTCTTTGGTTTCAAAGGTACATTAAGTTGGTGTCTATGATAGCAGTCGTTAAGTCGTGTGGGGGTTCAAGATCTGAGGGTGAAATGCGATTTTTTCATAGTCAAGTTGGGCATCATTGAAAACCGTTTAGCCATTAAGGTCTAGTTTAACCTCTGGGATATTGGATGGCAGTCGCTTCCATAAAAACTAAGAACCTACGTCTATTCTAGGGATCGCGGACACAACAAGCATACTCAAACTCATACTCATTCACATTATTATATAAATATCTATATATCTATCTATTCAGCCCGTATCCACCCACTGTTGAGTCTTCTTTATTACGCCACTCTCCCCGGTCCTGTGCTAATCTCATCGACTGTTTGCTTCCTGTTCGGCAGATATCATCGGTCCATCGGGCTGGTGGTAACCATTCAGTAACCCGTTTTGTCCATCTCCCATCTTTTCTCCTCGCCAAGTGTCCGGCGCACCCCCACTACTTACTTTCGTTCGGCGCCGGATTTCAGTGTTAGGGACACGATCTACAAGGGAGATGCCTAAGATGGCTCGCTCCATGGCTCTCTGCGCCACATTCATTTTGTGCAGTACTCCCTTGGTGAGTGCCCAAGTTTCCGTTCCGTAAGTAAAGGCAGGCAAGATACATTGGTTAAATACTTTTGTTTTAAGGCACTGTGGGATTTTGGACTTTAGGACCTCCGCCAGGTTACTGAACGCAGCCCATCCTAGCTGGATTCGTCGAGCGACCTCTTTCCCCTGGCTCTCTTGGCCAAAATATAAACATTGCCCAAAAAATATGTAATCATCCACAAGTTCCACGTGAGAACCACCAACAATAACATTTGGTATACTGAGTGGATGATTTGCCATGATCTTGGTCTTGGCCATGTTCATATATTATTAATCACAAAATTGCATATTACTATCATGTAAGTTCTGTAAATGTTTATACATATTCATCATCATCATCATATCAGCCGAAAGACGTCCACTGCTGGACATAGGGGAGGGCTGCAAAGAGTGCCACAATGACCGGTTTTGCGCCACCCGCATCCAGCGGACTGCCGCGACCTTTACCAGGTCATCAGTCCACTTATTCTACTCGTACCCACGCTGCGCCTTCCGGTACGTGGTCGCCACTCGAGAACCTTTCCGCCCCAACGGCCATCGGTGTACATATTATTTAATTATTATCATTATAGCTAAGAACTAAATCGACAGAATAAACTTGTTTTCAAAAAAAACCGGCTAAGAGCGTGTCGGGCCACGCTCAGTGTAGGGTTCCGTAGTTTTTCGTCCGTCACAGGTAAGTGTGTGAAATTATTTTGTAATTTTTTTTCAAAAACTATTCAACCTATCAAGTTCAAAATAATTTTCCTAGAAAGTTTTTATAAAGTTCTACTTTTGAGATTTTTTTCATATTTTTAAAACTTATGGTTCAAAAGTTAGAGGGGGGACACACACATTTTTTTTTACATCTGGAGCGATTGTCTCCGAAAATATTAACATAATCAAAAAAATATTTTAGCAAACCCGTATTCATTTTTAAATACCTATACAACAATATATGACACGTTAGGGTTGAAATGAAAAAAAAAACACCCTACGTTACGTATAGGGGAGGTACCCTAATAAAATTAAAAATAAACACTTTTTATTTTACAACTTTGTCGGCGTGATTTATATACATATTAGTACCAAATTTCAGCTTTCTAGTGCTAAAGGTTACTGAGATTATCCGCGGACGGACGGACAGACAAAGCGAAACTATAAGGGTTCCTAGCCGACTACGGAACCCTAAAAAACGCACTCAAATTGGCTTATCCTTTTGGGAACTACAATGCTACAAACAGGTGTATACACATATACGCACGTAACCTTATACTAGTAACACCCAGTGCGTTGGGGGTTAAAATAGCGCACAATTCTGACGTTTAACCTCAAAATATTTATTCCCGTTCCGCAAAATCGGGCTTTAAACATTCATTTATTCCCCCTAATATGCGGCTATCTGTATTCACCGGATAGATCTAAAAGTATTCGCTGCATCACTATTTCATTCAAAATCCTTTAGAGTTTCATGTAAACGACGTTCAAATGCCCGCCGATACGAGAACGCTAAGGAGATAAGGTTTTCGAGGCGCTCGTAGTTACCTGCTGTGTATTCACAACTGGTTTCACCACACGTAACCGCTCACCTCTAGTATACATTGGCGCTAGGATTCGTAAGAACAACACGTAATCGGAGCTCAGGGTTACTCTGGTTTGTCTAAGATAAGGTGATGTGATGCGTTGAGAATAACAGCCCTGGCAATAGCTTTAAAGGCGTAATAACGGTAAGCTCTTTAAAATTTGGAGGATTATATGAAGCGTAGTCTAAAAAGTGCCGGGTAATTGCGTGACTTTCCTTTCTATCAACAGTCATGTTCTGCTTCAAAACTAACAAATTTATGACCTAGATTTCGAGCAGGTACACGTAGGTAAATACCTGGGAGTTTCCTGTTTTCGATGTTTTTCATCAGATTTCTATAAAATAATTTAACACACATAATATAAAATATCTACTGCTGCTGCGCTGAACCAAGTTTGCAGTGATCTTACTTACAAAGCTAGCCGTTCTGGATTCAATTGACGATTTTAAACAATCATTGATTTGCTACAAACTTTGGATTTTAAATAAAACTAGAGTAAACCGAAGAAGATATGTATTATAATTATATTTTTTAGAGAGGTAGGGCACAGCGGAATGTCATCTCGGTCGTATGTAGAGCAGCCCAACTGGGGAAGTACCTCCACGTTACAGAAGACCGCAGCCATAATAGCACCACTGCTTTGTAGTGTTGCTATATTATTGCATGGTATGAAGCATGTGGTGTTGTGTTCCTGGTGGTGAGCAAGGTCGTCAGAGCTCCCTAGGGTGCGCTGTGTTGGGAGTGAGGGACCTGCATGTCTCTATCTGCCAAGACAGCGAATCCTCAAGTGAATAAGGGGTCAGCAACGCACTTGTGATTCTTCTGGAGTCACAAGTGTCCATAGGCGACGGTACCAGCTTAACATCAGGCAGGCCGTAAGCTAGTTTGCCACCGTAGTTTTATAAAAAAAAAAAATTACGTGGGTATTTCAAAAATCATGAAACTTAAAACGATAAACCAACTAAACGAGCACAATGAATTTGCGAAAGTTTTCCGAAACCATCCCTCTTTCACAATTGACTGGCTTCTAATAAACACCATTCCATTATCAACTCTAAACCCATCACCAATAAGGTTCACATATACCAATTACGACGACGACGATTATATACGACTTTTTGTCTCAGGTCACCAAATTGCCCATTTCCCCCTTCTTATTGCTAGGCTGATATTCACAACAACGTTTATCATACCATATTTCGTTTGAGAAATCCAGTATAAGTGTAACCGCCATTTACGCTTAGTTATCAACATTTTAAAGTCAAGTTATAATAGAGACGTATTATGCGGCGTATTGAGACGGGTTGCGGGTTGATTGTATCGCGTCTATAAATATCTATACTTTGGAACTTTTGTCCGGTGTGCTTCAAAATGGTACACATATAAACATACACATATGGTAATAGACTGAACAGATTTGTTGGAATTGTTGAGGTTTTTTGGCCCATGATAAATATTGCGGTTTTTGGCCGGCAGGAGTCAGCTGGTCGACCACGTTACGCATTATACGCACGTTAGGTACCTAGATCTAAATGTCAAATTTTATTTGGGAAAATGACAGTTGTATTGTCCTAGCGCGCGTTCGGATCGTTACGTGATTATCCCTCAGGATGGGGAAGCGAAGTTCTCTTCATTGTAATACATAGTTGAATTAAAAATAAAACAAAATTTAATAATTTACGCGCCGCGACACGCCTTCATGCCAATTTACTTGCGATTTGTCACAAACGCGGGTCGACAAAGCGTCCGGCGAAAGCACCAGAACCGAACACTTTTTGACTACCTAAGTATTAGGTATAAATATATAGTATTCAATATGTTGCTAAAAGTATGGTATGCCAATCAATACATTTGACGAAATACATAAACGCTTTAATAAGTTTCTGTCAAAAAATTCATTTTTGGTAAATACAAGCTTTTACGGTGGTAAATACAAGCTTTTACGGCCGACTTTACTTTTCTGCATACCATCATCAAGTACTCATTGAGACGATTCTAACGAGCCCAAACTCGATGGGGTTGTGTCGTTTTATTGCGGAGTTCTTAAGGACACCTTCCAGCTCCAGCATCAGATTAGCTCCAAGTCATCAAAATTGTCATGCGATATACATATACTTGCAAAATTTCAGCTCAATTGGATAACGGGAAGTGACTGAAAAATGGATTGCAAATTTTGACAGACAACTTACATACTTACATACTTACATGTTTACATATTTACATACTTACATATTTACATACATACGAACAGTGCAAGTTAATATAAAGCTTGTAAAAAAAACCCAGGTACCTAAGTTATTGTTTGCCTAAAAATATTTTTATCAAATCATTAGTTGGAAAATGATATCAGTGTGAAACGTTAAGTTGGGAAATAAAACTTCGCCAAAATAAAAATATGGGACAAATAGTTTGGGAGTAAAAAAATCGCTAAATAATTTTCGCCGAAACATTATAAATATAATAGTAAACCTTCACCTTTATAATATTAGTATAGAAAGTATGGATTTGTGGATCGCCTTTTTTTCAAGCAATAGGTAAGTTTGATATTTCACAGTAGCTTTTTGGTGAAAGAACATCGTAAGGAAACTGGTCAGGTCAAGGTCTAGTTTTGCCACTGGTTTGGAAAGTCAGATGGCAGTCGCTTTCGTAAAACTAGTGCCTACGCCAATTCTTGGGATAAGATGCCAATCACTGAGGGCTCGATAGGAACTACCCAAACAAACGCTAGAAGAATGATGATTGTATACAATCAACAGTTTTATTACTAACTAGTTTCCGCCCGCGACTTTGTCTGCGTGGACCCGGGATTAAATGGGTTCTTTATTTTAATCCAGGCTATAAACTATCTTCGTGCAAAATTTCATTCAAATCGGTTGAGCCGTTTAAGCGTGATTGAGTAACAAACATCTGAATTATAAAAATCCAAACTTTCGCATTTATAATATTAGTAGGATAAAAAAAGTAATAAAAAGTAATAAAAGTAATAAAAGTTTTATTTGGCATATTTTCTTACATTAATTTCCAGAGGTCTCCGCACTAGGCTTCGCCTGTGTCGCGGGGAACCAGTTAAAAATTACATTTTGGAATTATGTTACAAGGTACTTACATTCAAAGTATAAACTATAGGAACTTAAAACGGGACTTAAACCTTAAAAAAGAAAAAATTACATTGCACTTTTAGAAAATTACTAAACTGTAAACTTAAGCTAAAGTTTAATGTCTAAAATAACTTCTGTGAGATAAGTTGATACTACGGAAGCCTAGCTTATAGGAAAGTTTAAAAACTAGGTACTTAATGTTTGTATTATGTAGAAGCAAACCATCTTGTGTTGGTGTTGGTGTATTTACATTAAACTACTCTGTCTGTCTGTCTTGTACTCGAAACTACAATGGGGTTCGCATATTACTACTCTTTCGAAAAAATTAAGTTCGGCAGTACACTGCCACACGGCGTACATGCCCGTGAAAAAGATAAGGCTACTCACTGACATAGTTACTGCGAGGTTAGTTTACTTTAGTTATTTTCATAGCGTCAAGTGCTACGGTATTTTGTTATGGGGTAGAGCTGCCGATGTTAACACTATTTTTTTTTTACAAAAACGTGCAATCCGAGCGATATATGGCTTGAAAAGCCGTGAGCTCCCTAAGAGAATTATTTTAAACTATTGGGATTATGACCGTGCCAAGTCAGTATATTTATGAAAATATTATGTATGTTAGGAAGAATCGAGAAAAATTTCTTAGAGGATGTGACATTCATAAGATAAATACTAGGAATAAATTTAAATTGATAGCAGTAAGTAGAGTTCAAAAGTCATTTGTGGGGCTCTGTACACGCTACTACAAGAAGCTACAATACCATGTTTTGGACCTGTCTAAAAATAAATTTAAGTCCTTTGTAAGGAAAACTTTGAAAAATAGAGCTTATTACAGATTGGACGAATATTTACCAGATAAGGATATATGGACAAATGACAATGCCATTACTTAAGTTACCTCTTGTATAAAACTATATATGTAAAACTTGACATTCAAAAAGTGTTCGCCATGAATTTATTTTGAATAAATGATTTTAAAATTTGAAATATATTCCAAGACAGAGTCGATCTTTTCGCTTATTGCATTTCGTGCTGAAATGACAGGTGTAATAATTGACTTCTTGTCTATCGAGGACAGTAATAACACTAAACATAATTATTACATATAAATATATGAAGATGAACATCACGATCTGTCATTGACCTAGTCAAAATGAGTCAAACATCAGACCGATGCGCAAACATCGAACGGCGCAGTGTAAACCGATTCGACTCAGACACAGGCACAATATAGCAAAAGCACTTCACTTGCCTGTATTTGCTAAACATTTCGAGAAGGGTATATTTCCTTTGACATAGATAAAAGAAATGCAGAGCGATATTTGCGAATACTGAGCAAAGTAGATATAGGAACATAATAGAAAACCACACCAACGTGGAGTTTTATAAAAAACGGAATCCTTATAGGATCATTTTGTCGTACGTCTGTCTGTCTGTCTTTAACATAAATATAAGTTTCTGTCAAAAAAAATATTTTTGGTACAAGCTTTTATTGCCAACTGTATTTTTCTGTATACCATCATCAACTCATTGAGACGATTCTAACGAGCCCAAACTCAAAGGGGCTTCGTCGGTCAAATACTGTATTCCCAAGGCCATCATCTCTCCATCATCAGATCAGCTCGATGGTACCATAAGATTGAATTGTTATCCAGAATATAAATTAAATTAACTCAATCGGATTACGGCAAGTGACTGAAAAATGGATTGCATGACGGACAGCTTACATACTTATATACTTACATACATATGTACGAACAGGTCAATTTTATACACCGTGGGCGTTAATAACCCGAAAGATTTTAACCACGCATTCCGGAGGTCATTAGGAGTAAAAAATGTTACATGAATCCAATCCAAATTCAGCAAAAAATATAAAAAAAAAATCTGTATTTTTTTCGGTTTTTTAAATAAAATTTGGATAAGTATCGCATCCTGGATGGAAATCATCCCTTTTAATAAAATGGTAACAATTATTTCTCCAAAAAATAATGAGTTTAGTGAGTGGTAGCTGTCACTTTGATGTATGTCAATAACGACTCGAAACTTGGCAACATCGGCAGCAACGTCTCCATCAAAAGAGCTTAATGCACTTTACTAATCACAATAAATAGTTTACACATGAAAATGATAATATTATCTTCAAAACTAAGCAGGATTTGACTGGGGTTCAAATAACATTTTTTGCGCCTAATGACCTAAGGAATGCGTGGTTAAAATATTTCGGGTTATTAACGCCCACGGTGTATAAAACTTGAAAAAAGATACGGTTTATGCCGCAAAAATCGTATATTTCGATACTCTCAAGGGAATCAAAATTTATAAGGTACTTTCCGTTGACATGAAACTATGAAATTTGGCAAGTAATATCGTCTTATGCTACAAGCGCAGGGAAAAAGCGGAAAACTATACATTTTTGACGACCGCTTTAGCCTAGTTGGTAGTGACCCTGCCTACGAAGCAAGAGGTCCTGGGTTCGAATCCCGGTAAGGGCATTTATTTGTGTCATGAGCACGAATATTTGTTCCTGAGTCATGGATGTTTTCTATGTATTTAAGTATTTATTTCTCTATATAAGTATGTATATCGTCGTCTAGTACCCATAGTACAAGCTTTGCTTAGTTTGGGACTAGGTTGATTTGTGTAAGATTGTCCAAATATATTTATTTATATTTTTATTTTATATTTGTTATTTTGTACGGAACTCTCGGTGGGCGAGTGCAACTGCCCCATTCTGTAACTTATTTTAAGCTCACCTCAACGCTCACCCACAATTATACCTTGACACCGCGATGCGTAGTAATTAAGCGCAGGTAGAGGTCTAGTTTCGTTACGGGTGTGCCGCATTAACGCGTAATGAATAACAGCCCTGCTCAATGAGCTGGTGCTGAGGCAGGATGCCGATGTGTTGGCATAAGGGTTTTATGTATTAATATTTAGTTAGTGCTACTTTTGTTTTATTTGTTTGTATAATGTATATAACTGTCATGTGTCATGTACTATATTTATTATTTTTAAGTCCTTACATTGTAGGCGCTTTGGTTGTTTACTGTAAGCCTGTAATGTAAATTATTAAATAAAAATAAGAAATGTTGATTATGATGTGACAGCACTGACAGCTGTCATTCCCTGCTTGATCGACACTTGTTGTCATTGCTAATGTTTTGTTCAAAAACGTACAGTTGGGCAGTTTCTGGTGATAATGTGGACACGCGGCACAAAAGCACCAAATTTTTTTCAGGTACTAGTTAGGTAAGTAGCTTTAAGTTTTCGATAGGAACCAACTCCTCCGTCGGCCATCTTTTTTTTATGGGGGTCATTTTGAATTATAGGTATATTATTAATATCTCGGGTTCTAAATCACTTAGAATCACAAACTTGGTGTCTAAATATACATATTTGGGGTCAAGAAATTCAAAAATATATTTTTTAGGGTCGAGTTTCTAAAGCTTACCATACGGAACCTGTTACCAAGCCTCCGCTGTGGGTCCGTCTTTCTGCGTGTCAGGAATAGCTAGATTGTTAACTTTATTATTCTTTTATTGTTTGTAATTATAGCAGATATAGTTATACATAGTCTGCAGAAATTTCAAGTGTCTGTCTATTACGGTTCTAGAGATAGACCGTTTGTAATGGGCGAGAAAAAAAAACGCCTTAAAATGACTTTCAATGTATGGGAGCACTGTTTAATTTAAAATATATTTTTATTTTATTAATTTTACATATAACAGCAAAAGAAATACAAACTCTGTGAAAATTTGAACAGTCTAGCTATTACTGACACACAGATAGACGGACCCATAGCGTAGGCTTAGTAACAGGGTTCCGTTTGCTATCATTTGGGATATCGACCTTAAAAAATATCTAGTTGAATTCCCTGACCCCAAATATGTATACTTAGACACCAAGTGTGTGATTCTAAGTGAATTAGAACCCGAGATATTAATAATATACCTATAATTCAAAATGATCCCCATAAAAAAAAGATGGCCGTCGGAGGAGCTGGTTCCTATCAAAAACTTAAAGCTATGTACCTTACTAGTACCTGAAAAAAATTTGGTATTTTTGTCCGGTGTGTCCGCATTTACGACAATTTGTTCCGGCAGTCTGCCCCACTAGTATTATTTAATCGTGTTAAGGCGCTGTCAATACCAAAATCGCGCACACTGTTTATTTGTATCGGAGTAAACCCTTTGAGTATTAAGCCCACTGGAGATGTCATACACAGGCGACCCCCTCCGGCAAAGTACATTGGTCAACTGGTCAACCACGTTATATAAAACTACTTAAAGTCGCTTCATCGCCATTTTGTATCGATCCGTGTCGCGTGACGTTTCTCTCGAAAAATGGTGAATTGTGCAGTATTATCATGTAAAAGGCGATCTGACAGCTCAAATTCGCAACAAGTTCGCGTTTCCTATCATAGGTAAGTATTTTAACTAACTATTAAATGTGTATTGAAGTACAATTTCCATTTAAAGAAAATACCGTTTGCGATACGTAAACGACAGAAAATGTAAACATGGTGTCGTGGTACGGGGTCGAATCTGTCTTTAGGGGTGCGATAAAAGTATGAAAAGCGACTCAACATTTGAATGAATCATTCATTCATTCAATCTCTGTGTCAGTTTTTTTATTAGATATTGAATTAAAGAGTAGGTATATATGTATGTTACATTTGAATCTTGTAAGGTGAATTAGAAAATTACTTTTCTCTGGACATACGTTGTTGAAATTTAGTCTTAAAAAGAAAAATATTGTTGGCAAAAAAAATATCTAGGTAAAAGGAATACATTTAGTGCGGGGGACCAAGAATGTATGTGTTATTCATATAATATTATTTATGTACTTTATGTTATACTATTATTTATATACTTTATGTTATAGGACATATAATTATAACTACTTTTATTATTTTTTTTTTTTTTGTGGGCCTTAATATGCCGCTTCGACCAGCAAGTGATCTATTGTGGCAGCCCTTGTTTTAGAGTTCACCGTTAAGTCCCGTTGCCTCCAGGAAATTCCAGATTCTTTGGGCGGTGATATGTTGTACTTCTTGTGGGTGCATTATGTGCCGCCCTAGGTAGGTACTTCTTTTATGCATGAGTGGTCCGCAGGAGCAGAGAATGTGCATTGCAGTCTCCTCTGTCTCCTGGCAGAACCTGCAAGTTGTGTCCTGCTTCATACCCATGTGAAACAGGTGTTTGTTCAATTTGCAATGTCCTGTCAGGATTCTTGTCACTGCGCAGGTTTTGTGCCTTTTAAATTGTAATAACTCTTTAGACAGCTTACTATTGAACCCTTCGATCAGGGCTTTAGCTTGTTTTTGTCCTTTGGTGAACTTCCACAGCTTGATTGCCTCTGATTTTTCCGCGTTGTTTAGCAGAGAATATGCTTTCCGTTTTGTGATGCCACAGAACGGTTCCGGGCCGACTAGGGCCGTGTCTGCGCCCTGCCTTGCAAGTTCATCTGCTCTTTCGTTTCCTACAATGTCGGAGTGCCCTGGTACCCATCTAAGTATGACTTTGTTGGAGTTCGCCAGGGTGTTTAGATTATTTTTACAATTCTGGACTAGTTTAGAGTAGGACTCTAGTGATTCTAGTGCCAGCAGAGCAGCTTGGCTGTCCGAGTTGATGTAGATATGTTGGTTCCTTAGGTTTCTTTCAAGATTTATCTCCACGCATTTATTTAATGCGAAGAGTTCAGCCTGAAAGATTGAGGCCTCCTTCCCCATGCTGACGCTAGCTTTGAACTTTGGCCTCTCACCGTAGATACCACATCCAACATCATCACCTTTTTTTGATCCATCTGTATACCAAATGTGGCTTCCCTCCTTGAAGTCCATTTGGTCATTTGTCCATTTGTCTCTCGGAGGTATTTCCACTGTATACAGTCTAGTGAATTTGCATTCCACGTATGTGTCGTCAGTGGGCATGCTTAGGTTTTTGTTATCAAAAACAAGGGCCTCAAGTTTGCTTAGCGCTTGAGAGCGCCATTTTGGCCTTGTTAGTGTGCATATCCTGTAGATGCACTGCTTCGCCTCCTTTTGCACTTGCAGGTGGAGTGGCGTTAGATCGAGCAGTGCATCCAAGGCTGCCCCCGGTGTTGAGCATAAAGCTCCTGTTGCTGTTAAGCAAGCTGTACGCTGAAGACTGCTTAACTTTGGCTGTCTTTTGGTGGACTTTGTTACACCAGACTGCAGAGGCGTATGTGATTATCGGCCTCACTACGCTTATGCCCCATCTTGCTCCTGCCATTCGACAGAAAGTCCACATGGCCATTTTTGCCTTTTGTATTGTGTTATTCAAATGAGCGTTCCAAGTTAGCCTTTGGTCAAAGGTAACTCCTAGGTACTTGACCTCATTTGAGTAGGGTATTTCCTGTCCATTCAGTTTTAATTTGGCAAGCTTATCTAGTTTCCTTTTCCTAGTAAAAGGAACTAGTACTGTTTTGCTCGCATTGATGGACAGGTCATTTTCTTTGCACCATTTGTTTATGGTGTTGAGCGCTCCTTGCATTAGGTTCGAAATTGTGTGGAGGCAGGGACCTTTGATTATGACTACAAGGTCGTCGGCATATCCTTGCGTGTCATAGTCTAGGTCCTTCATAGTTGCTAGGAGTTGGTCCACTGCCAGGGTCCATAGTAGTGGGGATAGTACGCCTCCTTGAAGACATCCTCTTGTGGTGTAAAATGTAAACTCAATTGCATTGAGGGTCAGAGTGACTATTCTATTTGATAGCATGCTCTGGATCCATCTGATGGTGTTTTCGTCCACACCCTTTGATGCCAATCCCTTAAGGATAGTCTCTGTGGGTGTGTTGTCGAAAGCTCCCTCGACGTCAAGGAATGCACATAGAGCTGTTTGCTTATCCTCTAGGGTTTTTTGCACTTTGTCGACCAGATCTAGTAGTGCAGTTTCCGTAGATTTCCCCTTTTGGTAAGCATGTTGGTTCAGACTCAATGGTCTGACTACCAGGTATTTCGCTCTTATGTGCTGATCAATGACTCTTTCCATCGTTTTCAGTAGGAAAGATGATAGACTAATTGGTCTGAAGGATTTGGGCTGTGAGTAGTCCTTTTTCCCTGCTTTTGGTATGAAGCGTACCTTGACTTTGGTCCATCGTTCTGGTATAGTACCCCAAGCAAAGCTAGCTCGGAATATTCTTACCAGGTGCGGGAGGACTAGATTTTGTCCTTGTTGTAGTAATGCAGGAAAAATACCGTCTTCTCCCGCCGATTTAAATGGTTTGAATTTCTTAAGTGCCCATATAACTTGGTTTGGTCTGAAAATGTTTGCAGCCAAATTCCAGTCGTTGTTATGTGCCCTCCGGTCTTGTGTGCTCCTTTGGGTGCATAACTGGGTATTACTGGTGGGATACGAGCCTGGAAAGTGGATAGTTCTAAGCAAGTCCATTGTTTCCACCTCCGTGGTCGTAAAGCTTCCGTTAGGTCTCTTAAGTAGACCTAGGTAATTGGTTGGAGTCTTGGAGAAAATCTTGTGAATTCTCGCTCCTTTGTGTGTTTGGGCGATCTCTTCACAAAATTTCCGCCACGACTTCCTTTTGGCTTTTCTGATCTGTTTGTTATATTCAGTCAGTGCTCTACCGTACCTTTCCCACTCGTTTGGTCTGGTTGAGTGATTGAATATTCGACGGGTGGAGACACGGAGCTTTTCTAGCCTTCTGTTCCACCATGTCGTAGTGTAATTTGTGGTTGATTCTCGCAATGGGCAACTCTGTTCGTAGGCCTTGTAGATGCCGTTGGAGAGTTGATTTACTGCTATATTGAGGGAATCTGGATTTTTAACATATTTTGGGATATCCTTTAGAAAGTTCTCCAGGTGAGCTCTGTAAGCTTCCCAGGACGTTTCTCGTGGATTACTTACTTTATGTTATAATTATATATCCTTTTAGATTTCCAAAAGATCCCTATATATAGGAGAAATGGAGAAAATTTTGTAATAACGAAAATTATTCTTGGAAACCTACACGTACAAGTGTTATCTGTTCGGAGCACTTTACTCCGGAAAGCTACATAAATGATTCTAACAGAAAGACATTGATTGAAGGTGCAATACCTTCTTTGCGACTATGTCCTTGTTTGGTGAATTTCTTTTTTTCTTTGTTTTTCCTAAATCTGCGACTAGTAGTTATACATTTAATTTTTAAACCCGGCTTTTTTTCCTTAAAATCAAATTAATGATAACAAATTAAATATTGCCCCATTTTTACACTTATTTTCGAATATATCCAAGATACAAGATATTTATTCATAAAAGTCAATGTTTTACAAGCCAGGTATGTACATAATAAGTAGTATTATTTATTAATTACATCGGATGTCAAATAAGGTCGCATATAGCTTTATATGTCTGAGTGATACAGGAAGTTTCAATTCAAAAATATTATTTACTAAATTGTGATGCCTTAACTGTAAGGTTATGTAGGTGCTCCTAATACTTAGGGCCAGTGCACGTCTCAACAAATTCGTCAACGCTGTAGCATGCTATGTTGTTTAACATAGTTTTAAGTTTGTTGTCGAACATTTTTTCAGTTTTTGATTGTTTTATCTCCTCTGGTAGCAAGTTATACAATTTTGCGCCTAAGACCCCAAGTGACTTCTGGGTCTTTGCGAGCCTGCACCGCGGGATAAATAAGCGGTTGTTCCAACGAGCCGACGAATGGGTAGCGTATTGGTCCACGTTGGCCCTAACATACTTGCAAGCGGTTAATATGTAAACACTGGGAAGGGTAAGTATCTTAAGCTCCTTAAATAGATTTTTAGCAGGATGGTCGTATGACTTTCCGCTAATTATACGAATAGCACGTTTTTGTAATTTAAATGGTCTATCTCGGTCCGCTGCTGTTGCCCACAGGTCAGCACCCAGAATTAGAATAGCGTGAAAGTAGCCATAGTAGGCTTTTTTAACATTGTCATATGACAAGGTCGGTGCAATTCTGGAGAGTGCATAACACGCGGAAGACAGTTTGTCGCACATGCGGTCAATATGAGGGGACCACGTGAGTCCGGAGTCAAGGATGAAGCCTAGATATTTTACCTCTTTTACTTGTGGTACCTCAATGCTATTTAGCTTTATGTCTAGTTTGTTCTGAATGTTCTGCCTGAGCTGAAAATGTAAAATATTGGTTTTTTCCACGTTTAATAGCATTCCGTTTGCGGCAAACCATTGAGATATTTGGTGCATTGCAATTTCAACCTTAGAGTTTAAGATTTCAAGGCTATCCGCACTCACTAGGATGCATGTGTCATCAGCATATGTCATGAACTCAAGATCGGGACTGGCCGATGAGATGTCATTAACAAGTATTAGAAATAATATATTTCCCATTGTCGATCCCTGCGGTACAGCAGAATCACCATTTTTTTCCAAATCAGATCTAGAGTTCATAACGTATGTGCACTGCTTTCGGTTTTTTAGAAAGGAGCGTATAGTACTATGGAACTGACCGCCGACACCATACCTAGATAGTTTTTCGAGGAGCAACGAATGGTCGATCATCTCGAAAGCGCGCGACAGGTCGCAACAAATCGCAGCGACCTGTCGCCCGGCTTCGAGATGAGTCAGCGTCCGTGCCACTACGTCGCGCGTCGCGTCCGTCGTCGACCGCCCCGCTTGATAGGCATATTGCTGCGAATTTAATAAGTTATTATCCGCGAAGTATCTCATGAGTGATGAACTCATAAGGTACTCAAACACTTTAGAGATAATGGGGATTAGAGATATAGGCCGGAAACATTTCTCAAGCACAACCTCTCCCTTCCCTTTGTACACAGGTTGTATTTTTATTAGTTTTAATATATCAGGATATACCCCGCTAAGTAAACACTCATTAAACAAATTCAAGAGTAATGACACACCTACTCGTGATCCCAATTTCTAAAGCCTGACCACCACAAATATAAATGAGGATCGCCATGTTGCGGAATTTCACTGGAACTAATTTCTACACAGGCAATGATTTTATGAATATTTGTTGTTATTTGTGATTGGTTGGTGAATAATGTCAACGTCATTCGTGGTGGTCGTTCACATTTCTTTAAAGACAAATATTAACAAAACGCTAAAAATAATTCACAGTCGTGAGTGGAATATTATCAATAATGTGCAGGTACACGTGTTTACTACGTGTTTACTGTAAACGAAAGACTTTTTACAAAAAAAGAGCATTCCACTAAATGGTTTTTAAATAATGACATACATACAAATAAACATTTTTTTGGGTAGTATCTTCAATGTACAGAATTTTTCACTTTTACAATTTTATAATAAATAGTATAAGATAATTCAGTTCATTCATCAAACTGATTTGACTCATTCTTCAGATCTGTCCGTTGTGTCCCATCACTAACTTGTTCGTATGTATGCTGCAAGGTTACGTGAAAACTCTGTCTGTGTGCGTGTAATTTTTGATGTGTTAATTTTTTTTGTAGTGTGCGTTTATCTCTACAGCTAAATTTGTGTCTGTTGATTTATTCATATTTTGGTGGTGTGCTGTACGTGTTTACCTCACCCCCCGCTAAAAGTGGCAAAAAAATTTGTTCGAAGAGTTGACTTTATGACATCTCCAGTGGGCTTAATACTCAAAGGAGTAAACCAGACCGAGTGTTACTTGGGCGGCCAGGTTTTAGAAGAAAATAATGAATAAATATGAAAATAAAAAAAAAGTGTGGATTATTTGTGAAATATGGCTCGTTAGCGGTATAGGTATGAATATATGAACTTCATGTTTTTAATTGCAGATCCATACGACACAAAAATAAGGATGTAGAACCGTTTAAGATGATTTAAAGACAAATCTTTGCAATTATTTTCTATCGAGCCGATTTCATTTAATTATGTTTCGAGTCCGTCTACGGTCTTGGAAATATGATGAATATTAACATTCTTTTTTTGATGTGCTAGAACAAATAGTTTTTCTTAAAAACTGCTTAAATAATATAAATTTCAACTAATTTGGTCTTGTCAGCCTCTTAACCTACGAATAAAACAAATTTACTACTTTTTATTCTTATTTCATTGCAAGTTTGAGAAAACCACAATAAAAATCTCGGCGAGAAACGGGGTTGCCAGCTGTGTATCTCTATATATTTTTTTTAATCTGCAAGTATTAAATAGTTATTGTAATGTTTACAATATTAAGGAGGTCGTCACACTTCGGTTGCCAAGATACGAGCTATGATTGAAACGTGTTAAATTTAGCCTCAAACCGATACTGAAATGAAACAACTGTCAATTTGTTATTGAAAACGCTACTGGCAGCCGTAAAAACTATAATTTCACACCAACGCTCTCATAAAAACTATGCAATCCCGTTTTCAGCGTATACAAATATTTTAACCCGGCAAAAAGAATGGGCCGTTATACGAAGATTTACAATGACCAATATACCCGGCTCTGAACGTTCTGCAATTCGATTCGTCTAATTCACATCCCCATCGCATTTCAATACGTTTAGCGCGTTCTGTTAAATTTATCACATCATCATCGCTTCATCCGAAATACCTCTACTGCAGTACATAGGTTGACATATAAACGCACATAAAACTAGCTTCATCATCATCATCGTATGAGCCGAAAGACATCCACTGCTGGACATAGGCCAAAGACTGCCACAATGCCTGGTTCTGCGCCAACCGCATCCAGTGGACTCCCGCGACCTTTACCAAGTCATTAGCACATAAAATAATATATATTAGCTAAAGTTGTATCTCAACTAGTCTTTTACGATCTAGTTAAAAATGCGGTTATGAAAGAAAAGGTTACTTTGAACAGCGATTGTCAATAAATTCTGATTATAATTCAAAACAGATTCTGTAAGTGGCCTTCTTTCTTTCTTTATAAAATGTCTTTATTAATAACAATAAGTACAACATTATCTTACTTATCTAGTGTACATTTAGATCCTAGACAGCAAAAACATAATACACGAACAGTTTAGTGAGCTAATGCGCTCATTTTAAACTTTTTGATATGTAAGTGGACTGCAATCGCTCTTTCACTAGGCTCTTATTCATTCTACGAGCACGGATTTCAGTATCAATACTACGTACCTACTTATCGTACACACATAAAACTTTTCAGTTGTGAATAAATGCATGCAACAAAAGTACAAATCAACGGTTACAAGCTGAACGCGCCACACTGCCGTTTAAATCTTACCGACTCAGTGCGAAAACGGCTTAACTTCATAGCTTCATGCACGCAAAATAATGCATTCCTCACGAGGGCGGCAATGTAATTGGCGGCTCGGTGCAGCGGCCGGCGACCATAAATGTGTTATTCGACAAATATAGTTATTATTATTAGTGCCAATGGACAACCATTTTATGGTCCAGGATTTTACGCTATGTACATTCGGTTGGTTTGGTTATTTGTCGATGATGTTTAAAGGTGCTATTTGCTTTGCGGCTCGCAGATCGATTCGCGACTGACCTATTCACTAGACGAACGGCTGCTTGGAGCGTTTGGAGCGCTAAGCCGATGATCCTAATTGTCGTTAAAACACTTTGGGCTTGAGAATTTTCATCAGTTCCGTTGCACGCAGCTTGGCATAGCCTATCCTATCCTGTACCTAGAGCCTGTAGGCCTAGTTTCCTCTCAAGGCTGGAAGGTTGACTGACAGTAGCTTTCGCGTAAAGTAGTGTGGGATTGGTACTTTTTGAAGTTTTTTTGTTTGGAGCTGGAGTTTGAATTGTTTTGGAATGACGAATGTTGACGGATGACGCAGTTATAAATTAGAGCTAAAAAAGCTAGATCTTTCAGAGAAAATAAATTATTTCCACCTGCTGGTCGATCACGTAACGCATTGCACGCGCGTCAAGTAGATCTAAATGTCAATTTTTGTGTGGGAAAATGACAGTTGGATTGTCCTAACGGTCGTTCGCAACGATTCGTTGTTTACCCCCTAGGACGCTCCGGGATCACAGTATAGTAATTAACGTCTATCCTTGGAATTATATAGGCAAGTGGACCTCGAGGTCCCTCAACGAGGAATAAGAGAACTATGAAACTAAAAATTCGTTAACACTAAACAGTATCACGAACTTTGGAGGCATGATCACAAACCAAACGTGTCGTCATAAAATAATTTTAAATCCAATCCATCATACATAACGCGTTTAAAGTCCATAAAAATCATAATCTTTTAGCCATTCGTCGTAAACAGAGCGCATTATAAACCCATATGGTTCGAGTTGTAATTTATTACCGGTTTTATTATCACTCAAATTTCCTTTCGGATACACGAGGGACTGATATTATGAGAAGTTGGAGTTCTACATTATCTTCAAGATGGGTGGTGGTGTAAATAATAAGATAAGAGCGGGGGATCCTAGAAGAAATAAAGGCCCGTTGATACCGCTGGACCAGAATCCACGCCAAATAGGCACTGCAGGCACTTTATGAAGCTCCCGTTTGATTTTGTCGCTCCGTTTGTCTCAAATTTAATTAAACAACGGATTGTGGAATCTGCAGGATTGTCATAAATTCCATAAATTGGACGCAATGCACGGAACTTAAGGCGAACAAAACACTTATTTTGATCAGAGCATTGATGATGAAATTTTAACAAGTTCTACGCATTGTTGGAGCACGACAAAAAGCACTTTATATTTCACATTTGAAAGAGAAAAAGAAAAATATATGTTCACAATGTCGTCAATAATCATGCCGTTGGTTCTCAAGGTAAGCGTAACCAAGACAAACAACGTACAGCACGAACGCTTTAGTGATGCATCAATATTAACTTGTTTGAGCAGATAACATCGATGAGGCGATAGATATGAAACCGTAAGCAAATCGACACGATTTTCACATCATTTTATTTTTTGTAATAAATAGCCATATTATAGACAAACTTTTTAATAGAAGTGCAGTAAGTCACAAAGAAAATTGCGGTATTTAACGATGATCAACGATACCACACAAAATATCTCGCACACTATTGATATCGCAGTTAATAGTTGCACGAAACAAATTCAATATTCTCACATGTGTTTCAAAGACCAAGTGATATTACGTTCATAATTTTAATCTCTTCGTTTTCTTTTCTTTGAATGAGCGAGCTGAAATTCTCCGTTTCAGTCTGTCCATGTCAGTATGTCCGGCTGGCGTCTATCCGGCTGTTCTCCTCTACAGGTCGCATTTCTCAACCGATTCACGTGACATTTTGTAACAGGCTCAACAAATATACAGTTTTTAGGGTTCCGTAGCTAAATGGCAAAAAACGGAACCCTTATAGATTCGTCATGTCTGTCTGTCTGTCCGTCCATATGTCACAGCTGAAACTTGGTAAGTAGATGTATTCTGTAAACTGCATTAAGATTTTCACACAAAAATTAAAAAAACACTAAATTTTTGGGGTTCCCCATACTTAGAACTGAAACTCAAAAATTTTTTTTTCATCAAACCCAAACGTAATCTATGGATAAGTCTTTAAAAATGACATTGAGGTTTCTAACATCATTTTTTTCTAAACTGAATAGTTTGAGCGAGAGACACTTCCAAAGTGGTAAAATGTGTCCCCCCCCCCCCCCTGTAACTTCGAAAATAAGAGAATCATAAAACTAAAAAAAATATATGATGTACATTACCATGCAAACTTCCACCGAAAATTGGTTTGAACGAGATCTAGTAAGTAGTTTTTTTTTTCATCATCATCATTACTTAAGAGCCTTGCTCTTGACGGTGGAGTAACCGCCACTTTTCTCTGTCCATTGCCAGCCTCTTGACTTCCTCATATGACTCGACATCAGCTTTATGTTTTATTTGGCTAGAATATGTTAGCCTAGGCCTTCCTCTGCCTCTCTTGCCTTCAATTTTACCCTCCAGGATGTTTAGGAAGAAACTGTCGTGCCGTATCAGGTGACCCACCATCTTGCCTCTCCTATTTCTTATACATCCTAGCAAACATCTTTTTTCATCAACCATCCTTAAAACTTCTCAGTTTTTTTTTAATTCGTCATAAATAGTAAACCGCAATTTATTTAACGGAACCCTTCATGTGCGAGTCCGACTCGCACTTGGCCGCTTTTTCAAGATTATAATCTTTTTTCTTTTTGAAAAAAGGTCGGCTCGCGAATTTTACTGCCCACAGAGCCACTAGTTTAATCAGCAAAATATTTAAAAACGCTTCATCCTGTCCCACGAACCGCACGCCCCACCGTCATAAAAGGGGTGAGCAGTGAAAAAGACGTCTCAAGATTCCACCCTAGGTGCGAAGTGTGATCGCGCACGACGTGATTATCGTTTACGACGCTCTTTACGACCGGAATCCACCCGTTCTAACTGGTTAATACCGGCTCATTGGATTTTGGAAACTAACAGATTGTATTTTAAGGCCTTGGGCGGGAAAGTATGTTTTGCGTGTCGGTTTGAGGCCCAATTTAGGGAACGCGTTTTTGAGGTCGAGTACAACATCGATTTGGTTCATGCAGTGACACATGCTGGTGCTAACCATATGACGCATTGAGACTCTATTTTGTAAAAAAAATATAGAAACCTAATTAATTCATAAATTTATAAGTTATACTCTTGCTGGTGTAGCTCCCTCCATCTGACTCTGTCTATAGGCCCGCCACATTGACCTCTTTTTATAGAAACTTAATATAATAGAAAAAAAAACCAGCCAAGTGCGAGTCGGACTATCAATAAAAATATTTATTAAATTTTGTTTTTAGTATTTGTTGTTATAGCGGCAATAGAAATACATAATCTGTGAAAATTTCAGCTGGAACTATCACGGTATCAGTGAGTTACAGCCTGGTGACAGACAGACGGACGGACGGACGGACGGACGGACGGACGGACGGACGGACGGACGGACAGCGAAGTCTTAGTAATAGACTCCCGTTGTACTAAAAACCCTAAAAATATGATTTAAATTTGTCAAATGCGAGTGCTAAAATGGGGCAAATAGTTTTAATATTGGAATTTAGAAACGAACTACTTAATAAATAATAATAATAAATAAATAAATATTACGGGACAATCTTACACAAATCAACCTAGGCCCACGGTAAGCTCAGTAAGGCTTGTGTTGTGGGTACTAGGCTACTTATCTATTATTTTGGACTTATAAAACATCTTTAGTACTTATCTCTATTTCAATGTGTCTTTTTTATTACTTTTAGGAACTGACACAGAGACTGAATGATGGGAAAGGTGTTCACTAACTTTCCCAAGGATTTTATTACATCTTTCCTATGGTAAATGCGTCGTAAAGCCCAACAGTTAGAAACTTCACTCTTGGCCTGGCCCCTACCAGCTTACGTCACTAACGTACAGTCGCGTAATGAAAAGGTTGACCAGTTTTCAAATAAATCCATTTACGCGTTGCAAGCACATGTAACCTTTTTAAGCTGTGTAACAGACGAGAGTGTTGTAATGTTTTACCGTCAGACAACAAAGTTGAAATTTACTAAGACGAATGTTTATTGACTATTAATAGTTGAACCAAAACCTTTTTATTCGTTTGATCTTGCCATTACGTTGTGTCAAGCTTGATAAATCTAACGATTAAATCCTCTTCACTTATAATGATTCAAACTATACCTAAATGTGAATAACAGTTCCTGTCAATGTCATCATTGCTATTTCTTGTAGTTATTCGTTTTTTTTTTAATTTTAACTCGTTTTTTTTAAATACAAAGATGTCAACTCTCATAGTGGACGTATATGTGGGCCATGCAGTGAAATGATATTCATTATGACGGAATGTGTCATACTTGGTCGATAAAGAACTTATACTGAGCAAGCAAAAACAGATATTAAGGTGATCAACCTTTTCATTCCGCGACTGTACATACCTTCTCCATATTTGCTAATGGCATAACATTTTAAGGAAACTGAAAGGTATTTTATTCTGTTTAATTTTTGACAAAAATACCATCATCATAATCATCATTTTCAGCCTGTAATCGCCCACTGATGAGCATAAGCCTCTCTTCGCGGACGCCACCCATCCCGGTCCTGTGCTAGTCTCATAGAGAAATGACCCGCGGTCTTTTTTATGTCATCAACCTATCGAGCTGGTGGACGACCGACGCTTCTTTACAGAAATACCTACTTGACAAAAATATCATCTTTGGTCTGAGTATACTTAGCCTCTAAAAAGCAAATCATTGAAAGCGTTTGAAAGATTAATGTCGATAAATTATTACTCCGTACTTATAGTGTTCAAGTCGATCTAGAGAAATCCTAATAATGACTGACTGTTGAGTTTGTTTGGGCGTTTCTTCTTGAAGTGGTGTTCTTTTTCAGAAACGCTGGTAGAATTTGACTTGTAAAATTGCCAATGCGGCGGCTTACTTACAGAATAAAATAAATAAATTAAATTTATAAAAGAAAGCGAAAGTTTGTGAGTAAGTTCAAATGTTTCACGCAATAACTACCAAACAGATTTGATAATTTTTAACAGTACCTTACCCTAACGATATTTACGAGTAAGAGATTGGAATATCCTGTACGCTGTAAATAAAATACTTCCCAAGTGAAGCAAGCAATTTATACATTTCCGCATCAACATTTCACCAAGCACGGTGGTCCATTCACCACAGCCCTTAATTAAAAAAAACGCATTTACCTTTTTTAAAAAACCATCCTTACCTGTAACAGAAAACATTACGTTACTCATAAATTGTATACACAGTTCCCCATAGAGTGATTTTTTTACGTCCATTCTGTTTACCGGTAATGGCCTCTGGGATGGGATTTGCTTTATTGGGGGAAATGTGATGTATTTTTCAAATCTGTGTTAATTAGTGGAAATGTATGTTGGGTTTCAATGTGGATTTTTCCATGGTACAATAAAACAAGTTAGTCATTCCCCGTTGGGAGGAAAGATGCATCGTTATGCATCTTGCCTTCGTCACACAAATGTTGCCATTGACTTATATCTTTCATACAAACAAGAAGTTTTGTTAGTTCATATAATTGAAAAAAAGCGGCCAAGTGCGAGTCGGACTCGCACATGAAGGGTTCCGTGAAATAAATTGCGTTTTACGATTTATGACGTATTAAAAAAAAAAACTACTTATTAGATCTCGTTCAAACCAATTTTCGGTGGAAGTTTACATGGTATAAGTGCGACAGAGAGGGAAAACTTCGAATGCCGTTCGCGGTAGGCCCTCAGGACAGTAGTAAAGTACCTATAGGTATACATATAACTACAACTTAGAAAAGTTGAAATAGTACATCATATATTTTTTTTAGTTTTATCATTCTCTTATTTTAGAAGTTACAGGGGGGGGGACACACATTTTACCACTTTGGAAGTGTCTCTCGCGCAAACTATTCAGTTTAGAAAAAAATGATGTTAGAAACCTCAATATCATTTTACCTATCCATAGATACCCCACACGTATGGGTTTGATGAAAAAAAATTTTTTGAGTTTCAGTTCTGAGTATAGGGACCCCTAAAACTTAATGTTTTTTTTCGATTTTTGTATGAAAATCTTAATGCGGTTCACAGAATACATCTACTTACCAAGTTTCAACAGTATAGCTCTTATAGTTTCGGAAAAAAGTGGCTGTGACATACGGACGGACAGACAGACAGACAGACAGACAGACGGACGGACATGACGAATCTATAAGGGTTCCGTTTTTTGCCATTTGGCTACGGAACCCTAAAATGTCAGCTAGTTTAACTATTTATTTGGGACAAAGAAGACACTGTAAACAATTTATAGCCCGTAAGCCCACTCCCAATACGCCTAATGACAACAGGATAAAATGTATGGCAGCAGGTCGAGATATTAGTGCTGAGCAAGAATCAGATGATTATCGCACCTAAAATTGGCCGAAAGTTTTAAAAATCCTTCGCTTCCGGTCAAAATTGCAAGGGTAGATTACGTCATGTGACAACAGTACAGTATAGAGAGTAAACCTAGGTCTGTCAGTCCTGAAATGTGTTCATATATAACGACATCGTTTTTTGACGATTATTGTGGGCGACAGAATGTAGTTTGTGAAATGTAGGACCTACGGGCCACGAAGAGAAAGGGTGTTGTATAGTATGTGAAAGATAGGACCTACGGGTCACGAAGAGAAACGATGTGTAACTATAATTCCTTCACATAAGGACGGCAATTGTGCCCAGATTAAGCTCCTAAAGCAAACGGCTCATATAAGAAGCGCGCAATTTATTTAGGACCTAAGTACCATAAGTACAGACGAAGAAAATAGCTTAAAGTAAAGATAAAGGTACCAGGTACCTCCAGTAATTATTTCATAAAGATCGATAGAGGGAGAACCCCCGATAATTGAGGGAGAGACAGCCAAATTATTTGTAAAGAAACCAACTTGAGACTATATCCCGATCTAGTCCGTCAACAAGGGACATCGGTAACTAGAGTTACATAAAATGTGAAATAAAAATGTACACTACGTATGCATAGAGTTTTATTGCATATTATGGTGCAAGAATGGTCAAGGTTCAGGTTGATTTCTCTGATTGGCTAAAAAGACGGGAGCAAAGTCAAACTTATGCTACCACGTTAATATAAATGTGAAAATTGACGGTCTCACCCGGCCATATCTTCGTAACCAGATAAGGTGCGAAAGCAATTAAGATATCATTAGAAAGGTAAGGTAAATGCCCTTACGAATGTATACTCACTTTTGATAATCAATGTTAATTAAAGCCACTAGAGCCTGGCAAAGCCATTTCATGTTACCAAACTTAATAATTTTACGTAAATATCGATTTTCCCAATTTAAACGGGAAAAGTAGGAAAACTAATAGACATTGTAATGTATAGCCCACAAATAGTTCTTTTAAAAGAAAATGTGTAAAAACCCTTAAGGTTCTCCTGAAAATCAGGAAAACATAAAAACTAGCTTTTCCATAGTGAAAGTGGGCGAGGTCTTTAAAATTGTATCCCCACCACTTCTGATGTCTTAGGGGTATAAAAGAGGCTATAATCGCCGGATATATTTGTGTTCGCTCAGCCCCACCAGTGGGAGCTCCTAGGAAGAAGAAGAAAGGAAGAAGTAGGGAAATTGTGATAGGAAGTAGGAAATTGTGATAGGGAAAGTTTAATCAGTAGTTTGTGTCTCATTATTTTATTATACCGTTTCATTTATTTTTCGCCAAGTATTATTTTATCGTCACCCACACCCCATCCTTCAACAGTGCAGCTCAGTCTGCGGGATTAGTGCTCCCCTAGAGCACCTGCGCTATCAGAGCGCGTTACGGCCGTTTAAAAACACGCTGAGCGGTTCAACCGCCGCGGTTCACCCGCCGCGGTTGAAACGCGCGGTTAGTCCGCCGCGGTTTTTAAACGCCCCTTGTTAGGTGACTGTGAGGTCGCGAAGGTCAAACCCAGGCCTGTCGCACATCGACCACGTCGGCGCCACGCGTCGTCCACAATTATGTACACATGCCTTATGTGACATCTAAATATGTAACATCCATTAGATACTCTAATCGCCTCAATTTAATATCCCAAGTGGCCGACGGTAAAATCCGCAAACAACGAGGAATACCGATGCCGGATTCATCTTAAATGCAAACGATAAGCCATAAGTCGCTTATTAGTCCAATCAACGAAGACGTTGACTTGATAGTTTTCACGCCCGGAAAATGTTTACAATCACGCGTGTTGGTGTAAGCAAATCTGCACGTTTATCACAGGACGCTGTGTTGCGGATTCATCTCTTCATCATCATCATCATCATTTTCAGCCTGTAATCGCCCACTGCTGAGCATAAGCCTCTCTTCGCGTAAGCCACTTATCCCGGTCCCGTGCTAGTCTCATCCAGAAATGACCCGCGGTCTTTTTTATGTCATCAACCCATCGAGCTGGTGGACAACCAACGCTTCTTTTTCCTGCAATTGGCCACCAATCCGTTAACGTTTTGGTCCACCTACCGTCACGTACGTCGGCGAAGTCGGCGATTCATCTCTTACTAAGTGTTATAATAGGAAAGAGATGGATAGTCTATCTCGCCGCGACAAAGCTCGCAGGCTGTCCTGTGTCAGCCATGCTGGGCGATATATTTAATAAGCTCTCCTTTAAGTACGAAATCCCGCAAACCGATTCTGCTCCGCGTAATGTGGGATTGGCCTTAGCTGATATGCGCAACGCTTTACCCCGAATCGTTTTCACTAGATTTTTCTGTCTCAACATCTGTGTAGTGAATTAGATATATATATATGTGTTGTTAATGTCGTTGAATGGACTTTAAGGACGAATAACAAATTTGACACTAAATTGGAATGAAATATCTACTAGCTTTGATAATTCAGTCAGTAAACTTTTCTCCTCTCTTTTCCATATTTTGTTCGACGTGTTGCGTAAAAAGTTAAGGTACTTCACCAATTACTTTTCAACCTTCTCATTCGTAGCTTCAGGAATTTTAATATAGGTACTTAATCGTAACAAAATGGTAAATACTCTATTGCATGAGTGAGAGTACCAAATATAGGTAACCGCGATATATCCCTCCGAATCGCTAAACTTAAGTGGCAGTGGGTGGGGCAGATTGCACGTAGAACCGATGGCCGTTGGGGCGGAAAGGTTCTCAAGTGGCGACCACGAACTGGAAGGCGCGGCGTGGGTAGGCCCCCACAAGGTGGACTGATGACCTGGTAAAGGTCGCGGGAGTCCGCTGGATGCGGGTGGCGCAGGACCGGCCATTGTGGCACTCTTTGGGGGATGCCTATGTCAAGCAGTGGACGTCTTTCGGCTGATATGATGATGGTGATGTACGTAGGTATGAGAGTACCAAATAGTGTTGTAAAGAATGTTGACAGGGACATCATCATCATATTATCATCCGAAAGATGTCCACTGCTAGACATAGGCCTTCCCAAAGGGTGTCACAATGACTACGCCACCCGCATCCAACCCACGCTACGCCTGCCATGGAATTGTGTAAATTGCTTTAAAAATTTAAAGCCATTTAGGCTACCTTCTTCTTACTATGGCAACTCATTACTTCGCTTGGTAGCCACAGCTACCAGAAGCAATTTACACGAAATTGGTAAATGTGGCTGCCACAAGCAAGTGAATGCCTATAGAGCAAATCAGTTCACAATACAATTTTATATCGCGAATGGAAAAATCATGTCTATAAAAACATCCTCATTCCTCGGGCTACATTTCCATCCCTCCGTGTCCAGTATTCTATGGGGGCCATAAATTAAATCCTCTCGTCCGCCTGATATATTTACCCCGCGGACTTTTTACCTACAGTGTAAATGCGCCCTTGGCAGCGCTGCCAGCTGTTGATTTACTTTGAACACTATTTATTAGCCTTAAGGGTGCTATTTTGATTGTTGCTGCATGATGATATTAATTGCCAGTATTTTATCTCAGGATTTGCGTGATAGTGTGTCCGGAGTTATAAAAATGGATGTTTGTACGTGGAAATTGCACCTTTTCCTTACGGTTAAATGGGAGGGTGTTTTATTTTACTAGTCTTAATGACCTTATCACCTCTTTTGTTAACAGTACCTTAATTTACAGAAATATCAAGTGAACGTGTCTTGTGGCATAACATAAGATCAGCGATATAATGAGATGCGAAAAAACCATGTCGAACAACGCCCTAGTGACTAGTCATCATCATCATCATCATATCAGCCGAAAGACGTCCAATGCTGGACATAGGCCTCCCCCAAAGAGTGCCAAAGTGACCGCTCCTGCGCCACCCGCATCCAGCGTACTCCCGCGACCTTTACCAGTTCATCAGTCCACCTTGTGGGGGGCCTACCCACGCCGCGCCTTCCGGTACGCGGTCGCCACTCGAGAACCTTTCCACCCCAACGGCCATCGGTTCTACGTGCAATATGCCCCGCCCACTGCCACTTAAGTTTAGCGATTCGAAAGGCTATATCGGTTACCTAGGTTCTGTTGCGGATAGCCGCATTTCTGATGCGACCACGCAGAGAAACTCCCAACATAGCCCTCTCCATTGCCCTTTGGGTGACTTTGAGCTTTCTTATGAGGCCCATTGTAAGCGACCACGTTTCAGTGCCATATGTCATCACTGGCAACACACATGGTCAAAGAGACACTGCGGAATATTGGACGAAAAGATGTGCCGTAGCTTCCCTAGTAGTGGCTACTGCTAAAGCCTAATAGTCGAATTGCTATAGAAGCTCTCAGCAAATTTACATGCGCCATGTTTCAGTCCGCTGGATGCGGGTGGCGCAGGACCGGTTTGTGGCACTCTTTAGGGGAAGCGTACGTCCAGCAGTGGACGTCTTTCGGCTAATATGATGATGATAATGATGTCACACTTAGCTTTGTAAGTCAGCTTGTCGTCTTCAACTGAGCGATATCTTCGTTACCCATCTAATAGGGCCTGCGGATTGGCGTAGGCACCAGTTTTTAAGGAAGTGACTTCCATCTGACCTGAACCGAACGGGAGACCTAGTTGGGATTCGGCTTCGTCAAATAGGTAAGTAGGCATTGTAGGCAACTTGACTTTTAGAAGTTTAAACGAGAAGTTCATCTTTGGTTGCAGGTTTTGTTATAGGCATGCTTCTGAGCGACACAAGTCCGGCTTAGTTTTGAAGATA
Organism: Epinotia brunnichana; assembly: GCA_963854355.1. NCBI lineage: Eukaryota > Metazoa > Arthropoda > Insecta > Lepidoptera > Tortricidae > Epinotia > Epinotia brunnichana. Next base: position 24,276,615 of record OY977952.1, read on the forward strand.
TTATTATTTTAAATAAACGATGTCTATTTATTTTAAAAATATTGCTTCAAATTATTGAACTTTGGAAGCTGTCAAATAACTATTTTAGTTATAATTGATTTTTCTCCTTTTCAGGGTTCCGTAGCCAAATGGCAAAAAACGGAACCCTTATAGATTCGTCATGTCTGTCTGTCTGTCTGTCCGTCCGTATGTCACAGCCACTCTTTTCCGAAACTATAAGAGCTATACTGTTGAAACTTGGTAAGTAGATGTATTCTGTGAACCGCATTAAGATTTTAACACAAAAAAAGAAAAAAAACAATATTTTTTTGGAGTTCCCCATACTTTGAACTGAAACTCAAAAAATGTTTTTTCATCAAACCCATACCCATACTATCTATGGGATAGGTCTTCAAAAATGACATTGAGGTTTCTAACATCATTTTTTTCTAAACTGAATAGTTTGCGCGAGAGACACTTCCAAAGTGGTAAAATGTGTGTCCCCCCCCCTGTAACTTCTAAAATAAGAGAATGATAAATCTAAAAAAAATATATGATACAAACTTCCACCGAAAATTGGTTTGAACGAGATCTAGTCACAGATCTAGTAAGTAGTTTTTTTTTATACGTCATAAATCGTAAACCGCAATTTATTTTACGGAACCCTTCATGTGCGAGTCCGACTCGCACTTGGCCGCTTTTTTTGTTTCATAGTGTTCAGTTGCGTAGTAAAATAACAAGTAAAGTTGGAGTAAAAATTTGAATTGGAGGTTACTTTGGGAATTAATTGTATTGAGCGAAGTGTTATGAATCGTGTATTGAAAGCTGTGATAGAAAAGTTAATATAACCAAGAATTATATATATTTTTGGCAAGCCTACAAATATCAACGTTTCGTTGAAAAATACACAATACATCTTGGGGTATTTTTGCATATCTGGCTCAGTGAACCGCCTTAAATGTAAACTATTTATTATGATTACTAAAGTGCATTAAGCTCTTTTAACTGCGACGTTGCCACCGATGTTCCCAAGTGTCGCGTCGCTATTGACACACAAGTGACAGCTACCACTCACTAAATTCATCCTTATTTTGGAAAATTAATCGTAACCATTTTATTAAAAGGGATAATTTCCATAAAGAAGCGATAGTTATCCAATTTTTATTTACAAAAACCGTTTTTTTTGCTGAGTTTTAATTGTTTTCATGTTTTTTTTACTCCTAATGACCACAGGAACTTTATCTATTTATTATTATTTTTATTTTATATATTTTCACCTACATCTTGACCTGAGGTACTAGCAGAATATCAGTGCTGACTCACGCGAGCAAAGCAAAGCTGAGCTAGTTTTGGCACTGTTAATTTTTTTTTTTTTTTTCGTAACGCAGTTGTTTTTTCATCTCTCCTGTTCTGAAAGTTGACTTTTCATGGGCATATAGCCGGGTGGAAAATAGCGTTTCTCCCCTAGGGTGGAAAGTAATTTTTGCATATTGTAAAAATACCATAAAATCTTATTAATTTTTTTTTGTTTGTTTGTTTTTTGGTTCGTTTTTTTTTCTTTTGTTTTTTTTTTGTTTTTTTTGTTCGTGTTTTGTTTTTTTTTAGTTTTTTTTTTATTCGTTTGTTTTTGTTTTGTTGTTTGTTTTGGTTTTGTTTTCGATGTTTTTGTTTATCTTCTGTTTTTTTTTGTTGTTGTTTTTTTTTTTAGTTTTTTGTTTCATTTTTTTCGTGTTTTCGTTTTTTTTGATTTCTTTTATTATCTTTGTTGTTTGTTTTTGTGTTTCAGTTTTTTTGTAAGTTTGTTTTGTTTATTTGTTCGTTTTTTTTGTTTATTGTTAGTTTTTTTTTTTGTTTTTTGTCTTTCTGTTTTTTATTAGTTTTTTTAATTTTTTTGTTTCGTTTATTTCTGTTTTTTGTTTTGTTTGTTTTTCTTTTGTTGTTTTGTTTGTTTTTCTTTTGTTGTTTTGTTTGTTTTTCTTTTGTTGTTTGTTTTTGTTTTTTCACGTGTCGGCATGGCCCTCTAGATTAGTTGCGTCGCGGCCTACTCGATTATAATCGAGTAGGCCGTGGCAAGTGGCCAGTGCAATGAGGTAAGAGTTTGGATATAATTATAATTATTTTACTTAGGTATATCTAAAATCGAATAATTATTTTTCACCTCACCGGCTCGAAAAGGCTTAGGCAAAAGTCGATTATATCCGCTAGCGTGGAAAGAGTTTTTGATTTTCGAACGTGACGCTCTGTCGCGAGATCCAACTTTTTTCTATAGGAATCAGAGCTCATTATCCTGCGTTCAGAAACTTATGGTGTAATGCTAATAATTCATTATTATTATTTTCATAAAATAATTTAATAATAGATCTTAGTCTGTCTTAATTAAGTACATATGAAATATTCATAATTAGACTGCCTTATAAAAATACAATACAAATAACTAATTTTAAAATGTAGTTTTACATTTCAAAATTTTACGCTCGTGCAAATTTGGAACGCACCGTTTAAAAAGTTAATTTAAGAAAAAACTCGTGTACCTAAATTTCATTGTTTTGTTTTGTTCTAAAGCCAGTAATATCAAAATTAAATAATGGAAGTTATTTATAGATTTTAGCGCAAAAGATATACATAAAATTAATTTTAATGCCTGCTGAGTTAGCGAAAAAAGTAAAATATGCGTATTTGAGCCTTAGGTTTACTAGGTACTCACTTTACCCGTGAGTACCTAGTACCTACCCAAACATACTTTGACTTTTTTAATGTAAGCGTGGAGTCTATTTCAAAATGCGAAAATATTTATGTTCCATTTAATAATTATAAAATGCTTCGATTTTGATGAGATGTAAACATACGTTTATTGAAAATGAATACCTATAAGGTCCAAATTACTTTCATTACATTTACAATTTTCCTCGCGGTGGTGAGGTGAAAAGGTGTGTGTTTCGCTCGGCAGCAAAGTTGTTTGGCGTCTCGTGCCTTGAAAGCCTCGCTATGCTCAGGATTGTACTTTTGAACCATTCGCTAGCTCGGCTTTCAATACAAGCACTTGCGCCAAACAACAACTTTGCAGCCTTGCATAACAAATAACTATTCCTCACAGTCGAAATGAAAAGTAGAGTGTTTAACTCGGGTGAAATTACCCATTTCACCCTCAAACTATTGGCGCTCTCACTTCGTTCGAGCGCCAGAAATATCTCAGGTGTAATGGGTCACTTTCAACCCTTGGTTAACAATCTACTATTCATTGTTCTTTGCGCTCTATTTATTTTTTTGGACTTTTTTATTTTATTTGTTGGATGTTGCAAATTGCCAATGATTATTTATCTATCTATCTATCTTAACCCACCAAAAGGCTCTTATTTCGCTCAACACATTCACTACCAAAAATCACTCCGCGCTGCGCTCGTCACCATTTCCATTGTTTTCTGCTTACCTACGACGACGTAGGGGCCCACTAGGCGGGTTTCTATAATGAAAGTGTAAAAAACCGTTTCAAAGACAACAACCAGAATCAATGGAATATCGTGCCTTCCAACAGCACGGACGCACTCTTCAGCTTCGGCTTCATCAGATTACCAACTAGGCTAAAACTGGTTCGATGGTCAGTTTGTTTGACATTACCCTCTAGGCTAAAACTGGTTCGATCGTCAGTTTGTCTGACATTACCCTCTAGGCTAAAACTGGTTCGATCGTCAGTTTGTCTGACATTACCCTCTAGGCTAAAACTGGTTTGATCGTCAGTTTGTCTGACATTACCATCTAGGCTAAAACTGGTCCGATCGTCAGTTTGTCTGATTTGTCTACGAAGCTGAAGGTGAAGGTTTGAATATAATAATAAGGGCAAGTATTTGTGTGATGAGCATGAATATTTGGATTTTGTGTAATTGGGAAATTGGGTCAATCAACTTTTTCACCCACACTTTTTCTGTCTCCTGTGTTAATTTTTACAAACTTACAAATCAATCTATTCCAATCCAATTAAAATCTGTGGCATATCGTAACTGCTGGTGTAAACCATCGTTATACACAATTTGGTACCTGGTTTATAGCAGTTTCTCTAACAAACATGACAGTTCTGTATCTTGCGTTACCGGACAAAATACTGTGGGTCCAAAAGTTGATTGGCCCAATTTCGGATGCTGTGTAATTTTTTTCGAATTTTTGTTAAAGCTTTAACAAAAATTCGACTAAAATCCATCCACATAATGATACTAAATATGTATTGAATATGTAGAAGTAGGCTTATCTTTTTGTGTGTATTTAATATGTATGTTTTTTATATATGTATATATGTACTTAGTACACTACACATACACACACATACACACACATACACACAAACACATATACACTTGTTTTTTTCTCTTCACGTATTCGTAACATACATTATATTATTATTTTTTCTTGGCACCTTTTATAAGTCTCTGTTTAGCCCAATGGTTAGCTGGTAGAGAATACCATTTGGCATTAAGCTTGCAATTTGTACATTTTTCTATATTGTGCAATAAAGTTTAAATAAATATTTGTTTTCGAGTCTTGGATGTTTTCTACGTACCTATTTAAGTATTTAAATCGTCATCTAGTACCTACCCATAAAACACGCCTTTTTTAGCAAACTCTGGGGCTATGGCTAGTTAAATTTGTGTAAGATTGTCCCATAATATTAATTTAATTTCTGTGACCACATTTTATCTTTGTTGGAAAATCAGACTAAGTAATCTTGAAATATTCAAAACAATACTTATATGATGACACAAAGTCTTATCAATCTCCAACAATTGTCATTCATTCGTTAAACCACCAACACCACATACCAAACTTACTAAGCCTACGACATAATGGAACAATCTATTATAACAAACAAAACTCTAGTTAAATCTTCAGAGCTGCGAAGTTTGAAGAATATAAACATATTCATAAAGGGATGACGTTGATTCACAAGCGGGAGCGATTAAGGGCTAGTTACAGGATTAACGTTAAATATAGCGCCGGCAGCTGTCATCCTATATATACAGGGTGTGGCCTGTAATAGGAGCAAAACACTAAACCGTAGATTATTAAGCTTGTGAAAAATTATTTCCACGTGGTTTTATTAAAAAAAAAAAAATTTTTTTTTTATTTTTTTTTCTTCAAACTGTTTTATTGCATGTTTGCTTGCATTGTGTTACTCTTCTGAAATGCTATCAGTAACTTTTTATTTTAAAAAAAACTAAAAAAAAAACTAAAAAAAAAAAATTACAAAAATATCTTTTGAAAACAAAAATGCAAAAACTACTGTGACTCATTACATGATGTTACCTCCAAATCTGCATTGACTGCTGTGCTATTATTTCGTGGAGCCAAGATACATTACTTGGACCTCATAACTTTAGATCAAAATTTCTCCGAATACAAAAAAAAATAAAATGATTGGGACACAAGGGGTCACTGCAAATGCTCTAAGGAAGCGTCCTTTTGAATATTTGCTCCTATTACAGGCCACACCCTGTATAAACTTGTCAAACTTTCCATACATTCATATTTTAACGACCCCCGCTTACTTATCTAAGTGCTATCACACTTAGCGTTACAGACGTTATGGTGCAACCCACTCTTATCTTAGTTTTCATTCTCATTCAGCTTGGCTCTTTTACTTACTTTTCGACCTGGCATCTATTGTTTGCTTTAACGCTATTTACTTGAGTTTGTTTTTCCCTCCGAATCGCTAAACTTAAGTGGCAGTGGGCGGAGCACATTGCACGTAGAACTGATGGCCGTTGAAACGCACTGAAAGCGGTGACGGTGCGGCGCGGTGCGGTGCTTGTTGTAATGTTCGAACTAATGCGAAAGGGTCCGCACAGAATACCGCGGCGGGACGCGGCGCGACGCGGTATTCTGTGCGGACTTTTTCATATTAGCTCGTACATTACAACCGGTACCTACCGCATCCGCGCCGCACCGCGCCGCCACCGCTGTCTGTGCTTTTCAACCTTCAAGCATGTATTAAAAATTAAATTTTTGACAGAAACCTATTTATCGTTTATGAGGCCTATGTCCAACAGTGGATGTCTTTCGGCTGATATAATGATGATGATGAAGTTTTTCCCTTCGTTGTTTCTTTCTCATTTTAACTTAACTACAATTAGGTACTAACCATTTCCGTAAACATTTGCCAAATATAATTACAACTTCCCTTGGAAGGAAGTCGTTAAAATCGCTGTATCCTCCGCCTTTCACCACGAAAACTTCGCGCGAGCCAAGAACACAATACAGAAACATCTCCGAGAAATTTCCTACACACTCCATACACAATACCATAACGTACCACTTCCATAAAGTCCGAACGCACATTATCTGCCATTGCATTGTGAGATTTATGTTGGCGTGATAAAGTACATGTTGCAGCGGCATGACTATGTGATGTTAGGGAGCTAACAAAATGTCCTATGTGACATTCTTGACTTTTCAAATTTGAGGCTTTTTAGTAACATGAGATAAAGTTGAAAATGCAAGAGCGTAATCTGGTGATATGTTAAGGGATGATTGTTATATTGTGCTGGATTTCGTATTTTGAGGGAAAAGATGTGTAGCCTCAGTACGTGAAGGTTAAGAAATTATGGTGAAGTCAAGGGCAAACGTATTAACAAGTTGTCTATACATGCAAACCAAACTTGGGCAACTTCATTCACTCATACAAAGTTATTACTAAAGGTATTGTCAAAAATACGTGGCAGGCTGCGAAATATTTGCACCAAGAAGATTATATTGGCTAAAAATGTATTGTCTATGTACATAAATATTGGATAATACATATCATAACATTTAGCATTTACACTTTTTTATCCATGGATGTTAGGTATAACTAAAATAATAATATATAATTTTCGAGACATCACTTTAAAAATACAAACGCAACGCTTACAGAAGTACTTCAAACTAGATTGACAAAATAAAGATCTCTAAAGGGTGAAATACCCAAGGAAATAAAAGACAAACTTAAAACACAACATAAATACAAATTGTCACATTAAAGTACTTACAAGCAATGATGAAACACTCTTAACACGCACACAACCAATTATAATAATCACGACACCTAAAGATAAATAAGCCCACAGAGAAACAAATGTTGATTGCCGGGGCACAATTTGTGCTAGAATTACACGTTTACCCATAAATTATGCCCTTACCCAAAACGTCATAAGTGACAAGGTTTATGTGTAAACATATGTCCTTTCAGAAGGACGTGGGTAAGTCATTACGTGAATGAACTGTCTGAAAGCCGTGTGTGTCGTTACAGTGAGTTTGACACTTTCTTGAATTGATGTCACATTTATTAGTTTCGTCAATTTAATTCATTAGGAAAGCGTTTGTTTTTAGGCACTTATTAGCAGTGATCGGATCTAGGATGCAATTTGGGGTGAACGACCTCAAACGTTATGGTTATTGTGGATGTGTCTCGGATTTCCCGGGAGTTTAGGAAATGGGCTATTGTAAATTAAAAAATACGTCACTTAATATTTGCACACTTAAAGAACACTAGAATTGTCTAATAATGGGTATTTATAACTGTAATTATTTGTCGATATGTTGAGAATGTGATAGACAGGGTTTGATTTGAATGACAATGTCAGTCAAGACATTATATACTGCTACATTTCAAGTGGCCATTTCATTTAATAAAAGATGTTGATAAGTGGTAATTGTTTACGAATATACTATTAGAAGGCATTTTATGTGCGGTGCAGTGCAACGTCATCGGCACTAAAAGTTCGAGCCCTGGTGATAAGATTAACAAAATGGTGATAATAATTACTAATAAAAATTATTACTTTTACTTGTATACCCTGGTAAACATACAAGAATAATAAAAATACATAAAAGATAAGACATACAAGTTACGTTCAGTTATTCTATTCTATGCAGTAGATACTGTAAACATTTTTGTTGTTTTTACATTGTCTGTAAATTTTATACTGTAAACTACTTAAAATTAAAAGTTATTTACCTTTTTGTAAAGGTAGGTAACAAAAAAAGTCGCGGGATTGTAAGTCATATCCATCTTAATATTACGGACTTAAACCCCGGGAAATTGCATCCTAGATCCGATCACTGCTTATTAGGGATTGTTTTCTGCAAACTAAGTTAGGTTAAGTACCTACGTAAAACATTGCGGTAAAGAGTCTTTACTGTTAAAATGTTTTATCTGTTAGATTTTAGCCACTAATTAACGAGTACGTACCTGTTTTAGTTTTCTAACAAGATAGGTTTCGTAAAATCCATTGTATTCGTGCGTTTTCTCTTACGTATATTTTTAATTTGTTATATTCATAATACCTTCATTAAAATACGGGCTAATGAAGGGAAAAGGATTGATGTTTCAGTGAATGCACTTGCTCTGAAACTGCGCCTTTATATGGTTCAACGGTTCAACATAAATAAGGGAAGTGGTCTATGCCGCCATGGCGTTGCAAGGCAGGACCTGCCCGTGCGGGAATGAATTGCAGGCCAAAATTCCCGCATTCTGTGCGATAAAGAGATTAATAAGATTTCGTGACAATTAAAATTTCACCTTTTATGGATATTTTTTTATTTCCTTGCATAATGCATTGTAAAATGTTTGATGATACACGTGCGAATAGGTAATTCCCAACTCGTTTCGATCAAAAACACTCCCCGACGGTCGTGTTTTAGGTCATCGCGACTCGTTGGGAATTACCTACTTTCCGCATTTGTATCATAAATAACTTTTGGAGGCTAGTGATGGATGGTGGGTTATATTTTAATACAAATGAATAAATATTTGCGGACGATCTTACACAAATCAATCTATTCCCAAACTAAGCAAAGCTTGAACTATGGGTACTATACGACGATAAACATACTTTTATAGATAAATAAATACTTAAATACATAGAAAACATCCATGACTCAGGAACAAATATTCGTGCTCATGACACAAATAATTACCAGGATTCGAATGCACTAATTATAACTGTCTTTGTTTGTACCTAGTAGTTGGTAGAAAATGCCATTTGGCATTAAGTCCGCCATTTGTACATTATTTTATTTTATTTACTAGCTTTTGCCCGCGACTTCGTCAGCGTAGAGCACGTTTATATCGTAGCTCGATACAAACTTTCACCCTCCATTTCCCTTTTAGGGGTAGATTTCCGATATGAAAACTATCATATGTCCTTCCCCGATACTCAAACTATCTTTATCATTATCATCATCATATCAGCCGAAGACGTTCACTGCTGGACATAGGCCTCCCCCTAAGAGTTCCAAAGTGCGCGGACTCCCGCGACCTTTACCAGGTCATCAGTCCACCTTGTGGGGGGCCTACCAACGCCGCGCCTACTAACTACCTCTATACCAAATTTTATCTAAATGGGTTGTAAAGTAGCTCCATACAAATATTCACCCCCCATTTCACCCCCTTAGGAGATGATTTCCGGGACAAAAACTATCCGTTGTCATTCTCCGGGACTCAAACTAACTCTAAACCAAATTTCATCTAAAAGGGTTCCATCCAAATTTTCACCCTTAAGAGCGTAGTCGGTCTGCGACAAAATTGAGAAATAGGTATTTGTACAAACTATTGCCGTCGCGTTGCGCCCAAGCGACCGCGTGCGATGCGCGATAGGGACAACCGCAGCTCAAACCGATTATCACTACAAAATCTTGACAAGATCGATGCTTTGTATTCCCCTGTTTTCTCCGCCAAACCTGCGCCGATTCAATTATGTTTGGTGTTGAAATTTAGAGGAAGAGTAGATCTATGTTTCTATTATTTTGTTTTAACGTAAAAACTTTTAATATTTGTCTGGTAGTCATCTGAATATGACAGTAAAAATGGGGCATTTTTTAGGTTTTCGAAAATTCGTATCTGTTTTGGTAATTATTTTTTGGGAAAAAGTAAATGACAGGGGCATACATACAGTACACCTAGATTTTATAAAAAAAAACGAGTCCTCTAGAGGGATAAACCAGAAAGGAAATAGGGGAATACGTTTGTATGGAAAAATGCTGCTAGGATACCCTCTTCATTTCACCCTCTTAGATGATTTTCGGGATAAAAACTATGCAATGTCCTTCTCCGAAACCCCAACTATCTCTTTACAAATTTCATCCAAATCCAAATTTTAACCCCCTATTTTATGCCCTTGGGGGATTTTTTTCGGGACAAACGCTATTCGTTGTTCTTCTCTGCGACTCAAACTATCTCTATATTTACCAAATTTCGCATCCAAATTTTCACCCCCATTTCACCCACTTATGGGATGATATCCGGAATTAAAACTATCATAAGTCCTTCCCCAGGACTCCCAACTATCGCTATACCGTAAATGGGTCCATCCAAATTTTCACCCCTCATTTCACCTCCTTAGATGATGATTTTCGGGATAAAAACTACCCATTGTCATTCTCCGGGACTCAAACTATCTTTATACCAAATTTCATCTGAATGGGTTACATCACAAGTTTTACCTCCAATTCATCATCATCCAGTTTTTTTTAATTCCAGAAATCATCAGGGGATGATTTCTGGAATTTAAAACTATCATATGTCCTTTCCCAGGACACAAACTATCTATCAACCAAATTTCATCAAAATGGGTCACAAACAAACTTTCACCCCCAATTACAACCCCTTAGGGGATGAGTTTTGGGATAAAACTGTCCTATGTGCTTCCCGAGGACTCCAACTCGCTATACCGTAATTAGGTTCCATCCAAATTTTCATCCCCCATTTCACCCCCTTAGGAGATGATTTTTCAGGATAAACACTATGCATTTTCCTTCCCTGGGACTCCGTCTATCTCTTTACCAAATTTTAACTAAATAGGATTTTTCCACATTTTCACCACTATATCATCCCCTCAGGGGATGATTTTCGGGTTTCAAAGTATCCGTTGTTATTCTTCGGGACTCAAACAATTTATATACCTAATTTGATCTAAACGGAGTCCATCCAAAATTTCACCCCCCATTTCACCCCCTTAGGGGAAGATTTTCGGGATAAAACTATCCAATGTCCTTTCCCAGAACTTAAACTAACTCTGAACCAAATTTTATCAAAATGGGCTACATCCAAATTTTCACCCCCCCGTTTTACCCCCTAAGGGAAAATTTTCCGGGATAAAACCTATCCTTTGACCTTTCCCGGGACTCAAACTATTTATATACCAAATTACATTTAAATCGGTGCAGCGGTTTAAGTAGCTCCATACAAACTTCCACCCCCATTTCATCCCCTTAGGGGTTGATTTCCGGGATGAAAACTACCCTATGTCCGTCCTCAGGACTCAAACTATCTCTATACCAAATTTCATCTAAATCGGTTGAGCCGTTTTCACGTGATGCGCGGTCACATAAACAGACAAACAGATAAACAGACAAACAGACAAACAGACAAACGGACAAACAGACAAAAATTCTAAAAACTGTTGGAACGTGTTCTGTTATCGATTTTAAGTATCCCTAGCCAATTTTTTTTCGAATATCTTCCATGTACAGACTTTCGACCCTCTTCAGCTTTATCATATGTATAGATAGATAGATAGATAAAAGATGCAATGGGGGGTGTCAAAAAGTAGCTGAAAAAACCTCGCGTGATTTGTGCACAAGCCCAACAGATTACGTAAATGTATCGCATTATTAAGGTTGTCATGCAATTCCATCATCTAAGCCTACGAACAATTCTTTCGGCTAAGGATTACACAACACCCATATTTCGGTCTAAGGCTAAGTCGTATCTAGTTTATGCCTAGTCTTTGTATCATTAAGGCTTTTAAGCTCTCACGGTGACCCCATACGCCTAATGTCCTAGCGACCCATTATGTCGTAATGTGAGATTACGTGCCACTTATTGCTAGGTCTAGTGATGTGCTAAAGGTTATTTGGTTCATACTTGAACGGAAATACGTTACGGTAAAAAAAAAATTTTTGAAGCAGGCTTTTATTAATATCTGTATTTTTCAAGTCAAACACTACGTGACATAGCACGACGGATTTATGTGTGTAATGTAGCAGTTCTTATAGCAACCTTCCGTCTCTATCGTAATCAACATTGCAACATCATTGCATTTCATGAACTTATGATAATAAGTTACTAAAATTCCTGCTCGACGGGAGTACTGGAAATAGGTCAAGCGTTTGACAAAATTTGATCCATACTACAGGCAAGTCAAGTCGAGTAAAAGTAAAAACACAATGTCTGATCCCAAAAATGAAGGAAAATGGAGGTAATTTATGGCTGTATCTCATGAACCGTGATATTAAGAAAGTTTAAATTTTCACAGATGATGTATTTCTGTTGCCGCTATAACAACAAATACAAAAAAAACGGAATAAAGTAAATATTTAAGGGCAAAAAAATCACGTTTATTGTATGGGGGCTCCCCAACGTGTTTTTTAAGCCGTTTTGTAGATACCCTACGGGGGGGGGGGGGGGGGGGGGTCGGCAACCTTTAAGCAACCAAGGGCCATATATGAGCTAAAAAAAAATACGCGGGCCGCATTTCTTAATTATTTGTTATAGTCACAAATTGCAGGCAATTCCAAAATTCTGAATTCAACGACATTTACATACAGAACAGCCAGGGAGTCTCGCGGGCCGCAAGCTAGGGCCTCGCGGGGCGCAAGCAAGGGCCTCGCGGGCCGCAAGCAAGGGCCTCGCGGGCCGCAAGCAAGGGCCTCGCGGGCCGCAAGCAAGGGCCTCGCGGGCCGCAAGCAAGGGCCTCGCGGGCCGCAAGCAAGGGCCTCGCGGGCCGCATCGAGCCGCCTGTTGCCGACCGTTGCCCTACGGAATCCTTCGTGCGCGAGTCTGACTCGCACTTGGCTGGTTATTTATACACAATCGAATCCACCTTAACTAGGTCGGTAATTCCTTTCTGTTGCTGTAATTTATAATAGAAACTAGCGACCCGCCCCGTCTTCGCACGGGTTTATATGTATGAAACACTATCCATTAAAAAACCCGCATCAAAATCCGTTGCGTAGTTTTAAAGATCTGATTATGCATAGAGACAGACATACAGCAGGAAGCAACTTTGTTTTATACTATGTAGTGATATAATAGAAAAAATATAAGTGATTTTAGACTACATATGAAAATCGGTCTACGCGCTCTATTATTGTTCTATTTTAATTTCTATCAACAGAAACTAGCTTCCGGCCTAGATATAGCGAATCTCATCGTGTATACAAAGTTTAATGTTATTCTAGCATGTCGTTTTAATATGAGAATCAAACTACATTTGTATGGAGAGTCGAGCGTCCTGGTTACCCTTAAGGTTCGTATGTTCGATCTTTTATTACACATTGTCATGTCAAAACGAAACGAAGAAAAATCCCATTAAACGCCACTATTCCCGCATTCACGCGCAAATCCACGTTAACATACCACAAAAGCACAACCCTAGCACATTGTGTGTTTCACAATAGATCCTTACGGCCTTAGTGTATTGTGACGTCACGGGTTAAACGGATTAGGGTTGACAATTGATGTGTTGTGTCTTGGAATTTATTTAATGTGTTACAGAATAATAAGTAGAATGGAAGTGAATTGGAGATGCGTAACGGTACTTGGTAATAGTACATTATGATACAAGTGGGCTAAGTTGGTCATTACACTCGAGTCGGTTTTTAAGCCTGAGCCGAAGGCGAAGGCTTAATATGGAGACGAGAAGTGTAATGACCAATGCTCACGTGTTTCATACGACGTTTTTCAACACAATTGCGAGGAAAAAAAAAATTAAAAATTAAAATGTTAAAAGATATGTAATGAAAAGGCACTAGTGCGATAATGTAATGTAAAAGTCACGGCATGGGTAATATTCTGCATTATTTTGCTAATATTTAAAAAGATATGTAACGAAAAGGCACTAGTGCGATAATGTAATGTAAAAGGCATGGGTAATATTCTGCATTATCAGTGTAAATACGCTGTAATAAGACCTACTTTACGAGCAGGTGTGTTGAAAAGTATGTTATGTTATTACACATGTATAGTGAGAATTTTATAAATTTGTTATTTTTTTGACATTGATATTTGTTTGGAAATCGGCAAAACATAAAGATTCATACATGCTTATTATGTATGACCACTTTTGTATTACCTATGTTTCAGAAATAAAAATCTGAATCTGAATCACTTGTCTAGAACGGATTTTATCTTCTCTCAAGAAGTGAAATGTATCAGCCAATCAAACGCGTATGAGAGGGGAGGGAGAGCGACTTTAGCCAAATCACGGAACGGGAGTGACCCTGCCAAGTGGAGCAAAACAAAGAGGCACGGCCGGCATCCTTTTCTCGAAGCCATTCCGACTATTCTCAACATCTTGTAATTTTGTGCTGGCTAAAGCCAGAACCCTGAATTTTCAGTAACATATAGGGCATTATGGGGCATAATATGACTTATATAAAATATATTGTCAATTATTAATACATTTATTTTCAGATAATACAATCCATAGTTATTCATTAATAGTTAGTAACATTTAATCGCTTAAGTATATGACTACGTTAGTGCAATATAATAAAATTAATTAATTAAATACATTCATTTTACATTGAAAATGGGTACCCTGTCCCCCATATGAATTGTGTTCCAATGTTTTACAACTGGGCAGTCAATTTTTTCCAAAACGCTGTTCAGGAGGCTGTTGTCACTGTCCCTCACTCGCCGCATCAGGGATGCTACTCGCTTCCGTAATATTGACCTGAAGCCATCTATACTCGCCTCCATAAACATACCTGATGCGCTACAGTGTCTTGGTAGACCCAACAGCATCCTGAACGCATTATTATATTGTACGCGAAGAGAGAGTCAATAACATTCAATTTGTATTTTTAGTTTAAGAACGATTGCCCGTCAAAGTTCCTTAGTTTTGTTACTGACATACTCAGATACTCACTCACTCACTGACTTATAATGATCATCGTAATACTAAGGTACTTCTAGAAGGACCCACAAGCTCCAAATTTTGTTTTTTAGCCTAACCATTCATAAAAATTCAAAAAATATTACAATTTCTACATAAAGAAATGAGATCCCATAAAAAACATTCCATGTAAAAAATTGGCTATGTCTCGAAACTCTTCCACAGTACAAAGTGGAGTGGAGAGATATTTCGTAGAGCCAAGTCAGGCATTATTATTAATCATTATTTACTTGCTAAATTAAATTCTGCAACTTGAGAATCACACAAGTTATGCATAGTTACCTAGGTACCTATAACTATAGGATTTATTATAAACACGCAGCCACCCACAATAAGTAAATCGTATCAATTGTAAAATAACTGTTTTCTTTCACTAATATATAACCTGGAACTCGCACACAGCTGCATAAATAAATTAAACGTAAAACCACACCAACTGACGCCATTTTTAAAACTTGCTTTAAAGTTACCAACGCGACATGCGACAGACACGGAAAGTTATACCGCGAACATCAATTTTAGCTCTTTATTAAGTTATACTACTTTGCAAAGAAATGCTCTTTGCTGGATGAAAAATACAAAACTCACAAGCGTATTATTTTTACTGTAGCAGCTCATATAACTTCACACTTTTTAGGGTTCCGTACTCAAATAGTAAAACGGGACCCTATTACTACGACTCAGCTGTCCGTCCGTTCGTCCGTCCGTCCGTCCGTCTGTCTGTTACCAGGCTGTATCTCACTGATACCGTGATAGTTCCAGCTGAAATTTTCACAGATGATGTATTTCTGTTGCCGCTATAACAACCAATACTAAAAACACAGAATAAAATAGTTTTTTTTATAGATAATGGTACGGAACCCTTCGTGCGCGAGTCCGACTTTTTTTAAATAGCAAACAAACTTACTATAGTGTTTACACTATACAGTTATGTATGTGGTTTTCCGAGGGACTACAGAATACAAGAAAATAATGAATGAATAGGTTTTTAAAGAGTAGGCAACGTGCATTCCAGACCCCTAGAGTAACATGCGCCCAAAGGCTACTATAAATTTGTAAAGTCGTATAGTCGGCTTTAAAAGCTGGTACAGTCAGCAGCAGAAGTTGCTAAGCGGTCCTAGTGCCCAAAATGATCTACACACCAACTCTAATGTCAAGGGAACAAAGATCTGTGTAGCTCATTTTGAGGGTGTTATTTAGCTTACCTACTTCAAATGCTGACTGCAATGTAGTTCTTTAAATAAACCCTTTTCGCCCTTTATATTGATAAAGACGATAATTGTTGTTGTTGTAGTGTGACTCTTGTAGCCATTGAGTTATATTACTAGAGTAGACATCACCTAGCATAAGTTTGCGCATGTCAACATACGCTCATGAGCGTATGTTGGTTTAGTCTGTGGCGAGCACTGATGGCGGTCGTTTCGAGAGCAGATTGACTTAAAACTTTTAAAAATGCCTTCTTGTGCATTGCGCTATTGCACCAACAACACCACAACAATAGTAAAAATACGGGAATCACTTTTCATAGGTACATTCACGGATATTTTTCATAATATTATTCATTTATAAATTTTTGTTGTAATTTATAAGATGCGCACCGTACTGTCGGCCATTATTTCAAAGATTAAAAAATGTAGAAGTGACAAAATGCTAATACTATTTCTCCCTATTAGCTAAGTTGAAGCCGTGCTAATGGAACATTAAACTTAATAAACTGACTATTTGAAGCTTTAAATATCAGCATTTTAGCGCCAAATTAGCAGCAACCATTTGTTTTTATTTATTTAATCGTTTTTATGAATTTACAACGTTCAGTTGTTATTTAGATTTTATGTTCTACTCATTTAAATCCTAGGCCAATTCTCTTACATAAAATAAATAATGTCCGCAACGCGAGTATGGTCTCCAAATATGAACCCATTGGCAATTTAGAAGAATAATAAAAATTCGCCGCCATCCATTTTAATTTCCAATTGCTTCAACATAGACTACACAGTGCATCCTCGGGAAGTATAAAGTCCAGTATAAAAAAAATTCAAGTACCAAATGTTGGTGATTAAATGAATAAGTAGTTTTAAATCACGCTATGGCTATATCTGAATGCTAACTCAGATAATTGTCGCATCTAGTGCACATTCACATACTCTTTGAGTTTCCAAGATGGCCGCTTGATGAATGAGACGTCGAGAAAAATGTTCTGGGTTGCCAGTCTATACGTAGTAATAGTAAGTCAATCCTCGTAGCATGGTATCTACTTTCATTGGTTCTACAAAATTTGAATATCACCAATCCGACACACCTAATATTTAAGAGGCCATATGCGCTTCAATTTGATTATATATCGTCATTCCAAATATAAGGGAGCGTAAGGGCAAAAAATAAATGGAACCCGAGAGTCGTAATTTACCATAGTTATTGTTACTTAGTTCTGATATTAGCCAATACCGCGCCAAAATAAGCCTTTAAGTCTGTCTGCTTCGCTGTAATAACTCCGAGCTTACATAACACTTTACAAGATACGGTAGGCGGCTAGGAAAATATGCAAATTATTACCTGCATGGAAAGGAATATATTTCTGGAGGAAACAATAACTGTAAATAAGAGGGAATAAGGGAACGGTTATGGCAAGGCAACAATAGAAAAAATGCTCACGAAACTCATAGCCTGGGATACAAATCACGTCAATGGGTTGATGAGAAAATCTTCGGGATTGCGCGCCGGTGTTTACTTATTTTTGAGATGTTGCTGTACAATTTGTTTAAGTTTATGAGGGTAATCATTTTTGAACCTTGCGTTGAGTTGATTCACATCTACTTTTAACCAACGACCATATACCGGTATTAGTAAACATTAAAAATCTTCCTGAATTTGCGATATTTTTTCGGTAAGTACTTATTCCAAACTCGTACTTTTTAAAGTAATGACGTTGAAATTTGAAATATGAGAGGATTTTTAGAATACACAAATATGAAGCGAGATACCGTAATTGAACACCAGTATTTAACTTTTGAATGAAGTCGTCTCAAAACGGAGACTGGCAGACGTCGTCCGCAATCTCGAGACGAGCCAGACTCCTTTTTAAAAATGGCCCTGCTCAGATTTGGCAGCATAAAGTAGGAAAGGCCCAGCAGTAGGATGCTACAGGCTCTTAATAATGAATAGAATACCGGTAACGGTTCCTTAGTTAGGACTATATATAATTAAAAAGTTCTTGATAAAGCGACTACACCTGTCTCAAAGACTAGTCCTCTAAGTAGGTAGCCGCCTTTTAACTTTCTTTATATAAGAGCTCGGAGAACACGACTATGAGTTTCAACGGAAGTTTGTATTTTATAGAGATTTCTTAATGTACAAAGTTTAAGACTTTTTCACAAAACGTGTTTAACGCAAAAACAAAAAATGGTTACTAACTTAGTCGCCTTGCTCGTATTTCACAGGTTTTCAACCATATTAAAATAAAAGATAGGTATTATCTATTTGTCTAGTTGGTTTTAAACTCGCATCCGGATGGATGCCCGGGAATGGATATTCGCGGGTATGATGAGCTTAACTAAGTTATTCTCATAAGTCCTAGATATATATTTGCGATTTTGAATAAGGAACTTTCGTTAATTCTAATAGAGTTCGAAACTCCGTTTGAATTTGTACTCAAGTAAAGTACTTATTCAAGAAACAAGAATGATTACATAAAAATATCCGCAATGCAGGCTTCGTCAAGTGTGTACAAAGACACATCTCCCTAGGCACTAACCTAATATTGATAGCATCCACAACCGGCTTTGTCAACAATACGTAACCTAACTAAACTAACAAAAATGACCGCCCAAAAGTTCCCATGACACTGGCGGCGTTGCAACGCTGAATGGCCAACGAAATCAGTTGAGCCAGGAACTATCCGGAACGAGGATCGCAGCCCCTACCCCTAAGCCGCTGACCCAAATCCCGTATGAAGTCTTTGACCTCCATACCCCAAGATCCCGCAGTCTCCACCGCCACTGGTACAAAGTCTATTGCTATTACTCTTTGTATTTTGGTAAAACAGATTACTAGTTCGGTATCCCCAATGTTATATAGTTAAACCCATAACACAATGGTAAAGAGCATTCTAAAACATCCCAATGGCATACTTTCGGGAATCCCTGCGAATTTGGGCTGATTGGTCCGGTACCAATCCAGCCAAAAGGGAGATTACTCGTGCATTTAATATCGTCAACGATTAGTGGTTTAATTAACTGGTGGTCTAACTTGGGAACTGACGTCTGATAATATCTTCTAAACAGATGCAGTGTTAAAGGTAAACTGGCATTACTGGATGCGGTTTTGGGGTTGCGGGAGTCCACTGGATGCAGGTGGCGCAGGACCGGTCATTGTGGCACTCTTTGGGGAAGGCCTATGTTCAGCAGTGTTATTCAGCTGATATATAGTTCTAAATATGCCATATAGCCATATAGTTGATGCCATATAGTTCTAAATATGGTGGCTATATGACCGATTCACATTCAAAACTTTCATCTAAACTTTATCTTTAGATTCTAAAGCTATGTTTTCATACAAATTAGCCCCACTTAGCCAAGAAGGTATGTGGCCGTTGTGTAGAAAGCTAAGTTACTTAAAGAGGAAAATCAGTCTTCATTCTGATGGTGTCAACAGCTACAAAATTTGAAGGCCATGATCCACTTATGATGGTAGGAGACAGCAAAATGCTAGTTAAAAACAATAAAAAATGGAAGAGGCAAAATGATCGGACACCTAATGCGGCACGACAGCTTCTTTCTGAATATCTTGGTGGGCAAGATCGAAGGATAGAGAGACAAAGGAAGGCCCAGACATACTTACACCAGCCAAATAAAAGAGAAAGTTGCTGTCGAGTAGTACGAAGGACAAAAATCGGTGGCGGTTACTCCACCGACAAGATCCTTACTCTTAAATATGTAGATCCACTTTCAAATATTATTCCTCCAAATCACATGGTCTCTCTGAAGTATGACCATTGCCACGGATGAAGTCAATGGCGACATCAAACGAACATGTTCTTGGCCTTCTCTTTCTTTACTGTATTTTTTTTTTGGAAAATTGGCTGTGTATTTTTTAATTGGTGCCATTTTAAGCACACTTGGAGACGTACAGTCGTCGACAAAGAGGCCGCCTCAACGGGGCTTGGCTGGAAGGATGTGGTTGCCACCCAGGACAAAAGTAGATGGAAGACTTTTCTAAGAGCCCTAATGAGGGATAAACAGAGGGTACCATCATCATCATTCTTCATAGTTGCATAAGAACATGTGCACAAACAGTCAACATCGAAACACACAAAGTACTATAATTTGCAAAATTGCAATCAATTCCTAGACAATGACAATTGCTGACAATGAAACAAAATAAAAGTAACAAACTCGCCACCGCTCCCCGCTTACAACGCAAACATCCAATCATTAATATCGTTGAATATCGACGAATCCATTCGCTCCTCGGATTATCGTTTGCTTTGTATTGCAAATATCTCTCGAGCTATTACGAAGCCTGCAGATTAGGATACCTCTATTATCAACATTTGTCGCTCGGTATCGTTGAACGATATCTTGTTGTGAGACATTATTGCGTGAAGTTTTCGATGAATTATTTCAGTTTGCTATGAATAAAACTATTATAATAGTGTCGGGCACTACCCTCTTTCATCTCGGGGTGTTTTTTAAATTCGACTTTAGGAATAAGGTATAGGGTTGAAGTAAGTTCTGGGCGTATTACAGCAATGTCAGCGTTTTTCCATATTCAAACATACAATTTCTAATGTGCTCTGCTTACTCTATTTGAAATTCAGATGGATTATGTGCATGTAAATATTTCATCTTAGTGAAATTATGGATAAGGTTTTGATCCATTAGGCATATTGAGTAAACTAAAATAATGTTTTGGATTCAGATATTGTTGGACTGAGTCTCAACTCAAAACGTTATAATGTTTCAGCTGAACCATCGACATCCAGGATACAGGTTTAGTTTCTAAGCTATTTACTATACACATACATATTTTTCTTTATAAAATATAACAGTTTTATCAACCCGTTCAAACATAACCTTCCCACAATTTTAAGATTTATTCGCCTTCCTATTTTCCCCACATTACTTTCCACGTATTCTTACTTGAATGCGCGTATTCGCGTATGCATAATACACGCCTCAATCCGGAATGACCTCCAAAACATCCTCATTTTTTGAGAGCATAAAATCTAATCAACTCTCCCCCGTCATGTGGAAAATATTGTGTTTATTATATTAGTATCCTTTTCTCTATTTTTCTCCTTATCACCGGTTTTTTTGTGTGGAATGACGATTTTTTGTAGAATAAATCTAGCGCTTTTATTATTCTTGTTAGATTACAAAATACGTCCCTCTGTCCTTTGATATGGGGCACGGGATATAAGTAATCTCAAAACGAGAAAATTGCTTGTACCCTGTATTATTTCTTTGATCTAATATTCTTACTTAGATTTCCGACGTATTCCTTCTGGATTTTATGAATACGTGAAATCCTATTAGGAGATCGTTTATAAAGGATTGTGGAAAACAAATCAGAGAACGAGGCTTATCTTTCCTACTTTATCATTAGGATACGGGTAATGTTAATTATAGTTCTAACATAGGCCAATCCCATCCAAAAGGCATACATGTAATAGCGTACTTTCATAGGGATAAATACTATAGATCTCTAAATCTCAACCCTTCTTGTGTAGTTCTACTTAAATCAAGTCTCAAGTTACATCCACGCCACTCGAGAACCCTTCCTCCGTCACAAGTGACATGGAAATCTATTTGCAATATGCTCCAGCCTGTATCTTGAACATCAATGTCATCAACTGACACAAGGAAATTCATGAAGGTGTTGTGACGACAGTGATACGATGTTCTTGTACTAGATGACTGATGCGGATTCATACTTTACAACGTAGGTAGTGGGACGCGCGCGTGTACGCTTGGCCATGACTCCGAGCCGTGGCAGCGGCAGCCCAGCTGGTCTTTCATAATCAAAATAACTCATAATCATTTATTAATAGAAATAGAAATATAGAAATATTTATTCGACAAAAACATGATACACTAGGATACAAAGTCATTGGGTCCCGAGCTAGGATTCCCTGTGTTACGGGACCCAGTAGAACAGCAAGCATACGATATTAAATAACAGACAAGTATAGAATAGATGTTTTACAAATTACAAAGCTACAATAATTTTAGTTCTGTCAGTGTAATGTGTGAGCGTGGGTGTGTGTGAGAGTCTGAGAGTGCGTGTGTGATCATGAGTATTTTGAAGTGAAGGTATAAGTAAGTAAATAAAACAATTGATTACTCGTGAGATTAAAAATATAATATAGCTTTAAATTGCGGGAATATTGAACTATGCTGATCTCCGTGTCCTTTTTCAACCGACGGAAAAAAACGGAGGAGGTTCTCAAGTCGACGCGTATATTTTTTTTATTTTTTTTATGTATGACCACGCATAATTTTTTACAGAGTAGTTCGATTTTGATAGTTCTTTTTTTATTGGAAAGGGTATACCCCGAAGTTGGTCCCATATAAATTTGGACAAAAAAAACAACCTTAAGGGTAGGAAAATAGGAGATGATTGATTTTTCGTCGGTTAAAACTTTGTTTTTAAAGTAAATTATTATTAGGTATGTTCGTCCAGCGTGTTGGCAGTCAGCCTCGTGCTCTTTTCCCCTTTATAGATCACTGGATGACGAGCCTCTGCATGAATTGGCCTTTCCATGAGATGTGGCCGAAGAATTTCAGAATTCGGAGTTGAACAATCGACGAAAATAGTAGGCGCACAAGTACCTAAATATAACCCAATGTTACCAACAGATCATGAACACACACAACACTAATTCCACTAACACTGTAACAAATAAAAGAGACGAGTGTTACATGTTGACCTTTGAAAAGGTATTTCTTTACAGCTAATAAAAGGGCGGAGGGAGTAAATAACATGCGATACTCACGGCCAAGTTGAATATGTGAACAAGTTTTAGTTTAAGTGTTAAATTGTTAGTAAAATGTAAGTTATCTTTAGGTCATCCATGAGAACAATATTTACTGGGTAAGTAATACGAGATATAAGAACTCATCATATAACATTCATAATATATATGTACGCTCACTTTGTATAAGCTTGTTGAGTATAACATTCACTGGATATAATGAACGAAATATATAATTTCAAAATATCTACTTTTGTAAAGTATAACGTTATTAAGATATAATACCAATTGATATAACGATTAAAGTGTATAATGTTCATAACTCCTAAGATTGAAAACATATATTATACAATTAATCTAACATCAAAAAGCATAATGCTCGTATAGTATAAACGCACACAATTATTTTAATAGCAATTGCTTGAAAAGCTGAATATACTGAATGTGAATTTCTTAGAGCGATAGCCTCAAATTTGTGTTTGAAGAAAAGTAAACATTGAAGATATACATGTTATGTTGGTTAAAATTAAAAAAAAAATTATGTGTTACTAGCTGACCCCGCGAACTTCGTTCCGCCGTACAAAATTCATCAAAAAAAGACTTAATTTTTCCATTTTTTTATAGTTATTCTGCTATTCGGGGCAAAGACAAATCCAAAAAATCAACAATCATCAAAATCGTTCCAGCCGTTCTCGAGTTATAGACAAAGGAACTAACACAACTTTCTTTTATTAATATAGATGTGGTCTTCCTAATTTAAAATCAACCTTACCTTACTTATTAATCCTGAGCATTTAGTTAAAGTAAATTGTCTCCTTGTAACAGTTGTAACCTTAAACCTAACCGATTTTTTTTTTTAAGAAATGCATGGCAATTATTTTAAACTAACCTAAACCTAACATAACCGCCAGCGTGTCGACGTCACCCCGCTTCGCGGGGTGCCTATTTCCGCTCTAAGGGACACAAGATAACCATAACCTAAACCTACCAAAAATACAATCGTTGATTTGTTTTTTACTACGCCCTTCGAGCCCCCTTTTTCCTAGCTGCCTTAACCTAATTCCGCGGGCTCTGATTTATATCTCATGTCTCTTATATCTTATAATGCTTATACTAAAAGATATTATGTATTATGATTGTTATACGTTTGGCATGTTATACCAACTGAAATTAGTAAATTTGAGTGTTATGTAAAAAAACGTTATATAAAATGAATATTATGGCAACTGACCGTTGTTCATTATAATTTTATTGATTTTGTTATTATAGCTAACGTTCATTATATCTTGTCAACGTTATTAATATGAAATTATATATTATGTTGTTATATTTCGTGAGACGCACCCATATTTACTTACCTAAGATAAATTTTACTATTCACATCACCTGAAAGTCTAAATCCAAAATGTCTTCATTAATCTCATATATCTACTTATTATTTACCTTTAACTTGTGCATGTATACTGCGTCGACGACCGGTATTGTATTATATTAAAGAATTTATTAAGTTCAAATTTTTAAAATCTTTTCAGCTTTTTTTCTTTATGATTACCTATTTTGTTATGTTAACATAGTTTTTATGTATTAATGAACCTCCAGGTCTTTTGATTTATGTCTATTGGTACTCTTTGTGTGCCCTTTATATTTTTGTTTATGTGACTGTTAGTGGTCTAAATAAATTAAAAAAAAAAAAGATGAAAAGGACCCCTATTTTTTTTAAATTACGAGCTTGGTCAACTGTCATACGGTCTGCCTTATGATAAATAGAGCTACGGCCTATGGACGTTTGGAACTTCAGGGCATTGCCGGATTAAGCCAGCGCAAGGCCTGCAGCAATTTCTATCAAGGGGCCCTTGGTTTGCCGCAAGGTAAGGTGTGAGGATGAACGCTCTGCCGTCAACGGGCGCGATTGTGCATCACAATGTGCGTCCTCTAGGTATAAAACTTAAGTAAACCCCTTCTTGTATGTAGTGCAGACGTGTTCGATTCGAATAGACAATACATTTTTAAATTGTGCAACACAAACAAAACAAATGCCTATCCGAACACGTCACCCCTACATACAAGAAGGACTTTACTTAAGTTTTTTACCTATAACGCTCGTTCGAAACGCTATGCAAACTCCGGTCAGCCAACGCTCCCGTCTGTGTAACCCATCCAATTTGACGGCGGCGTTCCACATTCGTGTAATGCGGCCTGTATAAGCCAAGAATTAATTATATCGTGCGTGTTTCTCACTCGGAATCACGCGAAGCTTTTTATCTGAGCCAGTGTTCTTAAGTAATGAGTGTACTAATTCTAGTATGTTCACCAATTAATGCAAACACTTATTGTTTGATATCACGTACTTGCGGAATCTCGGGGCTGTATTTCCAAAAGGGATCGGCTGAGCAAATAATATGTTTTTTTCCATTTCTAGCAATTAAGCGTTTAGGATGAATATCCACCGTAGCTGTGCGAGTTAGCAAAGCGACATCGCACACTGTTACGCTACCTTTCTCAGCTCCGGTAGTATCCATTTCCATACTCACTCTTAAAGATGGAGAACAGGATAATGAATTGTTGGTTGCTAAGTAGTTCATTACCAACAAAACAGCATTACGTATTCCCGTAATCGACTCTTTCGACCAAAATGGGAAGCTTGTTTAAAACACTACACGTTGTATTGTAATGTGTGGTGTTTTAAACAAGCTTGCAGTCTTGCTAAAGGTCTATTTCATTTTATACTGCGACGGCGCCAAACACCAAGGCCAAAGGCTTGCTTGATGCTACAATCAGCCTCACAAGGAGCTTAACACCTTTGTACCATGTCGCATTAAACGTCATGTTAAACTGCCATTAGAAGTTGTCAAACGAGTGAAAACGACAAGGCACTTAGGTGTTCAGCAACGTATGGCCAATTTTAGGCCTACTGTACGAGGAGACACAGTAGTAGACGCTTGTGAATCCAGAAACTCTAAAGTTTGATTGATTTGAGTATTCGTTTGGCTGGCACCTACACGTCAATTCACATCCTCAGGAGCTCTAGCGACCTTCATCACAACCAGGAAGACATCTCTACAGAGCAAGTGCGTGCT
This sequence comes from Epinotia brunnichana, assembly GCA_963854355.1. Taxonomy (NCBI): domain Eukaryota; kingdom Metazoa; phylum Arthropoda; class Insecta; order Lepidoptera; family Tortricidae; genus Epinotia; species Epinotia brunnichana. Next base: position 24,302,567 of record OY977952.1, read on the forward strand.
ATGGCAGCGGTCTCCTGTAAGGTGGAGGTTCTTTCCCAGTTGGGCTGCTCCAAATATGATCGACATGATTCCACTGTGCCCTCTCAATTTCACACTAAAGTAACCAACGGTGTCTGGAACAGAAATACCATGGTTAATTTTTCCAAAGGTTGAAAAGCAGGTGGTTTTTTTGTGATTTGCTATTCGCGTGCTCTATACCTTAATGTTCTGATAGCACGACTGGCCTAACTAGGAATAGTTTATAACTAGAAAATTGCTTCTAGTTTTTTTAATAAAGACTAAGGCCACTTCCGCGTGTGGCGGCGCGGTTTCGGTGCGGTTCCAGTGAGCTGTTAAATTGGCGTAATTGCATTAAATTAGTGCATTCAAAAAGCTACTCTACCATCGAAAGAGAAGATTCAAATTCCTATGACAGTTTTATAAACAGTCTGCCGTTATGTCAGTCATCATCCTCCTAGCGTTATTCCCGGTTTTGCCCCTAAAGGAGCCCGGGGTCCGCTTTGACACCTAATCACAAGATTTGGCATATGCACTATATAGTTTTACTATATAATACTAGTATACTACTGACAGTATACCGACAAGTGAGAATATCTTGACGACATTAGTGAGCTAATTATTTGGGTGAAGAACCTATCTCAATAAGCTCAAGTCAATTCTTCGCTTGTAATCTTGTACCTAATGAAAACGAAAAGACTAAAATTTACAGAAATCGAATTACCTAAAGCTCTATAATGCTGGTGCTAAGGGTACTACTAGAACTGCATGGTTTATTTTATATACACGGAACCCGGGCCGATATAACCCGGAAATCGCTATAAGAATGATGATGACTTTGACTTAAATTCATTGAAAACATCCTACAATCTGAACAAATGAACATCTCAGTACCCCTGTAATTTCTGAATGTAACATTATCAATAAGGTTTATGCAATAAAATATTCTTATTCTTAAATATTCGTGCTCATCACTCAAGCTTTGCCTCTACCGGATTTGAATCGAACCTTTAGCTACGCACGCAGTCTAAAGGTCGTCAAAAAGCACCATAATAAAGCTTATTGTTCCTTTCTCCCCATCAGTAGGTACTAACATACATAATTACCACATAACTCTTCTAACACCCAGCTAATGCGCCGGGTCCATTATTTTTATGAGACGAGGGACATCTCATGGGGGATAAAAATGAACTAGGTGCCGTGTGACGATGGATCTTGTCAAATTTGGATGAGGGTGCACGATTCCAGAAAAATAACAGAGCCATGACTTATCTTATCTTATCTTATCTTGGTGAGGGCCCTTTCGGATGCAATTCGACCCAGTGGGATCTTTTGTGCATTTGCCCTCTCCTTTATACCTGCTCCAAGGCTTGCTCCATCATTTCCACAAAGCGGATGATGCAGTTCACCGGGAGCAACTTGAATTCCTTTGGTTGCGGATAACCCGTTACCAAAGTAGTTCATTCTTTGTCTGGCAAGGGCATGACTAGCATTTTGCTGTTCTTGTGACGACCGCTTTAGCCTAGTTGGTAGTGACCCTGCCTACGAAGCAAGAGGTCCTGGGTTCGAATCCCGGTAAGGGCATTTATTTGTGTGATGAGCTCGAATATTTGTTCCTGAGTCATGGATGTTTTCTATGTATTTAAGTATTTATTTCTCTATATAAGTATCCATATCGTCGTCTAGTACCCATAGTACAAGCTTTGCTTAGTTTGGGACTAGGTTGATTTGTGTAAGATTGTCCGCAAATATTATTATATTATTATTGTTTTATGAACGAGGGAGCGAAGAGTACAAAGTCCTCTGCTTCAGCTTAGGCCAAAAAAAATCGTATGTCCGTCATTTCTCAACCGTTTCTCGTGAAATTTTGTGAGCAGGTTCGTCGCCTATGACTGATATATTCGTCAAGGCGCCCAGCGCGATAGCAACCTTCTTGTATTGATATAAGGTTTACATCCGCAATAAATGTCTTATTGATTTGGCGTGTGGTTGACAACTTTTCTCTTTGACAAGGTAATTGAGCAGGAAAACTCAGCAGTCAATGAACGTATGATAGTTATGATATTCCATGTATACTCGTAGTTAAGTAAAAGCTTGTGTGAGTACCACCGCCCACCCCAACACAACAAACATAGCTACAATCCATCACAACCGACAAGACTTTCGATTTAAAAAAAAGCGCACTCTAATCGGTTCATTCACTTTGGAGCTACGATGTGACACACAGACACACAGATCCAGAGATACGCAATGTGAAACTTATTACATCCTTTAAACTACACCTTTAGCAAAAAATTCAAAACTTGTTAAAAACGTCAAACATCACCTCTCAACTTCATGCAAATATTATAACAAGTTCTAAAATACCGAGTGTGACTCGTTCCTACACTACCGGCGTTGCTCTAACTTGAAATTCAATATTCAACACGACGTTTCAGTGTAAACATTGCGTGACAGCGTTTCGGGGGTGGTTCAAGCTCTTAACTTGCAGAGGCCTTCTATTACAAGTTTGTAAACAGTACGTGGTGTTCTACAAAATCATGATTTATGTTAAGACTATGTACGCAAATTGGACCCTGTACTTTAAGGTCGACCCCATCAAATGGGAAAAAAAACACTCTGAAAACCGAGACCATTGGGGGAAGACCCAGAGGCGAGGAATGGATTCGCACGATAAATTGGTTAAATCTTGTCACTCCGGCGAGAACTGATCCCAAAAGTTAAAGAATGTAGCTTTAAACGAATTCCATTTCCTTCTTCATGATCAGCAATAGGTACTATAAATAATTCGAAATTATATCCGTACTTTAAGTTGTCCGTCTATTAAACCCGAACCCACTATCCGCCCGTCCGTCGTATCCGTCTATTCACCGGATGGTTCAATCGGAAGACCAGCGCTGGTCACTAGGCCAGCACAACGCTGAAATGGAACCGTTTTGTGGCAATGTTGATGTTTTTTGTATGTTGATTTATGTGCATGTATATGTTGTGTCATGAATAAATATTTATTCTATTCGCCTTAACTCCTAGGATGCCGTGCCCATATACATCAACGGCAAGGCAGTTGATCAAGTAGGTCGGTTCACATACAACTCATAAGTCAAGAAATCATGGAAAAGAAATGGCGATGAATTGGACACGCGCTTCGACGGCCAGATGGCTATTTGTCCAAGCAAGGTATCCGCTGGCAATTTACTGGCAGAAGACGTCTAAGAGCGTGTCAGCTGAAAGGACCTGGAAAAAACCGCGTAAGATGGAGTGGTAAATGGAGAACTATTATGAGACCTTTGTCCCTAATAATGGAATACAGGAACACAACATCATTAGGTATCCATAAAAATATTGAGCAGTTTAGGAGAAATCTTACTTAGAAAGACTAAAAAACGGTTAAATACGTCCTCATAAAACGATGGTGTAGTTGTAAGTATCTAAAGCTCGTCGTTGTCGTGTTCTTTAATCATCATCCTCCTAGCGTTATTATTCCCGGTTGTGCCCCTAAAGGAGCCCGGCGTCCGCTTTGACACCTAATCACAAGATTTGGCATAATGCACTAATTTTACGAAAGCGACTGCCATCTGACCTTCCAACCCAGAGGGAAAACTAGACCTTATTGGGATTAGACCGGTTTCCTCACGATGTTTTCCTTCACCGAAAAGCTAACGGTAAATATTCCGTACATAAGTTCCGAAAAACTCATTGGTACGAGCCGGGATTCGAACCCACGACCGCCGCTTGACAGCCGCATGCCTGAACCACTAGGCTACCGTAGCTTCGTCGTGTTCTTTAATATCAGGTAAATTACCTATTTTGTATATCCATTCAACAAAACCTATAAGATCACAGTAAGTATGCAACATAAGCAAAAACATAAGTCTCTTTGAATGCAAGTTATGAGTAACTTGGCTTAACAAAGAGGGTATATGCAGTAAGTTCACATTCTTCTTTCTTGTGACTTAAACCACTTCAATTCAGACCTGTTTCGTTGCGTCATCGATCATCTTCAAAGCGTTTTTGCGTCGCGTCAAGTGTCGAAAATTACTTACAGCAACTACATAGCTGTATAAACGCTGCGTAAAGGAAATAATTTGTTTTTGGGAAAGTAACAGTGGTTTTTGCGGCCTAGGACTGAATTCTGTCTTATCTTTTCACTTGAGGTCTTTGGGGATTTATAGGACGTCTCGTTTTTAGAATGAGATTGGTTTGTTGTGGATTTTGAGGTTTTTACTGACATCAGCTGGGATTTTGTACTATACTTAGTTTTTGGCAGGTAGCGGACAGCTCAGACCGCTCAGACAGAACCACGTACCTTTCCCGTTGTCTGTAATCAAATCTTGCCAGTTAAATTTGACCCACTTTCCGGTTTCCGATTGAGCTGAAATTTTGCATGCATATGTGTATCGCATGACTATGCAATATTATGATGACATGGAGTTGATCTGATGCTGGAGCTGGAAGGTGGCCATAGGAACTCCGCAATAAAACGACACAACCCCCTCGAGTTTGGGCTTGTTAGAATCGTCTCAATGAGAAGTTGATGACGATATACAGAAAAGTACAGTCGGCAATAAAAGCTTGTTTCAAATATTAAATTTTGACAGAAATTCATTTATCCTACTCATCTTTTCCAATTAAAATTAACCGCATCTTTTTACATATAACTATGACCATAACCATCCGCATAAAATATCAGCACAGAACCGCAACAAATAAATTCAGTAAAAAACAGAAACAAGGGAATACGGAACCCCAGTTTATCCTCGTCGAGTTGGAACCCCAGCCTCATAAATTAATGCCCAGACCATTTTACCGCCCACTCTATACGGACCGGGAATTTTTCACTAAAGCACAACCACGTGAGCTTTTGGGAGCTTAAATTTTATACCAGGATATTGCCCCGTTCATAATAAATGTTGGGCTTTCATGGAAAGTAGTAGCCCGCTAGTTTGTAAAGAATGTGGATTGGGGGCTCAATATTTTTGCATTCAACCGGATTTCCAAAATGAGGTCATTAATTTGACTGTTTATGTATTTTTTCTGGGGAGGTTATGTAAGTAACTTTACCTTACTTTAGTAACACATACACATGATGCATGTTAATAGAATTTAGTTTATGTACCTACCGGACTAGTATTATCTAAAATAAATAACTAAATACCTACCTTTTCTTAACACAACTGTAAATCTTGTTTATTCGCACTCGCAGACTGCCAAGAAACAGGCTTAGCCTAGTTTGGAGTCTGATGGGTATACCCCATATCATGTAACAAGTGTTATGTGAAATAAATCATTTATTATTTATTTATTAACTTTGTAGAGAGAGTATAACTCGCGAGTCTGTTCTTTTTTTTATAAAATTCTAAAAACTTAATCGACAAATAAAGTTTATATAATTATCGAACTTGCTCACAAAAAATCACGAAAATGTGCGACCTGCAGAGGAGAACAGCCGGACAGCGGGACAGCAAGACATCCGGAAATACGAAATGAGTTTTGCTGAAGCTGAAATAGAGAACTTCGGTTGCTTCACTCGCTTGTTCAATTAGCATTAACATTTCAATACGCATTTTTTGCGTCAACAGATTGATTTTACAAGTGTTACAATTTTTTTTATTAAAAATATATTTTAGTTAGAAGGGGCCAATTTAAGTAAATGCCTTTTCTTAGAACGTATCATCATTATTTCATCGATATTTTATTATGATATGATTCAGACAGGAAAAATACACATTATATTCTTCAGCATCACCCGTGTATGTTTAACGGTAAGGAAGAAGAGGAAATGTTGTAGATCATAAATATAGATTGAATCACACACCACAAGAATAGAAGAAAATGTCAGTAGGTAATACTAGAAAATACTTCTACATCAAATATCAAAGATAATAATAACATTGAAGACATAACAAAACCGAATAAACAGGTAAGCGAATGTTGGTTTTTATTATTCAGTATTATTACTTATTCAATTCTGTTAGTTCTGTGATGTGGTGGTGTATTTTGGAAACAAAAGTGGTCTTTGTGTGAGGCAATGTTTAAACCAAATGTTATTTCATGTAGATTTTAAGGCTCCGCACGTTCATGGTCTTCTCTCCCTCTCACTGTGCATACGCGTGAGCGAGATGGAAGTGCGTGTTCGAAAGCGCGAGTATCATGTTTTTCGGAATATTTCAGAAAAAGAGAAGAATATGAAGTAAGTAAGAAGATAAAGTTATTGTTCATTACTTTATGCAGAAGATTATAAATTTTTTTTTCTGATAAAAAATGGAGCAGTAAAATGGTTACAAGTGAAATAATAGGGTTCACTTTAAAAAAATAATCTCTACTTTCTTTTGTTAAAATGAATTTTTACGAAAACTATGTTTCTTCTCATATCTTGCAGATTATGATATATTTTTTCCGACGCTAAAATTTTTGAAAGTTTGAAAGGTCGTTTAACATAAAATACGTTTAAGGCTACTAACACGTATAAGCGGACGAAGTCGCGGCTAAAAGTTTGTTTAGTTATAATTTTTAAAAAATGTACGAAGAATAAGAACAATTTGCTGCAGAAACACGGGGAAAGGTCAATATTGAGAAATCGTTTTGTATAGACCGCAGGAACGGTTTGAAATCGAAGATCAAATTACAACGTAATTATGCTGGACGAGTCAATTTTGAAATCGGCATTTTGACCTCTAATCATTAATTGTTGTTAACCAGCTCGAAGTTCTTTATTTTCATGCCACATGAAAATAGCGAACAGTTGGTTTGTTACTTAAACTAATCCTGAAACTGCCCAATAATAAACAAACAGCTTAAATAAGTAGGTAGTTTGTAGGTAAGAAAAGTTTTATTAGCGATTCACCTACGTCGGCAATATATTGGATAAGAAGAGATTTTTTTATTAGTTATGAATAAGTTACGGTATAGGACCCTGCAGTTCACCTTCGGTCTCTTATCAAATTACTGATACATATATGTATAGGTGATGAAGAGGTTCTCGGCCAGGCCTCGATATTCAACTTTTGCCATGCGATTTGATTTGAAGCTAACAAATTCCTTGTGGCTATTAAGTATATAATATGGCTTAAACGTAAGGTTAATATTTTTCACAGTATGCAGACCCTCGTTTAGCACATTATTGTACGAACGAGCGAAGTCCTCCGAGTCTACAGGAACAATCCGACATTCGTATGAATGTATGACAATTTGTATACATATTTGTTCGGTGATACGATAGGTTCGGCACGATATTTGTTAGGCGAATGAATAAGACAGCAATATTTTATCAAATTAGTCAAGACGTTCACAGTTTGGGGAGATCCACTAGTCGTAATGATAGGCACGTAGTAGGCACGGAACCTTTCGTTGTGCGTGGTCCGACACGCACTTGGCCGGTTTTTTCTGAAATCATGTCGATTTTACATACATAGTAATATTCTGAACGCATTGAATACCAAAACTCTTAAATGCTTCGAAAAAACCGTTTACTCGTACATTTAGTTTTAGATAGCAATCTAGAAAACCTAGCAACTCCCCAACGCCATTTTTAACGAAAACTACAGCTTTTACATACCTATTTATATATACAGGATGACTGGTAATTCAACCTATTCCTTGAAAGGGATTATACTAGAGCTAATTTGCAACAATTTATGTCCAGTCAACCAGGGGTCGAAACTCGCTGGTTTCAGAGATATTCGAGTTTTTAGTTTGTATGAAAAAAATTCTCCTTGCAGCCTTAAGCTGGTGATTGTGACAAAAGTACTTCCATTTGAATGGTAAAAAAACATTTTTGTCACAATCAGCACTTTAAGGCTGCAAGGCGATTTTTTTTCAAACAAACTAAAAACTCGAAAAATTTAAAAAAATCGTGTTTTGACCCCTGGTTGACTGGACATAAATTGTTGCAAATTAGCTCTAGTATAACCCCTTTCAAGGAATAGGTCGAATCACCAGTCACCCTGTACATATATCAGCTAGAAAACCTCGTAACTCCAAACCGTCTTTTATGGTGATAAAGATTTTTGGCCCTGCTATAAGATAGCATCAGATTAAGTTACGAGGTTTGCGCCTTTAGGCGACGACATGCAACATAGGGTGTGCTATCGACAAAATTGAATGCTGACCCAGCATGGAACCTTGTCACAATTAACTGACGTTTGAATGTCATATGATCGTGCGTATGTTCGTTAATTGTAACAAGGTTCTATGGTGGGTCATGATTCAGTTGGTTCGATTGTAGGTACCTACATGCTATGTTTCCGCTTTGTTTGCTTACTCTCCTTACTTAGTCGCCTTAAAGCCTTTTATTAGCCGTTTATAAAGAAAACTCTCAATCAATCAGTAAATCGAAGTCAAAATCGAGAAATGTAGCAGCACATTTGGTAGTTGACAGCGCAAGTACAGTCGAATGGGACGTGATGGACGAGGTATTAATGTACAGTCGGTACAGGTTTCAAGGATGGGTTGCGTGATTTATGAGAATCAAAGTATTATGTGCAAGTGCGCATGTTGGAAAAGAATATCGTAAAAAGGGAGAGCTTAGCAGTTCCTCTTCACAGAAAAAACATGGTGCGACTTGTTTTTGTAGCATCTTACGTATCTTAATTGATTTCGTCTAAAGCTCAATACGGCTTGTTTAATGGGTAGGTACTAGCCGATGATAAACATACAAACCTACTTGCATATTCGCATTTAACCCACTGCAAGTAAATCTTCAGACTGTTATAGAAACGGTCGTTCTAAGACGTATCTCTGTAACATCTGCAGACAATTCCAAAAACAATTATTTTGATACTCACTGCATAATATATATGTTCAAATGCCGTTCCTGATTTCGTTAGGTATTCTCCCTAGAATGAAGCAATGATTTCGCCAAATCTCTAATCCCCCATCAGAGATTCGGTTTCTTTCATGCTGACATTATTTCTTAGCGAATTAAAAAGTAACAACAAAGGTTTATCTATTAATCAAAAGCGCATTCTTTCGCAAGCCACGATAAAATATTAATAACAAACGATCATGTTTACGTCAAATAAATGTTATAGGGTTGGCCCGATCCGGCAAACTTTTATTAATGGTCTTCAATGACAGCACCCTTAGGGACGCCTGTGTTTGACGCCATGTTTGTATGAAATGACGTATTATCATTGATCAATAATGGCACTTATGGCTTTTTTGAGAATGCTGCGAATTATTTTGGACGATACAACGTCTATTAGATCAGGTTTGAGAACGATTGCCTCGTTTGTTGTTAGAATGCATAACCTTTTTTTTTTCGTGGGGAAATGCTTTACGCATTCCGCCTGGCTGGGGAACCAGGACGGGTATGACGGACTCCCGGGAACCACCCGGACTACCGTCTAAAACCGCACGGTGTTCTGCACGCTGTCCTTTGGCGGAGCCACGGGAACGCTTGCGCACACTTCCGCGACTCCGCCAGCAGCTGTCAGCACCCTTAGGGACGCCTGTGTTTGACGCCATGTTTGTATGAAATGACGTATTATCATTGATCAATAATGGCACTTATGGCTTTTTTGAGAATGCTGCGAATTATTTTGGACGATACAACGTCTATTAGATCAGGTTTGAGAACGATTGCCTCGTTTGTTGTTAGGATGCATAACCTTTTTTTTTTCGTGGGGAAATGCTTTACGCATTCCGCCTGGCTGGGGAACCAGGACGGGTATGACGGACTCCCGGGAACCACCCGGACTACCGTCTAAAACCGCACGGTGTTCTGCACGCTGTCCTTTGGCGGAGCCACGGGAACGCTTGCGCACACTTCCGCGACTCCGTAAGTACCCGCCCCCAGTAAACCATCGTAAGGAGCGTACCCGAACACCTGGCACGCTCTCCAACTCGAGGACCTGTAGTGTGGGTGGCAGACGCCCCCGTGTCTGTCACCCGGAGGTCCTCATTATGGCAGTGCGAACGTCATAAACTGGTCGTCAGCACTTGCACCACTGCGTTGTTTTTTTTTTGTACTAAGATGGTGGCAAACAAGCTTACGGCCTGCCTGATGTTAAGCTGGTACCGTCGCCTATGGACACTTGTGACTCCAGAAGAATCACAAGCGCGTTGCCGACCCTTTATTCACTTAAGAATTCGCTGTGTTGGCAGATAGAGACATGCAGGTCCCTCACTCCCAACACAGCGCATCCTGTGAAGTATGAATCCCGATAAGACATGACACACCGGATGCCGATGCATAGATGTGCATGTGCACGTAACGTGGTGTGACATGAAGGATTTGTACTTTAAAACGCGGTGGTGCACGTGCTGGACAAGCATAAGTGCTGCATACGCATACGCTGTGTCTCGCTCGGCTTTATTAATGGAAATGTTGAATCTCTCTAAAAGCCCCAGGACGAGAGGGGGTAGTTAGTTACGTAATTTTTTGAAGGAGCGTTAGGACAACTCGTCTGTCATTTAACCATACAAGAAATGACATAGATCTACCGAACTTACGTACGAAACGTTACGCAATCGACTAGCAGCATTGATTATTAATTGACTAAGGCGTAATCGAACGAGTGAGCGAAGCGAACGAAGTTCTATGCTTCAGCTTGTGGCGAAAATTGTTTGTCTGTCCGGCCGGCGTCCAGTGTCCGGTGTCTGTCCCGCTGTTCTCCTCTGCAGGTCGCATTTCTCAATCGATCCTCGTGAAATTGTATAGGCAGGTTCGTTAGTTATATAGCATTAATTAGCAGACTAAAATTTTTGAAATTTAAAAAAAATAAAATAAAAACCGGCCAAGTGCGAGTCGGACTCGCGCACGAAGGGTTCCGTACCATTATCAATAAAAATATTTATTTTATTCTGTTTTTAGTATTTGTTGTTATAGCGGCAACAGAAATACATCATCTGTGAAAATTTTAACTGGAACTATCACGGTATCAGTGAGATACAGCCTGGTGAGAGACAGACGGACGGACGGACAGCAAAGTCTTAGTAATAGGGTCCCGTTTTACTCTTTGAGTACGAAACCCTCAAAAAGCGAGGCTCGCTAGTTCTACAGCTCACAGAGACATAAGTAATAGAAACTCTTATTAACACTAAACAGCTACATGCTGCATGCATAGTACGGCTTGAAATATCAAGGTAAAGAAATGTTAACGTTCATGTTGTTTTCCAGTAAAAATGTAATAAAACCCTAATCAAAAAGTTTTTAGGTTTTTCGCAGGTGAACTTATCTTTTTCAAGAGTTTCCTTTACGGTGCAGCGTTAATAGGTTGTAAAAATACGGCAAAGCGTCGAACTTTACAAAATTCCTCGAATTTGCAGTACCTTGTTTCAAATTAAACCCTCTAATACGAAGTCTCCAATTTAACGAGTTCTGGGAACGGCTTACGAGGGATTATTACTTTATTATTGTTGAGACCCCCTCCCTGTTTTAATGAATTCCCATCATTGCTCTATGTATACGATGCGATGAAATTAATTTGTTGTTTTAAACAGATCTGTGAATCATTTTACAGGATTGCTCAATACTGCTATTTGGAATAGATTTTGACAGGTCCTTTCGAAGGTAAAAGTTTTTTTTACGGGACTGGCAGAAATGGATAGTTACTTAGGTCCTGTGAATTTCTGTTACCTTAAATGTGGTTTGTCCCTTTCGCACAAACTCATTTGTCAAAGTGACAGATAAATGACAAACGAATTCTAACGGCAATTTAGCTAAAGAAGGTTTAATTAACCTTTCTGAAAATTATGAATAAAGGCATTAGGATATAGCGTGCGGTGGTTTGACCATCTTTAAAATACCTACTTACTACTTAGTACAGTATATAATTGATCTGCCTCTAAAACGTTGCATGTACCTGAAACAAAAGAAACACAAACATCAATAATAGATTCAAAATCAATACTAATTTAATACCACGTGATGCACACTACATCTAATTAAATGCACTGCATCTAATTTACCTATACCGCGTCCTATATAACATTAGAAAGTTACCGGACAAATTCGTCTACATTTCTTAATTTATCTAGGGTATCAAAGAGAGATATTGGGCTACTTTTACTTTTATTTATTTCGATCATTAACTACTTTTCAAATGTAACACTAAGTACAAATTGGGTCATTGTCAGTCACAAACACAAAAATCATCTTTCCGGTGGTCAATAGTTAAGGGCTTACGTTTACATATAATATGTTTTTATCACATTGAATTATAGAAGGGGCAACGCTGTTTATGCGGATTCAGAGTTCAAACAAAAATTAAGCTTTATAGCCCTTAACTTTGGCAATGTCCACCGAAGAAACACGAACCTAAATCTGCCAATGACCCAAATATAACGTTTCAAAAAATATATACAGACAAATAAGGCACAATTTTTCAAATTTTTCATGAAACTAGTTTCCTGCTCCTGCGTGTAACAGAAAAACCAGGCCAATCCATGCAATAAATTATAAACTAAGTATTCTATAAGTCCTTTGAAGATGAAGGAAAAATTTAAATCGGATAAGCAGTAACGGAGATTACCTCCTACACACAAACTTACAAAGCTACAGTCTCGTAAACTTTTATCTCTTTATGAATTTAGTTTAGAGGTAAACGTCCACTGAAAAAACGCATGGGTTAAAAATAAACAAATTACTGTTAGAAATAGCTAAGCATGTTTGCCAATATAGCACCTGCAAAGTTTGTTGCTAAAAACAAATACGTCAACTTTGCTGACATTACTTGACAAATAGTAATCTATATAATTGGTTAAAAATACTTGTTTCTTAATAACATAGTAGTAACATTAGACACAACAATGCAAAGTTGGCTGCATTGAGCCAATTTTACTTTGCAGCCTCAGCCGGAGAGTTCGGTTTAAGGAGCCAAGTTACTCAGTACCGTCAATTATGTCTATTGGGTAAATGCAACCGATCTACTTGGTAATTCCAGCTAACTAAAACGAGTGTATGTACCCAGTTACTCAGTACTGTCAATTTTGTCCATTGGGTAGGGGCAACCAATCTACTTGGTAATTCCAGCAAACTACAAATCGGTATAAGATAAGTAGCCAAGTAACTCAGTACTATCAATTGTGTCTATTGGGTAGAGGCAAGTTGCTTCTACACAATAGAGACAATTGTCAGTACTGAGTAACTTGGCTACTTATACCAAATTGTAGTTTGCTGGAATTACCAATTGCATTGTGTAGGTTTGTACAACCGATCTTAGGAGATACAAAAGAAAACTGAATTCAAAGAAATAAGCTTTATTTAAACATCACAATCACATACCTATACGGTAAATTAAAATAAACGAATAAGGTAAATTGAGAAAACAGGTAAGTATTACCATTGACGAATAAATCTAGAGGTCTATTGATGGCCGGCGCTTCACAATTCACAACAGAACTTATAATATTATAAGCTAAAAGAGTAAATGAAACATCTTCTTTGTAAAAACCATTGGTACATCTATTAAATATAACAAGTCTGCTGTTAATCAGACTTGTTATATTTAATAGATGTCTATGTCTATAATCTAACACTATCACTATTCTAAACTTTTGTAATGTCTCTTTAGCCTTCACAAAACTAACAATCACTAATTAGCACCACGATTGCCCAAATCACACCACAGCACACAACGCTCATAACGCGGCCCAAGCAAGAGTGCCTTCGGAGAGGTTCCCGTGGTTTGTTTATACTTCCAGCGGCACGGGAGGGGTTCCAGGGTCGGACCTTGACAGTGTCTGCTTACAATATTATACGTAAAATAAAATTTACAAGAGCAACAAGATAAGTCACCCGCACGGCTACAAGTCCCGTTACATAATGGCCGCCTCACTTTGCTGCAAAACGGCTGCGAAGGCAAATTAGTCAATTTCTGATTTAATTGTAAATAAGTAACTGTTGTAAAAATGTAATAGCTCACTCGGTGGCTAACTGCCGAGCTGTGCTTGTTTAACTAAAAATAAGCAACTTGTTTGTTTTTTAATATTGCACGCGGTTATTTGCAGGAAAACTACTTAGCAGATTTTAACCTAGTGTTGTAAGACTTAGAATTAAATAACGCATTAGACAGCAAATAACAGTGTAAACTTGTCTATTATTAACCGATAAAGAAAGGATTATATTTACTTAAGCCACTTGTTTGTTTCTTAGTCATTTACGCAGTTATTTGCAACAAAACAATTTATCTAATTTTAACCTAGTATGCAAGGTCTGAAATGAAATAACGCAGTTGACAGCAAATAACAGTGTCAACTTGTCTATTTTTAACCGATAAAGAAAGGCTTATATTTACTTAAGCCACTTGTCTGTTTCTTAACCATTCACACGGTTACTTGCAACAAAACAACTTATCAAATTTTAACCAAGTATTTCAAGGTCTATAATTAAACAAGGCTGTGGTGAGCATATAACAATGTAAACTTGTCCATTTTTAACCGAATCGGGTATGGATTGGATTTACCGAGACAATCATTTGGAAATAAATAAGTATTGTGTTAAAATAACCGAGGAAGTTTAGCAGTATTTGCTCGTTTACCATTAGCAAACCTTTATTGCGCGTTTTAAATGAATCATGGTTAGATGTAACCATTTTTTTCTTAACCGAGCTAAAAAGGTCCTTTGCTAAAATTTATTTTTTTCAGTGTCTCTTTGATTTATCTTATTCCTAAAGTTTCTCATCGTACTGAAACAATGTCCGCTTCGCACAACACGGCTTCGTTTTAAGTCTCGCATTTACTCAGGGACAAAAAACTAGAGACACTTGTTAGCATTGATGTCAGACAGAATCGCGCGACTTCGCATGACATGTCGGACAACTCACGGAAATCTCCTATAAAATGAAAAGAGACAACGACGTTGGTAAACATGTCAAAGTAAACTTTTGCGATTTCACGGTTCGTAGGAACAACCATGATCAGATGGAATTAACCCATTTTATGCTTAAGATACCTACTGCTCAACTTAAAACTTAATCTTGGCTAGCATGATCACGTTTATGTTCAACATTAAACAATGTCCTTTAATAGCTTATAATGTAAATGCTTACTTTCCCCGAGACTGAGAACAAGTAGGTACGTGTTTATAAAACCAAGTTTTTAATCGCGTTAATACTCCATTTAAACCAAACAAACGCTTTCATTTCAAACAAAGCCTTTGTTTACTCAAACCTTGGAATTTTTCTAGATATCAACTTCATAATATGGCGCTTATCCTCATATATTTATGTGTCAGAAACTCACTTTGAATAATACTGGAGAATTTTTGCTCCGTAGGGACAGTTCTACATCTTCAAGCTACCACGAAAGAACTCATTTCATTGGGTTTATTTTAATACATATATTCCCTTTTGCAAGCTAGCTCTTTCTTTCTGCACCGAATAGCAACTTAAGAAAAGAATAGCAATGTTTTGAGTCATTCTACTTTTGAGAACGTTTCTAGTGGTTCTTGGCTTAATAACGTCATTTACATTGTCTAGCGTTGAGAAAGTTTAAATTCAGTGCTTGGATCCGCATGAAGGCAATTTAAAATAATAAATGTCACGCCATCAGAAGTAGAGACGATAATGGCAATGGTGAAAGGTTACTAATGTTATCTGGGTTTGTTGTTTAGCTGTTTTGGAGTTCTGCGAATATGAATGAAACTCTAAGGCTTTTATAGAAAAGCAAAAGCTTTTTCGGAAAGCACTCTTAACTGCACTGTCCACTTACTGTGTTACCTGAAGGAAAGCCTAAGATAGATCACCCTCATCCACGGTTCATTCTTGCCTGGAAGAGAATTGCAAATTTAGACAATGTGAACGAAAAAGGATTTCTTTAATCGCAAGGTGCGGGGCACGGCAGGGATTCAACTAAATGAGGATGGGAACCATACGACGTCTAGTGGTCTGATAAAGAAAAGTCGAAGAGGGGATCAGGATATGGAGCTCCTCGGCACACATTTCAAAATACAGCCTATAAAATACTGCAAGGCTGGCGACCCTTCGCCGATGCTCCAAACACTGGAGTTCAGATCCATCGAGGGCAAAGTCACATATCAGTCTCCTGGCTCTCCGGTCCACCGAGTCCAAAGCGCTCAGCAGATATTTAGTAGCACGATCGCAGAAATGACATCCGTACTCCATACAAGATCTTACCTGAGCCTGGTTTCCATAAAAAAGAAGAAGAATAATTAATTAAAATGCCCGGCAACGCTTTTACGTCCGCTTGCTCGGCTGTACAATCTAAGGCTACCAAACTGTCAGCTATCAGTATCCATTGTAAGGCAAGTCAGTACAGGTTATTTACTGCACGGCTACTAAATGAGTAAGTAAAGTACAAAATACCGCATATAATTACATTAAAATGAGGAAGTGGCCTTAGGGTTGTCAAATGACTCTGTAGACAGTAAAAATTGCCTTACTGGGGGTTAAATAACCCTACACCGGACTTGTATTTGTATTCATGGAAATACTGATAAATATCAATCGAAATATCAAACATACGTATGCTTTTGTCATAAAGCATACGTATGTTTGATATTTCGGTGCTACGTCCCTTGTTTCACAAGCACTGTTTTAGGTATCACAGGTTCTGGACACTAGTGTATGGTTTGGAGATGATTGCTAATTGCGGGAAACGTGATAATTACAGTTGCAGACGGACAAATTGTAATAATGTACTTACTAAATAAAAAAAATGTATATTTTAACATCCCATAACTCCCCGTTCCCTCTCATTCTTGAGAGGAGGCCTGTGTCCAGCAGTGGAACGTATATAGGCTGATTAATTATCATATTTTAAAGTGTTCCCGTATTTATTTGACATGTGCAGACGACTGGATCTTTTGTGAGTAAGTAGAAACTAAATATCACCTATTCTAAGGTTCTAGAACAAGGATAAAGCAGATAAATCACCGGTGACGACAACTACGTTACTGGCCAGTGGCAGCCATGTTTAGTGGCGTCGTTACGGGCACTACGAGGCCCTAAACCGTTGTATTAATAAGTAAGGAGACTGCGGAACCCTGAGCCACTGGCCCAGTTCACTAGAGGAGGCGGCAATACTTTAATCAGGTGTTTTTCAACAATCTTCATGACGCGCCCGGGAACACATAAAAATTCCGAATTATCTGCTTGAAAGCTTAATTATTCCGAATTATCAAAATTCTGACGACCATTTTCCAAAATAAATTACGCAAATCATTTGATAGAATGTATATATTATGTACCTAACATAGGTTGGGATAGGTACTGAAAAATCCTAGAATCATGCTTGGTTTTCAGGGAAAAAAATGTGACGAGAGGTTGTGCTGATCCTAACTTGTTTATATATTTAATTTTATAAAAAATTAAGCCTTACATTGCTTTTATTTACTTTTAAATTGCAGCTATAACCTATGTAAAGAGGCTTCTTGACCCATCTACTATATAGTGCGTAAGAAATTCTGGAATGGTATTTTTATCAGCGCCCACACTCTAGTTTTGGCATTTAAGTTTGTTCGTCTTCTCATTTATCTACCAAAAACTATAAAGTCAATTATAAGTAAGAGGTGAAAACTTTGTTTTTCAAATTAGATGTGTTCGCTGCAAGTACTTTTTTTAATTGAAATGACTTTTTGCTTTCTACCTTTATTGCGTGATATAATTGCCAATTAAAAGTTAAAGAAGGCATAGACTATACAACAAAGGTGAAATTTCGATGTTTTTAATTACAGGTTTGCTGCCTTTTGAAAGGTTACGAAACTCATAGAAAACTTGTAAACAATTCTTAGTTAATAGTTTTTCTCTTCATTAGTTTGCTAAGAAGCACTTAGTATCTAGGAGTCAAAGACATGGGGAGCTTTGCCCAGCATTACATTTAATGAAATAAAAAGTTAATCAAAAGTATAAATATCTTTTTCTCGGACACGTTATTATATTTTATCGTTGATGGATGACTTATCTCTTGGCCAAATCGCATAAAGTAGTCAGTCACACATTGTTCTCAAGAAGCACCTGCATTCTCCCACGGAAGCTGGTCGAAGCAAAGCACCAAAAAATACAGTAGCGAAACATTCATAATTTATTCTTTGATATGGTCACTTTCTCAACTTACTACTTTTTGGTATGGTCTACAGTTAAATAATCCTTAAGATTGTTGTAAAATAATGATGTTCGTGAAAGAAATGGAAGTTTAAAAGAAAGTTCAATTTAATTAATTTGTTGCTGCATGTGGTTTACACCCTATGTAAACCTCACACATTTTACCACTTTGGAAGTGTCTCTCGCGCAAACTATTCAGTTTAGAAAAAAATAATATAAAAAACCTCAATATCATTTTTTGGAGACCCATCCATAGATGGGTTTGATGAAATTTTTTTTTTGAGTTTCAGTGCTGAGTATGGGGAACCCCTAAAACTTAATTTTTTTTTTTAGATTTTTGTGTGAAGATCTTAATGCGGTTCACATAATACATCTACTTACAAAGTTTCAACAGTATAGCTCTTATAGTTTCGGAAAAAAGTGACTGTGACATACGGACGGACAGACAGACAGACATGACGAATCTATAAGGGTTCTGTTTTTTGCCATTTGGCTACGGAACCCTAAAAAGGGAAAAGAAAGTTATAAAAAAGTTACTTTTATGCAGGGTAATATGAGCATTTTAGCCTCAACCAAAGCGTGTTACCGCTTCGACTACCCTCGGGTCTTGTGCATCTTCGAGTTATACTCTAGAAAGAACACGTGCTATTCGGTGAGTGCGTGCGAACGGGATGCCACTCTCTAGCTGTCTAGTGTAAATAGCATTATTAATTCTGTGCCTCAGCACCCGCTAAACACTACGTAATTGGGTCATTGTCAGATTTAGGTTCGCGTCTTTTCGGTGGACATTGCCAAAGTTAAGGGCTATGAAGCCTAATTTTTGGTTGAACTCTGAATCCGCATAAACGGCGTTGCCCCTTCTATAATTCTATGTGATAAAAACGTATTATATGTGAGCGTAAAGCCCTTAACTATTGACCACCGGAAAGATGATTTTTGTTTTTGTGACTGACAATGACCCAATTATTATTCCGGAATAATTAAAAAAACAAAACGAATTATAAATATTATTCCAAAAGCCTAATCCCGCATCAATATTTACAGCAGGCATGTTAGAATTTCAGAATATAATACTAAAATGATAGTACCTGACCTATCAATTTATTTTATAAAATCATCTGCAACCTGAAGCGTTCATAGCTCAGCGGCACATGCGAGTCGGAAACGATAACGCAGGTAAAGCGACGATGGCAGCGGTTAGTCTTTGGATGGGTGACCGCCTGTTTGAGTGGTTATTATAAATGAGCGCTTCTGTGCTTTGGAAGGCACGCTAAGCAGTTGATCCCGGCTGCTGTATATGACAGTAGTTGTTAAGCCGAGTTAGAGGCCTTCGGGCGGCTTAAGAACCTCTAACAAGCGAGTTGCCCACTCACTTGACAAAGGGGGACAACTCACTTTTTTTTTTGTGGGGGGGTGAAATGCTTAACGCATACCACCCGGGTGCAGGGGGGACCTGCGTGGTTATGTGGGACTCCCGTATGGGCTAATGAGACCCACGTTGTACCAACTAAAAACCCCCCCACTTGCCGCCTCGCCGCCTGGTGGCGAGGTTACGGGAACGCTTTCGCACACATCCGCGACCCCGCCGGCGGCAGCAGCCCACGAGCGGCTCCTTCGCGGATGCCCAGGGGCCCTCCACGTGAGGCACGCCAGATGTTTTGGCGTGCCTTCCTCCTCGATCTCCACGTGTTCATTAGCGGACCCCCCTGAGTCCGCTACGAGGAGATCATGGGCGCGGGAAATCCAGCACCCGGTGGCGGATCAGATCCGCGGTTCCGCCACAGACCACGTCTCGGCCGCAGAGGATAGGGAAAGCGGCGCACCGTAATAACGGCATTCCTCTTCCTCTGCGGTCCCTCCAATGCCGTTTCAGCGGAACGGCCCCGCCAAGTTCGCGGGGGGTAGGGAGAGTGGCGCACCGTTATACCAACACGCCATCTTCCCCTGCGATCCCACCTCGGCCGCAGAAGATAGAGAGAACTCTTCTTCTGCGGTCCCTCCCCAACGCATCCTAAGCGGGCTTAGGAGCAGCAACAGCATCCTGAAAATGATAGCTGGTAAGTTTGATTGTCCCTTGACAAAAATACTTACTGACCGTACCAAATCCCTTTTTACCATT
The DNA here is from genome assembly GCA_963854355.1 of Epinotia brunnichana. Classification (NCBI taxonomy): domain Eukaryota; kingdom Metazoa; phylum Arthropoda; class Insecta; order Lepidoptera; family Tortricidae; genus Epinotia; species Epinotia brunnichana. Next base: position 24,322,685 of record OY977952.1, read on the forward strand.
AAGTACTAACCTAGACTAAGAATAAATAACACCAGTGGACCTCATAGTTGTCTTGTAATTAATAATAAATAAAAAAAATAAAAAATAGGCAAGCCCGCTAGGAGCGCCCTCCTCGGACCAGCCAGCAGCCGGCCCTGGGTGCCTCTTAGCTTCGCCGTGGTTGAGCAGTCCACGGTTACTAAGCCCCCCCCCGCCCCGACAAGGCGAGCACCCTCGAGGGGGCCACAGGAGGTACCTACCACAACCCTGCACGTGTCGCCTGGGTGGTACTAAAAAGTGACAAACTCAAAGGCCAAATAATGTATGCCATACGATTAAATCTGCCACCTAATTGTTGGTTCAAATTTCAGAATAATGATGCTTTTGGACATTTGCCTTGAAGAGTCATTGCACTCTCCGGATTTTTTATTTCGGGCATTTTGTCGTGAAGAGCTATTTGTATCTCCGGAGTTTTTGTTTTCCACCCGCTGCCACTCGCCACTTCCGACCTGTTACCCTGCCCTCAAAAGGGACCAGTTTATGGTTTACCGTCTCGAAGTTCAGCGTTATTTTTTATTTTAACCAATAGGTTACCCTCTAACGCTGTGGGGGCCGACGCGTTTTTGAGCGTGATAGCTTTACGAAGTAGGGTACGCATAGTAACAGTAAATTTGAGGGCTCCTTGTTTGTGTGATAGGCTCTCAAGTTGCTGTGCTGAAAGATTTTTGGGTTCGGGTGTAAGATACTGGCGGTTTATGCAGTGTTTTGAAGTTACAAGGGTATTCATTCTGCTTCCAAAATTTTCGGTCCTATTCTATCGTATTAGGATTTTATATTTTGATGCGACGTTGAGTATAACAACTACTGCAATTCATTTTGTTAGTAAAATGATGCTTACTATTCATTTTGTAGTATAGTGTATGTTGCATAAGATTGACCTTGCTTTAAGTAAAAATAAGTTTCTGTCAAAAGTTTCATTTTTGATACAAGCTTTTACTGCCGACCGTACTTTTCTGCATACCATCATCAACTACTCATTGAGACGATTCTAACGAGCCCAAACTCGATGGGGTTGTGTCGTTTTATTGCGGAGTTCATATGGCCTCCTTCCAGCTTCTGCATCAGATCAGCTCCAAGGCATCATAATATTGCATTGTCATGCGATATACATATGCTTTCAAAATTTCAGCTCAATTGGATAACGGGAAGTGACTGAAAAATGGAATGCAAATTTTGACGGACAACTTACATACTTACATATTTACATACATACGAACAGTGCAAGTTAATATAAAGCTTGTAAAAATAGAGGCAACACGGCCGCCTTCACCTAAAAAAGAAATGCAAAAATAAATTTATCAGAAAATAATTAAAACTAAAATAAGTTTTAAGAATCAGACTTACAAGAGAGAGACTAAGAGTTTCTTTACCGACTTACATGAATCTTTATATAAAAATATACTAAGTGAAAAAACTAAAATCCGCAAATTTTTGATTTAATCTGTTAGATTTTAATTACAAAGCACCTGGGCGTAATCAACAACTTCCGTTATCAGAAGAGCTAACTGCATTTCGACCGACTATTTATTTATACCTCATAATATCTTCTTTACACATTGTATTGAAAAAAAATACTTTATCTTACACGGAACAAGGCTGTCTTTCAATTACAGGATTATATTAAATACGATGTAATGTAATCATACCATCAAGCTTAGACATAAGCCGATAGCGGAGTGCTTAAAATCGCTCAACCATTTTATTGTTTTCTTAAACGCGGCAGGGATGTTCGCAAATTCCAGTTTCATAATACTGTATAAGTATCATATTAGACGTCGAAACTTTCTGTTTAAGATGACTTTAAATTAAAATATTCAAACTTGATAATGCTCCCGGGGGTACCCGGTGAAGAGTAAGGAATATCCTCTTTATCTTATTGTAATTTTTTTCACGATGCAGTCCCAAAACGTCTAAATAATTGTCTTAGTAACTGTTCAACCTATTCGCTTTCCCTTCAATCTTCCTCGCAAAATGGGTTTCGCAAAGCTCTTATTAAAATATCACAACTCGGCTCCTACATTATTAAGTCGGAATGAAACGAAAATAGAACAATCACCTGGTACATTATTCACCCGGAATTATGAGTCAGATAATCCGTCATGGCATCTCAGAATTCTAACATGAAAACGGTCTCGCTTATCAAATTTAATTTCAAACGAGGTTTGGCGGAGACTACAGAGATTATGTTTGTGTATATTATGTTATTTTTGATAATATTGTACACGTCTTGTTTAGATTGAATTCTCAAGAAGTTTGGATTTAATTATCAAGAATCACAACGTCAATTTTCTGAGAATCTCACTTAGTAAAATTCGTGTACGATATGAAAATGAAATGCCAGGATAAGTTTGTTATTATAAACGAGAAATTTGTAAGACACAGGCCTTTTGGATAACAAGTTTCTTAGTTAAACTAGGTACATACTTCAAGAAAATCGGTATACCAATATAATACCAACATCAACGAAGAAAACATCCAAAGGCCGTGTTATAAAGCAACCAGTTACAGTTTTAGTAAACTGGCAATACTTACGCTATGACCAATGACGCGCGGCTTTTTGACTTATGCCGAATGGGGAATGAATGAAAATTTTAGAAATGCCTGATTATTTTTTTTGGTGATAGGAATAACCTTCCTCACCGGAAAAAAGTTGCAGACTTGTCAGCTTCGTCAATTATTTTTGAAAAATATAAACAGTTTCCTCACTTACGTTTTGTGGTTAGGACGGCGAATGAGACACTTTCCTTGATCCGTCTCATATTACAAAAAATATTTTAAATATCTGACCCTGGCAATGACCAATATAGCTGCTGCAACTGTCAATATCATTGCCAGTGTCAGTTTACCACGGATTTTTATGATATTTTTATGTAATATGAGACGGATCAAGGAAATCGTCTCATTCGCCGTCCTAACCACAAAACGTAAGTGAGGAAACTGTTTATATTTTTCAAAAATAATTGACGCATCTGAAAAGTCTGCAACTTTTTTCTGGTGCTAAGAAAGGTTATTCCTATCACCAAAAAAATATCAGGCGTTTCTAAAATTTTCATCCATTCCCCATTACTCGTAAAATAGTGACATGTTGCATCATTAAATGAGTGCCAAGATCGTGCCAAGACGAGGAAATCAAGTGCAATGCAAAATCAGGCAACAGCGTGGTATATAAGCATATCTGTCACCATGTAATTTCCTTCAGCCTCATCCTCACCGATATTAACTCCATTACTATTCTTTCAAGCATCAACATCAAGTATAATGTTCTCATTATACTAAAGCGGTAATGCGCTTAAAATTCTACAACTCTATCGCGTCTTAACACGAATCAACGAAGCGATAGATTGTTCCCGGGTTCGTGTCTCGAAAGTGTATTGTTATTGTTACCGCTTTAAAGAGAACCTTAGAATTTTCTGAATTGCTACTTAAAAGGTGTCTAAGGTTTGGTTAGGGTTTTATCTTTGTTAAGAACCTAACCTAACAATTTTCATTACGGTACCTACCGATTATCTCGAAGTCGAAAAAAGAACTTGCAATCGGGTGTATTCTGTCTGTACTTTGTTTTCTGATCAACAATATAAATGAATACTGGTTGAGAATTCAATATGGCAAAGGCTCCTTAACAAAGCTAAAATCATATTCAAACCTAAGGACATCTTTTAAGTATACGATTTTGTACAATAAATTAATGTTTTGCGCAATAAATCTATTGGTATATTTACTTATATATTATAAAGTCAAAAAGTCTGTAAGATTGTAGCTTTGCAAGTTTGTATGTAGGGGGAATTCTTTAACAGGTGTATATTATGGACTTCTGGATGGACATGGGCTTTATTTTATTCTGCACTTTTGGATATAATGTGTTATATTTGATCTTCGAAAGTGTCTTGTAGGTAAATTAAATATCGATAAATAGTTCCAAATCTTAATTTAAATGTCGCCATTCCTATATTAAATTACTGTTTTACAGTGACCTTTTGACCACACCTACGCCAGGAGCCATGTTTTTGTCTTCAATTGAAAGTTTTATTGGTTCTTATTATTACCTTTTGAAATTCAATAATAAACGACTTTAAATAATTTGAATCTTAAAAGGTATCCATGTATGTAACCACAAATTTTCAGAATCACATCCGCACCGCATAAACTTCCAAGAAAAATGTCCCCAAAAACTATATAAAGCAATCCAGATGCTCCTGAGCTCACGTTCACAGGCAATCCGTGCAAATTGCATCTTGCACGTGAACGGGGCTTATCACACCGGTTTGATAGAATACGTGGAACATCAAGATGTTTCTATTACGATTGCTCTGCCAGTCCCAACGGCTGATTCTGGTGCGAAATTCGAAGATGACCACGAACATTAATCTGAAGATTTACTTTGTGGAAAATGTAACACACTGGAAAGAGGTCAAAATTGGTAACGAGATGTTTATTATGTTAATTGAAAAACTGCAATAGTACAATACATAGAAAACATCCATGACTCACGTAATCATCATCATTCATCACACAATTAATAGCCCTTACCGGGATTTAAACCCGACCACCACCAAACCCAATCACCACTGGTTTTGTAGGTAAGGGTCACTACCAACTATGCCAAAACAGTCATATTTTAGTTAACTAGTATCTGGAGGCACGGCAGTGCCCCCGCCAAGTCGAGCAAAACAAAGAGGCACGGCCGTACCATCCTTTTCTCGAAGCCATTTAGGCCAATTTCAACATCCCTTAATTTTGTGCTGGCTAAAGCTAGAACCCTGAATTTTCAGTAACATGTAGGGCATAATATGGCTTACATATAATGTCAATAACATTCAATTTAAACTCTTAGTTTAAGAACTATTGTCCGTCAAAGTTCATTAGTTTTGTCACTGACATACTCACTTATATACTACTGAATTCTAAGGTACTTTTAGCAGACCCACAAGCTCCAAATTTCAAAAGTAATTAGTTTTAAGCCTATTAATTCATAAAAATCCTAAAAATATTGCAATGTCAGTCACGTTTCAGATATATACAAACTGCATAAGTAAGTTATAGTTTTTACAAATACATGCGATTACAAAGCAGTTCCTTCCTGCAAAACTATACAAACGTTATTTGCGGTTGGTAAAATAACTTTCCCATACAAAGTCTACAAAAAGAAATGAGATCCCATAAAAACATTCCATGTAAAAAATAGGCCGAGTCTCGAAACTCTTCCACAGTAAAAAGTGGTGAGATATTTTGAAGTCAGGCATTCTTATTAATCTTTATTTGCTTGCTTAATAAAATTGTGTGACTTAGATAGTTTTATCACACTTACATAGTTTTAGGTATCTATGCATAAAATAGTAAATGCAGTTAAGTAGTGTGATATCTAAGTTGCAGAATTTTATTTAGCAAGCAAATAAAGATTGATAAGAATGCCTGACTTGGCTCTACGAAATATCTCACCACTTTTTAATGTGGAAGAGTTTCGAGACTTGGCCTATATTTTACATGGAATGTTTTTTATGGGATTATTGCTTAAGCAAATGCTACTGCAATGTCGTCAAATTGCCTGTAGAAAAAATGCTGGGAATACTAATATTAGCAACATCATTCATATCCGAATCAACGATTTAATAACAACACAACAGCCATATTAAAATACTATTGAATATTTGCCCGGAAACATTCCGCTTTTAATAAACGAGGTTTTAATTAAACCTTTGTGTTGATCCCATTGTACAGCCTAAACAAGCAAGGAATGTGTTTTATTATCCAAAATCAATTCGCAGCGGCTACTAATTGTGCTAGGGTTTATTGACTCCATTTGTACAATATACCAGTATACAGTCAGTATTGGATTTTGGATTCCGGAAGCGGTATACATATCAGCACCAATATCTCTTGAGGCTGAGCTGCAAGCTAAGTATTAACACGGACATAAAAGGAAGACATGGCCACCGGCTGTCGGTAGTGACACAATTAATGGATGTCAGCTGCAAGTACCTATAGTGAATAAGCGGCAGACAACAGCGGCCAACCTCATTATAGCTAAATATCTACGCGGTTTCAGCATAGGAATTAAATAGTTTTCTAGTAAATCATGGAATTCTACAAATGAATCCCTGACCTGAGTCAATCAATTATATGTGTAGCCTCTTATGTGGCCACTAGATCCCACCGAGGACTATCAACCTAGATAAAAAGCAAAAGAACATCAACATACGTGATAGTAATAGTAGAAAAAGATGATAATGGTGATCAAAATGCCAAAACGTAATAAACATCCTTGAACGCTACACAAATGGCCAGGGCGCTCAATAAAGAATCGTGACTTTAAAGTTGGGACATTCATTAGAATTAGGCAATAGCAATTCTAATGAAGTTTTCTATTATACTCGTATCGTCTCCGTAGATTTAATTTACGCATGCCAGTATGACCCGATTATAAGAAAATTCTATTATTTATGGTATTTTAATAACAAAATCATTTCCGTATTCCAAATTCTTCGTCTAACGAATGAGTTTCCTTGCCAATACAATGGAAGCGGAATATCTCGAGTAGAATGGAAGCTATCGAAATCCCCCTCGTTTAAAATTGATACAAGAATGCCCGACCTCGGATATTATAAATACCGACGTTCTGACGTGAGAATTGGAATTCAGATATTGGTAATAGTACAATAGAAGCAGCGGATTTCAGATGAATAATTAGGATTATTGATATCAGTTTCGTAGTACAATTTTACGTTTGAGAAATTAGAGCTTGCTGTAGAGAAATGTTTTCAGATACTTAGTAAATAAATTAGTGTAGTCGTAACACTTAGACTGATCGACATGAGCCCAGGCCGATTGTAAGAATTCGATTTAATTTTGAAGAGCTAACTTTGTGCAATCATGTAAACATTTAGCCATTTTGCTATAACAAGAAAAGAGTTTCTAACAAGAAAAACTACTAAATGTTTATACGATTACAAGAAGTTTGCTCGATAGAAAATGTGATCGAAAATACCACAAATTGGCTTGAGCCTAGACGTGAACAAATGTTTTCATAAGTAGGTAAGGTTTTCACCTGATGTTCCACTATAAAACTTTGCTAAATCAAATCTATCGTGTTGGAAGCAAAGTTTATTTTGCAGTCAACAGTTAAACTAAGTCAAGTAAGTTTAAATCTTCATTCTAGCCAGTTAAAGTTATTATTTATTCCGATTAAAGGATGACTCACGCTAGAACGGGCCGTGTCCGGCGCGGGCCAGGCCGTGCCGACACCGAGCCGCTTCCGAGCCTCACCCGTGGCTCGGCCAGGCTTGGGTATGGCTCGGCCGAGCAAAAACGCCGTCGTTTTTCTTTGAAAACGGCCCGGGCCGGACACGGCCCGTTCTAGCTTGAGTCATCCTTTAAACGTTGATTGTGTAGGACGTCAAACAGACAACGCGGGAAAAAACTTAAGCCAATTTACAGCTTCAAACACAACAATCGTAAAAAGAACGTTATCAAATTCATAAAAAAAACTTTCAAATTTTATCACAAAACAGCGCTGGAAAAGAACAGTCCCCGAAAACATCGTAGTAAAGTACAGTCCGGGGTAACAAAGTTGAACTGTGCCTACAGTACACTCGGCGATATAACAATTACGACTGCGATAGCAAAGACATCGTAAACTCGCGCTGTGGGGCCGTTGGAGGAGCGGGTAGAAGAGCGTTAGCGGGAGCGGAATTCATATTTCCTTAGCTTGTGTTAAACCTAGTGTCAAAAACTCGACGTTTTTTAATATGTTTCATCACACTTACTTCGTGTTATTCCATGCCTGTATACAGGAGAACAATGGCCTAAATTGTTCCCCCCGGAGTTATGGTTTTTTACAACTCCCGAGGGAGTAATGATCTTGTGCGTGATCTGATTGGTTTACGCTAATCTAGTTGACCGCGCATCACAAGAATCTGCTCTGTGATTGGTAAAAAAAAACTAGTTGGCCACGCGCTGCATGAATACTGCTTTATGATTAGTTGAAATATTGAAGCTGTGCGCTCCACTGGCACTGATCTGGAAGTGAAGTTGTCAATTTCGTCAATTTTCGATTGGTGCGCTTGTATGAAACACAGATTTTTCTGTCTTTTGTGGTTATTTATTTCCTCGCAAATGTGATAACACAACATAAACATTGTGTATAACACGGGCGTAAGAATATTGCAAACTCGAGTCATCAAAAGGGCTTCTGATAGACTCTGTACGCTATATTCCACTTACGCCCCTCGTTAAATAATGTACTATTCCGACAGTATTTCTCTGCTGACGGGCGTGCCTCTGCATGAATGCTAGATGAATATAGAGAAATGGCGCGATGTCGTGAGGCAACGCGACTACTCTGAAAAAAGTGAAACGCTGACAGCATTTCTTCGGTGTAAACATGGATCGGGACCACTTCGACTAACGATGTAATTTCAATTCCGAAACCACAACAGTGCAATACCAGAACAGACTAAGGCCCCTCTCACGACCTCTGGCCAACTTACTCGACAATAGGGACACAATTTACCTATTATTTTTATTGACCTTTACTGATTTTATTATCAATAGAATATCTTCCGGCTGTCAGGTGGACGCCGTGTATACCGATTTCTCAAAGTGTTTCGACAAAATTAACCATAATAACTTAATTAAGAAACTCTTGGAACTCGGTATACATGGTGACCTCCTTAGATGGATAAAGTCCTACCTATCTAATCGTAGTTAGGCCGTAGCCTTGAAGGGATATACCTCTTGTTTTCTTCCAGTACCCTCCGGAGTACCCCAAGGGTCACACCTTGGGCCCTTACTCTTTATCTTATATGTTAATAACATGGCAACCTGTTTCCGTAGTTCTGAACACCTTATCTATGCAGATGACACAAAAATTTATAAAGCTGTATCGTCGGAAGCGTATTGCCATGCATTACAGCAGGACTTAGATAACTTTTTCCTTTATTGCTCTGATAATCATCTTTTCTTGAATGCAGAAAAATGTTTTGTAATAAGTTTTAATCGTAAAAATGATCCCATAATTTTCAATTATACCTTAGCTGGGAATAACATAGCACGTTTTTATCAGGGACTTGGGTGTTATTTTGGACTCGCAATTAAATTTTAATATACACATTGATCATTTATGTAAGCGGGCTTATAAACATTTAGGGATGCTCATTCGGATCGGACAGCCTTTCAGGCGCCCAAATACTTATAAACTATTATTTTATTCTTTTGTTAGGAGTATCCTGGAGTTTGGCTGTGTTGTTTGGACACCTCAATACAAAGTCCATATTGACCGTTTGGAGAGGATTAAAAATATTTTCCTTAAGTCACTGTGTTATAGAACAGGTAATTATTTCGAGCGTTCCGCGTCAGCTGCGAAGCATTTTTGTATTCCTTCCTTTCATAACCGGAGACAGTTTTTAGACGTGATGTTCCTGTTTAAAATTATTAAAGGTGTGATACACTGTCCTAACCTCTTGGAATTGGTTACTTTTAGTTGCCCGCATCGTCCCTTACGTTCTAGGCCATTATTTCATATCAGCTTTGCCCGAAAAAATTACTCTCGGCATACTTTTTTCAGACGAGTCCCTAGTTTTTATAACCAGTATCTGAGCGATATTGATCCTTTCCACAAATCATTGTTAAGTGTTAAATTATTAGTAAAATGTAAGTTATCTTTAGGTCATCCATGAGAATAATATTTACTTACCTAAGATAAATTTTACTATTCACATCACTTGAAAGTCTTAATCCAAAATGTCTTCATTAATCTCATATACCTACTTATTACCTTCCTTTAACTTGTGCATGCATACTGCGTCGACGACCGGTATTGTATTATATTAAAGAATTTATTAAGTTCAAATTTTTAAAATCTTTTCAGCTTTTTTTCTTTATGATTACCTATTTTGTTATGTTAACATAGTTTTTATGTATTGATGAACCTCCAGGTCTTTTGATTTATATCTTTTGGTACTCTTTGTGTGCCCTTTATATTTTTGTTTATGTGACTGTTTGTATTCTAAATAAAAAAAAATAAAAACAATTTTATTTCACAATTTCATACGCCTCCTAACGTTATTCCCAGTTGTACCCTAAAGGAGGTGGGAGTCCGCGGCACCAAATCCCAAGATTTGTTATAGGAATTAGGTTTACGAAAGCGACTGCTATCTGAACTTCCAACCCAGAGGAAAAGCTAGACCTTATTGGGATTAGACCGGATTCCTCAAGTTAAAATTATATTTTGAGCAAGTTTTTGATAAAAACCAGTGGTACGAGCCGGGGGTAAAACCTACGACCTCCAGTTTGAAAGTCAGAGCCTTACCATTTGACAACAGTGGCTTTTTTTCACTCTCTATCTTGCATCCTGAATGCGCTTGGAATTCACTATATATGTCACCGTTAGATTGTGAAAACCGTCAGTTTATAATCTAACCCGTTATATTGCAAACTGACGGAATATTGTGAACTGCTAAAATAATTCATAATTTTACGCATTCATTTTCGTTAGTTTATAAACTAACAATGTCATATCGTCAAATTGTAAATTGAATCAAATTTGCCTGATTTGGAACGCAACATGTGCGCTGTTTGGTTGAGCGAATTATTCCACTTGCATCAGTTTCCACTTACGTCAGAACATGATTGTTTTTTTTTGTTGTTCAGACATTTTCTTCCATTTATTTCGGCACCCAGCAGTGTCGACGGAGCCCCGCTGCGCGGGGCTCCTGTTTCTGGGCGCTTTGCCCTTCGGGCAACTGAAGACACCTAACTAACCTAACCTACCTAGTCTTTGTGTACGTTCCGTAGCAAGCCGATTTGATCTCAGTTCACAATTTGACGATTCGACATTGAAAGTTTATAAACTATCGAAAAATATTGCGTTAAATTGTGAACGGTTTTGGCAGTTCACAATATTCCGTCAGTTTACAATATAACGGGTAAGATTATAAACTGACGGTGCTCACAATCTAACGGTGACATATACATAACTAAATCTGTAACGTTACCTGCCTTTAGACTTCTGTAATGTGGACGTTTCTCCAGTTGGACTGCTTCAAATATGAGCTTGATGACATTTTGCTGAGCCATACTTCCTTCTTAATTGAAATGGAGAGTTCTTTTTTTTAGCCTCGGCCAAAATTCGTTCGTATGTCCGTTTGATCAGCTGTTCTCCTCTACAGGTCGCATTTCTCAACCAATTCGCGTGAAATTTTGTGAGGTTTCAATAATTTATTTATCATCTTTAGTCGATTCTGATTTTGCAGGTCCTATAAATTACCCATTGAATGACCGAAAGTATAATAATATCCATAAAGGACAACCATGCCTGACGAGAAGAAAAAAACAAATTATATTCGTCTTTGATGCACCTGAATCGAACTCGATAGATTATAGCTTTTCATGCTCCAGTTAACTTTGCAGTTAAAGCTCAATACTCTTGTAGCAGTACCGAAACTTGTTTAACTCTTCAAGACTTAATGGCCCCAAGGAAAGGGCAAACTTTTCTAATTTATTCATAACACGGAATCCTCGCTTGTAAAGTTGTGAAGAGTTTGGTTAACAATACGGATGAGCGTTCAAACGGGCCAGTAAGATTGTTAATGTTCAGCTTTTTAGCAAGGATAAGTTTTGATTGGCCTATGCCAAGCCTCTTGCCGATTCGGGTAACCTCGGTTCTAGCACACCTCCAAGGTGTCAATACCCCCGATCGTTCTAGGAGCGAAAGAGCACGTACAGCATGAGGAGCGTGTGCGAGCAGAATGCGATTTGAATGTTCTAGCTATCATACATTTGTTTTGATAGACAGCTGATAGATGATGATGGTACATAAAATACTATCATTGAATAAGCTAGCGAAGCAAACGAAGTACTCCGTTTCAGTTCAGGTTGGGACAAATGGGGTATTTCCATTTTGAATAAATTGCATTCAATCGATGCGGATACGTAAAAATATTATTACAAAAAACTATTGCATTCGTTTTATCGCAAGTTAAAATGACAAAAAAATATATATAATTTTTTCGATAAAAAATACGTAACAGTTAGACTGAATATTGAATGAGAAATTATATTTTGTATGACAAGTATAGACTTAAACGATAATTTTGTGGAAATAATTGCAAATTAATGACTTACTCCATAGTAAACGCGCCGAGAATATAGAGCGTTTTCGGTGGGTGCCGGTGCCGGCGCGTGTAGTTTTCAAATACATACGGGGTGTGTTTGGCCTGTAATAGGAGCAAATATTCAAAATGACGCTTCCTTAGAGCATTTGCAGTAACCTAATTATTTAAAAAAAAATAGATTCGGAGAAATTTTGGTCTTAAGTTATGACTTCCAAGTACTGTAATATTGGCACCACGACATCATAGCACAGCAGTCAATGCAGAAATTTAGGTAACGTCATGTAATGAGTCATAAACAGGTTTTGCATTTTTGTTTTCAAAAGATATTTTGGTGATTTTTTTTTGTTTTTAAAATAAAAAAATACTTTAAGAAGAGTAAACGAGTAAACTTATTTTGAAGAAAAAAAAATTTGTTTTTCAAATAAAACCACGCGAAATAATTGTTCACAAACCTACCGTTTAATTGTTTGCTCCTATTACAGGCCACACCCTGTAAAACATCAGAAAAAGTACGCTATAAAGTTTTAATGCTACAGTTGATATTGCTCTGTATTATACTTTTGATTTTCGTATTAAAATGAAAAGATGCAAGTTCCCTATTATTCTCTTTGTCCGGACGTCCCGCTGTTCTCCTCTACAGGGCGCATTTAATTGTTTTTGTCTCAGTTTTTAGAAAAAAAAGAAAAGCTCACTAGTTCCATAGCTCACAGAGATAGTTGTGTAACGAGCAAAAGGGCACGCACGTGACATACGAGGAGCGCATGCGAGTATGATGCCAAGATTTGAATTACCTAGCTGTCACTTTTCAACCGTGTAGGCTCGGACAATAATAGGTCTACGGTCTCCCCCACCTGTCGTAGAAGGCGACTAAAGGGGGTCATCGGGGTCGCAGTGTTTCTGGCGGGGGCCGGGGCACTCACCTAAAAACCCCAGGGAAGGCGACTATCATCATCCTTTATGTTGTTTTTTTTGTTAACGCAGAGGGAATGCCTTTACGCTTCTCCCCGGACCCGGGGAATTCCCAGGGGGTATGTGGGACCCACTAAACCACTCTGCGGCGTCGACCCTCACTGCCGTTAAGGGGGGCATCATGGGATCGCTAGCATTCTACCAATCATCATCCTAGGACGAGCCAAATATGGCGAGGCGCGAGGAGGGCTCTAGTGCGTCCAGAATGAGATCCTGGAGTCCTCCGCATGAGAGCGCAGATGCCGACCGCCGTGGAGTTTTTAGTGGATAGAAATACCACATAACCCAGTCATCCCCCGATGATTGGGTACCTGGTACGCAGGTTTCCTCCACGAAAAAAAAAAAAAGCTGTCATACTTTGGACTTGTTAAACACCTTTACCTACCTTTCTATCTATGTTTCTTTTTTCTTTCTTTCTTTTTTTAGGGTTCCGTACTCAAAGAGTAAAACGGGACCCTATTACTAAGACTCCGCTGTCCGTCCGTCCGTCCGTCCGTCTGTCTGTCACCAGGCTGTATCTCACTGATACCGTGATAGTTCAAGCTGAAATTTTCACCAGATGATGTATTTCTGTTGCGGCTATAACAACAAATACTAAAAACACAGAATAAAATTGTTTTTTATAGATAATGGTACGGAACCCTTCGTGCGCGAGTCCGACTCGCACTTGGCCGGTTTTTATTATTTCTTTACAACGTAAGTAGGTACTATTATTTATCATGTGGTTTTAAAGCTGGGGCTTTAAAAGCGTAAGTTTTGATATAAAGCATGTGAGGCACTGCCTCTGCAATAAATAATAGTAACTACTTTCATAAGACTCACGGAGCTCTCAAATTTGCACCGATTGCTTTGGTGAAGCAAAGTTGGTTTAAGGCCGGTCTCCACGTGTTGAAAGAAAGAAAGGAAGAAAGAAAATATTTATTCGTGACAAGTTGACAAAAAATCACAGAAAATTATTAAAAAAAAGACACGTACACATTTGTCACGAAATGTTGAGTGGTTACTAACTGAGTGTCTCCTTGCTTCGGACAGGTATTCTTCGTACAGTACAGTACACGAACTCTTCGGTCCAGGGAATCCAGCTCAGTCTGAGTCCATCTTAGTACGCCAAAGGAGTAAGTGAGCAAGGGCATCACCCAGGCGTTGAAGGCGCGCACCTTGTTGCCGCCCGACAAAGTACTTTTGTCAGGCGACAAAAGAAGCGCTCCTTCACCGCCCGCTTTACGGCCTCACCCTCAATACCCAATGACTGTGACATACCAAGATACTTATAGGTTTCTGTTTCGGAGATAGACTTGAGGGACATTGTCTCAGAAAGTTGTAAATTTGTTGAATTTACAACTCTACCCCGCTGTACATGCATAACAGCACACTTATCGACACCAAATTCCATTTTGATGGCGCTACTGAAGACTTCTGTTGTTTTCAGTAGTTCCAAGAGGTCATGTCTATTCGGTGCAAACAGCTTGAGGTCATCCATATAGAGCAGATGAGAAATGACCTCACCCTCTCTCCGAAGCCGGCAACCTAGCCCCGAATCCTTCAGCAGGGTGCTGAGTGGATTCAGCGCTAGGCAGAACCACAGAGGACTCAGACTGTCGCCCTGGAAGATCCCACGTTTAATCCTTATAGAGTCCTGCGGGCCAGAGGGGCCATCTCCTCCCCCCGGTTGACGAAAAACTGTGGTCCACTGCCCCATGCAAGCGCCTAAGAAGGATCTCAGAACTGCATCAACTTTATACAGCTCTAAGATCCTCCTCAGCCATGAATGAGGCACCGAATCATAGGCCTTCTTGTAGTCAATCCAATTATTATTATTATAACCTGACGCGCGTACAGTGCGTTACGTGATCGACCAGCAGGTCAAAAGTACCCTAAACCGACGAGCATGTATGAGAAATGTTATGAAAGTGAGTGAAGCGAAAGTGGTTTGTCAGGATCGTAGCAAATGGAGATCCGTGATCTCTGCCTACCCCTCTGGGAAAGAGGCGTGTTTATATGTATGTATGTATAATAATAGTTTTGTTGGTACACGAAATTACTCTAAACGTTTCCGTGGAAACGTGCCACCAAACCAATATGAACGTGTAAAGATTCCCGGAAAGGTTACAAGCTAAAAAGGTTTCATCACCTCAGGATATAACGCCATAAAATAATTTTAAAAATCGTTGTCCCCAGCACCGAGCGTAGCTAACTTCGTAAATGCGGCAAAGGATCTTCTATAAAGGCAATTTGCGAGGCGGTGGTGGTAATCCCGACGTGATTGGAGATGTTTTAATACAAAAACTCGAGGATATTGCAATACATATTAATAAAACCCTGATTAGGGTTTAGGACTATTAAAATTTAAGTGGATGCAAATTGGAAATAGTTTAAAAACATTTTAAAGAGGTTCCGGGATGCTCTCATTTAAGTCAAAGAAATTGTAGGTATGTGGTTTGTAGTCGTTCATTGGAGTATTGTTCCTTTGTTCATGACATAGAATATAAAATGCCTCTGATAAATACCTAAAATGTGCTCTATACCTACCAGTCTTACAAAAGGCATTGTACCTAAAATAGATTTGTTGAACGTTAATGAATAAGTACGACCATTATTCTATCGAAGATTCAGTGGTAGTTAATTAAAATGATAATCTGGTCATTGATTCAGAGATTTGCTGCTATTTCATTTTAGTTAAGAAAAATGTTAATAAAAATACTCCAGTCAGAAAATATACTATACATACCTACTATAAATAATGACTCCCGTATAACTCACGGCAGGTTTAAATATGAAATTATAAGACTAACTAACTAACTAAAAAATCGTGCGTTAAACGTCATGCGATTTTAAAGTAAACCATTTAGAAACGCAAAAGCAAAATGTATTGTTATGTTTGGAAAGCACTTAATAATCGTAGTAAGTAAAACTTGTATAACATTTCCCTTTGATATTGATAAGCGAAGCAACGTAGACGAATGTGTCCTTTAAAAGTCTAATGTTATATGTATATTAGGTAGATTAGATACATTAAAAAGGTATAGGTACCTACGTTAAATCCACCAAGCTCCAAGCAAGGGGTGATCGTTGACGGAAATCAGAAGTCTGTCTGCAAGAAATGGCGTCATTTCCTGCCGGTTCGCTTCCAATATTTTCGAAGTTACCTCTTTGATCATCGGTTTCAGGTTATTTATGGGTAAAATTTGGATATTTTTCTTTCATTTTGAATTGCTTATCATTTTTTATCCAATCGGCAAATGAAGCTTTTAACATGATTCTATAAAATCTGTTTATTTAGCCACAATTAATTGGTTTGTTTCAATAACTGGTAAAAGTGGACTATCGCTTGTTTTACCTTCTGTTATCACGTTATCAGTTTCATTGTAAATAAAAAAAATTAAAAAGTTAATAAAGCTCATAGTCACCCAATGGGCAATGGAGAGGGCTATGTTGGGAGTTTCTCTGCGTGATCGCATCAGAAATGAGGCTATCCGCAGCAGAACCAAGGTAACCGATATAGCCATCCGAATAGCTAAACTTAAGTGGCAGTGGGCGGGGCACATTGCACGTAGAACCGATGGCCGTTGCGGCGGAAAGGTTCTCGAGTGGCGACCACGTACCGGAAGGCGAGGCGTGGGTAGGCCCCCCACAAGGTGGACGTGGACGATGGAGGTGGGTGGCGCAGGACCGGTCATTTTGGCACTCTTTGGGGGAGGCCTATGTCCAGCAGTGGACGTTTCGGCTGATATGATGATGATGATGATGATGATGAAAAAGTTAATACCTATGTAAAGAACTGTTTTTTCTCATAAATATTTCTTTTTCTAAAATACAACTCATAGCCATGATAAGTACATATATTTTTGGAATGTACTTAATCTAGTCGTAAGTGTCTACTCGTGTGAATGTTTTATGAACATTTTGAAATAAATAAATACCAGTTGTTTTGGTAAGTAGGTACTATTTACCAAAATGATAGCAAATAGCATCATTCAGTTTTATTTGGACTTGCGTAGTACGTCTGAATTTCATAGAAAATTACCTCATGCTGAATCAGCGCTGGTCGCTGGCAATACTATTCTTAAGTCAACTTGATATCTTCAGAATAGCCAACATTGTCAGAAAATCTTCAACTCAAAAAAATACAAGAAATTCTCGTTTTACGATACTGAAGCCAAGAAAACATTTTATTCATCTGAACAATGTAAAAATACAGAAATTTTTCTTCATTTAAAAGGAAGTAATTCCTTTCCGAAAATAAGTACGATTGGATAAGATCGTTGAATAATTACGGATTAAACATGCCGTTTTCCACTTTCTTTCCCTTTTCAAACACCGATGAAAAAAGAGGGTTTTATAAGTTTGACATGTCTATGTATCTGTGTGTCTGTCTGTGGCATCGTAGCTCCTAAACGAATGGACCAATGCGGTTTGTTTTGTCAGAAAGCTGACGTTATCAAGATGATTCTTAGCTAAGTTTTAACAAAATCGGTCACGCCAGTTTTGAGATAGTGAACTTGAAGATAAAAATTTCGGGGATTTCTTCCACTTTTTAGGGTTCCGTACCAAAAAGGTAAAAAAGGAACCCTTATGGTGCGACTCTGTCCGTCTGTTCGTCTGTCCGTCTGTCCGTCTGTTCGTCTGTTCGTCTGTCCGTCTGTCCGTCTGTCCGTCCGTCCGTCTGTCACAACGTTAGATATCTCAGGAACTACTTAAGCTATCAATTTGAAATTTGGAACAACTGTTAAAAGGGTTAAGACACGTGTATGGAAAATTTAAAAAATATATAAACATTTTTATTTTCTGTTAAAATGACGAATATGGGGGGGGGGGGGTTAAAAAATCAAAGTCTAGTAAATATATCAAGTGGGGTATCATATGAAAGGGCTTGAGTTGCACTTTCTAAAACCATTTTTATTTTTTTTTCTATTTACAGTGGTCAAATTTTGATTTATTAAGGAAAATGTAGAAAATAATACCATTCCCCCTCCTTATCTCCGAAGTTTACGAAGCGAAAATTCTAAAATAATTACATATGATTAAGAGTAACATAAATAATACAGGAAAAGCTTAAAAAAAAGTTTTTTTTTTATCAAAAATAATTTCTTAATTAAATAAGAAAAAAATCCTTCTTTCAAATAAAAAAAAAATAATCGAAATCGGTACGCGTGATAAAAGCTATCGCTAATAAACAAACATACCAGGTTGTAAGTTGTTAGTACCAAAATGCAGAAGGCGCTTTGCAACGGTAACTTCTACTATGAGCTGTTTAAGATTGTTCAAGAATGAATGGGGTCCTGACATGACGGGTAATGGTGTATGAAAGTTTGTACGGAACACTCGGTGCGCGAGTCAGACTCGTACTTGACCGGTATTTTAAGTTGTTGTTACTATACTGTGGTACACGTTTAATAGTGGGTAACGTAAAGGATTTTGGCGGTTTCTAGATTAATTCTATTTAGTCAGTTCTATTTTGAATTTGTGTTTTATTGTTACAAAAAAAAAATACAAAATTATTTAATTCATAAAGAACACATAAAATATGGTCTAAAGGATGGAGCCGCCCTGTAAGCAAAGAAATGCCTGTGTTGGGAGACCCGCTCTTCCTTACGTAACATGAGGATACAATTTACAGTTTAGATTCCTAGAGCAATTTTACATTAATATCTAAATTACCTATCTACAAACTACAACTATTCAGCTAGTTAACAAATAAACGGGACTTTAGAGTGTGAGAATTTTAACATTGTCCTAATACTACTTGAAAGCACTTTGGGATAATTTTGAACGAAACACAATGGCTGACAGTTAGCTACTTTTTAAACGACATTCATGTTACCATGAAAACACTATCAACAATTAAAAAACCAGTAAAACACCGAATGGAAACTTGAACGTTATGTTCTCAAACGAACGTTATCTTCAAAATAATATTAATGCTTTAATAATATTGTGAAGCATTCATACAGGGTGGAATTTCATAAACTGTACATAATAAAAGGAGAAAAATTTCAGCCAATTTCATCGGTGAAACGGTGTTTTTTTTTTTTTTCTAGTCATTAGTTTTTTTTTTACAGAATTTTGAAAATTTTTGTAAAAACTCGGGTAATACACCTAATTCAGACGGTATAACTTTTGATCCAATGGTCCTAAAATGAAAATAAAAAATGCAGAGTATTACCAAGGGACAGGTTAATAATTCTTAATAACAATAGAAAACCAACTAGAAGACAAAATCCGCAAAAAAAAATATTGTTTTTGAAAAATGGCTACAAAAATTACGAATTTTAAAAGAAAAACACAATTTTCTGAAAAAAACGCATATTTAGTTACCATTTTTTTTGCTTAGTATTAAACCTCACTTAATGCCGATTCTAAAACCGTTTTTAAACTGTCTCAGACTTTGAAAAATACCACGCTAATGGGTACGTAAATCAAACCATAATTTTATTAATTTTAATCCTCTTAAAATCCTTAATGACCGCTTGTTCCCAGGTAGTTGAAGGGTGTTATCGGGTTTTAGGTAGAGAAAACAATAGGAAGAAAAGTAGTCCTAAAATTGCGTAAATAAAATCATGTATTTTAATTAAAAGTCATAAATTCGATTGATAAACCTTTATTAAAGAAAAAACTTATTCTAGTGTTGCAAAGGGCGTTCCCTGTATGGTATTAATTGTTCAAAATGACCTCCTCTTTCTTGAAGGCACAATGTGGCCCGAGCTTGAATTTGTTGCGTAGCCCGTCGAATCATTCCCGGATTATTTTTTATTTCTTGTGCTGCATTTAAAATTCTGTCGTGCAATTCTGCTTCGGTATTGACGATTCTGTGATATACCCGTTGCTTCATATCACCCCAAAGAAAATAATCCAACGGCGTCATATCAGGCGATCTTGCAGGCCATCCAACGGAGCCGTCTCGGCCGATCCACCTATTGGGATATTGCTCATTTAAAAAATGTCGAACTCTTAATGCCCAATGAGCTGGGCATCCATCCATTTGGAGAAACAGGCGTTGTCTCACATCTAACATCACATCTTCCAAAAGCTCTGGGAGCTCGTCTCTCAGTAACAGTAAAAATCTGTCGGCGTTCAAAGTATTCGGTAAGAAGACTGGTCCAATCAATTGATCGTCGAGTACCGCTGCCCAAACGTTTATGGAGAATTGTTCTTGAAAATTAGATGGTCTTACTAGGTTTGGATTATCGTGAGCCCATGTGTGTAAATTTCTGAAGTTAGTTATTCCCGTATGAGTAAATCTTGCTTCGTCCATCCATAAAATTCTTCTAGTAAATTCCGGATCCCTTCTGATATTGCCAAGTATCCAAGTCGACATAACACACCTAACGCGGGCATCGCCAATTTGCAAATTTTGTACCCGTTGATAATGAAATGGATGCAGTCCTTCCTTCTTCAAAATTTTCCAGACAGAGAATTTTGAGATTCCGTGCCTCAATGCCAAGCGTCTTAGACTCGTGGTTGGGTCCGCGTACAAGTCTCTGAGAACTGCTTCTTCTATGGCAACATCAATTATGTTTCCTGGCTCTCGGCGATCTCGGCTACCGTATCCCAGGCCAATATTGCACAACCGGCGATGAACTTCTTGAAAGTGGCGAGCAGCAGGTCTTGGAACGTCATTAGGATACTGCTCCAAATAGGCGATACACGCAGCTCTTGCAGATCCATGGCACAATCCATAATAATAGTGCATGTTGGCTATTTGTAACGGCGAAAACTCTCGTAAGCGGGGCATGATGATTCAAACTGAACAAGTACTGGAGTAATCAAAGAAGTGGCGAGCAAAGACAAGCAATTGCGATTTGCGAGCGACTGAATAGTTGACCTATTGCCCAATGCCTTTATACCCCTCATGTTATCTCCACCTTCAACCCAATAACACCCTTCAACTACCTGGGAACAAGCGGTCATTAAGGATTTTAAGAGGATTAAAATTAATAAAATTATGGTTTGATTTACGTACCCATTAGCGTGGTATTTTTCAAAGTCTGAGACAGTTTAAAAACGGTTTTAGAATCGGCATTAAGTGAGGTTTAATACTAAGCAAAAAAAATGGTAACTAAATCTGCGTTTTTTTCAGAAAATTGTGTTTTTCTTTTAAAATTCGTAATTTTTGTAGCCGTTTTTCAAAAACAATATTTTTTTTTGCGGATTTTGTCTTCTAGTTGGTTTTCTATTGTTATTAAGAATTATTAACCTGTCCCTTGGTAATACTCTGCATTTTTTATTTTCCTTTTAGGACCATTGGATCAAAAGTTATACCGTCTGAATTAGGTGTATTACCCGAGTTTTTACAAAAATTTTCAAAATTCTGTAAAAAAAAAACTAATGACTAGAAAAAAAAAAAAAAACAACGTTTCACCGATGAAATTGGCTGAAATTTTTCTCCTTTTATTATGTACAGTTTATGAAATTCCACCCTGTATAACATAACAACCAAAACGAGAGTAAAAACAGAAAGCGTTGTCACTTTAGTTACAATTTCCTTGTCATCCAGAGTTTCTGCTGCCGGGGGATTAACGGAAAATATCAAAACGTGTTTTTGTTTTTCCTCATTATTTTAGGGGTCCGTTAGAAAATAAATATTATCTAATGGTTTCCGAGAATACGGTATGCAATTTGATAAACTCAAAATCAAATCAACAACTGTTTACCCGACTGCCACAGAAGGATGGTTATGTTTTTCGAGCTTATGCATTTATTTATTTAAACTTTATTGCACAAACAAAACGTACAAAAGGCGGACTTCAAGCCTTAAGGCATTCTTTACCAGTCAACTGCAGGTCCAAACAGAAAAGCCTATAGGTGCAGGCAGTTGCCAAAAACAAATAAATAGGATAGGAAGAATGAAAATACATTTCCGTATATAATATAATAGGTTCACTAATGTTTCCCAACCTAACGTTTGGCAACCTTATACATTTCGCATCTTTTCATTTCCCAACGTCTTAATATTGCTGAAACTGTTAAATAGTTCAGGATTTTTATAAACTAACCTAACCTATAGGGTTCTACACGATGGTCCTGAAATAAATCCTGAAATATTTACAGTTTCAGAGTTTGGGAAATGAAAAGTTGCGAAATGAATCAGTTTGCCAAACGTTAGTTGCGAAAAGAAAAATATTTTCTAATGTTGTATTACATTGCTGCCTGTTGATTATTATAGTTATATGAAATGTTATTAATTATTATTATTTAAAAAAGGGGTATTTTGTATGACAGAAAAGGACATGCTGCGACCCCAAGTAAATGGGATACATAAGGGCAGAAAATGATTAAATGTGTATATTGTATTTTGCGCCCGGTATGGATTTGAACGCTTGGAGACACGCGGACTGACATCATCATCATATCAGCAAAACTGCTCGACATAAACCTCCCCCAAAGAGTGCCACAATGACCCTGCGCCACTCGAATCCAGTGGACTCCCGCGACCTTTACCAGGTCCACCTTGTGTGGTCTACCCACGCCGCGCTTTCCGGTACGTGGTCGCCACTCGAGAACTTTTCCGCCCCAACGGCTATCGGTTCTACGTGCAATGTTGCAAAAATAGAATCCAGTGAGA